>NAJO01000028.1:0-708831 GCA_002077065.1 Cryoendolithus antarcticus | reverse complement strand
TAGTGGTGATGGGGGAGTGAGTGGGGGTGGGTTTGGCGGAGGAGGAGGAGGGTTTGGAAACTTTGGTTTTGGAGCTGCGGGCTCGTCTTCATCGTCACGTGGTGCGCCGCCGGCTGCTGCGAGTGCTGGCGCGGCGGGGATGGACACCAGCTCGCTGCCGAGCAACTACAACGTCAATCGCCGGACTTCTGTTTCTGCGGAATCTCTTGCACCTTCCTCAGCGGACGACACAAATTGGCGCGCACCTAGCTATCCCAAGACTGCTGAACAGCAATCTCGTCTCCGAGCAGCCGTGAGCCACAACTTCCTCTTCTCGCACCTCGACGACGATTCCTCCGCTCAAGTCCTCGCGGCCCTCCAAGAACGCAAAGTCCCTGCCAAAGACGTCCGTGTGATCGTCCAAGGCGACGCGGGAGATTACTTCTACGTCGTCGAGCGCGGCAGCTTCGACATCTACGTTTCCTCTTCGGGACACGTGGAGCCCGGTCCAGAGGGCATGGGGAATAAAGTGGCGTCCTCGGGTCCTGGGACGAGTTTCGGCGAATTGGCGCTGATGTATAATGCGCCCCGAGCTGCGACGGTCGTCAGCACGGAGCCTAGCATTCTTTGGCAGCTGGATCGTGTCACATTCAGGAGGATTTTGATGGATTCTGCGTTTCAGCGGCGTAGGATGTACGAGTCTTTCCTCGAGGAGGTGCCACTGCTTTCCTCCTTGACGGCCTACGAACGCAGCAAGATCGCCGACGCACTGGAAACCACCAAATACCCCGACAACACGCCCATCATCAAGGAAGGGGACGTGGGCGATCGCTTTTACCTTCTCGAATCCGGCGAGGCTAAGGCGATCAAGAGGGGCGTGAATGGGGCTGTGAAGCTTTACAAGAAGGGTGATTATTTTGGGGAGTTGGCGCTGCTGGATGATAAGCCTAGGGCTGCTAGTGTTGTTAGTAAGGGGGAGGGGTGCAAGGTTGCTTGGTTGGGGAAGGATGGGTTTCAGAGGTTGCTGGGGAGTGTGGAGGGGGTGTTGAGGAGGGATGATCCGAGACAGACGAGTAGGTAGGGGAGAGAGGGGACTGGTCGAGGGTGAATGCCACTGAGGAAAAGTTGCAGCCTTTCGATCCTGGATAGCGAAGTCTAGATCATGGACGTAGCGGAGCGAGCGGAGAGAGCAGGGGGACTTGAGGTGAAGGGGATCAGCGCTCAATCTTGAGCGCATGTTACGAAGACGATATACTTCTTCACGCTAGCGTCGAGGAAGCGCTGGCTCTACGAATCGATGGGATCTGCTTTGCTTGGGAGTATAGCAGGTGTTTAGTTGGTAGCAATGCATTTCGAGTAGCATTGCTCTCTCCCCTTCGAACTTCAAAGTACATGTAGCCTTCCGAATTACCATCCACTCCTCTCTTTACCCACGGTACTAAAAATAAGCCGTAGCCTGACACATCTCTAGCATTCGATCTACTCACCACAATGCTAGGTCGTAGTCCCTTAGGATAAACACTGTATACATGTATACTGCCACTGGCAGCTATCAATGGTGAGGGGTCATCAGCTTCCCGACTGATCGACTCCTCGCCCTCAACCTTTCCATTGCACCGACTCACCCATCAAGCTGTCTCATTAAGGCCACATGATCAGCAACAGCATGGTAGCTCATCAAAGCTATTACAGCTGAAGTATCGATACAGCTAGACCGAGGCCACCCCTCCTACCAAGTCATATACACGTAGCTGCTCGAACCGTAAGTCCCCTCTCCATCTCTCCTCCGTCCCGACTTTCTCTTCCAGTCAACTCAGCAACCATGTCCTTCTCCACGCTCCCCCAAAACGCCTCTCTCAAACCCAAGCCCTTCAAAGCCCACGTCTCAGACGACGAGCTCAAGCTCTTCACGCAGCTCGTGAAACTCTCCCCCATCGGCCCCTCGACCTTCGAGAACGAAACAGCAGACGTCAAAGACTTCAACCACTTTGGCGTCTCCCGCGCCTGGCTCTCCGAAGCGAAGAAGCAATGGGAGACTTCTTACGATTGGCGTAAGACAGAGGACAGGATCAACAGCTACCCGAATTTCACGGTGCCGATCGAGGAGGATGGGTTTACATTTGACGTCCACTTCATTGCGCTGTTCTCGGCCAAGAAGGATGCAGCGCCGCTGATGCTGCTGCACGGGTGGCCGGGGAGCTTTCTCGAGTTTGTGGATACGCTGGACTTGCTGGAGAAGAAGTACACGCCCGAGACGCTGCCCTTCCATGTAATTGTGCCGAGTCTGCCGGGGTATGGATACTCCTCTGGCCCTTCTACGAAGAAGAACTTCAACACTGAGGGCATAGCCTCTGTCTGTGATAAACTCATGACCGGTCTCGGCTTCAGCTCGTATATCTCGCAAGGTGGCGATATTGGCAGTTTCGTCAGCAGGGTGTTGGGCGCTACTGCGCCAGCTTGCAAAGCTGTGCATATCAATCTGGCTATTGGCTTGACAGCTGAGGGGAATGAGGTCGAGAGTCTGAGCCAGGAGGAGAAGATCGGGCTAGGGAGGTACGGCGCATTCGGGGAAATGGGAAATGCGTATGCGCGTATGCATGGGACCAGGCCGTCGACGATTGGGTTGGTGTTGAGTAGCAACCCCATCGCGCAGCTGGCATGGTAAGAAAATCCACGCACTCCCCGTACATCGAAGGGCTCACTGACACACTACGCAGGATCGGCGAGAAATTCCTGCAATGGACCGACGTCTCCCCTCCTATAGCCTCAATCCTCGACTCCGTCACTCTCTACTGGTTCACGCAGTCCTTCGCCCGCGCGATATTCCCTTACCGCCAGTTCTTCGCCCCGCCCGCCACCTTCTTCCACAACGAAGAGAAGTACTTCATCAACAAGCCCATGGGCTACTCGTGGCATCCGAAGGAGCTGGCGCCTGTGCCTAAGGCGTGGGTAGCCAAAACGGGAAATCTGGTGTGGTACAAAGGGCACGAGAAAGGAGGGCATTTCGCATCCATGGAGCTGCCGGAGCAGTTTCTAGACGACATGGAGAGTTTCGTCGGCGAAGTCTGGCCAACGGTGCAGAAGTGAAATGCACCAGGTACGAGACTATGTACTTGATATGTACACTCCTTCACCAAACGCCAGACTCACTACAATACCCCATCCCCCGCAAGAGATCCCTCGCAGTAACATCCATCCCCCCCGTCGCCTTATCCTCGATCCCAAACCCAAGCATGACCTTATCGTCCAAATACCCGGTATACTTCTTCCCGTGCTCCTTCCAATTCATACTAGTCACATACACCATCTCGCTCTGCTCCGGGGGCCACTCGCCGCTAAACCCATTCTCGCGCCGGCCATTGATCCACAGCGGCTTCGCGGAAACGCCGTGCATCTGGAACGGCGCGCGGGATTCGAAAAGCATCACGAAGGGTTCGTACACGGCGTGCCCGTCGATGAACGACTTCTGCTGGAAGATCTCCATGATGACTGTGTTTTCGGGTGTTTTGTGGCAGTCTGGACTGGACTGCGAGCAGAGCACTAGCGCGAGGGAGTTGGTCGCTTGGTGGATGTGGTCCAGCGTTCGCTCGACGGCGACGTAGCGAGACATGCACTTCTCATCGTGCTCGCGGGTTTGCGGCGCGAGGTCTGGGCCTACACTGCCGTCGGCGTAGAGTTTGGCGAAGACTCGCGAGGGCGCGACGTCGTGGTGGGCGTACATCTCGCCTTTGTCGTCCCAGAAGAGGAAGTAGTTCTTCTCGACTAGGTGGTAGGGTGGCGGACGGGACATGTCTGTGCGTTCTTTGAAGAACTGCACGGGGACAAAGTCATAGCGCCAGTCGGTTACTAGGCGGAAGTCTTGGACCCACTGCCCGAAGCAGACTTCTTTTGACTGGGAGCCGTAGATTATGAAGGGGTGGTCTGGGCCGTAGAATACTCGCGCGTCGTGCGGTCCGATGTTCAGTTCGAGCATTGCGAGTTTGCCTTCGCATTTCGTGGACGTGGTGTGTCCGATTATTAGGTTCAGGGGCTCGACGAGGCACTGCAAAACGCCATCCTTGAATTCGGCCTCGCAGACCAGCTCGGCGCACCAGGCTTGATTGTCGCCTGCGCGCTTGTGCTGCTGTGCGACGATGATGAAATTCCCTTTCGTCTCCGGATGCGGAATGATGTTGGGATTTATGGCTGGGTAGGAGCCGAATTTGAGTGGGAAGAATCTGCCATCCTTGGTGATGGACGAGGAGTTGACCTCATTGTGCGTCGGTGCGTATTGACCAGCGAGTGCCGGTATATGTTCAGTGGAGGCGTGGTGAGCAGGTTCGCACAGCGGTACGATCTCTGCTACCTCATTTTCGCCGAAGAAAGAGGGAGCCCCTTCAGTAGAGCCAAGCTCTGCTGGTTTCGCCTCTTGTGTCTGATGGCTTTCCGACTTCGACTCCGTAGCCTGGTGTTGCTCAGTCTTCGAGCCTACGACAGCCTCATACGCAGGCTTCGCGAGATCCGTGACTTTGCCTGCTCCATGTGCCCAGCTCCCTGCCGCTGGTCCAATGTGCGCTGTGGCGTAAAGCAGCGTTGCGATCGAAACCAAAGCAACAGCAATGATCACTGCAGGTGACACGCCATATCCCTTGATTAGCATCGTCGCATTGCGCGCGTGGTGTTCACGAACTTCCTCCTAGCTACATGCGACAAATAATCGCTGAAGTTCACAAGGAGTGTCTCACAAGCCTCGGAGGGTGATTGTAAGGTTTGCTGGGCCCGTCTGTGCGCCTGCCAAAGGGCTGGCGCCCCGGGTGTGCCACGAAATGCATGCGGCTTTGATGATCTCTCGGGACCTGCATGCCACCTCCGCCGTGAATAGATAAGGGTGCGCGTGCGGTTCGAGAGACTTGCGGGGTCGACGGCTGGTGTGATCTCTCGGGACACATTCCGAGCAAATGCGAATGATTGGCAAAATGGGTACGGTACATTTGATCTTTGTGAGCAAAAGGGGGAGACTTCCACTGCCGCGAGGTTTTGCACGATTGAACACACTGCATGAGACCGCGTGAAGAACCGGCAAGTACGACATGCTCCGGCTCGAACGCAATACATACACCATAGCTATACACTAGTCCTGAGGACTGACCTGCGCCCTCGGCCTGTCGCTCGGCCTATCTATCGTCTGTTTGTACAGCCACGCGCAAAACTTCACCGCGTTGTCGTCGATCAATGTGGTCCCCATCTCCGCCATCCATAGCGTAAAGGGGAACAGGATCAAGTGCGGCACGTAGAAATTCAACTCCATTCCAAAAGGCCCAATTTGCGGAACTTCCATCCTGTGAGCCCATCCTTGAAACAGCATCGCTTGTGCTTCTCTCGTCCAGCCCACCGAGGCGTACACTCGGTCGCCCAATGACCACATGATGGGGCCGTGCAAGAGGTAGAACATGTAGGAGATTCGACCAAGGTACTGACAGAATCCAGTCTCGAAGAAACGTTTCAGCCAGCCAATGCGAGGGATTGTTATCACGAGTGAGGAAGCCGCCCAGAACAGGAAGAACCACTTGTAGTCGAACACTGCCTGTGGCTTGAGGAAGGAGAGAAGGTACCAGCCAGGCGACTCTCGGAGCACCACGATGTCTCTGTCGTAGGACGGAACGCCGCCCAAAAACATGCTGACGGCCAGCAGACAGTGGAAGAACACCGTCTTCCACTCCTTCAGGTCTGTGATCCAGTCTGGGAGCCCGTTCTCTGCAGCAATATAGTCGACTTCACAGATGAACATGCCTGCGATGAACATGGCGAAGTGCGCGCCATCTGCAACGTAGATCATGTACCACATGAGCGCCACTTGACACCACATTCGTGCCTTGCGCGAGCACTTCGCCAGGGCTAGTAGAGTGGTGTAAATCGCCACCGAACCCTTTGCTTCGACAGGAATCGACCAGATATGCGGATTGTAATCAAACCAAGGCTTGCCTCCAGTGGAGAAGATCCAGGTGTAGTTCTTTATGTCGACATACCAAGTCCAGAGTCCCGCCCGAAGAGTCTTCTCCGGTTTCCACGCGCCGGCATTTGCCTGCACGCCCAACACATGCCACATGATGACAATGCCGAATGTGACAAAGATGATTGGAATCCACAGCCTGAGCCAACGCCGGAACATGGCAGAGGAGATATTGTCGAGGAGCTTGTCATATTGGCCGGCGTTCATGAGACCAATTGGCTTCAACGATAGAACATAACCAGAGATCACGAAAAACGTCGTGACAGCGTAGTGGCCTCCAGAGAAAAACGTCCTGACGAAGTGGAAGCAGGCGAGGTAGTAGTTGCCTTCATAGCCCCAAGCGCTTTCGAGTTTCTTGTCGGCTTTCATCGATTCGTGAGCCCATAGTTCGTGATGGAGACAGTAGACCATCAACGCAGCGAATCCTCTCAGACCATCGAGATAGGCTGTTCTTCGTAATTTGGCCTTCCGTCCAGAGGGCCATCTTAAGAATGCTGGCCGCGCTGCTCGCAGCAATGCAGATATCATCGAGAATACCAGTCGTAACCCGCCAGATTTGCCATTCGATGGCAAGTGATGGTGGAGTTCATGTGTTTCTAGTTGATCCAGGTACCCCTTTTCGAGAGTGATCTCGGGTTCTGGCAGCATTGCTGCTGTTGATGCAGTGCAAGTGATGTCTCCCCAACACACACTCCAGCCAGATGCTGTTCGGAAGTCTCAACTGCCCCCCACGACTCGCCGCTTGCTCCCTATGCGCGCAACGTGAACCTCGTTCACGAATAGCAAACCGCACGATATACTTTGCGTGTGATTGCAAATGCGTGGTGTCTCACAATCAAAATTCAACGCCAGTCACTGTCACCCGCAATGTAATACCCCGCTCAACCTCGGTCTTCTTCTTCTACCGTGGGAATGAAGAGAGGCCAACGCCATTCAAGGTGCGCCATTGCGTCGGACAGGGCAAAAGCCCCGAGTCACGTCTGTCGTCGCCACGGGCATCCAAGCCGAGGCGGCGAGCCTAGTTCCCCACCGCGAAAATTAGGAGATCACCGACCTGCATGCGACGCCACATAAGGGGGGACGCTATGCGCAGATACGATACAGAGCGTGCCAAGCAAATTCATCATTGGACTGAGTGGACTCCCGGTCGTGTACGGCAAGCGCCTTTCCGTGCCAACTTCACGCTGTCCGAGGTACACCTGAACATGCAATAGTTCCGAAACTGTTGTCAGCAAATGTCGCAGGTTTGTCTCGCCCTGGGAAAGCCGTTTGGCATCCGGACGAGAATCACCCCACAGAATCACATGCAAGTCGCACCACCATCTGATCTGTATCCGGATCCTTCTCCACCTCACTCCCGTCGCCCGCAGCAAAATAGAATCCTGCCAATGGCCCTCCCCCTGCCATTCGTGACCAATGACCAGCCATTGCCGGGTGATCGCCGCGTCATTATGTTGAGACCACAGCAAGATGGTCGCGGGCCTCGGTCGAAGCTTGCGCGCAGAACGCTTGGCCGTTAATGGCGGCGCCACTTTGATGATGTTTCATGGATAGCGCGCGGGCAAGGACACTTTGGGTGAGCAGTGTGTGATTTGCCATTTGGCTAACATCCACGGTCCTACCGACGCATGCATGGGGTGACACAAACATTTCCATGTCCTCTCCCCCCTTCACAAGCATACACGTTTGATCTCATCCTAAGCAAACCTACGCCCTATCCCTAATTACCCACTCGCTGCCCTCCTCTGTGTCATCACGACACGCGAAACCCACACTCGCTACACGAAACTAAGTATTCATACCACGCA
The DNA here is from genome assembly GCA_002077065.1 of Cryoendolithus antarcticus. Lineage (NCBI taxonomy): Eukaryota > Fungi > Ascomycota > Dothideomycetes > Cladosporiales > Cladosporiaceae > Cryoendolithus > Cryoendolithus antarcticus. The sequence continues at coordinate 701,055 of NAJO01000028.1, read as the reverse complement.
TGCTCCCAGACATGCCAGCTTGAACCGCGCGCCCACGCGATCATGAAGCTAGGGTCGAAAGACACCAATACATACCTCCACAATAATGGTTCTGCGATGGGGATACCAAAGTCACTTCAACGCGTCCTCCCGGCATGCTTTGCCCTGTTTATGATATTCTGGTTCCTCTCGAGCAATAGCGATCAGGTGAACGAAGTCTCGCAAAGAGTCTTCGCACACCGAAACACCCTCTTTCCGCGAAAGGTATGGCAGACCTGGAAAGTCGACCCCTTGGACTTTGAGCAGCGCGACCTCGATACCGCGCGGTCGTGGCCGGCGAAGAATCCCTCGTACCGATATGAGGTGTTGACGGATCAGAATGATCTAGCGTGGGTGGAAACGCACTTTGGTCCTGAAGGATTCAACCGGCTGGATATCGTGTATATCTACCGCGAGTTGACCCTACGGATCATCAAAGCCGACCTTCTCCGGTACTTGGTGATGTACGTGGAGGGCGGTCTCTACACAGACATAGACGTCGAAGCGCTGCGTCCCATCACCGACTTCGTCCCTGAGCGCTTTGACGAGCGCGATGTGGATATGGTCGTGGGTGTGGAGATCGATCAGCCCGAGTTCGCGCAGCACCCGATTCTGGGCCAGAAGTGCCAGTCCTTCTGCCAGTGGACTTTCATGTGCAAACCGCACTTGCCGGTCATGATGGAGCTTGTGGAAAGCATCATGCTCTGGCTGAAGGGCATAGCCGCAGAACAGAACAAACCCATCTCCGAGATCGAGCTGGATTTTGATCAAGTCATCGCCGGCACTGGGCCTTCAGCTTTCACAAAGGCGATCCTAGCGCACATGTCTGAGCGTGCTGGCAAGACCATCACTTGGAGCATGTTCCACGGTATCGGCGAGTCGAAACTCGTCGGCGGTGTGCTGGTATTGACTGTCGAGGCTTTCGCTGCTGGACAGGGACACTCGGACTCGGGCACCCATGATACGAAGCATGCGCTCGTACGGCATCACTACCATGCTTCCAAGTGGCCCGACAAGCACCCGCGGTACAAGCACCCGGTGTACGCAGAGGTCGAGTTGTGTAATTGGGTGCAGGATTGTGTGGACAGGTGGGATGAGAACACTGCCAACTTTGCAAAGATGACCCCCGAGGAGCAACAAGGATTGATCGACACCCGTATGTCGCCCTCAACCTGTGTTCCACTCCCTAACCGCATACTGACAAGTGCACAGATAACAAAGAAGAAGCCGAGCGCATCGAGCGGGAGCAGAAAGAGGAGGCCGAGAAGAAGGAGCGCGAGGAGAAGGAGGAAAAGGAGAAGAAGGAACGAGAGGATCGCGAAGCCAAGGAGAACTGGGACAAGGCTCACCCACCTGCTGCTCCGGAAGGCGGCGCGCCGCCAGCGAGCGGGGATGCGCCGCCAGCTGCTCCCGGCCCAGAGATGGCGGCTGCTGCTGTGATGCCGGCGTGGCCTTAGTGATAGCTCCTGCTGCTATCGAACATCACCGCCGTCTACGATACCCGCCCTCCCGATGTCCACGAGCAGAAGCAGCGCTCAAGAGAAGCAAGTCGAGTCGCGGGGAATCGGGGTGAGATCTGGGTAGATCTTCTGGCTGGCAACTTCGCCAATGCGTTCAAGCGTCTCCTTCATACACAGACACTTTGGAATAGAGTACCTAGGGCGAACGGGGAGGGTTGTCTGACTATGTGTACATACTCCGGAGAAATCCAACACAGACCCAACTTCATCTACTCTGTCCTTTGCATGTGGCGCGTCCTTCTCACGCGTGATGAGGCTTCTGTGCCTGAGGCTTATGATGGATGGAAGAATAGAGCTTCGTTTTATCAGGATCCTAAAGTCGCCCAAGGGTGGGAGTTGCTTGCATCAATACTTTAAAAGATGGCGAGCAAATCGAAGCTAGAGGACAGAACTAAAAGAACATGGAAGACGGGCATGATCACGAAGCCGAAGCAAGGGTGGCTTCACAGGAATGCCACTACTACATGTATATACGCACACACAACCTCGCTCAAGCCTGCACATCCGCAATCGCGACCCCAAGGTAACTATCCGCCATCCCATAGTACAACCACCACTTGCCCTTGAACTGCACCAACCCCTCCGCAAACGTTACCCTCCCCACCTGTCCATTCGTCTCGAGTTCCGTGCTCGGAAAGACCATAGGCTTCTCGATCCGCGCTACAGGCCCATCCGCAATAGCAGGCTGGTAAGTCCCACCAGTAACGGGATTGATGATCGAGGTGTTCACAGTCGGGAGGAAAGCACGCGAAGGGTCGATGAGCATCTGCCCCACACCGTATTGAGCAGCCGGGTACCCGATCCGACCGGTCGTCATGCCATTGTAGACTAGGATCCAGCGATTATCGCGGGTTTTGATCGGCGCGGGGCCGGGCTCAATGAGGCGATTTTCCCAAGGATGCACGCCCGAGGCGAAAGGCTCGCCGGCTGAGAGCGTCGTCCAGTTGAGCATATCGGGCGAGGTGGCGTGGTAGAAGGAGCTGTCGCCCCAGTACATGTTGTACACCCCATCAATCTTCTCGTTCACGATGGCGGCAGACTTCGAATGATTGAATCGTGGGCTCGGTACGTCGATATCCGAAAACGCGACGTCTTGCCAGTTGGGGAAGAGGGGCGGGTACTTTGTCCAGGTCAGGAGGTCAGTGGAGGTCGCGAGGCAAAGTTGCGCGGATGTCAGATTGTAGGCTGTGTAGGTCACGTAGAAAGTCCCATTCACGCGGACTATGCGGGGATCTTCTGTGCCGCCGCCTTGCTCCCAGGGCTCGGTAGCGTAGATGATGGGGCGGTTGAGGCGGGTCTGGTCGTACACGGTCAGCGTTCTGGGATCATACTCCTGTTCGACCATGCTACGCTGGACAACGTCCGTACGATCAAAGTCAAGTGGTGATTTGAGATGGAGAGACCTACAAACGTCGTCCCATCTGTACTCCAAGCCAAACCCACCGAGCTGACTTTACTCTCGTTCTGTGCCCTATACAGCAAGAAGATCGTCTCGTTCAGGACGATCGCAGTGGGGTTATACAGATACGCGCTCTCGAAGTTACTAGCCGGGTTGGGTGCCAAAATCGGATTGCCGGCATATTGGTTGAACGGCAAGATCGGAAAGATCGGGGCGGTATAGTTGGGGTCACCTTCGACTGTATCCGGGGTGATGGAGAACGGAAGAGAAGTAGCAGAGGAGGAGGTGTTGGAGTAAGTCGCCTGCGCGGCTGTGAAGTGCAAAGAGAGGAAAGCGACGATGAGATGGGAGGTGAGCATCTTGACACCTATGTCCGGTCGAATGCTAGTGAAGTGAGAGATTAGTACTTACCTGCAAAGCATACGACCTTGTTTTACGCTTTGTATCTTTTGCTGCTTGTACGCTGTTCCTGCAGAACACTGGGCTGATGTCGAGTTCCTGCCAATCGCCCCGCCAAAACCCCGCTCCCGCGTGCATTGCCCTGATGATCTTACCAACGAAGCCATGCGTGACATAGTCAAATGCGCACGCCAGGCTCATCTGGGCGTACATAGACGAGTATTACAAGCTCGTCCGGTTGCAAGTCCGAATGCGCGGAATGGATCTGTCTGATGATTTCCCTCGAATCCGGCTGCCAGGAATAGCTGCCAGGCGATGCTCACTTCGATGCATCCCTCGCCTTCTTGAGCAACGCTCCTGTTTCGTCGCGCTTGAGCTCAACCTCCTCCGGGAACTTCTCTCTCCACTCTTCTTGCCCTCCAAGATACCTAAACACCACCCGCGAGTCCAAGTCCCTACACCTCTCATCCGCACTAGCCCCCTCGTAAACCCCCAAACCACTCTCTCCCAGTGCTAACTTCACCCCAACGCGTTCTGCAGTATCAACCGCCAACCCAAAGTCCTTCTTCATCAACTGCACTCGAAAGCCACCCTGATAGCCCTTACTAGCCGGCGCCTCCGGACAGATACCAGGCACAGGACACCAATCATCGCAGATCGCGGACTGCGCGGTGGAAGTATGGAAGACATTCGCCAAAACGCGCGGGTCCATGCCAGAGGCCATGCCGATGTTCATGGCTTCGCTGACGGCGATGGCGATCAGACCGCTACAGTAATTATTGCATAGCTTTGCTGTAAGACCGAGCGATGGGCCGCCGCAGGGGAAGATGTTGCTGCCCATGTAGCTGAGCAGTGTTGTGAGGTGGGGGAGGTTAGGGTCTGTGTTCGAACAGCCGAGCATGAAGGTAAGCGTGGCTTTGGAGGCTCCTATTGCGCCACCGGAGACAGGAGCATCATAGAAGTTGGCTTTGGGGTGTTGGGCAGCGGTTGCGGAGCGGACGTCGAGGGACGTGCCTGTGTCGATTGTGCTGCAGTCGATCAAGATTTTAGAGCCAAGATCGCTTGCCAGGACGCCAGCGCTTTCAGTCAAGTACACAGTTCGGACATGGCTACCTTCGGGTACCATAGAGAGGATCATGTCCTTCTCGAAGTCAGTAGGTCGATCGACTACGCTGCTCTGCGTTCATTGAAGCATACGGACTTGTCGGCAACGTCTTTGGAGCTACTGCAGGCATGCACTCGATTCGCCCCTTCATCCACGAGCTGTCCCATCGAGTCTGCAGAAACGTCGAACACATAGAATTGAGTCTCACTGTCCAGCTTCTGTAGTAGGTTTCTGGCCATTGGCAAACCCATGACACCTAGGCCGATCCATCCTATGTGCTTCGGCAGACTGGTCATACTTCGATGTAGACGTGAATTGTGTGAGCGCGTCCAAAATTTCCGTCAATGCTGACTTGGCTTCACAATGAGGATGATGGTGATAACGCATACTTAGTATAATGCACGCAGCGTCCGGGAATATCTGTGGGTCTCATGTAGCGGGGTACGCATCGTTGGTAGCTGTGACGATGCGTTCCTGAGTCAACATCAATCTAAGGTACTGCCTTTGAATCTTCGAGGTACCGAGATTGATGGAAGTCCACGACAGCGTCGGAATCTGCCTTCGCGACTTGCTGTTCCGCGTCCAGTGATTGATCATAATGGGCCAGTGTTCGTCAATCCCCCTCCGTCTCGTCAACTTCCATCGCCTCCCCCGGACTCCCACCCCTCGCATCTCGCCTCGTAGTCGTACTATGCGTGCCCCTCGGAGTCTCGACAGCCTTTACGATCGCCTCGCCTTCTTCTGGACTCAGCACGTTGTCCAGGATATCGTGCGCAGCCTCGATGACTTCATCTTCGATCCCGGCTTCGCACACGAGCTGCTCGCTAAAGGCCACGCGCGTGAGACTAATGAGGAACTTGTGATAGCCGCCGTAGGTAGCTGCAAGCTTTTGCGTGAGATCGATAGACGAGTCGAAGGTGCGAAGGAGATGATGAAGCAGTCGGACTGTCATGTTGACGGTACGGATGATGAGGTCATGAGCTGTTGGCATATCGTCGTGTTCGTCGTCTCGAACCATGCCAAGCGATGGAGGCGTGGTGTATAGCCTCGTGATTTGCGCGTCAAGGAATCTGACTAGTCTGCCAATGGCGTTGCGATGGTGTGCAAGCAGCTGCCCGCCGTGATCTGTGAGGCACACCTGCCTTAGAACAGATAAGATCTCGATCCGCAGCTCGGCAATCTCCTCGACCAGGTATGACTCCTCGCCCTTGGGCGCCTCTGGTGTGTCGAAGAGGAGCAGAGTCAGGCGGTCGACGGTGTACCGCTCTTGTTGATCTTGCAGCGTCGTGTCCTTGCATATCGCGCCGAATGAAGACTGAGTGACCGAAGTAGCAAGGACTTGCAACGCAGAAATGAGCTGAGAAATGGGCCGGCCTTTGTGTAGAGTCAGCAACGTGATGGTGAACGACATGGAGGTCCAGAACGCTGTGGTCGAGTCTTCCGACAATGCCGCACATTGCGAGATGTTGAGCAGGAAGTCCATAAGATCGTCCACTTCCAAGCTGTTGACAAGCTCTTCGTGCGCTTTCGGATCAAAGCTATCACTCTGGGTCTGATAGCGTGAGGGCTGGACTGAAGGCGTGACGATGACCTCGACAGAGCGCATGATAAGCGGCACGGCATCGTCAATCAGCATGCATATGACGTGAGCTCGTTCGAATAATAAAGCGGCTTTAAGCAAGTCAAGCAGCAGACCGAGTGGAATGTAGTACTTCTCATGCAAACAGTCGGTCCACAGCTTGAGGAGAGCTCGTGAGACCTGCAGCACGAGAGCATGCTCATCGTTGGAGCGTGGGGGCGAAGTCAATGCATCGAGGAAGATCGAAGCCAACGAGCGGTTTTGTGCTGTAGGTAGGGAGTATTTCGTAAGTACTTCAACCGTGCGTTCTACGTCCCGATTCCGCTTGTGGTTGAGCATGCGTTGGACGAATTCGCGACTCGTACGCTCGGTCGATGGCTGCAGCGATCTGATCGCAAGTTGAGTCGTTGTGACGCTTGGCACGGTCGACTCATGCACTGAGGGTGCAGGCTGGTCGAACGACAGAGCAGGAAGCGGACTGTCGTGCGCAGACCGCTTGCGCTTCAATCCACCCTTCGGCGTGCCATCCTTCGTCTTCTCCCGAGTTCGGCTCGGGCTCGCTGTGCGGACCTCACTGTCCTCGAAGCCATCCCCGAGGCCATGCTTGCGGACCTTACCTGGTGTGACTTTGTTCTTAGCAGTTTTGCTTCGGCTATGACCATTGAGTCGCTGTGTCCTCTCAGCCTCCTGAGCCAGATCGTGCTGCAGAAAGCGATTGTCCGTCTCCATCTTTTCCCGTTCCTTCCTCGTGGACTCGAGCTCCACCTTGTGCTTCGCTGCTTCGTCTGCGTGAAGCTTCTGCATGACACTGATGCGGCGCTCATACTCGCGAGTGGCCTTGTCATGGTTTGAACGCACGATAGTAATCTCGCCTTGCTTGGCAAACGCAGCCTCCCGAGCATCTTGCTCCGCTCTTCGAAGGCGAGCTTGTTCGGCCTCCAGCTGTGCAATGCGAGCCTGTAGAGATGTAGCTTCCGCTCCAGCAATTGCCTGTTCCTGGTGCCCGCCCGCACGTGGCCATGTATGGTCTGAAAACACGCCGAGCTCGGCATCAGCAGCTGCGAACGCTGCGGCAGTCTCAGCGTCTAGCACAGCCTTCCTTTCATGAGCTGAGAGCGGCCGTGAGGGCAGACGTGGATTGGTCCGAGACTGTAGGCCAGAGGCTGGCTGGATGATCATGGACGGCTCATCCAGATCAATGACATTCTCCTCGTCAAAGCCATAGTCCGACGATGATGGATCTACCGGTCGAGATGCTGGATGAGCTTCTGCATGAGACTGTAGCCTTGCCCGGGGCTGTGGCGGCCGCCATGGTGCATTCTTAGCTAGCCTCTGCGATCTTTGCACGCTCGCCGCACTCGGCTGGTTCCGCTGCAGGGGTGGCGGCGGTGGACGCGCAACTTGAACACGCTGTGTAGACGAGATGGCATGTTGCTCGAGTTCTAGGAGAGTGTTGTCGGGAATATCGTCTAGCTCACCGTCGGAGAAAAAGTCCTCTTCTGCCATCGTGACTACCTTCCCCAGCCATTGCCACCTGACAATGCTCTACACCACGTCGACGCTACAAGGCTCCTCGCCACTGCATCTGTGAGGACTAAGAAGCCAGATCAGTCCGCTGAGAGGATGAAGTGAATGTCAGTGTTGACTTCCTCCAAAGGTGGGGCTAAATCGAGCTCGCGTCGACGCGACTCGGATTCACATGCAATTTGCCAAGCCGACGTCACTGCACATCGAAGGCTTGATTCTGTAGGAAGACGCCGGACGCAAGCTGATGTCGGTGGTATAAGTCCACGCGACAAGTGCTTCTTCGCATTTGTTGCGACTGTTGGCCGTATTGGAGATTTGGGAATCGATCAGTCACCCTTACGCGCTCTCCAGTGACTGCTGCTCAGGAGCAAGCGGACCCTACTCCGGCAATCGTCGCGTGCTACAGCAATAGATAGCAAGGAGACCACGAGAGTTCATCTGGGCGATAGGCGAAGATGACGAAACCCAAGAAGGACGTCAAGTTCCAACACCGCGAGCGCCGCCTAAGCAGAGGCAGCGACTCCCCCGCCGAAGGCCGCTCCACCTCCCGCGCCAACGGCGCCAAAAGCCCCGTCCGCAACGGCCACCCAACACGACCAGACTACGGCCGACAAGACACAGGCATGACCGAAGGCTGGGCGACAGAAGACGAGAAAGCGCCCCAGCCAACCGCACAAGAAGAGTACGCGAAGAAGAAGCAGACCTTCATCACGCGGACGATATGGACGCTGGTCATGATCGCGGTGTTCTTCGGCGCCATGTTCGCTGGGCACATCTACATGATCATCATTGTCACGGCGCTGCAGATTGTGAGCTTCAACGAGGTGATTGCGATTTCGAATGTGCCCATGCGAGCGCGGAGTCTGCAGTTTACGAAGACGCTGAATTGGTATTTCCTGGGGACGACGATGTATTTCCTGTACGGGGAGAGTGTGATCTACTACTTCAAGCATATTGTGCTGATTGACAAGGTGTTGTTGCCGTTCGCGACGCACCATCGCTTCATCTCGTTCATGCTTTATGTTATGGGTATGTCGAGCGATGTCCTAAATCCGCGCTGCTATAGCTGACAAGTGACAGGCTTCGTATTCTTCGTCGGATCGCTACAAAAAGGCCACTACCGATTTCAATTCACGCAATTCGCATGGACACACATGGCGCTCTACCTGATCGTAGTACAAGCCCACTTCATCATGAACAATATCTTCGAGGGTATGATATGGTTCTTTATTCCGGTCAGCTTGGTGATCACGAACGACATCTTCGCCTACATAGTCGGCATCACAATTGGCCGGACACAGCTCATCAAACTCAGTCCAAAGAAGACGGTAGAAGGCAAGTTTAAACACAGCTCCTTTGACAGACCTAGTGCTAATCTCAATTCCAGGTTTCGTCGGCGCCTGGCTTTTCACAGTCCTCTTCGGCTTCGGCATGACCAACATCCTCATGCGCTACAAATACTTCATCTGCCCTGTGAACGATCTCGGCGCAAACATCTTCACTGGCCTCGAGTGCGTCCCAAACCCAGTCTTCATCGCACACACCTATCAGGTTCCATTCATTCCGCCGACTTGGACACACCTCCCCACAACGGTCCAGATCTCGCCGATGCAGTTCCATATCTTCATTATGGCTACGTTCGCCTCCTTGATCGCCCCATTTGGAGGCTTCTTCGCGTCGGGCCTCAAGCGAACCTTCAACATCAAAGACTTTGGCGACTCCATCCCTGGCCACGGCGGGATTACGGATCGCATGGATTGTCAGTTCATCATGGGGTTCTTCGCATTCATGTACTACCAGAGCTTCATCGCGGTGTATCGTGCCTCACCCGGATCGGTAATCGAGACTGCGATCACGAGTCTGACGCCCGAAGAGCAGGTCGAGGTCGTGAAGTTGCTTGGAAGGCATTTGGTCAATCAGGGACAGCTGAGCGCCAAAGCACTCGCAGATTTGGGGGAGCAATTTCGCATAGCTATGAAGTGAGCGGCAGGCAAAAGCAGAGGTGTGTTTGTCGCGTGACTGGCTAGACGCTTTGCGTGGCTGGGCTTGTATGTATGATGTGTAATATGGAAAGATCTCCGGTACACAACTGCTGAGGTAATTCATGCCACTAGATTTCTCTTCAGCCAGTCCACTTCTTGCTGGCTCAGCCCACATCTATCCTTGATATACGTCTCCGCACCGCCGAATTCCTCGTTGATCATCACGATGCTATCTCGCATGCACTCCGTTCTCGAGCTCACCATATTCGCCACGCCGGCTTCGTCGCCCGCCAACGCAGGATTCCTCAGCAGCCTCTCAATGAACATTGGCTTGAGATGCTGCAGCCCTAGATCGGTAAAACTGTACTCTTCAGCAATAACCTCATGCTCGACCCCCACAAGCAAGAACAACAACGCGACCAGCACGCCCGTGCGATCCTTGCCAGCCGTGCAGTGCACCAAACACCCTCCGGGTGCCTCCTGCGCCAAGTGCCGGAACACTTTCTCGTACGCTTCGGTTCCTGAGGAAAGGATGTCGCGGTACGCTTGCACGAACCCCTCGGTTCCGGAGCGCGTGTAGTGCTTGTAGCGGAGGGCCACTTGCTCTGGGCCGTAGTCCTGGGCAGCGAAGACTGGCGTCCAGTGGCGGGTTATGCCGTACGGGGCGAAGGGGTCGGGATGATCTGTCTCGACGTCTGCCCATTCTGGACCCGTGCGTTGGAGCTCGGGGAGAGAGCGGAAGTCGAAGATTGTTGTTATACCTGTCCGTTGTGAGTAAATGAATGGGATTCACGGGGAAGCAGAGACGTACCATACCTAATTCCTCCTTCATCTTCTTCAGCCCTTCTAGTGTCACCTTTGATGGGTCGGCAGCTCGATACACCAAGCCATTACGGACTTTCTTGGAGGATGTCGTAGGATAGCCACCTATGTCGCGGAAGTTGGCTATGCCTTCGATCTCAATGAAGGGCGGCGAGGGGAGGGAGTTGGAGCCCATTCTTGATCCAATTTGACTCTTTGGTCACAAGTGATCTCAAGTAAACCAACAGTCATGCCGCATAACTTTGTGTGCGGTGCGCCATTGGAGTCCGTCACCTCGGCTGCCTCGGAGGAAGATACTCCGACACATCGTAAAGAAGTTTGTCTCAATCTGTGCGGTTACTACCACCACAGTAGAAGCGAGACTTGTTTGGAGGGTCGAGGCTCTGCAACCGTCATGTTTTGATGTTGATCAGTCGAAAGATTATCTGGGCATTGCGACCTTCTCCATGGCCGCCCGCTTTTCTTACCCCCGCGCAGTCCGCCGTCTGATACTTGCTGTCACTGTTCCAGCCGCTGCAGCAGTAGCAATCCAGGACAATCTCTACGAGATCACCCCCGTGACGGGGACCTCGATGTCCCCAACGCTGTCCCCAGACTACAACCTCACTGGCCGCTGTGACCGGGTGCTTTGGTCCAAGGTGTCTCCCAGTGCGAATCTCGTGCGAGGCGAATTGGTGACTTACCGCTCCCCACAGCGCCCCGACAGGACAGCAGTGAAGCGCGTTGTGGCTCTCGAAGGAGACACTGTGATTCTTGATCCCCGCCGGAGGCCTGGAGGTGTGGATCGTAGCTCTGGACGTGAGGAAGCCGATCGAACTCAAGCGGAAAGCTGGGATCAGATGGGACCGAAGTTCGAGGTGCCGTTTGGGCATGTGTGGGTTGAGGGTGACAACTGGCGAAGTAGCAATGACAGTAATAACTTTGGGCCGATCAGCAAGAGTCTGATTATTGGTCATGCGCCGACTATTGTATATCCTTGGGAGCGGATGGGAACGAAACCTTGGGAAGATCGGAGGAGGATTGGAACGAGGGTAGTGTACGGCAAGCAGGGAGTACCGCCTGAAGGGTTCAGGGACATGTTTGAGTGACCGTCGTTGCCCTACACTGCCCTTCGCCGCTTAAGACGACCACATCAGAGCTCATACTGCGTGCGCAGCACGTGCCTTCCGTGGCGACCCAAGGCATACCCAACGAGTTTGCGTGGAGGTAAGTACTACGGCTTGCTGAATAGCTTCACTATCTCCTGACACACAGCATCAGTCACCTCCGCCGTGCTCTTCTCGCCGCCGAGATCTCGGGTTTTGACACCCGTCACGGTCACATTCGCGATGGCTTGCATCAGTCGCCCTGCGGTCTCGTCCAGCTTGCCGTTGCCGAGCCATCGCACCATCTCTGCTGCAGACCAGAAAGCTCCGACTGGATTAGCAATGCCCTTGCCAGCTATGTCTGGTGCTGAGCCATGTATGGGTTCGAACATCGAAGGGTTCTTCCGCGTGGGGTCGAGATTTGAAGATGGTGCGATTCCGATGGACCCTGCTAGAGCGGCTGCTAGGTCGGAGAGGATGTCCGCGTGTACTGGATCAGGTCAGCGCTGTCAATGCTTCCTACAGCAGGCAAGTCACTCACGGTTCGTCGCCACAATGGTGTCCATTGACTCCGGCTTCTCCACCATCCTCACGGTCATGGCATCAACGAGCATCTTGTCGAACTCCACAACACCCTTGTATTCCTCAGCGACCTCATAGAAGACCTTGTCCCATAATACCATTCCATGCCTCTGCGCGTTCGACTTCGTCACCATTGTCAACTTCTTCCTCGGCCTACTCTTCGCAACCTCGAACGCGAATCTCATGATCCTTTCGATCCCCACATACGTGAAGATCGCCAGCTCCGTCGCAATCGCATCCTTCGTATGCCCATGCGTCGTACCTCCCTGGCCCGCATACTCCCCCTCAGAGTTCTCCCGGACAATCACCCAGTCCAGCAACTTTGGATCCTTCTGGCACGCCGCAACTGGACTCTTCGTCCCAGCCAATATCCTCGTCGGCCGCACATTCACATACTGGTTCATCTGCTGCCGAATCGGCAAGATCATCTGCCATAGCGAAATATGGTCCGGCACCGACGGCCAGCCCACAGCGCCGAAGTAGATTGCATCGTGTTTACGGAGTTGGGTCGCCCAGTCTTCGGGCATGTAGTAGCCTCGTTGGAGGTAGGCGGAGGAGGACCAGTCGAGGTCTGTGTAGGATAAAGTGAAGGCTTTGGAAGCTGTGGAGAGGGTTGAGAGGACGGTTTTGGCGGCTTGGGTTATGTCGACGCCAATGCCGTCGCCGGGGATGGAGGCTATGTGGTAGTTGGGGGCACTCGAAGCAGACATGTTGGGGTGTAGGGCAGTTGACAATACCTCGCGAGACCACGAGTAGGAAACTGTACTACGTGAGACACATTCGAGCAACGAACATGGTCGGCCTCGTCGCTTTATGTACTTATGTATACTTCGCTACGGTTTTGCGGACACCCTGCCAGACATCATCGTCGACCCCGCTTCGTGCACACACTGTCGTCAAATCCGTCGCCCAAGTCCATCGCGTCGAGCCAAACGCGTCAAAATCGGATCCTTCCTTGACCGAGCGGACTGACATCAGAGCGATATCGTCCACCGTCGACTACAGTTCAGTATTAGGGTCACCGCCCACCACGTCTTACTTTGGACGATTATCACGTGTCTCTCTTCGACATGTCAGGCCGGCTCGGCACACGGTTCCCCGACGGCAAGCCCGCGAACCGGGGTCGTCGAAGTGCACACTGCACATCGATCGATCTCCAGATCCCTGCGCAGCCAGTGACTGATGCGGACGCGCTCTCCTGCAAGGAACAGAACGCTGGAAGCGGGAGCCGGAAGTCGGGATCCCTGTCGTTTTCACGCGCCGCTGATGGAAGAGGGTTCGAAATGTCTCTCTTGAGGGCGTTGAGAGGGGCGAGGCGATGCGATCGAGGAGTCTGGCCGTACTTCGTCGTACGCTGCGAACGATTGCGAGTCGACATACCAATTTGACCGCCTACCGCGAGAGGGTGACAGGCCGGACTGACAGATCTGGTATACATCACCGGCGTTTGTCGACATCGATGCACGTCTACCCGGCCTGTGTAGCGCAAACGCATGGACTGCAGTACATCGATACGTCACTGCAAAGCATGTCGATAAGACTCTTCCAGCACGCTTTGCAGGGTTTCCTCTGTGAAGGCTATCTCCACAACGACAGGGCGGGTGAGGTGGAGAGATGGCGAGAGTGCTGATTTCATCACGGTAGGAGTGGACTCCGAGGTTCGAAGACTTCTCTTTTTGTGTCTACGTTCGCTTTTTCCATTCTGTTCGTCGGTCTATTGAAAGGAGCTGGGATTGATACAGGACGCTTGATACTTAGCTTCAAGGTCAATCATGTCGCATTCTGAGGTCACGCAGTACATGGGCCTTCGAGGTCCAGCGCTCAGCATCCTCATTGGTGTTGTCGCGGGTCTGGCCTTCTTGTGAGTACATCCGGCGATGTTCGCGACTCGTGGCATACCAACGGTGCTGACTCTGAGACAGCTTGTTCGGATATGATCAGGGTGATTTCGCCAGCATATTGACCGTTGGCGCGTTTCGATCGCAATTCCCTCAGCTCGACACCATTGGCAAACCCCTCAGCGAGACCGTCGCCGCCGTGCAGGGCATCACCGTAGGGATCTGGAACTTGGGCTGCTTCGTTTCTGCAATTCTTACCATCTTCCTCGGCGACAGGCTTGGTCGCAAGAAGACCATCTTCATCGGACTGCTGTTCCTTCTCATCGGCGAGATCATTCAATGCTCTTCCTTCAGCTATGCGCAGCTGATGGTTGGGCGAGCTATTGCTGGCTTCGGCAATGGCTTCACGACTGCCACCGTCCCAGCATGGCAGGCTGAGTGCACTAAGGCCCATCGCCGCGGCACTCTCTTGATGATCACGGCCGGTGCTTTCATCGCTGCTGGACTGTCGTTTTCTTACTGGATGGGCTTCGCCTTCGGCTGGCTGGACCCCAACTCAGCTGCATGGAGGGCGCCAATCGCCATCCAGGTCATCTTCATCCTTCTTACCATGTCATTGATGATCTGGCTTCCTGAGTCTCCTCGATGGCTCATCTTGACAGGGCGTGAAGAAGAGGCAATCAATGTACTCTCCGCACTCAACGACATCCCCAAGGACAGCGAGCAGGTACACCAGGAGTTTCTGCAGATCAAGGACGCTGTGCTGGAGATGTCCAAGGGCGGCTTCAATACTGTTTTCCAGATGGGCGACTACAGGCACGTTCACCGCACTGTGCTTGCCGTAACGCTCCAGATCTTCCAGCAGAGCACTGGCGTGAACCTCGTTACGCAGTTTCTCGCCCTCATGCTGCTGCAGCTATACGGCTTCAACGGCTGGCAGGCTCGTCTCATTGCTGCTGGCGCCGGCACGGAGTACTTCCTCGCCTCGATTGTCCCGGTCATCGGTATCGACCGCTTCTGGGGACGACGCAGTCTCATGATGTTTGGTGCCTCCGGCATGTCTATTAGCATGATCATCTTGACTATCATGCTTAAGCTGGACACCACCGCTGCGCACGGCGTGGGCACTGCTTTCCTGTTCGTCTACTGCACGTTCTTTGCAATTGGTTGGCAGGGTATGGCCTGGTTGTACCAGGTCGAGGTTGTGCCATTGAGGATTCGCGGACCGGCGAACGCCATTTCCACGGCATCGAACTGGGTCGTGTAAGTCTTCAGCTCTGCGATCTACTACGTGACTATTACTGACAGCTCTCAGCAACTACGCCATCGTCCAAATCGCCCCCGTAGCCTTCCACAACATCGGCTACAAAACATACATAATCTTCGCCCTGACGTAAGCCTTCTAGCCCCCTCCCCTCCCTCCCTCTCCCAAATTCCCAAGCTAACAACCTCCACAGTAACGCCTTCATCGTCCCCATAATCTACTTCTTCTACCCCGAAACCGGCTTCCGCTCCCTCGAAGAAATCGACGTAATCTTCCACACCGCCTCCACACAACCGAAACCCTATCTAAATGTCGTGCGCATAGCCGCCAACGAGCCGCTGTGGTACGGTAAGGGCGGCGACGAGCAGTTCGTATACAGTGAGAGCGAGTGGCATAAGAAGCACGTCCGCTTCAGCGACGAGATCAAAACATCCGACGGCGGGACGACCACACTCCGCGATTCGCCTGAGGAAGGCGGTAGCTCGGACGACGGCACGAGGATTGGGACGTTTGATAACAGCGAGAAGGAGAGGGATTACCGCGGTAGCAGCCGTGGGAGTGACACCCTTGGGCAGCACGGGCAGAGGCCCTCGGCCATGACGAGAGTAAGCTCTAATGGCGTTAGTCCTTTGCGACCTAACAGCTCGAGGACGCTGGACGGGAACAGCAACACGATTCCTGGGTTTGAGGGCGGCATGGGCGAGGAGGCTGCGCCGAGTCCGGTGATCAGCAGGACGAGCGTGGATAAGTATGCTGCTAGGGGTGTGAGAAGCGCGGGGAGTGGATACTAGAGAAGTGTATCAGTGGACGGGGAGAGCGAGGGCGTTCTGGGGGTGGACACGAGATACATGACCTAGGGTACGGGGTGTTGCGTAGCGCATGTACGAGTATTGTCATCTCATCACTGGGTAACAAATATACAGCGTCTTTGGCTTCCCGACTAAGACTACTCGTAGCTACTCAGAGCATTGGACGTGGTCAGGCAACGGGGAAACGTTCTGAAGGGACAGGAGTTTGATCTCGATATTCAATGCGTGTCCTCATGCTCGCGGGCAATGTCTATAGTCTACCTCCAAGTCACAATCCATTACCCAGCAAGCACACCACAACGCCTTGCGCAGAATCACAATTTTCCAGAGCCGTCAATACCCATCGCTTCCATGTCCATACCTCGACCCCAGACCATCGCAAGACAACTCTAGTCCTCCGTATCAGTATCCGGCGGATGCGGCGTCCCCTTCGGACTATTCAACCACTCAATATGCCTCAACCTCCGCCGAACCTCCGCCTCCTTCATCTGCGCCCTCGTGAGCTTCTTCTTCTTCTTCGCCTTGAACTTCATATCGCCCTCATCGCCACTGCCAGCAGGCGTGCCGTTCGTTGACGGCGCCGCCGAGGAGACATTACTACTGCTGACGGCGCTTGAAGCGAACGCAGAGCCAGGCCGGGAGTCCTCGAAGCGATCGAGGGCTACAGCGAGGTGACCTTTTTGCGTGAGGCGGCCAGCTTCGACGTGCCATTGCTCGGGGCAGAGCGCGCCGACGAACTCTTCGTTGTGGGAGATCATTACGACGCCGCCTTTGTAGTCTCGGATTGCGACTGCGAGGCCTCCGAGGGAGTCGCGGTCGAGGAAATTGGTTGGTTCGTCAAGGACGAGGAGATGCGGGTTATTCCACATGGCGCCCGCCAACACAACCTTGACTTTCTGGCCTCCTGACAGGCCGGAGATCTCATTGTGGTTCGCAATTTCGGGATCCAGACCCACGTCTTCGAAGTGCTTCGAGATGACCTTTGGCTCGAGAGAGCGGAACCCAAGACCCTCGCGACTTGCCTCGTGGTCGTCGAATTCTTGGATCAGCTTGGAGAAGCCTTGTGCAAGGAGAGTCTCACGCATGACCATCGAGTTGTCTTTGGGTAGGAAGCCGATCCACTTGACTTCGTACTGGAAGGACTTCTTGTACTTTTGCCGACCGATAAGGGCTTCGATCTTACGGGAGCCCATGTCATTGGGG
This sequence comes from Cryoendolithus antarcticus, assembly GCA_002077065.1. Lineage (NCBI taxonomy): Eukaryota > Fungi > Ascomycota > Dothideomycetes > Cladosporiales > Cladosporiaceae > Cryoendolithus > Cryoendolithus antarcticus. The sequence goes on along the minus strand of NAJO01000028.1, from coordinate 683,923 downwards.
AGCTCGATCGTTTTCTCCATTTGGAGTTTGTCGGCATCAGTCAAGACGCGAGTCTGCTTCATGAGGACTTCACGATCGTCGCCGTTGGCGTAGCGCCATTGGAGGTACTGGTTCGGTGTCTTCTCCATGTGCATCTCAACGTGCTCGAGGGCGTGCTGCTTGATATAGCCTATGCGCAGATTGGGGTGCTTCTCTACTTTGCCTTGTTGCGGGACCGTCTCGCCTGTGAGGAGCTTGATGAGGGTTGACTTGCCGGCACCATTGGGACCGATGATGGCCACTCTGCTGCTGAGGCAGAGGGAGGCGGAGACATCAAAGAGGTTGGGTTTCGTGGCACCGGGGTAGGTGAAGGTGCAGTTCGTCATGCGCAGGATGGAGCGAGTGTTGCTCTTGACACCGGTCAAGATGCCAGGAGGAGGGAACTTGAAGGACTGCACTGCTGCGCTGAGCGTGTAGTAGCTCTTCGCCTCGGGCTTCTGGCGCACGAATGCAGCCAAGTTACCCTTGTAGTTGACAAGCTTCTTCTGCTCGTAGTGATAGATGTCGGTACAGACCTCGTCGAGGAAACCAGAGTCGTGGGACACGATCAGAGAGGTGATCTCAGTGTGCGTCTTGAGATACTCTGCGAGCCACTTCACGTTGGCGACATCAAGATGGTTGGTGGGTTCGTCGAGGAGGAAGACATCAGCACGCATCAACATAGCTCTCGCCAGCGCCAACTTCATCTTCCAGCCACCGGACAGAGAGCCGACCATCTCGTTTTGTCGGCCGTTGGGTCCTGATGAAAAGCCCACTTCTTCTAGCACGGCGATGATCTTCTCCTTGCCCTCATTTTGGAGCTCAGGATCCTTGAGGGTGTACTCCAAGATCGTCAAGTCTGCGTCCTCGCCTTGGTTGTGCTCGACAAAGCACGTGCGAACCTGATCTTGCGGAGGGAAGCCATCAAGCTTGCCACTTGCGATTGAGCGCATCAGCGTACTCTTGCCTGCACCGTTGCGACCACAGAGACCGTAGCGGTGACCCTTGAGAAGTCGCAAGTTGGTGTGCGATAGCAAGAGCATGCCTCCGTACCCAAGCGAGAAGGTAGCGTTCACGATCTCAGTCTCGCCGTCATCCTCCTTGATGGGAGCGCCGAACTTGCGATTGTCCTCTGCGATAAAGTGCTGGCGGATGCTCTCCGCGGCTGCATCCGAGTTATCCATGAGCGGCTGCAAGTATGCTGCCGAGTTAAGAACCAGGCGCTCGAGCACGCGCTGATTGATGTCCTCTGCCAGCAGATCTGCAATGTACATCTTCGCTTCTTGCCATACCTCAGAGTCACCTGGGTAGTTCAACAGGCCGCCATTTGCCTTGACTTCGCGCTCGAGCACTGCCAAAACCTCGTTCGCAGTTGTACGCGTCGCGGCATCATCCGCATGTTGATCACCTCCGATGTTCATGGCCTTGTTCATGACGTCCACAGCTCTTTGACCGATCTCGCGGACTTCAGGTAAGGATGCAGTGTTGCAGACTTTCTGCACACCAGGTAGTAGCCTGGGCAAGAAAGTTCGGGCTTCTATCGGGTCGTGTACCAGCTTTGTCAAGTTCTCCACGACCACGACTGTTTGTCGGATCACCTCTTGTGTTGTAGTCGGTGTATTGAGCGACCGCTCGAGAATGGGCGTGAGCATGGCCAGCACCGGTGAAGTGACAATTGTCACGAACGTCGTCTGACTGAGTGCGTGTATCGTCTTCTTCTGTGCCTCTGTGCTCGGATCTTGTATGCTCTTGACAATCAGTGGTATTCTCGGCGCAACATCGTCGTTTGACAACAGGGTGGCGAGGCTGTCCATTGTCTTGATGGCCTGCTTCGAGACCTCGGACTTCAAGTCGTGCATGCCCTGTTCAACGACTGGAATCATGCTCTCGAGTCTCTTGCCCATGGCTTCTCGCAAGACATCCTTGGCTTTCTCGACCTCGATGTTTTCCATGCCCATTTGTGCGTTGTCCGCCATGCGTCCGATCAGCTCGAAAGCACCCACAGTACCCTGCCACTTTCCAGTGACTTTTCGCAGGTACCGCATGAGGACTGGCAGAAGTCCGTAGACCTTGGCCTCTGCATTGAGATGTGCGTACAGCGCATCGAGAGCGTACCGAGCGCCCTCTTTGACTGCACTGTTCTTGTCTGCAAGTGCGTCAAGAGCGCAAGGAACGGCTCCTCGCTCTGTGATGAAGAAGATGACTTCGCTGATCTTTGCCTTTGGCGGGAAGCGCTCGAAGATGGCGCCCAGTGCGAACATGGCACCCTCGCGCTTCGTAGGGCTCTTCTTGTCGCTAGCAGCCTTCAGGATGTCGGCCATGATGCCGTAGCCGGTGAGGCCACGGAATCCGACGCTGTTGAGCAGGACGTCTGTGAGGGAGTAGGCAGCGTCAAGACTCGCCTGCGACGTCTTGGAGGTGTAGATCTGGGTCATGATGCCGGCGACATCGTCTGGCGACGGTGCCGCGGACTTGCTCGTGACCATGACTGAGGGAGTCATCGGAGGCGACTCGTGGTGGGGCATTCCGCGCCCAAGTGTGTGGTGGTGCTATGTATGCTGCCCCAGCTCGAGGGTGGAAATCTGGAAGAGGCTGAAATTTCCAGACGTGGTATGCGCGACGTGCTCGGCTTGGTAACCTGGAGAGTAATCGGTGTTTTCGTAGGCAATCTGCCAGGTATATGTATTGCGCAAGTAAAGAGCGTGTAGAGTGGAGAGGTAGCAATATACTGCCAGCAAGAGGGACGAGGACAGCCAAGTCCTGCTTTTCCTTTCCGTTGACGAAGAAAAGTTCGCTGACCTGGCTGCGGGTCCTATCAAAGAGTGAGATAGGCGCACGGACTCCACTGAATTTCTAGCCTTATTCTCCATCCGTCATTTTCTCCCAACTCCGTCTCTTGCGGACACAACATGCACGCTCGTGCTGACATACTTGCAATGTGCACGTGACTGCCCAACCTACCCGATGGCAGCAGGCAAGTACACGCACTGCTATGTGATAATCTATTGCAACAGCTCCGCTATCACCCGCGAAGTCGAAAGGTCAATGCCCTCTCTTCGCTTCGATTCACCACTCTTTCTTCTCTATCGGCCATCGCCATACCGCTCGGAGAGTCGAGCCTTCAATCTCGTGTCTACAGCCCTACATTTGTTGGTCGACAGGAGCGTAGTGACTCTGCCCCGGCCCCTCTGTCTCGAGGTCACCATCTCCCAGGCACCGCACCTCCCGGAATCCTACCAGATCCATGCCTACGCGATCACCCGCACTCCACTGTGCTTCTGAGACACCAGACTATTCTGCCAATCTGGGTTCATACTGAGCATCGAACACAGACCGTAGCAAAGGCAGACCCGAATACACCAAATGGTTGTTGTACAGCTTAATAAGCTCACGGCACTTGCGCGCTGCCGGAAGCTTGGTCCGAGTCAATCCATCCAAATCCCCACCTGCATGCGACAACATCGTCATATAACCGCATAGTGACCTCAAGTACGGCACACCGGCATACACTTGATCATCATGCGGGCGCCGCGGACGGCTGACGGTCCATTGTAAGTAAGGGCTTGTTCAAGTCACTTCTTGTCTTCATCACCTTCCTTAGTCTCATCAGCAAAGAATTTCTCTACATCATGCTGCTTCGTTCATTCGCTGCATTGGCCTTTGTGGCTCTAACTACCGCACAAATCACCTATCAAAACTCCTCCGGCACTCGCCTTCGAGTCGACAATGGCACCTACGGCCCTGATATCGAGGAGGTACACTACTACTACGATCAATGGCCCATCGGCATCGCAGTCGCCTCAGATGGCCGTATCTTCACGACCTACACCCGCGGCACCTACCGCTACACCCTCGGCGTAGTCGTCAACGAAACGGCAGAGGAGCCCTTCCCGTCCCTCGCCCTGAACCTCCCCGTCAACGAACTAAACACAACCTGGCACGGCATCGCCTTCGGCTCAGACAACGCAAACGCCTTCATCTCCGTGCAGGCCCTCTACATCACTCCCCCTTCAAACCACACCTCCCGCCCCGAAACCCTCTGGGTCCTCGACACCGGCCGCCCAACAGTCCACAACGCACAAGGCGACCCCTCCATGCCTTACGCCCAGCCCGGCGGCCCGAAATTAATAGCCATCTCCCTAGCCAACAACACCATCTACGAAACCTTCACCTTCCCCTCCACAGTGCACTACCCCTCCTCCTACCTCAACGACCTCCGCTTCGACCTGCGTCCGCACCTCTCCGGTACAAGCGGGAAAGGGATCGCCTACCTAGTCGACTCCTCCAACGAAGGCCGCCCCGGCTTCATCATGCTCGATCTCGGCACCGGCGAGTCCTGGCGCCGCCTAACGCAAGACATCTCCGTGCTCCGCGGCCAGCAAGACGTACCCTCTTACCAAGGCCGACCGTTTTACTTCCGTCAATCAGGCCAGCCGGTGAATTGGCAGCAAGAAGGGCTGGATGGGTTGCAGCTTACGACTGATGGGGAGAGGGCGTTCTACTCGCCTTTGTCGACTAATGTGCTCTACTCGATCCCGACGGCTAATCTTCGCGAGCGCGATACGAATCCTACGGCGGAGCTGGACGCGCATTCGAATGTTTCGTCGCATGGCCAGAGAGGAGGGAATGCGAATGGCTTTGAAGGCGACTCGAATGGACTGATTTACCAGTTGATTCCGGAGCAGAACGCTATATACTCATTTGACTCGAGTAAGCGTGGAAATGGACAGACAGAGGGGTTCGTGAGGGACCCGAGGATTATATGTGAGACTGCCGTTGTCAATACCGCCAAGGGAAGGCTACTGACAGATTCGCACAGGGCCCGATGGTGCGAGTATTGGAAGCGACGGCTACATCTACATGAACATTAATCAACTGCCGTACCAGCCGGACTGGAACTTTGGAGTGGACACGAGGTGAGTGCCTTGGGGTCCGTGAAGATGTTGATGTGGGGATGTTTGGCTGACTGTGATTGATCTGGGACGTATCCCGGTGCTATATTGCGGGCAAAGCTGCCGAACGGAGGGACGAAGGTATCGACGTTGTACTAGTGAGGTGTGGAACAATGGAAGTGTGAGACTTTGCACACCTCAAAGCGAAGGCAGCAAGCCTGTAAGGCGTACATAGGCATGTGCTAGTCCGTAGCTCTATGTATGAACTCATGTGCATACCCATAGGTGAATCAACATGAGGCCGAGTGCTGCATTGCTACAAACTGTATCTTAGCAACGAAGGCTTCTACATCCGAGCTGCACCGTGCCATACAAGTAGTACCACCTACTCCGCTCGTCAAAATGGCGAACCTCCAGACTTGTGGCAAGCTGCACGATTGCCGTGAAGCTGTGTGGGCATGTTCCGAGGCGTCTGTTCGCGTCGCCTGACCGAGTGATTGACGCCTGATATGTCATGATCGAATTGCTGCGTCGGAAATGTTTGGTGGTTCTCCAGAACGTCTCAGGGAGCCAGATCTCGAGTCGAGACTCTGTGCCCGACATCATTCCAGCGCTCCCCTTCACAGCGTAATCCTGACTTCCGTCGCTTGGCTCTCGAGGACGCGCGTGAAGGCGCCCGTGGCGTTAGCATCCCCTCTGTAAACTTGTGTCGACTGGCGCCGTGGTCCTCGGAGTAGTGGTGAGTCTTCGCGAGCGAACTAGGGCTGCAAGTCCCTGCAGCTTGACCGATACCATAGTTTGCGATGTGTAACATAATCATGTAACATGGCGACGGTCAACTCGATGTCGATGTTCGGGCGTCGAAAGCTTTGTCAGGCTGCCCCATTACAGCATGATGAAGCCGTGATCTCCTGATCGTCTGATTGCCAGGTGCCGCCGACACCAGCCGGAGGAGCGACAGTGTCTCGACAAGGTATATCGAGGGTTGATCTCGCTAGACAGCTGAGCCGTATGCGCGCCACACCTCTCACTGTTGCTCACGCAGCATTCGGATCCATCGGACTCGTCGTTCCAGCTACTCGTCCCATCGTTGCACCCTCGCCCACGTCAACCTTCGGCAGCTGACCCAGCAGAGTCTTCTCACCGATCACCTTGCCCGATCGTGCCTCACTTGACACATGTGTAGCGAACCTCACAGCCTTCAGCGCATTCTCCTTCTGCTCTCCAGATGGCAAATACTTCGGCTCCAGCAGTCCAATCTACACCTCAGTCAGCACCCCTTCCCATCCCGTCCCATGCCTCCCCCTCCGCACTCTCTACTCAATGATAAACTCACCATACTCATCAACCTCCACACCGTGTCGCTCGGCTGCGCCCCAACTCCAAGCCAATACTTTGCCCGACTAACATCAAGCTTTATCTCCTTCTGCTGGCGATCGCCTGGCTGCGCACCTATGGGCGTCTGGGGGATGGGGTTGTAGGTTCCGAGGACCTCGAGAGGACGGCCGTCGCGGGCTGTGCGCGCTTGGGCGAGCACAATGTTGTAGCGGGGGTGGTGGCGTTTGCTGCCGCCGGGGGTGGCGGGGCGGGCGAGCCGGAGGCGGAGGACCATGTTGATGATGTGCGTGGGCTTAGTTCGAGGGTCTCGGTGGTGAGGGTGTCTGATATATGTAATGACGGAGAGGCAAGAGGTGCATATCCCATCATTGAAGTCTGCATGTAGTAGTAGGGTTAGGTTTCGGAGGTCATTCGCGTTCACTTCATTGCCATTCACGCGTCTACAATAACATGATTACTTCACACAAGGCAGTCATGGCCACAACCACTTCCACCCGCCCCCTCCCCCCTCTCCAAGACCGCCCTCCTCGCCCCAAAGAAAAGCGCACCGACATCTGGGCCTCCCTCCTCCGCCAAACCCGCCAAGCCCAAGCCCGCAACCGCTCAAACGCCCTCTCCCACCGCAGCCTAGTCCTCTGCGGCGGCTCGCCAACAGACCAACGCCAGTTCCTCGAAACGCTCACTCGACCGCCGCCTGCACTCCCTCCGAGGCGGGGCGCGGAGCAGAGGGAGAGGGATAAAAAGGGTCAGAGGGGGCGGTTGGTGTTGAGTAATGGGCAGGCTTATGGGTATGGGACGTTGGGACTTTGGAGTGCGGCTAGTGTTGGGGTTGGGGGCTTCGCGGGGGAAGCTGATGAGGTGGGGAGGGTGGAGTGTCATACTTTTCCGCAGGCTGAGGTGGGGTTTGAGGGGTTGTTGAGGAGGGTGTTAGGGGAAAAGCATGGAGAGAAGTCGGGAGCCGACGATGAGGATGCAGATCTGTTGGAGAAGTCGGAAGGGCAAGATGAAGCAGGACGACGACCAGCAGTAACGATTCTGCTGTCCTGGAAAGAGCCGTGGCTGTTCCTGGATCAATTGAGGGCTTGGCTGCAATTACTGGCAAGAGCTGTCGCGACTGCAAACCAGACGAATGAAGATGCTATGACAGTGCTGAAAGAGTCAAAGCTGAGCATCACTGTTGTAGTGCAGCATGTGGAGGCACAGCAAATACTGGAGCGAGAGGGCTGGACGGAGGAGACATTCGACTACGTTTCGCAAGTGCTGCGGACAGCGATGCTTCCTCTACATCCTGCCTCATCGCTGCTATTCGTATCGAGTGCCCCGCCTGCACAACAACCTGGATCGGCACTTTCACAGACACAGCGAGCTATCTTCCGGGGTCTGGACCTGGATCTGGCGACGCTCAGCCCGAAGGTTCCAGGGAGTGGCGCGACTGCGAAAGTCGAAGAGCTACAAGCGCGGCACAACGTTGTCGACCGCATGAATATTCTCGTGCCGCAAGGCTGGGACAGCGTAGGCAAGATCCGCCTGCTGTCAGAGGACTTCTCGCCTGAGGAAACGCTCTCAGCGTGGCAGAATGACTTGGCGCACCCTCTCTTTCCGGCGCCGATTCAGATCCCATCAGGGACATCGGACACGAGACCACAATCACCGCAAACCATGACAGGCGCCGCCCGACCAGGAGAAGAAGTCTACGAAGCTTCCGCGACAGCGTCTCCACTCGAGCCGACTGAAGACTTTCTACCGCCAACCCCCTCCAAAGCTCAACAGAAGCCCTCAGCAATCACTTCCTACACGACTCAAATTCTCGACCCAAATGCGCACAAACGCCCTAAAGCCCCCACCATCACCTCCACCGTCCGGCCAGAACAGGACTTCCTGGCAGAGATGAAGTCAGAACTTGACGCGCTCGCGGCCAAAGACCGCTCTACAGCTACGACGCAACCGTCCCGCCCGTCCATCGGCCTCCCCTCTGGCGATTCCACAGGCGCTCTCAACTCCCTCGGCGATGTCAGCTTCAACGTGGGAGGCGTGAGCTATAACACCAACTCCGCTGAGCAGGCTATTGAGAGGCTCAAGCGCGGCCCGGTGAGCGTGGAGAGCCCAAGTCCGACGAGCACGAGGAATGTTACGCCTAGACCGCCTAGACGAGGTGGAGGTGATAGCAGGGATGTGACGCCCTCTGCTGGTGGAAGTGGGAAGGGAGGTGCAGACTTTCCGGCGGAGGATCTGGAGAGGTACTTCGCTAGTCTAGCCAAGAAGGCTGGAGGTGGAGATAGTAGAGCGGGCACGCCAGGGAGATGACCGCTATGCAGGCGTATGCGGAGAGTGTGGAAGATACCCATTGGCTGCGGCTGCGCGTATGGCAGGAACCGCGTGCGCATACGACAAGGCCAGGCGAGATCTCATCTCAAATGCGATCGATCGCGCGCGCATTTAGAGTTTGTACCTTGCATATCGTAGATCCACCCACGTCATGTACTTTCCCCTACTCGACTCCAGCCGGGACACCACTTTGTCGTGTTCGTTTCGCGTCTTGGCTTTCCGACTCAATAACCCTTTCGCCTCACTTGTGAGCAGTTTCTTCATCGCTCAAGACGGTGCTTTCACGGGTATAGCGTTCAGACGCGGCGTCTGTTGCCACAGTGTCTTGTTCATTACTACTTACACGTGCCTTTCCGGGTTCCCTGTCTATAAGAATAGTCGGGACATCTGTGCCTCTTACTTACACTCATCCACTTGCTATATACTACGACCGATCACGATACACTACCATGGCTCGGGCTACTCGTTCCTCCGTTTCCAAGGCTGACCTCCCGGACTCAAATGGACTGTCCAGCCCTCCCGCCACTCCTGCGACGAACGGCAGAGCTAAGGGCAAAGGCAAATCTGCGAAAGTCAAGCCTGAACCGGCCGAGACTCCAGCAAACTCCGGACGAAAGCGTGGAACCAAGCGTGTCAAGACCGAGGACGACGATGTGAACGATTTGCCACACAATCTTGGCACTGCTCTACCGACACCGGGTGGCAATGATGCTGAGGAACCTGTAGAGAGGCCGAAGAAGCGGACTAGGAAGTCGGCGGGAAGCGAGGTTGAGTCTCCGGACGTCAAGATGAAGCTCGAAGACAGTGATGCACTCCCGGTTGCTGACGTCAAACCGGCCAAGGCGTCTCCAAAGAAGAAGGCCAAGTATGGTGTAACGCCAGGCGAGTCGCCGTATCCAGACTATGCTCGTCCCACGCCAGAGGAATGCAAGGAGGTGGTCCGGCTCCTTTCCAAGGTCCATGGCGATGTGCAAGCACCCAAGGAGATTCCAATGCCATCTCTCGACGTCGCCGGCTGCGGCGAAGTCCCCTCAGTCATCGACGCCCTAGTCCGCACCCGTCTCAGTGCCGCGACCACGAATGCCAACTCCTCAAACGCCTTCAAAGGCCTCGTCAAGAAATTCGGCACCCTCAAAGACGGCGTGGGCAAAGGCAGCGTAGACTGGAACGCAGTCCGCCTAGCGCCCTATAACGACGTCTTCGAAGCGATCAAATGCGGCGGGCTAGCGAACAACAAAGCCCGTGACATCCAGCTCATGCTGCAGCAGACGTGGGAGGAGAATCAGGAGCGTAGTGCGCTCTTGCTTAGCCAATCTGACGATCCTGTGGGAGCGAAGAACGAGGCGTCCGCGGAGAAAAATATGGAGATCTGGAAGGCGAAGCAGAATATTCTGTCTCTTGATCATCTGCATCTGCTGAGTACGCCGGACGCCATCGCGAGGATGCAGCAGTTCAATGGTATTGGCCCCAAGACTGCGTCCTGCGTAGCACTCTTCTGCCTCCAGCGCCCCAGCTTCGCAGTCGACACGCACGTCTTCCGTTTATGCCAATACCTCGGCTGGGTGCCCAAGACGCCCAAGAAGGGCGAGCCGCGCGTTGGGCGCGAGACTACCTACGCGCACTGCGATGCGAGGATTCCAGACGAGTATAAGTACCCGCTGCATCAACTGATGATCAAGCACGGCAAGGTCTGCCCGCGCTGTAGGGCTGCCACGGGATCTGGGAGCGCGAATTGGGCTAAGGGATGTCCAATTGAGCATCTGGTGAAGAGGCATGGGGAGAAGAAGGGTGGGGTGAGTGTGAAGGCGAGGAAGGAGGCTAAGGCTGCTGCTGAGGGGGAGGAGGGCAGTATGGACGAGGGTACTGAGGATAGCGAAGTTGAGGGCGAGGAGTGGAGTGGTGGCGAAGGCGAGGAGGATGGCGCGGCGAGCGAGTTGAGTGAGATGGAGGATGAGGAGTAGTCGACAACCCTATGCCGGGTGGTTTTGGTGATTGGCACTTCATCTGGGAGTTGTGGGACATTACTCCGAGATTTTTGTTCGAGAATTTGAGAGATCATGGCTCAGCGAGTTGGCGAAAATGCTGCTTCTGAGTGATCGGAAGGGGTACGGACGGATAGGGAAGCTGATGGTGATCTTTAGGGGTGTATAGTAGACTAATGTTGTATGATATTTAGCGAATTGCACACTCTGAGCAATAAGTCGTGGACAAAGAGTCCATGCGTAGCTCCAAATACTGGGCGATATCGAAATGTACGGTGCGGTCATGCTTGATCTGGAAGACTTTCACGAGTCCGGACAACAGGACTCGAGGTCTGTTGACTTGATTGCCAATATCAGGAGGTTGAATAAGTATTCGGCATTGCGATGCCACTACACTCACGCACCGCACTCCAACTCGCATAGACCAAACACCCCAGCTCCTGCCCATCACTCCTCCCCAACCTTCACCTTCTTCACCGCACTCGCACTCGCACTCCCCGCCACCCCCTCCTCAGTAGCCCTCTTCCTCTTCCCCTTCCCACCACCCTCCCCACCACTCTTCCGGCTCTTAGCCTTGAACGCTCCATCCCCGTCCACCTTCCTCTTCTTCCCACTCCCGCCCAAATCCTCACTGCCCACTCCATGCTCATCGTCCTCGAACCCGCTTGCAGCACTCGGACTCCCCACTTCCCTCGCCCGCTCGACAGCGCGATCCCCAACCTGCTTCGCGAGATTCTTGCCAGGCCGCTTTTTAGTGACTACCGGCTTTCCCCACCCATCAACAGAAACGACAGAATTCGCGTCATCGTCTTCCTGCGCTTTCGTATTGTTCTTCAGCCAATTATGCTGGCTCATCGGATTCTGTAGTTCCATCTGCCTCTCCAGTTCCCTCGGCGTCATATCCGCCTGATTCACCTCCCCCACCCCCACCACACCCTCCCTCTCAAACCCAAGCCCCGTCTCCAGACTCGCATCAAGCCGAGCATAAAACTCCGCTTCCAGCTCCGCACTCATGTACCCCGGCGCATCGTTCCCTCTACACTCCAACGGCAGATCCTCCAGCGCCCCAACAATCGGCGCCGGCACCCTAGCTTCCAGCGCCTCCAATCCAACAACGCCCTGACTCGCCAATGCCTCCTGGACCTGCTCCCGTATTATGGCGAGGTCCAGCGGCGGGATCCGACCATGCTGCACAGCAATGGTATACTCCCCAACCATCTCATCCGCCTCCTGCAAACTGATATCGCTCCGCACGTGGCCCGTCCCCAGCGACCTCTGACTCGGCAATCTCACATCAAATCGCAGCTCCGCTGGCACAACAGGGCTCTGGTTAATTTCTAACAGCGTCTCGAGGAGATGGTCGAGTTCCTCTCGTAGGCGTTTGGCGAGGTGCTCGAGTTTATGCTCGGTCTTGTAGAGGGCGTGGTTTTCGGACTGGATGGCGTCGGAGTGCGTGCGGATTTTGCGGTACTTTTTGCGCCAGGACTTGTAGGGGGGGTGGTTTGAGGGGGTGGCTGCTTGAGGGGGAGGCGGGAGGTTGGCGATGGTTTTGCCGCCTAGGTTGGGGTGCAGAGGGGGTGTATTGTCGGTGGCGGACATGATTTGGGGATGTGGGTGAGTTTGTGAGTGATGTTGCGGGATGGAGCGATGCTGTTGGAGGGCAATAGCTATACGCGGTATGGCGCGTGAAGTCAGGGCTACATGTCAAGGCTTGGCACTGTACTGGCTGCTACATTTGACTAAGATACCCTAAGAAGATGGCGGTGGTCATGGAATAGATTTCAATGTGCAAATGATTCGCAGGGCTATCTACTCTGACTTCTCAGCCCCGCCACCTCACCGTCATGATTCTCCCGAGCGATCGAAGCGACATGCGCCCGCCTCACGGAGACATCTTCCCTGATCATGACGAAGCACCGCCCGCCGAGAACGCTCCATCACCAGCAAAAGGCCCCAATAACAAGCATCCTCCCATGTCGTCAGCCCAGCCTCTGAAGAAGCACCAAAACACCTTCGCTAATCGTCAAGTTCTTACTTTTGTTCCCGTATCAAGCGTCCAGTACACCAAGCCATGCATCTCCCCTCATTCCCTCTCACCTCACCCTAGTCGCGCCCTTTTCGCGTCGTCAGCACCACTCTCGACTCCGTTCCGCGCTTCGTCAGAAGCTGACCGCTTTAGCGTCGGTGCCGCCCGAGGCGCATTCTGCTGCTGCAATGTCGACAGTGCGGTCTGTGGCGTGAAAGCTGTGGACGTCCCATTGTATGTCGCGCCTGCGTTCGAGAGAGCAGGTACTTGCGGTGGTTCAGTATGTCCAGTCGTCTGCGGCGGTGCTGCTGGGGTCGATAGTCCGTGTACCTGCGTCTGCTGTTGAGACATCGTGCCGTACGGTGCGACAGCAGCTGGGTGTGTAGGGTTCGCTGGCCGAGCTGGAGCCGAGCCTTGTCCGGCTGCCACTGGTTGCGATGCTAGAGAGTACATAGGCGCTACCGCAGTCGTCTTGGGCGAGATCGTCGTACGCGCTGGTATCGAGCCTTGTTGTGGTGCTGCGTAAGCAGAAGCTGCTTGACCGTACGATGCCACAGGGACAGCTTGCACAGGTGCCTGCACTGGCAAGCCATGTTGCGATACTGGTCTTGATGGCACAGCAGCCGATGACAGCGGTGAGGGCGTTGGTCGACCAGATGTCGGTGCTTGTGATCGTGGTCCAGACGCCTGAGTCTGATGGTACGCGCCGTTAGTCTGTGCAGCGACGGGTTGCCATGTGTTGGTGACTGCGCCGATCGCGGGTGCTTGTGTGAAGGCCGACAGAGCGGTCCCATTCGCTTGCGGCATTGAACCATTCGGCTGAGCTGTAACAGGAGCAGCCATACCATACGGCACCGTGCCTGCTGTAGTCGATGCAGGCAGCCGAGCAGACGCACTTCCAACTTGCACAGGGTTTGGCGCAGTCACTCCCACAGGCGCCGCCTGACCCTGTGCACTAGCAGCCGCTCCACCCTCACCCGACACTACAGCGATCTTATTCCCATCAGGCCCAACTCCCCACTTCAACCACAGAGCCTCCATCTGGCGATCCATCTCCGCTTCCAAAGGACTAGGCACAGCAGCTCGTTGCTTCGGATCAACCCGCCACGACATGATCTTATCGAACAGGCCGGCTCTTTCCGTTTCACTGAGCCCAGGCGCCTGCTGAGGATCTTTCGTGAACTTGTTCCTCCAGGCGACCATATCGTTGACGAGCGAAGGCTCTTCTGGCGGCGCTGGGGCTTGCGCGGGTGAATTGTTCGGGTGTTGGCCGGGCTGTGGAGGCATGTAAGCATGCTGAGGTGTATGAAGTGATTGGTAGCTGCGTACTGCATGGTACGGGACATACGGCACGGTTGGGGGAAAGTGGGAGTGACCTACATGACGATTTTGTGGCTGTTGGTTAGTTGAGCCATACTGTTGAGCGCCTCGTTGGTATGGCGAGGCATACTGCTGACCCTGCTGGCTTTGCTGCGGGTACTGCTGTGCATAAGGGTTCCCATACTGAAAGTGTGCCTGCTGTGACTGGCCGCCGTTCTGTTGCTGCTGTTGAGGAACACGTGGCGGTGACGGCTTCTTCTTTCGAACGTCACCATTGTAGGGCACTTCTGGGTTAATCGACCACATCCAGCCCTTGCCCTGCTTGGTCGACTGCTGGAAGCGAGGGTGTTGCTTGAGGTTGTGGCGAACGCTGCTCTGCCACCCAGTACTTTCTGATTTGTACTTGAAGTAAGGGTACATTTTCATGACCTTATCATAAATCTGCTGCAGTTCAAGGCCTTCCGGTGGACCGTTGCCGAGTATTGCTTCGAGAGTGATGTAATACGTCTGAGTTGGCTTCTTCAGCTCTTCTTCCGTGCACTCATCTTCGGGTTTGACTGGCGAAGGTGAGCGCCATGTGCGAGTGCGTTTCGCCTCAGCTTTGCTCTCGGCAGCGACGGCGTCAGCAAGTTCAGCAGACGCCCGAGCAAGTGCATCATCAGTCGATCGTTGTATCTTGCCATTGCCAGCACCTCTCGGACCGTTCATCGACGCAGCGTGGGGGCGAGCACCACCCTCGATGCTCTGCATGATCATGTTGTTCTCACCACGTGCAGCAGCTTTCGCAGCAGCTTCCTTTGCCTTGTTCTCGGCGCGCACGATCTCGAGCAGCTCCTTCATCGGCGGCCGCGGAATGCCTTGCTTGTCGAAGTCCATGTAACGCCGAGCGAGGATTGCATTATCTCGTTTTGAGATCAGGCCGTTCTTGGGTGGTCTTCCAGGACCTTTGCGCTTCTCTGGAAGTTCTTCCGGTGCGGCGTCACCCAGAAGCGTTCCCTTCTCGAATACAAGAGGTACATCCGCCGCTCGAGCGATGGGCTGTGCCGGTGGCTCTGATGTAGTTGGCGCTGCTGACCCGTCTCCGACTACCGCCGGAGCGTCAGTACTGGGAGCGGGAGCTCCGGTGGGAGCAGCGGTAGTAGCAGCAGCAGCACTCGACTCGCCCACCGTCGCATTTTCAGGCGGCGGTGCGGACTTCTTTGGCTTCTTGCTCGCTTTCTTGGAGACCTCTGGTGACGATGTCCGTGGCTCAATCTTAGCAACGGTCTGTGATGTTTTCAGCTTGAGCTTCAGCCCTGACTTTTCCTTCTTCTCTGCTTTAGCCTTCTTCTTTGACTTGCCCTTCTTTCGCGATGCATCGGTCAGTGCCACCTCAGGCTCGCTATCCGCCTCTCCCTCCTCGGCTTCACCATCGTCGTCCAGAGCCGTGGAAAGTCTTCGAGCCGGACTGCTGTTGCCGACTTCGACGTCTTCATCCTCGCTCTGAGGTTCGATGTCGAGGAGGTCAGACTCTGCGTCGTCGGGCTGCACAGGCAGTCTAAACTTGAAGCGAAGCGACGCTATCATAATGTCGGTATTGTGAGTAAGTCTGACAACGGCGCCTCTCAAGTGAGTCATGTGCTCTGCACTTTCCCAGCCATAAGCCCAGTCCTCAAGGTCATTTGGGGGCTGCCATGAGTACTCATTGAGCACCATGACATGCTTACCCAGGACCTCCATCTCCCATTCGGCCGTCTTATTATCGTAGGCGATGCGTGCATGTTCGCGGGAAATTTTGGTGATATCTTTGGGATCAGTAGGATGCACAGCAACGAAAGGCACAACCTCGCCATCCATGTCGTGGCCGGCCGACTCGTTGAAGGCGTTGTACGAGAAACCTTTGTGCAGACGTGCGGGATCGACGGACGCGGAAGACGATGATTGTGCAGACGCCTTCAGCTTCCTCTGGCGAAGGATCCTCCTATATCGTTTCTTCTCGTGCTCATCGTCGCCCTCCGCAGCTAGATTGACAATACCACCCTGCTCGCTGCACATGCTGGGCAAGCCTGGGACTGGTCGGCCTTCAAGCGAGTGATCAGACTTGGACGATGGTTCCTCGTCCGGGTGAGAAGCGTGGCTTGGCTCTTTCTTGTATTCTTCTAATGCTTTGGCAGCCATGCGTTCGCGCTCCTGCTCGATAATCTGCTGCTTGCTGAGCCGTCTGCACTCGCGTTGGTATTGTTGCTGGACCTGAGAGTCACGGCCGAGTATGATGGAGAGAGTGTCGATGATGTACTCCCCATCGTTGAACACCAGCTGGGCGTATCCGGCCATGCTTTTGGGAACGGTCTGTTCTGCCTCGGAGGCAGAGTAAGTGAAGTCTGCGGATGTCGGTAAAGTGCCTGCTAGGGACTGTCCGTCATTGTCCTCAAGTGGTTGGTATCCTTCAGCGTAGGCAAATTCGCTGAGTTCCGTCAAGTTGATCGCGTGGTCGGCAGGTAGCGCGATTGCTGCCTGGTCATTGCTTGCTCTTTCCATCTCATCGTTTGCCCTGGTGGAAGCTACCGGCTGCTGGCCCCGTTCATTGCTGTCATGGAACGGGTTCGTGAACGCCACATTCGGCTCGAACTGCAGTCCCGTCTCGTAAAGCGCCATCCCGTTACCCGCAATCAGATCATTGCCGCTGTACACGTCCCCCGTCATCGCGTCCCCTCCAAGAGCAAACCGGTCGGCTGGCTCAAAGTGTGACATTGCCGGAGCGACATGCGCCCCGGCTCCGCTGCTTTCCATCGCCTGTGATGTAGGAAGCGGACTGGCTTCATTTCTAGGCGGCGAAGGGTATGGCGACTGCTTCTTTACGGGCGCCGGCTTCACGGACTGCCCGATTAATCTGAGATGAAGCGGAGTGCTGCGAGGTCGGCTTCTGTAGGGTGTGCAGCCACAATTGGACGTTTCGCCAGTACCGCACTGATCGCAGACTCCGTAAATGCTTCTTGACGCGATCCGGAGGGTATGTGGGCAGGAACGGATGTTTGGGAAGTCGCTCTTGCCTGTTGCAACAAAGATCAGTCCATGCTTGCGCTAGCGGCGAGGTTCCGTCCCGTCAACTTTTGCGGGGCGGCGTCGATCACCCTGGAGGCGTTGCTTGGCGATATGAATTGCGTCGGTGCCTCGCGATGGATGGACCTCATACGACGACGTGCTCTCTTCGGACAGACCAGTTAGGGCGCTGCCGACGTCACGTCGTCCTGGCTGCAAAGTTTGCATTGACACTCTGCAACAAGATGATCGATCCACATACCTTTTCTTGAGCCCAACATCGTTGCGTTGACGCGTCGCCTTCAATCTGAAAGCACTCGTCCGTGAGCGCTACACTTACCTTTACGAGGCGTCGACAGGAGGCTACGAGGCTGTACATACGCTTAAGATCAACTACGTCAGGCCTGGAAAACCTTTGACCGGACTGAACGGTCCATAACCCATTTCATCCGAAGTAATGGTCAGCAAGAAGTGACTGCTCCACTTCTACAAGACTGAGCGGACGACGACCCCTCTCTGACGGGGAGCTACTTGATGACGGCAGGTCTGATCGGCAGCAGCAGTGAGCTGGTCGCATCTTCTTAAGCGAGCGCTGCAGCCTCACGCAGATTCGTTCGCGTTGACACCAAGAAAGCTGCCTCTCATCTGGGCGAGCAGACTGCGCCGAAACACATATATTGAGTGGATGACCATAGTAGCGAAGCTATTTAGGCAAGGTGTAGGTTCGCACTAAGAGACCGGCGGCTTCGCAAATAGCAGCGATGGCTCCCAAGTCAAAGTCGAAGTCATCCACCGCGACCGCAAAGACCAATGGTGCCCAAGCAGCAGAAGCTATCCCACATCAATGGCCATCTCTCACACCAGTGCTCGCGGCAGAAGACTTGACCCTCGACATTATGCTCCCAGATCAGATTGTCACAGTCTCAAACCTAATGACTCCCACGTTGTGTGCAAAGTACGTGAACTTCTTGCGCTCGTTACCACTGACTACAACTCCGACGACGCCGCAAAAAGGTCATGCAGTGCGGGTGAATGATCGCTACCAAGTTCAGGACCCAACTTTCGCCGCGGCGTTGTGGGAGCAGACGGCGTTGAAAGATCTGGTCACTCAGCACGGAAAGACCACCGGTAGCAGCGATACTTGGGGTGGTGAGGTTCTTGGCCTCAGCTCAAACATCCGCATCTATCGCTACGCGCCTGGTCACTTCTTCGGCGCACACTACGACGACTTCAACAATGTCCACTTTACAGACTCATTGGATCCCTCCAAATCCTCGATTCCGGCGGTCACGACATGGACCCTTCTGCTTTACCTCTCCACGTGCGAGGGCGGAGAGACGGTCTTTCACCCCGAACCTGCGTCGAAGAAGGCGCCGACGCCTAAGCCTGTCTCGGTGGCGCCGGAGATGGGCATGGCGTTGCTGCATCGGCATGGGAGGGAGTGTATGTTGCATGAGGGGAAGGAGGTCACGGGCGGGGAGAAGTGGGTCATTAGGAGTGATCTCTGTGTGAGGAGGTGTAAATGAGCATTGAAAGCCACGATGCAGAGATTGCTAGCGACCCGTGGCGCGAGATGGTGGGAATCCTGCATACGACTTTTCAAGTAGCTACGACTTGACACCCTCGTATGGTATGATACTCCTCATGAGCTACGTCCGATCCGCGTCTGAGAACATGCTGGAGCCTGCCGCGTCGGTTATCAAAGCTGCATTACCCGAGAGGTAATGCTCGACGGACATACACGTTCGACGCTCGACGTTTCGCACTTCGCACTGAGCAGTCTCGAGAATCATCGAGAATCGCCATGGCCCACGCTTTCGGTGACATTTTCTGGAGCGCTTGAGATGCCGGCAATGCGCAACGCTTTTCAACGTTTCTGGACCAGTCACCCTCTGGCGGCATTGTTTGGAAAATACTGTTGTAGATGCGATGGATGAGGAAGTAGTCAAGCCTCGTGAAGGCGACGTGTCTACACAAGATCAGGAGAGCAGCCTCCGCACTACCTACGGTGGTGTGCGCATGCACTTTGTCCGTTCACACTCGTCAGTACACATGGACAGGAGTAGCAGCTTCCTCTCTGCATATAAGTCACCGCCTGCACAAGCATGTACTGGAGCGACCCAAGGTGATCAGGATCGAGACCGTCAAAACTGTGGATGTTGACCTATAGAGGAGAGTGATCTTATAGCTCCAAGCTTCGGTATGATATGATATACTGTCTACCTTCGGAGGAAGCATTCTACTACGCTTGGTCGATCCGTGATCCAGTCGTTGCAGTGGCTAAGCTGCAGATCATCGACACTAGGCGGCGCCAGACCCTTGTTCAGTACGTTTGTACGGACTTGACTGATCCACTTCGCTTCAGTCTCTAGCCCTCGCTCGATAAAATACAGCGCTGCTGTCCGCATCGGGAAGAACATCCCTATATTACCAATCGAACAGCTGGCCGCTTCACAGAAGTACGGGATGCAATGGCACAAATCCACAATGTAACCTAGAAGCTCTTCGTCCTGCACGGCGTCGCCCGGCGCATCGCCATGCCCGGCAATGGCACGCGCGGCATGCAGTGCGCGGACCGTGGTACGGATGAAGTACAGGCAGATCCAGTACTTCGAGTAGAGAGAGGCAACCATGAAGTTGGCGAACATGTAAGCGTCGCCAAAGGTGCGGTCGGAGCAGAGAGTAGCGAAGTTGTTGAAATCACTGATGGGCTGCGTCGAGTAGTGTAGATCTGAGGAAGCAAGCCAGTTCCGCATGTCGGTTTCGATTCGTGCAGCTTCGGCTATGATCGCGTCGATGGCATCGACACGAAGCTCCAGGTTGTCGTACCGCTCAAGCAGGCCAGGAACCTGCACAGCAATGTCGTGGAAGGCAGACGACTGGTCCCTCCTGCTCATGCGCTGGGCGACAGCCTGCCAACCTGGCTCGGCAAATGGCGAAGATTTGCGGATGAGGAGAGCGTGGCAGAGAGCACCGCTTCTTGCGTGAGCGAACAGCTGCAATGAAAGGTCACTTCGGAAAGAATCTTGTCCGCGGTTAAAGAGGATGTTCTGTACGCCGAGAATGTGGCTTCCCCATCCTAGACCCTTTGGACTGGCAAGATCAGTGTAGAATTCGCACATTTGCAACACCATCGCCGCTGCTAGGACGTGATCGTCCGAGATTAATTGTGGAGAGGAAAGAGCACTGTGGAGAGCGGAAAGTGCTCTGGCGTATGTGTTAGTGGCTTGTTCGAGCAGGCGTCGGTCTCCAGCAACACTGCCCACTTGCACCATGCTAAGCGCATCTAGCCCCTGGAGCAATGCTGGTTGCGTTGTGGGAAGTTCCATGCACGTTTTGTAGAAGCTGAATGGGTCGCATTGCAACATGCAGTCCTTCGGAACGTGAGTGTCGAGGAAGGCATTCCAGAACATCGTCCGGTTGGGTGCGCCGTGAACAAAGGGAAGGTCTGAGGTAGGACCTTCTACTACCGCTCGCTCGACGGACGCTGTCCTGGTTGATGTTGACGACGAACCTCCAGCTCGTCTCTCATACTGTGCTCTGGCCCTTCGCGCTGTGCTCTCGCTTACATCGCGAACATCCAGTCCGCCTGGTCCATCTGTCCGATAGCCACCACAAACGACGCCATGGAGACGACAGCGGTCACAGTGAGGGCGCGTCTCGTCGCAGCGAATCCTACGCTCTCTGCAAGTCGCGCAACCTGTCGATCTCCGCGGCATCGTCGGAGAGCGTATTTATTGCGAGATCGTAGGCATGACACTGAGACATCACAGCTTATTCCGGCCTCTTCAAGCCAAAGATATCATAGCTGACTGTGCTCACCTTGATCACATGTGGACCATCAAAGACTTTCATGCGTGAGAAATGAGTTACCTTGTGCGCTGCGGACTCGTCACTCGGACTTGCCGTGACTGCGGCGATGAGGTGGCACGGCACTTTATGCGAGGCATCTGCACTTGCAACAAAGCGATCGACGTCCATATGGTACGGTACTACGGCTGCAATGGCGTGGATGGCTATCTTACGACCGTAACTTGGAAGCAGTGCGAGACATGATTCGATATTTTCGTCACAGTAGAAATTGATGTTCACAACTGCTGTGCTCAGCCTCGACGTGCGGCGAATCAGAATCGAGGAATGTACATGCCTCCACGTCATACCTCCCTGCTACACTATCGGCTCCGATCCCGACAACGAAGGGCTCCCAATGTAGCTACCTCATACGGCGCATCGCTTGTCTGGGCTCTCGACAAGCTCATTCAACGTTGATGGCTCGTCTTCTTTCTCGCCTATCAGCGATTTCCGCACCAGGCATGTTGTAGCCACCGCCATGATAGCAGCGTAAGCCCACGGGACCGTCCAGCCTTTATTATGAATCAGCTGCCGCCCCGTTGCCGACTTCGTTACTGACTTACCCAGCACATACGCGACACTCTCGTCCTCCAGTCCGATTGAGAGCCCGATGGTAAGACCTCCAGCCGCGACTCCGGAGATTCCCCAGAGAAGATCGAGTTGAGAAAACAGCCTGCGAACCGTGTGGCTCGCGAAGTATCGTGCTTCTAACTGCTTGCGGTAGGTCTGGCCTCGTGCCCCATCGACAGCAACAACATCCTCTGTGATGGCGTAGGTGCCGGAGCGAATGGGCTGGCCCTTGAGAGTGGACGAAATTGTGAAGGGTGCCAGAATACGGTTATATTTGAAGAGGACAGCGAGCAGCAACTGTCCGCATACGGCAACAAGTATGACAGGCAGACCGAGCGCAACGAGTCGGATGCTCTTTGTCACGTTGCCGGCGACAACAAGAGCAGTGACGCTGGCGAAGCACGCGAGAAAACTCCAATTGAAGTAGTCCATCTGGAAGACGTTAACACGGTGCCATCCCATTGCAGAGCAGACGTACAGCCCAACGAGAGCCAACCAGCGGCCGGCATTCGGAGTCATGCTTCAGCAAAGCCCAGCTTCGCATGAGCAAAGCCAGAAAGCTTACGATTCCGAAGATGGACGTGGTGATGGCGAGTACTGTATCTATTCAGTGGAAGAGCTTGCGTTGCGAGAACCACTTACCAGTACCGATCGCCAGGTGAGCGCCATACCTCAATGCGAAGTACAACACGATTGGCAGCACACCGCTGGCGATGAAGAGTATCGTCCAGGCTCGAGCTATCGCCCACTTGTGATCCTGGAGAGTCAATTGGATCCTTGGAAGCGCCATACTTTCGGTGGTAGATGTGCGTAGTAGGACTGTACTCATAGCAACGGGCCGAACGAAGGTCTTGATCCGAGCCGGCTCGAAATGCCTCTCACACCGATTGTCCGTCATATGTACTCCTTCGATCCCATTTACCCGCTGGACGTCAACGGCCTGGACACGAACGAGTATGACCTTGATAGTGCCCTGGTGTCCGGGGTGTGACGGATGAATGTCACTCGTCCGCAATAACGAACAAGCCATGGGCTGCATGCATCCGCGCTAACCCTAGATTGGTAATTATCACGAATGTGCACACTGCTATGTAATGTGGCAAGGAAGGTAGTGCAAGTACCCAGTGATTGATCCTCACTATAGACACGCTCTGACATATGGCCAGTATATAGTCGAGCAACCCGATGCATCTCTTTGTCGTTGACATCAACTCAATATGTATGCGTCACTCCTCTCCCTCTTCGTCACTGTGACGGGAGCTGTCCTACATCCTGTCACCAAGTCTACCAATCTTGTGGTTACCGAGCCACCATCCTTCGTCCGTCCGTACGTCCTGCCCGATCTTAGTGGTCCGGCCGTTGTCCTGATCAACGATGTCATTCGTGCGCCCATCAACAACGAGTCTTCCGGGGGTGCATTCTCCTTGCTCCAACTGAATGCGCAACCATGTATGCGCTCAATCCACTTGAAGTACTAGGGTGAAGTCACTGACGGCTTGCAGATATTCGTTCTGGTTACGGGGATCTGTACCAGACTCCGCCTCACTATCATACCCGCTTCCACGAAACCTTCTTCTGCTACAAGGGCGAAGTGACGCTGTGGGCTAACGGCGAAGCCCGAATGCTCACGACGCAGGACTTTGGCAGTATGCCAACTCACCAAAACCATTCATACTCGTTCACAGAACCCGACAGCACTCTCGTGGCGTTCATCTACCCTGGCGGGTTCGAGAAGTTCTACTGGAATGTGTCGGAGCCGTTTGTCGATCCTACCTCGGCGCCATTCGCGCCTGATATCCACACCCATTTCCTGGAAACCACATTCGCGGCTGCGGTTGGCGCGAAATACGACGTCTTTCCCGTCTTCAACGACCAGTTCAGTTTCAATTTCACGAATGGCACCACTAACCGCAGCCTTCCTTGGCACAATGGCGTTACCTCAGCTCCAATGAATAGCGAAGAGCCATACTTTCTTGCCAATAACTGGTCGCCGAAGTATCTGCACCGGGCTAGTGGTCAGGTCATCCAGCCGAGGGTTACTGCAGCACAGTCTGCAGGCAACTTCACCCTGAGTACTATCGCGATGCGGCGAAGGCAGTTGAACGAGACCATTGTGCAGCACGTGTATGACCAGCCGCATTTCTTCCAAGTGCTGGAGGGAGTGATGATGATTCGAATGATGCGTCAGACCGTAGCAATGAGCACGGGGGATGTAGCGTTCATCCCGGGAGGGACGACCTTCCAGTACTGGAGTGAGGTTGCTTTTACGAAGGTGTATGCAGGGGCGAGCGGGTCCAACGGCTTGAATCACCATCTGATCGAGCATGCGGAGAAGTGGGCGTATGCGGTATTTCCATCGTACTTTGGATGAGGGTGGGAGTGAAATACCTGTGGACGAGCGTCGATTTGTCACCTGATGCGGTGTTCAAGGGAGAGGATTTTGGCGGCCATCGCCGTTAGTCAACTATCCTATGAGCTTTTTGCATCAACATTATGTGGCGAATACTCCATCAACTCTTCAATCGTTTACTCTGCGATTTACGCGGCAATGCATGGACCATGATGTCAACTCCAATTTTGATGGAACACAGAGCAGTCAGGTATTCTGTCTGCATGTTCGAGACTGGGAAGTATACAACAGGCTGGCACCGCGCCTCAGCCACTGAGAGGTGGTCGAATAGCACGCAGAATTGCCATCGGATCTCTCTATACGCGAACACAACCTACACTATTTCATGCTCGATGCATCGGTCGGACCAGGGCTTTTGGCCCCATCATACCGGGTCCTGAAGTTCGCGATCATGCTCAGTTGGTGGGTCGACTACTTGCGGACGGAGAACTTCTTACACGCAACGACTGACTATCGCCCCAAAGTACAGTTTCACGTACCTCATCCTCCGGCTCGCACAGCCCAGATACCTGCAAAACCGTGCCAATTGCGTCTGCCCCTCTCTTCGGACACCGACCTCGGTGTCAAGCCCCGGAAACGTCGACCAAGGTCACGGTTGCTGTCTCGGAGGTGTTCTTATCCTTCCCAGGTGTCCATATCGTCTTGCCGAAGGACCACCGACGATGAGCAGGCTTGCTGGCAAGAGGTGGATTCCTTCTGAATGTCCAACTAGTCTCCTTCCAGAGACCTCTAAAGGCTGGCCCGGGGTGGAACACCGTTAGACAGATGGCGGCGATTGCAATCATCGCGCCATCGAGCACCATGAACGCAATCTCGTCGTTCCAGAGCGAGCCTTTGAATCCACCCCAGAGTTCAGCAGCACGAAAAATAGAGCGTATCAAGATGGCGGTTGTTGCGAGGAGAAGCGCGACGAGAAATGCCTTGAATAAGCCTCGCCTGCGAGTACGAAGGTATGTATCGTTGGTGTTCAGCTCATGACTACGACGATGGCATGCCCAGGCGAAGTCTCCAGCCACAGCGATGAAGGCCGTCAGACTAATTGCCTGTAGCACGAGGCCAGCGACCATGATGTTGGCTCCCATGCGGGTACCAGCATCTGTATTGGACGTATCGGCGATGGCACCTCCGGCAGCCTGTAGGACGAGGGAGAGGAAGTCGGAGGCGATGAAGCTACAGGCGATTGTCGCAGGACGAAAGCGCGAGAGTGTCGTGCCGTATAAAGCAATGATGCGCGTAAGAGAGAGATAAATGGCGGCAGTCAGGAAAACGGGAGCGATTGTCAGGGTTATGAGGTAGCTGTGAGGAGTCAGTGCTGTACCTCGAGGATCTGAACTATACTGACATCAGGAAAGGGTTATCCTGGAACGGCTGATTGTGTATGAGTACACGACAAGCATAGCCCACGATCTCAAGAGCGAGACCAACCACCATGCCAATCAAAAATCCTCGTGTCTTGTGAAGAAGGCCAAATCCGAGCTGAAGGATCAAGATAATGCCAAAGAAAGCAGCGAAGAAGGCATTACCCCCAAAGCTCGGGAGGTAGTTGAAATGCGATTGAGCAAGGCAGCATGTATCGAGCGTGCATAGTGTCGAGTCGATGGTGCGATTGCAGTTTAGGTATG
The DNA here is from genome assembly GCA_002077065.1 of Cryoendolithus antarcticus. NCBI lineage: Eukaryota > Fungi > Ascomycota > Dothideomycetes > Cladosporiales > Cladosporiaceae > Cryoendolithus > Cryoendolithus antarcticus. The sequence continues at coordinate 658,550 of NAJO01000028.1, read as the reverse complement.
GATCCACGGTCATGTTCACAAGGAATAGATCGTAGGAGTGGTCGAAGCAAGTCGATGAGGTCTTGCGATGCAGAACGCTTCTGGTGGTTAGCGAAAGTCAGTCGGTTTGTCAATATATACAGCTTAGGCCAACAGGCAGAATCGAGAGCATTTTGCTATCACAGCGGCAGAGCTAGGCGCAGTCGTTGCGTCCGTCTTGCATTGTGCATTGGCCTTACTCAGCGCATACTTAGCCATCGCAACTATTCCCAAATCAGGATAGACAAGGTTTGTCAGACAATTCCCTTAGTCCACATTGGCGAACGAACGACCCAGACATTCCTGTGCTGCGTATTTAGCGGTCCACGGAGCGCCGAGTGAATGTCACCGTGGAACAGGACTCGGAATCTTGGCCCGCCGATACGCCCACGCGGCTCAAGGACTAGTCACTCGGCCTGGAAAGGAACAAAAGTTGTTGGGCCACTCCACAAGCCACTCTAGACGAGCCGAGATGCAGCTCTCAGCAGAGGAGCGATCATTCCAGCGATCGAGGGCCACCAGGGTTGCAGTGCAAGCCTTCGTGAACGTAGCAACCTTGTAATACGGAGAGTATGTTGCACTGTACAGTAACCCCAGCAGGCGTCGGTAAGCAATGAGTCCCAAGTGTTGCGCACGCAGACATTCCAGCGTAGACCGATATCTGTATCATCATTCATGATCGACTGCAGTTATGCAATTCGATGACAGAGCTAGCCCAGGGTTTCCGATCGCGTTCCCCTTGATGGGAGGGGAAGTAAAAACGAATTGACTGAGCAATTGTGTCGAGCTCACATTTTACCCGAGCTGGCTCAGTAATCTTGCTGCTCATAGAAAAGAGCCTAGACTCAGATAGGAAATTCCTGCGAACGTGTAGAATTGGCGAGAGGAGCCCTCGCCCGTTGCAGCGTTTGCACTGACCTGTTGCAAGGTATGGGCTGCAGTATGCCGTGTTGCAGTGGTATACGATCGGGACAGCTGTCAGCACCTTCTAATGCAGATGGTCGATGATAGTGATATGACCCACGGGTTGGGACGAGCACTGACAAAATCATTTAACTGCGGAGCAAGCAATCGCTACTTGCCCTGTGCCCGGCCTTGCGTGCGACCACGTAGGCGTGGCCCGAAGTCTGTGACGAATAGGATGTGAGCTATGTGCGCATTGATACTGTAAGGATGATCCCTCACGTCCACGTGATTCGAGCACGCTGCCAGTCCTCTCTCCAGCGCCAAGGGCCCGATTCCTCATCAATTGTCCTGCCATGCTTCCTTCAAGGTAGCTCTGGACCTTGCTAGGTATTACTTTCGTATGCCGCTGCCCAGTTTACGATTTCGACACCGAATGGTGTGCCGTCGTTGGGCGCTAGGTTTGAAGCGCCGTGAGCGCTGGGCACGACACCAGCCTTGGATCTGATATGTTCATGGACGAAGTGTATGTGATGGGTATCGTCTCCCGCCGAGGTGAGCATTCTCCTACCAGTGCGCGATCACTCCCGAACGCTCGTATTCGAAGCACAAAGTTAATCCCGCCTCGTTGGTTGTAACAAAGTTACCCATGGCTGTATAGATACTTCTGCAGATAGTCTTCTTGATCTTGATACGAGCTACGACTGTTCCAATGTCCGAGCTCTTGCGACCCTCTGATTCGATCGGACGATCTAGCACCGCGCGGATTACTTACGACAGCCAAAGGTAATTCACCACTGGAGGGAATAGACCCGTTGATGTGTTGATCGATATGCAACATGCATATTTCGAGCTACTCCAAGAGCCCACAACACGTTCCCGACACAGTACTTCGGCACGCCGTAGACTTTGTGAATACCCTGTGTTGCCGGCTTTCGCCGATCCAGGGGCGCGTACTGCTGATGGAGAACACGCCATTAGTGAAGCCGATGGAGGATTTTGCCCAGAAGACTGCCTGCTAGTCAGTGAACGATGCATGCTGTTACGAATCTGGCTATATTGCGGGCTCTGGAGTCCAAGGACCTGCCAAATACGCAGGGGCGAAGCTAGCAGCGATCGTCTCAACTATCGAGGTCGCTGTGGCGTCTTCCCAGGCGTGGCTTTTAGCATGGCATGCGATCTGGATTCGCAGGTGTATACTGGCTGCTACTAAGAGTTCTTGCTATCATGAGGCGACCGCTCAGCCGTCATTCACAATGCACGGTGGAGATCCTAGAGTCGAGGCGGTGGACTTGCTGCGCGAGACAGGACGTTCGACCAAGAGCTGCATTCAAGCAGCACACATCAGAATGCTTCTAAGCGCGCGTAGGTCCGAACAGCGATACATGTAAGCAAATCGAGCCGGCGTGCTGTATAGAGTGGTAGTGCGGAATTGTGCGCGTCTGGATTGCTAATTGGATGCATAATGCTGCATGCCAAGTAAGCTGAGCTTCGTTCCGCCAAGTACGAGATTGGTCATCTGTGTCGTGTAGTGAGAACGGAAACGCAATAACATGAAGCCGGTTGACTGGACTGCAGGCAGGAGTGAGGAATACAAAATGCGATCTGAGGTGCTTTAGGTTTCTCGCCATACGCATCATCCAAGTCCTCGACACCCTCATCACTGGACTCCTCATCACTCGACCTCCAGTCAAGCAATCCAGCTTAACACGTTCATCAGTCGACTTCTCATCTAGCAATCCCTCAGCCACCATAATATCACAATGCCGTCCTATCTAGTCACCGGCGCGTCTAGGGGACTTGGCCTAGCCTTCGTCATCCACCTCGCCAGCATCGCCGACAACACAGTGATCGGTCTTGTGCGCAACAAAGAAGCCTCCGAAGCAAAAGTCCCCTCCGAGCTCAAAGACAAGATCCATTTCATCCAAGCCGACATAACCGACGCCTCAATTCTGCAAGCCGCCGCCAAGGAGACCGCAGCCATCACAGGCGGCAGCCTAGATGTCTTGATCAACAACGCAGCCTACGTCGACTCTCCACTCAAGAAGCTTGAAGACTTCTCACCTGAGGAGCTTTCCCACGAGTTCAGCAAGTCCTTCTCAACGAACGTCACCAGTGTAGCCCTGACAATCAACGCCTTCCTCCCTCTCATCCGCAAAGGAGCCCTCAAGAAAGTCGTCACCATCTCCACCGGCCTCGCAGACATCGACCTGACAGTCGAGTACGACTTGTACATGACAGGTGTCTACTCCACCTCTAAAGCAGCCACGAATATGCTCGTAGCCAAATATCACGCCTCGCTCGGCAAGAGCGAGGGGATCCTGTTCTTCAGCTTGAGTCCTGGGCTCGTCGACACGCCGGAAGGTAGAAACGTGCCTAGCAGCCAAGATCAAGCTATCATGGGTGAGATGGGCCAGAAGTTCGGGACGTATGCGCCGCACTTTGCTGGGCCAATCACGCCTGAGCAGAGCGTGAGACTGCAGATGGAAGTTATTGGGAAGGCTACTGTGGAGACGCAGGGCGGTGCGTTTATTAGCCAGTTTGGGAACAAGAAGTGGTTGTGAGTGCGTTGCCTGGGGTTTCAGGAAGCCAGGTCCGAGCGGGTATTGTAGGTTATTGTATTTCGTCGAGGCGTTCACTCTTAGCGTGCAGCATCGCATATATCGTATACGATTCGTTCACAGTATACCACGCGCATCAGAGCGACGATCACTGGTCGCAGATGCTTGTAAGAGTTCGCTGATCTCGCTCACTTGGTCGTTGTCGGGTGCGGTGTTCTGCACTGAGGCCTCCGGCGTGCTGACTGCCGCGTCAGGCGCGCTTCTACAATCAGTTAAATTCGGAAATGTGTCAGGGGTCGATTCGGTGACGTTGGCCACCCGAGGTGCTTCTCGTGCATCTGTTGGTGCGGCATACTTCGTAACGCTGCCCGGCTGAGAGATTTCGGCGACGCCATTGACATTGGTGGAGTGCTGTTGCGGCGCCTTCGGTGCAGAGTCGCTGGTATTCTCCTTCATAGCGCCAGCCTGGCTCTGTTCTTCGACTCCTTCCACTGCACCTGCCCTGACTTGACTTGTCCGCATTCCACTCTTCTCTCGCGCCAACGCATCATCCACCTCCTTCCCCATCAATAGCTCAAAGTTGACATTCATATACACCTCTCCGCTCTCCCGGTCTTTAAACACATATCTCAGACAATGGCTCTTCTCGTCGACATACTTGATGACCTTCAGCGAGAAACCCGGTAGCTTGAGTGAAAAGTTGCCAAAGTCCAGATACGGGTTGTAGAAGTCTGCTTGGTATAGTCTGCCATTCTCGAAGGTGAAGCTTTCGCGATGCGCGGCGGAAAGAAAGTGTTTCCGTCTCTTCTCGTTGTTCTCGGGCAGACCTAGGTGCTGTCTGACCTCGCTTCCTGATCCTTGGCCACCTTCTTCCATGGCGGCATTTTCGCGCGGTGCTGGGAAGTCGGCGTCTTGTCCGATCTTGTCGCCAACTACGAGCGCAAACCATGAGCTCAGCGCTGGGCCATATAGCCATGGCTCGTCGGCATATGCGTCGCAGCTCAGTCCTGGGTCAATGAAGTCCTTCACGATCTTGAAGGCAGTGTTGAACCCAGGTGGCAAGCGATCTCGGACTGGGTGATCAAAGTCATTTCCCCATACTGCGTTCAGTGAGGGAATATCATGCTTCGGCACAAAGCTGAAGGCAAGACTGTACTGGTCTTTTGCGTGATGCGGGTCTTCGAAGTAAGGACTTGAAGATGGGGATGTCGAGGGTAGACCTTGGAAATTGCGTATGCGCACCTGGACCTTCCCACGGAGATGCTTGTTCTCGAAGTAAGTTGCCTCGCCGGTGTTGACGGCTACTGGGCGGTGAGTAGCTTTGTCGTAGCTGCCTCCCGCCGTGACCTGGAGACGATACTTGTCCGCTTCGCGCTTCGCTTCGGCGTCTTCTGCTGCATTATGGCCGGTGGCTGACTTCAGCTTGTCTTTGATGAGGGAAGCCATTCTTGTGTTTCACTGTGGAGAGCAGGATGGAGGAAGTTAGGAGAGTGATACAGGACGAAGACTTACAGAGAGCGAGGAATATAGCACAAGGTGGTCATCATCTTGTCCTCCGCGCGTCAACGAGGCGTATTGCACGTCACTTGCACGTGAAGTTTTTGGCGAGATGCGTGTGGTGCCAGGCAAGCGGCGTGGTGACGACACTCCTTCACCTCCATCACCCGTGCTCAACCAAGCAATGACATGCCAATGCTTGTGTGCTGTACTGGACGCTGCCTCCTTACCCTTCTGGAAGTCTTGTAAGCAACCACATCAATGCGCTGACTACTGGCGAGGGTTATGTAGGTCGGCACTATGGACATCACTTCACCTGCAAATCGCCAAGGCCGGATTCGGAAGTCGTGTCTCAGAAGGGGCAGGCACCGCGGGATCCAAGTGGCGAATGAGATGCTGAGCACGTATCTGGCAACAGCTTCAACAAGATCCTCGGCAGAACAGCGCCACAGTGGAAAGTCTGGTCTCAGACTATATCCCAATGGAAACAAGGACTCGACCGCGGGAACACTCGGCTATTTGGTTCGTGGCTTGATCTTCGCCAGATCCGTAAAGTCTACTGCACCGTTCAGCTCCCGCGTGCGCTTCTGGGACCCTGTGGCGCTGGGCTAGCCGCGCCCATTCACCGTTTGATCTCGAGACAAAACCGCGATTTTGCGTGCTCTCGTGCCAACGGGCACACCAAGCAGAAGCAATGGCCCCTCAGCTCCGGTGGTCGGCATGTAGAGCAAATTCTGATATGGGTCGGAGAGTTAGGTTCTCAGGTAGGTGAACGGGCACGTCTCTTTCTCGCCTGTATCAGTTTGCATTTCGGTTTTGGCCATGGACTCGAGATTCGAGAAAGTGGGAGCTACCTCTCAAATCCACCCGGATGGAACTCCCTATGAAGACAAGATTTCTAATCAGCCAGAGAAATCTGGCGTCACATCAAAAATAACAGCGGTGCCAGGCGAGGACGACACCCTCATTAAAGACAATGAAGCAGCATTCGCCAAACCCGATCGCGACCTTGCAAAAGCCATCTGGACCATCGTCTGCGGCGTGGCCTTGCCATGTATACCCGTCATTGTGATCTCGGCGGTGCTCATCTGGTTCATACTCAGCAAACAGGTCAAGACTCAGCATGGCTGGCCCGAGTTCTACATCCAGGCGACAACTGCGCAGCGCGACTTGAACGTCACGGAAATGATATATGATTGGCGGCACATGGCTGGACCCGCTCTATATACGCAGCGCAATCCTTCGACGATTACGACCATTGCATCGTGGACTAGTCGTGTCATTCCGTACCTGACTAGCTCCATCATGGCTCTTGTCGCGTTCTTTGCGGCTCGACGGATTATTGTCAAGTCACAACGTGGCGAGGGCGTAGATTTACCGAGTCCACAGCAATTGACGCTGCTCATCGGATTGCTGGGTGGGAATAGCTTGGAGCCATTGAAGGATACTTTGCTCCACCGCTATCAACACAAGAGGAAGCTGGCCGATCCCATACCGATGGCATTTACGGCGCTGTTCATGATCACAATTCTAGGGTAAGTGTATCTTTTCCCGAGAACTTAGAGACGTCCCTGTGCTGCTTTCATTACATCCACTGCTGTTGTTTGGCATGCGACATGAGTGAGAGACAATGCGATCAATGTTACGTTCGAACGAGTCTCTCTCGGCTGCTACGGCTGAGCTGTCTGTCATCGCAGCCAGGTCTACAAAAGCAATACCTGTCTCACGAAGCTTCAGAGAGATGCAGATGAGCCTAATCTAGATCCGCGCTGACCTATCGATCTTTAGACTTATGATCCCGCTCGTCGATACATGGTTTGGTATTGCAACCACGCCCGCGATCGTAACGCAGCTCTACAATACGACCTCGCGAGTCAGCGCTTTTGGAAGAGCATTGTCCGCGCTTCAGTGCTCCGATGGACCCGGTGGATTTGAAGCGATGACTGGAATTCAGTGGCTCAGTTGTAATCTGCGCTACGGTGCTACCGACACAAGCGGGATCATTGCCACGCTGGCAGGGCCAGACGAGTCTGCCCGCACCATGCTCGGTCACTCGGCGATCACGACCATCTCAAACTACACGGACAAGGATGGGCTGACATATCACTACCTCGCCGACAAACGAGCAGACGCAAAGCTTGACTTCAAAGCACATACCTTCGGCATCACGACGCAATGCAAGCCGATCACGAGCCATTGTGTGGACAGCGCGCAATGGCCGATGGTGTTAGATAGCGCTGGGGTCTATAAGAACAACTTTTCATGCACTCCCGGCTTCCAGGCGAACTTCACCTTTCCTGGAGAAGCGCAAACGCTCGATGCGACACCTGAGACCCACAACGATATCACTAACGACAGTGCCAACGTTGAAGAAGGCAGACCACTGATCGGCTTCGCCTTCTCCACGAACGCTAATTTGACCGACCGGGTTGGCAAGCGCGTCTACAGCACTGAGGAGCTTCACATTCTGATGACTAATAACGGCACAAGCTATGACACTCGGTTGACAATGGCGCAGATAGAGTCTTTACAGAGAAACTTGGATACTCAGTATCTGCACGCTCAGAACCCGCTGCATTTTGCCACCTGGGCGACCGGCTACCCTGCGTTTGACCCTAACACTGGCGTGATCGACAATCCACTACTTAACGATACGGAGATCTACCGGGCTAGCATCGGCTATAACACCCAATGGATCGTTCAATGCCTTGCCACGGTCTACAACGTCACTTATGCTTGGGCGAACGGCTCCATCCACACGTTTGACGCGGAAGTGTCAAATCCGGAGATGGGTGGCTATATCAGTGCGCCTTTTGGCTTCCATCTTGATCCAGCTGCGAACGCTCTCGCGTCAATTGCTAGCTTGGCAGCGCTGCAGAACACCTCGAGAGACCTGGCTGATGTCTTCGCAGACGGATGGGCCAATGCAGCACTAGCCTTGACTGCCGGTACGATGGACACGCAAGCAAACGTCATCGAGCAAGTGCGTAACAGCACCATCGGGGCCGCCAGAGTGCCGATAGCGCCTCTGAGTCTCCTCTTGGGCTTGAAGCTGCTCTACGTCGTCGCTGTGATCCTCCTCGCACTGGGCGCTTACTGCTTCACCCACCCAGCAGAGACTGAAATCGTGAAGACGCAACTGAGCGCCAAAGGCTTAGCTGCCGCACACTTCGACGCCCCAGATATGCTCCAGAGCAACGTAGTGAGGGAGCTTGGTCAGCGTCTACAGCCTGCCGAGAGTCCAATCGTAGATGATCCTCGTGCTGGCGGCCTCAAACGAGCGGTGACATTGGCCGAGATGGAAGACAAGCGGATTGGCGTCGTGGCCAATGCGAACGGTGCTTGGGGTTTTGCTGTTGTTGCGAATGGCGTGTGGAATGGTATCAAGCCTATCGCGACGGATATTATTGGTATGGAGGCATCGCAGGGCAATTTGGGCACGGCTGGTCAGCTTATGACTGCTTGGAAGAAATGAGTGTGATGATGTCATGCATAGTCTGATACATACAGTACAAGTCTGGAGATGTCGATGCAACAGGGTCCTCGTTTGACCCTCTATCGTGTGAACGGCAACGAGGGACAGGCCATCACATTGCCAAGGAGAGTCATAGCCGAAGCCTACCTGCCGGTCGCGCTCTGACCGACGCGGCGGGCCCAGTGTACTCTCGAATGACAATGATTGTCAAATGGATTAAGGTGGTAGCAAAGTCCTCGGAAGGTGCAACTTGAGCGGGAAGAAGTGCAAGACCAGTCGCGATGAGACGACAGCACGTCCTCCGAGAGTGAACGCACGCGCTACGCAGAAATCGCACCGTCAGTATATGCATGCCGTCCGTGCCTGGCTCTGCAGCATCTACATGAAATTGCGAAGTCGACGGGTGCACACAGCCATCTGTTCGATCTAGCAAATATCTGCTGAAGACGCGGACTCACACGGCAAGGTGGGTCACAACACAGTGGAGACATCAATGAAGGCCATTCATACTCTCTCCTTAGCTACATCGACCTTGCTTTACAGTGTTGACATCGCTCACAGCACTTTCCGCAAGTCCACGCTACCGACTCACAGCTGCTGATTCTCCGCCAGCGTCCGCCGTCAATGCCCTCACCTCGTCACAGTAGCCTACATCCTGAACCACGACTTCTTCCCTCTGGTCGTCGGACTGGTTTCCTGCGACATCATAATCTTCATGAAGTGAGGAGGGAAGTCGCCCGTCAACAACGTCTTCAGCACGTTGAGGTCCTGCATCTCAAAGTCGCGATGCCCGAACTTGCTGTCTGGCCCAATATCGCCACTGGTATGCCCTGATACCAGCAGCGGCCCTGGAGCGATGCGACGCAGCCACATACCGCCCACCCAACCGCCGAGACACGCGTTCTTCTGATGGTAGGGCTCAGTCGTGTAGTGGAGTGTGATGGGCTGCGTGAGTGGAGGTTCGCCGACCGCAGAAACTTTGTCGGTCTCAACTTTCTCTCCTGGTTTGCCAGGCCCGCATCCCATGCCGGAGCAGTCGAAGTCGTCGCCGACGAGTTTGCCAACCGCAGTCTCGTCGAGGTGGGCCTTTTTGCTGCCTGTGGGTTGACCGAGCACCCACATGAGACGAGGCTTCACCTGATCGATAGGGAAGTACAGCGACAGGAAGTGGCGGTCGGAAGGACGTGGTGGCAATTCGCTGCGTTGCTTGCAGATGAGTTTGTGGTCGTGCCTAGGGAATGATGGTCAGTGGAGGAACGATACAAGGAATCCAAAGTCTCGCATCGCATACCAATCCTTCTGCTGACATGAGGTTCCGCAGTACTTGACCAGCTTGCACTGTCCACAGATCTGGGTGGCCTCCTGCCAGCAGATGATGCAGGTAGTGAACCGGGACGCCATCTTGTTAGTGGTTGTAGCTTCGCTCATGTGCTTCAATGATACAAGACAGCAGCTGGAGTGAGGTTTAAGAAGTGAGGTCGCGAGAGTGAAGTGTAAATGCAGGCAGCAGTATCAGTCCATGTAGGGAAGGCACGATCAACCCACACGTGCCTTCCACATTCCATGACCACTGTCGACAATGCAATGCACTCCTCCTAGTCTTCAATCAATACCGCAGAACTGCTTCCCCAGGCGTGAGAGCAGATCATATACATACGCAGAGCAGTCAATGTCAGCGCAAGCCGCCAGTGGATGTTGGGGAGCGCTGTACGGTTGGCCAACATATCTCTCCTTCACCCTCACTACTGACAGCTCCCTTTACATCCGATACAATTGCGTTGTGTCCTTTCCCCCGTTCGTGATGAACTCAAGCGTGTCTTGTTCGATAGGCGCCTCTAGATACCACCTCAGGAATAGCAGATCCTTCATCTCAAAGTCGCAATGCACATCACCCTCTGTCCCCGGCCCCCTGTGGCCCGACACCAATAGAGGCCCAGGCGCAATGTGCTCCAGACGCTGCTCTTCGATCCACGCAGCTAGACTGACATTTGTCTGGTGACCTGGTCCTGTGCGATGGTGCACGATCATGTTCTTCGGGGTCGGCCCCAGGCGGGCGATTTTGCTGGCCTTGAACTCCTTCGACACCAGGTTTCTGACGTCGACTTCCTCTAGATGTTCGCATTTGGAGCCTGGCGGTTGTCCTCGCACCCAGAGAAGACACGGCTTGGATTCGATGGCTGGAAAGTAGAGGGGGCGGATGTGGCGAGCGTTTGGACGAGGAGCCATATTGCGCATCTGTTTGCAGAGAAGCTTGTGGTCACTCCTGAATAGTGATGTCAGTCGTGGTCATCGCGAAGAGGACGCATGTAAGAGATGATACTTACCAATCCTGCTTCTGGCACTTTGCGGTGCAGTAGATAATAGACTTGCATTTTCCGTACTTCTGGCTTGCAGCCTCTCGGCAGACCGCGCAGGTGGTGTCTTGAGGTGCCATGTTGATGGGTGGCAGTAACGCAGGCGGTAGAGCGATAGTGTGAGTGGATGTAGTGGGCGCCAGCTCTGTGTCTTGAGAGGACAAGCCTGGCCTTCAGCTTTGGCACATGCATAAGTGAAGCCACGAACGCCGCAGCTCATTCACTTGCTGATACGAAAATCTTTACCCACGCCACTTCATTCGAATTCACGTTCTGCCCTTCATTTCGTCATTCGCATTTCGCCGCGTTACCTTCTCTTCAACTTCATCACTCCCCTCCAACAGGTATACCGGATCCAAGACTCCCAATGTGGTGAATCAATCGCGATCGACACGTGAGCCAGTAGTAGTCAACCGTGAGCCAGTACAGATAGCACGAAGGCCGACCAGTCGACTGCAAATGGTAATAGTCCTCGAGCTTGGGTAAGTGCAGCGCAAGCTAAAATAGAAAGAAGAGGCGACAGCACAGCATTGCCGTGCCTCAATTCATCGATCCGGGAGGATGCAAGGGACCCACTCGCTCCATGTCCTGGTACACTTGTGGCCCACTAGACGTTTCCGAATCTTAAAACACGTGAGCACCGTGGCACCTACCTCCTAAACCACACCTCCAAATTTCGTCCCCCATCCGAGAATTGCACAAGCTTATCCTCATCAGGCCGCCTCAACATAGCCCTCATAACCTTCAGATCCTTCATCTCAAAGTCTCTCAGGCGATCCGTCTCGCCGTCCTCGCCACCCTTGTATCCAGCACCTAATAGCGGCCCGGGCGCACTATGCCGCAGATCAAAGTCCTCGCCTAGCCAAGCACGCAGACTCGCATTCGCTGGGCCCGTTGTGCGGGATCAGAGGTGAAGTGAACGACGAGGTGAACCCGTGCCTCGACTGATGATGGCGGGCGATGATAGCGGGTTACCGAGCTGGCAGAGACGGTTTGCTTGCCAGTTCTTGGATGCGAGAGCTGCTACGCTTGCGCTGTCGAGGTTGGTCACTATACTCTCTGGTGGCTGGCCACGGATCCAGAGGAGGCGCGCTTTGGCTTGGGAGACCGGAAATTAGAGAGCTTGGAAATGGCGATCTGTGGGCCGGGCACGGAGATCGCGTCTCTGACTGCAGAGGAGCTTGTGCTCCGGCCTTCGCACGCTGTGTTAGACATGGACATTGGGAATGATGCGCAATGGGGAGATATTACTGACCAGTCTTGCTCCTGGCATTTGGCGCTGCAGTAGCGTATGGCTTTGCACTGGGTGCAGGCCTGAGTTCCAGACTCGCCGCACGTCACGCACCTTGTGCCCGTGTTACCGAATGGTCCTGCCCCGATGTTCTCTTGACACATGATGCGCGGATCGGGCGTAGTCACAGCTGCAGTAGGGTCCATCGCAGCAACAAGTAGGCTGTGTGGTGTAGGGCGAAGGTGTTGGAGGAAAAGATCAGCATGTATCGCGCTTGCCTTTATGCATCCCGACATCCACTCATTGAGTCATACCACCTCGCCAACCAACGCCAGCAAGCCATGTTATCATCGACCGATGCCCGAGCTTACCCTAGAAAGGCCCGGCTAATTTGAGCAACTTCCCTCTGCTCCATACGGCTCGAACGAAGACACGGTCTCACAGCTTGCGCTTCTTCGCATCGGAGAAACCATGCTCGGATGGATCTTGGGTCGGCACGTCGGGCAAGTCTGGCGTGTTCTTGACCTCCTCGCCCTGCTTGTCGCCAGTGATACTTCTTTCGCCTTCGGTCTCAGTCGATGGCGGGAAGAATCGACTAGATTGAATGTCAGATCGCATGCGTGCCAGCAAGTTCGCGTGCATTAGACTCACGGTACTAATTTCTCATAAGCCTTCTCGTCCTTTTCTAAGAAGCTGCAGAACACAATTCTATCCACCTTCCCGGCCCTCTCCTCATCCTCGTCCAGCCAGCCCATCACAGCTCCAAGTGCACCCTCCGCAGCCTCCTCGCTAGGGTATCCATACACTCCCGTACTCAGCGCACTGAACGCAATACTCCTGCACCCATTCTCCACCATCAAGACCAGGCTTCTCGTGTAGCAACTCTGCAGTAGCTTCGTGTGCGTTCCCTGTCGCTTCCTCGTGTGATACACCGGTCCCACAGCGTGTATTACTTTCTTACACGGTAGCTCGTAGGCACCAGTGATCTTGGCATCGCCCGTGTCGCAACCGTCGAGTTCTTCGCATTCGTTCACCAGCTCTGGGCCGGCTGCACGGTGTATTGCGCCATCTACGCCCCCGCCGCCGAGGAGGGACTCGTTCGCGGCGTTGACTATGGCGTCTACGGCGAGCTTGGTGATGTCGGTGCGGATGAGGGAGATCTTGGAGTTGTGCATTTGTGTTGCGTTTGGTTGGAGGTCATCTTTGGAGGCTGGCACGAGGTCGCCCGAGTTGTAGAGGTCCGCTATGTTGGGAATCTCCTCTAGGGTAGTGATGACCATGTTGAGTATGAGTAAGTCTGTGTATGCTGTGAGTTCAGTGCAGTCGGAAATTAGGTAGACACGCGGGAAAGTGATGTTGCACGCGTTTGGTGGGGGTGGAATGCAGGGGTCTGTTGCTTGACTCATGGGATCAACTCAAAACATTCCTCTGACTTGTGACAGCACGTGAGGTTCAGCAGGTATAGTTCTAACTTACGCGACTTGGACAGCCCTTGGCGAGACGACCACCATGGCCGACGTGGAAGCAAAAGCAGCCGATGTGCCCGCCGAGGGCGGCGAACCCAAGATCTCCAAACGGCAAGCAGACAAGGATGCTAAGAAAGCAGCAGCGAAGGCAAAGAAAGAAGCCTCGAAAGCAGCAGCTCCTGCAGCGAAATCAGTCAGCAATGAGCCAGTAGATCCATTCAAGCAAGGTTGGCTTAAAGGCGTATATAACGAGAAGCCCGTCAAGGAAGTCCACACCCGCTTCCCTCCCGAACCCAATGGCTATCTCCACATCGGCCACGCCAAAGCAATCACAGTCAACTTTGGCTTTGCGAAAAGTTATGGCGGTGTCTGCAATCTGCGATTCGATGACACAAACCCGGCAAAGGAGGAGGAGCGGTACTTCACGAGCATCAAGGAGATGGTCGCGTGGCTTGGCTTCGAGCCGCACAAGATCACGCATTCCAGCGATGACTTCGACCGGCTGTATGATCTGGCTGAGGAGCTGACGCGGCGGGGAAAGGCTTATGTGTGTCATTGTACGGGCGAGGAGATCAATCGGGGAAGGGGTGGCAAGGAGCATGGTCCACGAAGTGTGTGCTCGCATTGGAGTCGGAGTGCAGACGACAACGTCGAGGCACTGCGGGCGATGCGAGATGGCAAATTCAAGGCTGGTGAGGCGTTGCTCAGGATGAAGCAATTCCTTGCGGTCAAGCCGGAGGAGTACGCAGCGTCCGAGGACGACTCTGCGGATGTCAAAAAGGAGAAAACACGGCTGAAGAGCCTGGCTGAGAATCCGGCCTTGTGGGATTGCGCTGCTTACCGAATCAAGAGCGAGAACTACCATCACAGGACCGGGCTGAAGTGGCGGATATATCCGACATACGAGTATACGCATTGCTTGAGCGATACCTTCGAGGGTATCTCACATTCATTATGTACGACTGAGTTTGAGACGCTGCGACCTGCTTACAATTGGCTACTAGAGGCACTTGACTTCAAGACGCCAAGTTCGGAGGAGAAAGGTCCGATGCAACGAGAGTATGGCCGATTGAATGTCGAGGGCACGATCCTGTCGAAGCGAAGGATAGCGATGCTCGTTGGTGGTGCGAATGTGGGAGGCACGTCGGAGCCAGTAGGGGATGTTGCAGATGAATTAGATGCAGTCACGCTCGAAGAGGACGGTGATTCGCCAACAACAGTGCCAGCAAGCGAAGTCAAACACAATGGGAGCACCAAAGAGCGGAAGATCCCACCGGTCGTTCGAGATTGGGATGACCCTCGACTCTTCACACTAGTCGCAATCCGAAGACGAGGCGTACCACCTGGTGCACTCAAGAAGTTCGTTCTCGATCAAGGCGTGACCAAGGCGAACAGCAACACCATGACTCACAACCTCGACTCCTCCGTGCGCACATACCTTGAACGGACAGTGCCTCGACTGATGCTTGTACTGGATCCAATCAAAGTCGTCTTCGAGAATCTACCAGATGACTACCTTGAGGAGCGCGAAGTGCCCTTCGACCCTAAGGACGCAGCGAAAGGCACGCACAAGATCCCACTAACCAAGACAATCTACATTGATCGCGACGACTTTCGAGAGGTCGACGACCCAGACTTCTTCCGTCTAGCGCCAGGCAAGAGCGTCGGCCTGCTGTATGCTGAACACCCCGTTCGCTGCCTCAGCTTCACGAAAGACGACAGCACAGGCGTTGTCAGAGAGATCAAAGCAGAGTACGGCTCTCACCTCACTGGCGGCAAAGCTCGAATCCACTGGGTCGGCGAGAGTGCTGCACACAATAGCCCCATCCGTGCAGAAGCACGAATCTTTAACCCGCTGTTCAAATCCACCAAGCCCAATGAACTAGACTGGAAGAATGGTGGGTACTACGACGATGTCAATCCGGAGAGTGAGGTTATCTTCCCGAACGCGATGCTGGAAGCCGGCTTCCGAGAGATCCAGGACAGAGCACCTTGGCCGAAGGAAGAGGGCGAGGCTCAAGGGACAGCTGATGTGAGTAGTGTCAGATTTCAGGGGCTGCGGACGGCGTACTTCTGTATGGATCGGGATAGTACTGAGGGCAAGGTTGTGTTGAATCGAATTGTGAGTTTGAAAGAAGATGCTGGGAAGAAGTGAGCGTCACGAGTCAAACCCTCATACCGTGGTATACCAGGCGACTGTGACGAGTGCGCAGGAAACAGTCATTGTTAGCTACCACATATGAGCAGGCCCCACCAAGATGTCGTCCGCTGTTGTCTGTAGCCCAAGTCCACATGTAGCATACCTCAAATAGCTATGTCACATACGCAGAAGCGGGGAAGGCACTCTGGGAGAGGGGGAACCTGAACTCTGCTTCCACCTGCATTCCCACAGCACATCCTGCAATCGCACCATCTCCCATCCCTCTTATTCCCACCACTCTAAGTCATCTCTATCCCCATGTAAGACACGCGCCCATATCGAAATTCAGCCGTGTAACGTCGGCGCACCCGCTCCTTGACACAAGCCATCTGCCGCTAAGGGCTTTAACGACGTCTGACACCATTCCCGGCGGACCCACTGGCACCACCGCACGCCCGGCATTCATCCGCTGACACTGGGGTCTTGATATGCAGTCGCATGGCATATATGCCAGCGCGGCTGCCGGCGTTGCGCTGAATGGTACCGCAGGCGCGCAGTGCGCCAATGGCTTCAATTCGGCCCCTGCATTCGGCGCAGCTGACAATTGTCCGCCATATCACCCGCACGAGAGCGTTGAGCGACGGACAGACTTCCGTGGGTCAGGGATTGGTCTCGACACTGCGGTCTTCAACAATGGGACGCCGAGCACCCTGAACGGGCAGAGTGATGGACTCAATGCCGTCTCCCCGCCGACGGATGGCGATACTGATATGCCGCTGCTGTCGGCTGTGACTTCGAATTCTTCTGGCAGTCCGACTACAACGCGGAAGACGAAGCAACGGCGGAATAAGCCGACGCTTTCTTGTCTTGAGTGTGTTGAAAGGAAGACGAAATGCGATCGCTCACGGCCCTGTCTGGCTTGCGTGAAACGTCAGAGTAATTGCGATTACACTGCTGTCGCGAACATCATTGCTATCGCGGGCAAGAACTCTGATGGCTCGAGTCGTGCTCGTTATGTCACCAAGCCCCCGGCCAAGATCCGCAAGATGAGCACTGCGTCTAGTCTTACGTCCGCGGGGACCACAGATAATGGCTGGGCCTCGATCGACAGTCGAGCTCACACGACGCCGAAAGGGCAGATGTCTTCAGCTGCAAGTCCGTACCTGCTAAGTAATGTACCCTACTCCAGCGCAACACCCAGTAATGTCTTCGGCATGGGAACGCAGCATCCGTTTTCGAATTACTGGACTTGTCAAGGCGGGCTGCCGGAAGTGATCAGCGTCATGCCATCGAAGGAACAAGCCGATATTCTCATTGCGAAGTACTTCGAAGCCGTAGACCCAGTGTACCCGTTCATTCATCGACGGAGTTTCTACGCAGATTATGAGCGCTTCTGGGCGAGTCCTACCGAGGAGAAGCACAAAACTGACGCAGCGATGATGGCGTTGCATTATGCCATCTTTGCGCTCGGGACGCAGTTCTTGCAGTATCCCGGATACGAGGAGCGAAGTCAGACGGCGGAGTTCTACTGCTCAGCTGCGAATCAGGCGTTGAGGTTGTATTCGTATCTGAATCGGACGAGCATGCGAGCCATACAGGCTATGCTTCTGATGGCCTACTTCCTAATGAACGATAATCACGCCTCGGATGCCTACGCGTGGGCGGGGATCCACCTCCGCCAGTCCTACGCCATGCGTCTCCATCGCGACCCTGACATCGTTGTCCCCGAAGCTTCCGTGATTGAGAAACAGCAACGCCGCAAACTCTGGCAAGCAGTCTTCTTTCACGACACTTTCCTAACGGTGCTCTTGAAGCTCCCTCCGACAGCAACTCACAGCGACGTCCCCGTCGAGTCCCTAGCAGACGACAACGAGCTCAGCAACGACGGCATAGACTTCGACTCGGGCGCTCACTCGCGCGTGGAGAATCTTATGAGCATCTCCGTCATCGCACCGCCGGAAGACTACATTCCTCTGCCGCCACCAATGTCGCATCACATGGTTGATCTCGCGACCGCGAAATCAGACTGCGCTTACATACGGAGTATGTGGCACCTCGGTAACCTCGTGCAAGAGAACCTCTCTTCCCCTTGCTCAGTTTCACTACCCCTAACGCACAGTGTTCGGCATAAAGAATCCCTGATTGCAGCCTTCAAACGCCTCTACAAATCCTTCCCCTCGCATCTCACGAATCTGGACCACTTATGGCTGCAGCAACAAGCTAACAACAACCCTCGCGCCGCGCGGCAAAATCTCTTCCTCACGAGCAATTACCACCATTGCCTTATGCTCCTCCAAGCCTCCGAAAATGCCTCGGCGGGCGTCGTAGCCAACATCCGCGCCGCACTCGAAGCGGCCCACGAAGCAATCTGGGCCTTCTTCAAACTCTGGGCTCTCTTCGAAACCGAAGCCGCAGTATGGTGGGTCTTTCAACATCGCGCTTTCGAAGAGAGCTTGCTGATAGCGCATTTGTTGAGTAAGGAGGTTGGCAGTAGTGAGGGTGAAGGGGTGAACGGGAAGGCACTAGAGGGGATTTGCGAGAAGGCTAAGGAGGATGTGGGGAGGATGTTGGGGATCATGGAGAGGTATGGGGGGGATTTGGAGATGCATCGGACGAGGAAGGAGGTGCTTAGGGAAGCGTTTGAGGGGATATTGGGCTGAAACGCTGAGGTAGCTCGCTATTGAGCTGAATATATTGGCAGCCTACTACCCAAGGTGACGTCTCAAGCCTGCGTTCTTGCGTAGACGGCCGCTCCCTCAAGCCTCCGACGAGCTACTTCAAAGAACTAGGACGATTTCTGCCTTGGGAGACGCTTATGAAACACATCTTTCACCACCTCCCGCGCCAGTGCAGCCCCCGAAAAGCCTCGATATCCAAGCCCTCATGACTGAGCAGCCAGCTTTGAGAGATAGTACTTGATAACCTTGTTCTCCCGAATGCTTCCGTAGCAGCTGCACTTTAGCATGCAGGTGCCCGACACGACGCCTCCTGGTCCAGCAGCTGGCAAATGCGCCCCCGCGGGACCGCCAGTCTCTAGGAGGGTGGTATGTGCTCCACAGGTCAACACTCTCTTCCCCTGTAAGCTGCTCTGGAATTGACGAGCAGCATTCACATGGCCGGCGTAGCGGTTTGTCAAATCCATCGCAAAGTCGAAATCCTGCCACAGCAACTCCATATTCTCTGAGAGGTACTCCCGGTATTCTGGACACCTCACCAGGGCAGGACGCTTGGCCGCGTGAATGGATTTGCGGAATTTCGCGGCGCGCTTATCGTTGGAGAACATATGCAGTCCAGGGTTCCCAAGATTTTGACCACCCCCACGAGATCCGTCTCCTTCGCAGCCGCGTTCTTGAACTTGGCGCGAGACTTCCGCGCTGATATCCGGTAGCAGGTACTTGTCCGCGACGACTTGCAAGTCCAAGAGGTGACGCCAGTGCTTTTGATCCGCAGGGACGTCGTCGAAGCCGTAGAACCTAAGTAGAAGCACTTCCATGACCTCCGGATCATCGCCCTTCAGCTCGGTTTCCGCTGCGCCTTCCTCCTGTGAAGACGTTAGCAGCTTTGCATATTCTTACGTCCGCCGGCTGCCACGTACCGCGAACTTGCTCTCAGGACCGCACAACTTGGCGAAGTAATCCGAGGCCTGGCAGATTACGAATTTGTGACAGTAGAACTTCTTGCTACCGACTCTGATCGTTATGTCAGAGTGAAGGGGCTGGTTCCACGAGCTGCACCTTTGTTGTCAGCTATTCCGTTCAAAGATTCGACTGATGAGGAAGGACTCTCTCCTGAATGCGCTTGCACAGACTCTGTGATGGAGTCGGAATGGAGGCAGCCATGATGGTAGCCGATGTGTTTTGAAAAGTGGGCAGTGTTGTGTGAGAGTGGGAGTGGTAGCAGGTTGCGCATTGCAGGACTGCTAACCGGGGTCAGATGCTTCTGGTTGGTTCCGTCCAGAGGAGAAGGTGCGGAAGGAGCGACCTGCAGGTCTCCGCCTCGTCTGAGGGAGTTCAGTGGAGGCACTTGGCTATGGGCCTTACTTGAGTAGAAAAAGCCCCAGCATACTTCACTTGAATTCAATAAGCCCGCCCGGGTAATAGCGATCGATCGATGGCAGTCAGCGTTCACTGGTCCCATTGCGCCGTTGCAGCATGCTCACCTGGTCATTTCTGGGAGCGAGGCAGGGCAGTTCAACATTTGGTCGTCTCGACATCAATCCATGAGCGCAATATTGTGTTCACGCTAGGGTACAATGCAAGTCTATATCCCGTAAGCCTACGAGAACTCATCTAATATATACATACTCATACACTCTCCCTTCACGAGCTTAGGCTTACGCCTCTCAGCCCATCGTCGTCCCGGCCAGCAAGCGGATTCTCGTCAAACCATTTCAGCAGCGTCTGGTACATCACGAGCATCGTCCCGCTCTGTACACTGGTCCAGACGCCTCGTGGTCCGACGCCGCGAAACCATCCTGCTAATCCTTCTGTCTTATAAATCTTCCGCAATGCGAGAGTCACGCTCTCGGTATCAAGACTGACTTGGCCGTGGTGTTTGAGGGCTGTGCTTGCGCCGGAGGTTGAGATGGGCTTAGCATGGAGGTGTGGCTGCTTTGGGACGGGTACAGCACCTGATGGTCGGGAGGTTGCAAGATGTGATGCTCCGCGCGCGGCGGGCGATGCTTTGGCAAAGCCCTTCTGCTTTGAGCGGGCAGCTGCTACTACAGCTGGGTCCAGCTCGGTCTGTATCCGGGTCTTGACGACATCCATCGGGCACGTCAAGACGCCTGCAATTCCTCCTGCACTCGCGCCGGTCAAGATCTCCAGTGGTAGGCCGATGTCATTGCCTGCTCCTGCCCAGGTCTTCGCTAGTCGCTGCTCCTGCTCGTAGATCGCGAATTGGATGGCGGAGAATGGCAGATCCCGGAATATAGTCGCTTTGTACCCGCTGAAGAGTTCCGCAGCACCCTCAGTCTTGTAGATCGTCCTGAGTGCATGCAGTGTCCCCCGATAGTTGTATCCAGACGAAAACGCAGGGTTGTTGTGTCGCCCTTGCAGCTGCAATCGCGTCTTCAACACCTCTGTAGGCACATATACTGGGCTCGCTGCAAGATCTGCAAAGAAGCCAGCCGTAAAGTACGCAAGCGATGGATTCACTCCTCGATCCACCATATACCGTTTGCTGTACTCGTAGCACCCGAAGAAGATCGTCGTCCCCGCGAAGCTGCCCATGAACGCCGGTAGCACACCTCCGTAAAGTCCTTTCCGCACACCTTCCTGCCTGAAGATTGTCCAATACGTATTCCCCATACTCGTGTACTTCGGCGGTAGATGCGGGTCGCCTTGTTGCCGCGTCTTCACCGTATCCAGGCTATGCATCAACATGTCTCCCGTGGTGCCTCCAATCCCGCCGGCCAGCATGGCATGCAGATATGGAGGTCGGTATGCCTCATCGTCGTCCACTGCTATCGATGCTGTTATAGCTGGCGCATCGCTATCCGCGCGAAGCACTTCTGCCTTCCGTCGCATATCCGGCATTGAGAAGCCTGATCCATTATTGGTGTAGCTGAGTGGCGATACTGTGTCGGGCTGTGGAAAGAGGTACGAAGCCACGCGGACTAGTACCATAGAAGCTGCTGCACGCTATGGCGTGGGCATGCGAGTAAGGACTCTCTGTGAATGTGCGAATATCAAGGATGGAAAGCGATGGAGCAGGGCAAGATGATAGGATGGACAGGTCGGAATGGATGGCACGCTTGGAGTAGCCGATTGTTTGTCATATACAGAGTACAGCGACACTGACACTGACGTCTGTCGTCTCACCAAAATTCTATGGGTTGCGAACACTCCCGAACACTCCGCTTGATCGGCCGAGATGCGGTTTGCGAGATCGATATGGTCGTCAGAGTCGACACATTGTTGCTGTAGCGAGCATCGGCAGCGTCACGAGGATTGTCCACGTCTCATATTTGACCCAGTCTGAGTCCTTTTGAACACCGCTCATACCCTACACATTGTCGTCTACTTCACTCGATTGCACTTGCTCCACCAGGGAAGCGCTGCGGCTTTCCGAGCCTAAATCTCGCTAGTCGCGATGCCAAGGCCTTTCTTGTTGTGACGACCCCAGCGCGCGCCCAAAACACTCTTGCAGATACGCGTCGCATTACCCCTTTGTCTTCTTGCACGCTATCGCATTGCACTATCTATTTTCAGCCATACATAGACGAATGCAACGATGCCGCCATCCTGGCTCGCAAAGCAGAAGAAGGCGGAGTTGATCGAGCTCGGCAGTGAAGCCGGACTCCGTCTGTATGTGGATCCACGCGAAGCGATTAACGACCAGTGACTAACATGACAATAGCGACGATGGCATGCGCCGAGATGAGATGGTCGAACAACTTGACAAACACCTTCAGACCAACAGTACGCGACTCGGCGGCAACCAGACTTTCGATAGCTACTATGGCACGCGACGAACACCGTTCAAGCCGCGGGATGAAAGCATTGCACCGGTGACTAGTGATGATGCCGGGGCGAGAAGCGTAGTCCGCGCGCGTGGCATGCGTGCTTCGCAAGTGAAGTCGGAGTATGAGTGAGTCCTACTGCCAATGCCCCAATCATCTTACCTACTGACGGAGTGGTAGCGATGATCTACCAAGTGCGCCGACATCTAGATCGAATGCACTAGCAATGACGACATCGCCCACCATTGCAGCATCTCGGACCCCAGCGACTGCCAACATCATCCAGCGCAGGCGATCTTCGCTCCCTCCATCGCCCTCTCTCGTCGCAAACGAAATCGAGCACGTCGAAGCCCGCGCCTACGCGGGACTGAACGACCTTTACTCTCTGTCCGGCATCCCAGAGACGATCGACTGGATCCGAGAAGCCTGCTCAAGCCTTGCAGCAGTGCATCTAGTGATCCTGCTGCAGGAATCACTATCCCTGCAACGACAGCTCGTGCCCTGGCTCTACGCTTTCGACACTCCTGCTTTCCATCCCCTCGGCATCGCAAGCCAAGCAATCTCGATACCAGATGTCTTCGTGCTCCTAACACCAGCCTTCTGGAAACCCACCCTCCTCTGGTCGTCGACTAGCATATTCGTGCCGCTGCTCGTGAGCTTCTTCTTCAACCTCACAGTGCATACTGTACGGCGACACGGAGCGAGGGTGCAGGTCGTGCATAACGAGTATGATCCCATGACTTTCAACATTGCAAAGCTGCTTGTCAGTCTGGCGGTGTACGGCGGAGGCGCACTGCAAGGCTACGTCAGTCAGGACACAGCAGCGACTGTGTTGGAATCTCAGTATGGCGGGCTGTCGGGTCTACTGATGGGCGCGTATGTTGGTGGGATCACGTCGATCTGGCAGGCGGTGCAGAGGTGACTACGATGATATGCTGGGCTTCTGGCAGCTTTGGCCTGAGGTCGGGTCGACTTCATGTTTGCGATGCTGTATACGATCGGAATGAGGAATTGGAGTTGGGGGATCAGTCAATCACGATACCTTCAATGGATTTGGGTAAAGTTTCGCGTGTGTAGGGTATGTCATCTTGAATGAGTAATCGTTGTTCAGTTTCGGTCAAACGCGGGTCGTCCAGTGGTCTCGACTTGCTGCACTGCAAATGGTGATGTACACGAAGCCGTCGCTCCAAATACCAAGAGATGACCCTCTACCAATCAGGGTCCAGACTGAAGTCCGGGGATCTCACAGCTCGCGCCTACATGATACCGTAGCGGTCATGATCGACGAACCCTGTCCCTGTAAGGTGCAGCCGAGCACTTTTCGTGTGGATGGGTGCTTGCATCAAGACCTACTTCAGCGTCCTTGTTGGCTACAATATCGCGATACTGCTGATGATACAGCCAGCCTATGTACTACTCGCTACGTGAGGTACTCCGGTACGACGATGTGGCGTCGAGTCGCGTGGCTAGGATGGCACAGTCGCCATGAGGTGTCGACTCCGACTGGTGAGCACGGCTGTTGAAACTGTACGACGTTGAAAAGTTGCATTTACTCTTCGGTGTGTGGCGTGCCTAGAACATCGCACGTGATGGAAGGGGATGGCGTGCGCGAAAAGGACAGGGACTATTCGGCGTGTCTTACGTGCGCATGTTTCAGAATTGGGGTCTCTCGGGGATTATGTGAAGAACGTTCCCTCTCACGTGGGGGAGGTGTAAGAGACCGTTCTGAACGGGGGCGACTAGAATCATGCTTAGTGCTCTGGCGGGCAGAGGAGCGTCGTGCCTTCAACGTGGGGCTACCGACGAAGTCTCGCGCTGCAACGCAGACAGTCTTATTGTGGGAGTCGGTATGTGAGATTCCGAAATAGACATCGGCGTAGGAGAAAGTCTAATGTGGCTTGCTCCACATTTGTCTAGCTCGACGATCCAAGCAGCCGAACCACTGTTATTGGAGACGAGAGGGGCATGAATGAAAGGTTTCGCGAGCGACGATGTATGTCGGTCGTGGAAGAGAGAGTGTAGAGTGAGCTTAAGGGCACACTGCGAGCCCACACACAACTCCCCATCACAGCAGGAGCAGCCCCGTAGTGCCGTACGCGCAAAGTTTCGAATCTGCAGCACTCGTGTGATCGACAACGATCACATCCACCCGAACCGTGCACCGCAAGCAACCCTCATCCTCCGCCGTTCATTGACCCCTGCTCTCTCACACTCCCGCAATTGTCTCTATCTGCGACGCCCGCAGGTGGTAGCAGACAGTTCGCCGACACCGCCAGCTCACGTCCGAGGCAGTTGTGTTGGTGTGCTTACGAACATCACTCGTACCTGATTTGAGCAGTGTTCAGCCATTCGTCGCTCGTTATTTCTTCGTTCAGCATCATAGGTTTGCATATCTTACGCCCCTTCCATCTGGATGCACACCTGACGGTACTGAAGCCGAGCTTGCCCGCTGCTGAGGGCTGAACAGGACGGGAGGGGATGGTGCCAAAGGCCACAACAATGACTACAATTGCTCCCGCCATGGAGTCGCCTACGAACTTCCCAGAGTCGCCGCTCGAGGGGGAGGGCGAGGATGTGTACCCGTGCAAAGGCTGCGGCGAGGTACTATACAATGGAACGAAGCATGACCTTATGTATGCTGACTTTGATGTGTCGCAGATACTGGAAGAGGGCAAAGCTTTCGAGCTGGGTGAGTGGTCACGATCAGTACTGCTTATAAGGGGATGCGCTGACAGCAATACAGCTGGTAACCGATGGCATATTGACTGCTTCCGCTGTAACACCTGCGGCACGCTGCTCGACTCTGACGCCAACCTACTCCTACTGGGTGACGGCTCACTCATCTGCAACAACTGCACCTACAGCTGCAATGCTTGCGGCAACAAGATCGAGGATCTTGCTATTTTGACTGGTGATCAGGCTTTCTGCGCCAGCTGCTTTCGATGTCGCAATTGCAAGAGGAAGATCGAGAATCTGCGGTATGCGCGGACGTCACAAGGGATCTTTTGCATGAGCTGCCATGAGTCGCTCATGGCCCGGCGGAGGAAAAAGTCGAAAGGCACTCCACGGCCATCAGCACCCAGCGCAACACGTAGCGGGTCAGCAATCGAGAAAGCTCTGCCGTCGCTGCCACCAGGCGCTGCGCCAGAAGCCGCCTTCTCGCCAGACTCGGAGACTCCACCCATGGAGACACATACCGCCAGCACGAATCCGAACACTCCACCGCCGCGAGCACTGCGACCGACGAAAGACGGTGCTGCAGACAAGTTCAAAAGAGACGTTTCGCCCATGTCGGTCGAGGCGCGCAGAGGTGGGTTCACATACGCTCAGTGGCTGAAACGGTACCTGAGTATGGCTGACACTTTTCCCAGATGGTCAGACACTCCCCGCAAGCACTTACAAAGAAAGTCGATCGTCGCATATCTCGTCAGGATCTGATGACGGTGAGAATGAGGGATTCCTGCCCATGGCGTTCGACCCGACACCAGCACCGCGACCGCCGCAGATCGCGCGCAAAAAGCTGCCGCAGTCGTCCGATTTGTCACAACAGATTGCGCTCGACAGCCCTCCGCCGAGAGACTACTTTGCTGGGAGGTCAGCTTCAAAGCCGCACAGAGATGCGCTCAGAGAAGATCGATCAGCCTCGTCCAGATCCGCCTCGACCGAGCGCGATCCGTCTCATGCAGCAACTTTGGGATCAACGAAGCTAAGTCCGCATATAGCATACCAGGACAAGAGCAGGGCGCACAAGAGAGTCACATCAAACTCTGGACAAAGTACGCCGGGCGCTTTGTCGACTGCGCAGCACTCGCCTTCGCTTGCGGGTGCGACAGATCGTATAGAAAGACCAAAGGCGCAGACGCTGAACACTGGGTCGTATACTCTCGGGCCTGGCGAGGGATTCAAGTTGCAGGAGGTGCCCAAGGAGAAGCGCGCTGCGTCGCGTAGTAGTTCGAGCAAGGAGAACAGATCGCCTGTCATTGTGTCGCCGGTCGATGCCGCGGAAAAGGGAAATGATCGACTTGAGCCTATAGTGACGGCCTCGCCCGTCTCGACAGACTCGCCGCAGTCAGGAGTCAATCCGTTCGATGATCCGAGGCGAAGAGAGGGACCTCCATCGGCTGCGCCGCCCGCGCTGCCGAAGTTCCAGGAGCGCCCAACGCGTGGTGATTCGCTCGCAACCGGTCAGCTAAAGCCCAGCGCATCCGTGCGATCAAACCCACCTATGCCAACAACGTCTCTCGCACCCAATGCACGGCTGTCGGCCCATAGCCGTGACACGTCTTCTGTGTCTATACCCGCGTCCTTCACCGAT
Organism: Cryoendolithus antarcticus; assembly: GCA_002077065.1. NCBI lineage: Eukaryota > Fungi > Ascomycota > Dothideomycetes > Cladosporiales > Cladosporiaceae > Cryoendolithus > Cryoendolithus antarcticus. The sequence continues at coordinate 632,127 of NAJO01000028.1, read as the reverse complement.
GCGCAGAGCACCATTTCCGCCAAGACTGTCGAGTCACCTACAAATCGCAGTAGCTTCGACGTACCCCCTCGTGCGAGCAGTCGGCCAATGGGAGCACCCAAACCCGCCACGAACAACGATTTCGTGACGCCACGACTTCCTCCACCGCCCCCTCCACCCGCAGAACCTCACAGGACTCAGGAGTCGATCAGCACGAGACCGAGCACGGATTCGAGGTCAGATGCGCAGCGTTCGCCGGCCTTGCTCAGCGCGGGTCTGCAACGGCAGAGCACAGATGGCGGGTTCAACATGGAGGAAGAGATGGCACGAATACTGCGTGGGGAGAAAGCAAACCGGGACTCGCATCCAGAGGGCACACAGTCGGTATTGCGACGAGTGTCAAAGGCTGTCAAGCATGGGCGCAGCTTCAGTGATCGTGGTGCCATGGCCACCAAATCTCCGTCTGTCACGGCTGGCGAAGTTCCTGGCACGCCAATGACAATCAGCAGTCCGATCATGACGTCTCCGGCGGCGAAGGAGAGTGTGGACTCATTGCGCGCATCTCTGCGCCGGGCTCAGCAGAAGATCACCCAGCTGGAGACGGAGAAGCAGGTGCTGGAAGAGAAGGTGAACAGCTCGTCTGACATCCGTCAAGTGAACAGCGAACTGAAGGAGAAGCGATCTACAATGGCGTTCTTGGACACGCAACGAGAGATGGTCGTGCGTGAGCTGGAAGTTATGACGAATCACCTGGGCAAGGCGAAGGACAGCAATCAGCCGCTCGACATGCCTACGTTGAAGGACTCCGTACTGCAAGAGCTATCCGAGTCTCTGAACAAGCTGAAGGACCACATGGGCAGCCAGATCGAGGACTTGATCCGACGGCGCAACGAGCTGACCGATGAGATCACCAATCTCATCCAGATGAAAGACAAGGGCTTCCAAGAATACGACATCTTGTCGACAAAGAACGAGCAATTGGAGAGGATGAACAATCAACTCACGCAGAACTTCCAAGAATTCTACAAATCGAACCGCGGCGCCAATGGTGGTGCTACAGACGTCTGGAAGTCTGGCGCTACCAATGGACTTGGGATCTATCATCCAGGCGCGAAGCCGGACTCTCAGCTCACGAGTGAGATGCGTAGCTTCAATCTCGTAAGCACCGATTCTTCGCTACCGAATCTGCTGCACGAGACCGAGGCCGAGCCGGCAACCATCCTCACAGCACCGCAAATGGTCAACATCCGCAAGGGCCAACCGAAGAAGTTCAACTGGCGCAAGGGAGGCGCAAAGGCGGTGACTAACGTTACCAAGGGTCTAAAGGGCGCTTTTGCCAACAATGATCGAGTGACTACGCGAGATGGTCTCGATATCGGCGTGCCGTACTCGTCTACCCAGCAGACTGTTGCTGGCAGTGAGCAGAGCTCCATCAATTCTAAGCAAGGCTTGCAGCCCAACGGGCTTGGGTGGCTTGCGCAGAAGAACGGTGGGCTGAAGGCGGGCAGTCTGGGGAGCACCATGAGGAATGGCAGCAGCACCAACTTGACCATCGCGGCTGGAGATGGCTCGGGTAAGTTCACAACCCACACGAACAGCATCGCAACACAAGCTGACCAATACATAGTCCTCTTCGGCACCGAGCTCGAGCTCCGCTGCGACTACGAAAAGCGCGTCATTCCTATCATCGTCACGCGCTGTATCGAAGAAGTCGAAGCGCGTGGCATGGATGTCGAGGGCGTCTACCGCAAATCCGGCGGCAGCGGCCAAGTCAAGAACGTCCAAGCCGGGTTCGAAAAAGAGGGCACTTTTGACGTCTCGGACGAGGACCTAGACATCCACGCCGTGACTTCAACGCTAAAACAATACTTCCGCAAACTCCCCACCCCACTCATCACCTACGACGTCTACGACACTCTGCTTGAAGCAGGCCAGACTTCCACTGTCGGCGATCGGGAACAGCAGATGTTGGCTCTCCGCGCGGCTGTGCATGAGTTACCGGAAGCGCATCGGAATTGCTTGGAGATCTTGATATGCCATCTGGCGCGGGTTATGACAAGGCAAGAGAAGAATCTCATGACGCCGTTGAATCTGGCGGTGGTTTTTGCGCCTACCATTATGCGGCCGCTGAGTATTGAGAGGGAGATGAACGACATGCTCTTGCAGCGGACGGCTGTGCAGGCGATGATCGAGTTGTGTGATGGGGTGTTTGGAGAGGAGGAGTGAGCGTTAGTAAGGGAAAAGGTGGTGCAGGGGAGGTGCTGTTAGGGATTGACGGGCGTTCACTACTGAATTGCTGAGGGAAGGATCGGCGCATTATACCAGAGCGAATGTACTGGCTGTTCTGTCGGAGGTGTTGGTTGGATATGGTCCACGGATCTGTAGCTTTAACGACGATATTCCTTCCTTCGTCGTGATTTCTGGTCCACCTCCAGGCTTCACGCGCCTCCCTGTTAACGCGAGTGTCACTCGCCTTGCTTGTGATCGCACGCTCTGACTCGTGCCGCGTGAAGAACCGGTGTTTCGTTGGCAGCGAGCGTGAATTGACTTTTCGTAGCACATGTTGTGGATATGCGGTGCGTCATTTCTTCTCAAAGCCACGCCAAACGTGGAACCACCCCACCGCGACTCCCTGCCAACTCTGCGAATTCGAAGTGTGGCTTCAATTCCTCACACCCAAAGCTCACCTCAGCTACCTGTATCGTCCTTGGTCACCGTTCCGCCTCGTTCAACGCAGCTCATTCGCCTACACTCTATCTCCACCACCACATACCCCATACCCCGCCCACAGCACACACGATGGCCCCTCCAGCAGCCCAACCTGGGCAGCCCACCACCCTTCAACAGCGCCTTCTCGCTCTCGCCCAGACGCTGCAATTTGCCTGGTTCATCGGACACGTGACTCTTCTGCTCACGACCTTCCGCTACTCGATCAGCTACCTCACGCTCAACTACTACAGCCGCTGGGCGCAATTCAGCTACCGCACTGCTTTCGTCGCTGCTGCCGCTACCTACGGCATTGTGGTGTTCAAAGGCTACCGTGCGAGGGCTAAGAGCGGGAAAGGACAGGGTAGCCTGTTGGCGTTGGTCGGGGATGAGAATGTGCAGTATCTTGGTACGTTGAAGCCTTGTCATGATGTAGTTCAATAGTGACACGTGCTAACAAATGGCCCAAAGCAATGGCACTAGTCTGGCTTTTTTCCCGCCAGATGCCCCTCGCCCTCCTCCCCTTCACAGTCTACAGCATCTTCCACGTCGCGACCTACACCCGCGGCATCCTGCTGCCTGCCGTCCAGCCGACAGCCACCGGCGCCAAGCCCTCCGGCCTCTCAGACACCATCGGCCGTTTCGTTAAGGACTACTATGATGCAAGCATGTCTCTTGTCGCCGGTCTCGAGATCGCTCTGTGGTTCCGCATCCTCGGCTCCGCTGTTCTGTTCACCAAGGGAAGCTGGATCTTGCTTGTCATCTACACTGTGTTCCTCCGCTCTCGCATTGCACAGAGCACCTTCGTGCAGGGTATGATTCGCCAGGTTGCTGCTCGGGGTGATGGGTTCGCGAATCGTCAGGATAGTCCGCCTGCTGCGAGGAACGCGTGGGGGACGTTCAAGAACATTGCGCAGCAGGCGCACAATGCCACCGATATTAACCGGTATGTCGGTGGCGCGCAGCCGCAGATGCAGAAGAAGGCTCAGTAGATGAGTTGAGCGAGCTCTACTGCGAACAGACAAGCAGAAGCATGTGTAGCGAGTCCTGATCATTGTCGGTACATTAAACAATCGACAATATATGGAGGGCAACGAGAACAGTGGAAAGAGGTACCTGTGCAAGGCGTAGATGGCGGCATCATTACGAGCGAGCGTGCTAGGCGTCTGGCGTGCAGGCATGAGTATGCAGTGGGTGGTTTGAACGGAGGATGGCGGGTCAGCATGGGAAAGACTGATTGTTGTACCTGAGCGTTGTATCTTACCCTACGAGATCACGAAATCGTTCTATACCACCGTCTTCTCACCCCTCGAATTCAGCCGTTGCGATTACATCTCGATTAACACCTTGATTAATCCACGAACACATGTGAATGCCAAGAGTCGCGTGACACAACGGATTGACTTCTCGGCATTTCTGGCTAGCGCAGATGACATAAGGCTGGCCCGAGCCTTTCGCTAATCATTTCATGCCGATTGAGAACTTCAGTCGAGCTCTTTATCGTAGTCATGTAGCACCCAACACCACCTCGCTTCGTCTACTCACACCACACTGCGGGATGCCTCGCTCGAGGACGATCTTCGCATCCATTCGCTTTACGTCTTAGCCTGACCGCATTCAACATGAGGCAGACGTGTATTTTCTCGGGGTCCTCGCACCCTGAGTTGGTGGAGGGCATCTGTGAGCGCTTGGGACAGAAACCTGCGATTGCGGATCTGAAGAAGTTCAGTAATGGGGAGACGAGTGTGGAGATCAGTGAGTGCTGGACCTACCTTGAGTCGCCTGAGGCGATGCTAAGAGATCGCAGAAACTTCAGTCCGCGATCAGGATGTCTTCATTGTGCAGAGCGGCAGTGCCAAGTAAGGCACTTACCTACTACGAGACCGAGTACCTAGCTGACGTCTCAGGATCAACGACAATGTCATGGAACTGCTCATCATGATCAATGCCTGTAAGGGGGGCTCGGCGAGGTCTATCACTGGTCAGCCTGATCGCTGCAAAAAACCAGAGCCACGATGCTGATATGCAGGCAGCTGTGGTTCCGTACTTTCCCTATTCTCGGCAGTCGAAGAAGAAGTCCCACCGAGGCGCTATCACAGCGCGCATGCTGGCGAACCTGATGAACGTGGCGGGCGTCAATCATGTCATCACAATGGACTTGCACGCGAGTCAGATGCAGGGCTTCTTCAAATGTCCCGTTGACAATCTCGTAGCGGAGCCATTACTGGCCAAATGGCTGAAGCGCAATGTTGCTGATTGGCAGGAGACTGTGGTCGTCAGCAAGAACCCTGGTGGCACTCGCCGTGTGACATCCATGGCTGATGCGCTCAATCTTAGCTTTGGCATCGTCACTACCGACTGGCGCAGGCCGCATACTGGTCTCAACAGTATGATGAACAGTGTGATCCTGGAAAGCAATGGCGTAGACGGCTCAGTCGATGGCCGTGCTAATTACGGAACGCAAGACGATCGCACAACCTCCCCAGAGCCACGCCATAGCCATTCAAGCGATCACGACTTCGCTCATCACAGCACGAGTCATAGCTCAACGCACTCGCAACAGCACAGTCCAATGCACTGGTCAAACCGATCGCGCGCTGGGAGCAATCTTGCACCTGGCACTCGCAACCGCCTCGTCAACGGATCTGCTGACCCGCCCTCGAGTCCGCTGGCTCGTTCGACCCGGATTGACTCGCTCGACAGCACAGATGGCAGTGCCAGACCCGAGTTGTCTTTACGTCGCATCTCTACTGTGCCTGGTGTGGCAACACCTCGGAAGGACGAGGACGGGTACGAGGACCCAGCTGGTAGTGAAGATGAAGATGAGGTGAGCATATCTGCACATGACTTATATGCACCATGGCTAATGGTTGCAGCTTGCCCGCGACGTCGTCACAGGACGCTTGATTCACGGTCATATCGTTGACGATGATGCCACTTCCCCTTGCGCCTCCACAACGTCGGAGATCTACCCGCGCCTGACCAACGGCCATCGCCACTCGAGTGAGGACGACCCACCAGACACAATGACACAGAGCTTCATGTCAACAGCGTCTCACCGCACCAACGGCGTCCATGGGCTTGGCGGTACTGGAGATGCGACAGCCTCTGACGAGGAGGAAGAGGACGCGATTCAAAATCCGGAGATTGAGACTACCATCACCCTTGTGGGTAACGTACGAGGCCGACCAGTGCTGATCATCGATGACATAATCGACAAAGCTGGCTCCTGGATCGCTGCAGCAGAGACTGTTCGCAAGCGCGGCGGGGCGACTAAGGTCTACTGCATGGCGACTCACGGTCTCTTCGGTGGCGACAGCCTGCGCGAATTGGACGAATGCGACGAGATCGACGCGATCGTGGTTACGAACGCGTTCCCGATCCCTGCCGAGAAGAAGATTGGAGTCAAGAAGCTGATCGAGATCGACGTGAGTGGTTTGCTGGCTGAGGCGATTCGCCGAAATCACCACGGCGAGAGCATTAGTCAGCTTTATCAGCATTACGACTGAGTTGACGGCACTGGTGACAATTGCGAGGGTTTTGCGTACTGATGAGAATGCGCTACTGGCGTACTGGGACCACGAGGATCCATGCATGCGGGTTGAAAAGGAGGCAATGCTGCGACGAAGTGCTCGATCGCCTGCTACTAATTAAACCCTACTTCTTCCAAACTGGCCTCACAATCCGGCCCCTCCCTTCCAGTCAGTAAGTATAGCACAGCGCATGAGAGTATGGCTTTACCCCAGCGATGCAGTTCGTAGGATCTGCCCGACCTTTCTCGCTTGCTTTCGCTGGCCTCATGAGATCGTTTGGAACGGAGCGTTGGTAGATTGAACCTTCATCTCGGGAACAGAAGTCGCGCCTTTCAGATTCTTTCGGGCGTCGAGGGAAGGTGCGAAAGAGAACCTCCTGAACAGACACATTGAGCGTACTTACATTGTCACTACGCTGAACTTGTGATGTGTTCGAGCCATGATTAAGTGAGCATCGAGCCTTCCTTCACTAGTAAGTATGGAAGTTCCGCGCCTTCCGATGACGTAGAGCTATATGCGCAATCTTGAAGCTTGGGCTGTTACTTTACCATCCTCTTCTCTTGCTCGAAACCGTTGCGTACTCTCACCGAAAGTTGCACCCAGTCACCCCTACTGTGAAATTCACTGCACAAGCTCGCGAGTTCTCACATCTGGCGTTCACGTGAGTGACAATCCATCGGACAACTCCGTAGTACAACGACCAAGAACCAACATCATGACCTTCCAACAAGAGCTTGGCTCCTGGCTCTCGACCACGGCGCCTAGTCTACCAGCAGCGCCTCCAACGATCGGCTCTTCGGCTCCCGATCACCCCAAGCTACTCCTCGGATCCAACAAGTCCGCCATCATAACTTTCCTCCGTCACTGCGGCTGCCCATTTGCCGAAAAGACCTTCCTAAACTTGCGTGAGGTTGCCCGCTCCAACAGCGACCTGGACTTCATAGCCGTCTCACACTCCTCTCACGCCGCTACCGAGACGTGGCTCAAGTCTCTCCCGCAGGCCGGCAGCGAGCCCGACAATCTTCGCGTTATTGTCGATGAGCAGAGGGAGATCTATGCTGCTTGGGGACTTGGAGTGAGTAGCTATGCTCATGTGCTGAGTCCAGCGAGTATGTGGAGTGTGTGGAAGCTGGGGAAGGAAGAGGGGATCTGGAATCGACCTACTGAGAGTGGTAGTCGGTGGCAGATGGCTGGGAGCTTTGGCGTGGATGGGGAGGGTGTTGTGAGGTGGGGTGGCGTTGCAGGGAGGGCTGACGAGAAGGTGGACTTCGAGGAGGGTGTGCGAGTCCTGGAGGCTTCGGGCCAAGAGGCAAAGCTCTGAAAGCATTGCCTGCAGCACAACGTGGCGATCTGGCTGTTTACCCTAAAGGCAGGCGGTGTTTTCGGCGCATACAGCTTGGTGCCGATGCATCCTGTCGCACCTACGATCTACTCAGATCGCGAAGCAAACGTGAGGGCTGACGAGCTGACACTATACTACCGCCATGGCAGGCAACACGAATGATCTGTCTCTCAACGCAGTGAGCTATGCCGGCTATTCTCACGCCGTACTTCTGTCCGGCCTACGCAGGCCAGAAGATCCTTGTCCCATCTGACGCCGGATCACCCACTGGCTTCATCACGGCCGCGTTTTCCGATCCTGTGAAAGCTCTCCGGGACCCGCAGCACGACCACTTCTTCGCATGGCTACTGACATACAAACCCCTGATCGATTGGTGCGAAGAGCGAGATCTCTTGCTTCACGGCTTCCACGATATTCTAGACGACCTGCTCGAATCCGTGCTGCTGAAGTTACATGAAGAGGTCCACGAGCGCTGGCAACGAACTATTCGGCTCTGGCGTGAAACGGCTAGAAGCCTGCAGGTAATGAAAGTGAGCGATGTCTTTGAGATCAGGGAGTCGGAAGGGAGAGAAGAGATTGTGATTATCCCCGGAAGGAGGACTGTAACGCTGCCGGGGCGTGATACTGATTAGGAGAAGTCGATGGCAACATCCGCATGATGTTGTCGCACATGTAATGCTCTTTGGTAGCTTTCCGTCAATGCAGATCAGTGTCAGCCCAAATCTGTTACTTGTCATGCATGGCGCGAAGGAAGAGGCCGGCGTAGCAGCGGGCGAAGCCCATGTTAGCTATACATCCGGATGCTCTTGACGTATCTCGTTGGTTGTTGCATAGATCGGCAGAGTCGTGGAAAGCTACGTTGGGATCCTCGGTGCTTAACATGTGAGCCGAAGTGTTGGCAGCAACGTGCAAGGCGCTGCGTGTCCCGAAGATCTCACGTCGACGAAGGGCTAGAGTCACTGGCTGCCGCCATTTGAAAATACACAGCAGACTATCTGACCGACTTGCTAGAGGTGATCGCCAAGGAGTGAAGTCTACGGTCCACACCCCTGCCATCGCCAAGACGCGGAGAATAACCTTTGGCATCGGATCAAGGTCCATCGCCTCTTCACTCCCCTCATTCGCCAGCTCCTCACAACTACATCTCCCTTCGCGCTACCCTGACATCGCCGGTCCAGATCCGGAAATCACGTCGCGTGCTTGCATGGCCATTGAGGGGACAGACTCGCCACTACGCTTGTCACAGCTATAAGCCCGACGTGATCAGCAGATGAGCAGAGCAGGCATCTCGTGCCCAGATCACGCGCGAAGATGTCCTGCATGCGGCAGCGTACAGTGTCTTGACTGCGGGCCGGACATGGACTGGTATAGGATAGACGTCCGGGATGTTGGCCTTGTACTGGGTTGAAGGTAGGTGTAATCGGTTGTATAGCTCTTTCTGTACGTGTTCGAGGTAGGGGAGTCACTCTTATTCACGACGATACTGGACTCCTATAGAACCCGGCTTCCTCCTCGAGGTTCATGACGGGACCGTTCTACAGACTCACCACATACCGGCAGCCAAAATGTTCTCATCCGCCGGCATCTGCCTCTCGCTCCTGACCGTCGCCACCCACGCGCGTCCAGTCCTTCCAAGATCAGCACCCAACCTCGCCTCCTCCGGAGATGCACCGTTTTCTGTCAGCCAAGACACACTGGCAGCCGCCTTGACTTGTCCCAATGGCAATCCAACAACAACATCGCCAGGAGTCCTTCTCGTTCACGGCACCACCTCCACTGGCGCAGAGACTTGGGCTGAAGGGTATGTTCCCGCCCTCAAGTCCAACGGCTACACAGCATGCTATGTCACGCTCCCCAATCGCGCTATGGGCGACATGCAAGTCTCGTCCGAGTACATTGCCTACAACCTCAAGTACCTCTCCTTACTCTCCAACGGCGCACAAGTCGCAGTCATCAGCCACAGCCAAGGTGGTCCGGATACGCAGTGGGCTTTACGATTCTGGCCGAGTGCGCGAGCAGTGACGCGAGCCTTCATCCCACTGTCTCCAGATTTCACTGGTGTCGCGCTATTGGACAGCAGACTGTCACCAGTATGCCGCGGTATCCAGTGCCAAGCAAGCCTCTGGCAACAGGCGGAAGGGAGTAACTATTACCGCGCGCTTCAAGCTAAGGACTTCCGTGCTCTCGTGCCCACCACCGCGATCTACACCCTCGTAAGTCTTCCCTCTCTCCCCAGTACCTTCGCTCCCCCGAAAGTTCGGAGGGTCTCGCTGCGAATGTCCCTCTCGCGTCGCTGCATCAGCGAGAGCGTATCTCCGAAGTTTCGACTCTCAACGGTACTTGGATCAATGAATGCCTGTCACAGCCTACTGAACAGATGCTTGGGCAAGGAGATCGCTACGTCGAGACATTCAGACTTCAGGAAACGTGGAGGTGGGATTCCTGTCCATGCTGACACCGCACAGACCGACGAAGTCGTCGTCCCCTCCGCGCCCAACGCCGCCCTCCCTGGCGCAAAAGTCCTCGCAATCCAGCAACTCTGTCCTCTCCGGATCACAGACCACGTCTTCATGACCATCGACGCCGCGGCCTTCGCTTTCGCCCTAGATGCCCTCAACCATGGCGGCACTGCGAGTCTCACACGCACGCTACCTTCAGCGCTTACGGCGTGCTTTAGAGTTGAGGCAAAGGGGATGCAGGTTAGTATTACGAATCAGCTGGAGGGCGACATTAATTCGCTGGTTGATGGAATTATGTGAGTATTCTTCATCGTGCTATGTCTATGGGTGGCAGCTGACAGTGTGAATAGACTCGGAGCCGGTGCGCCGAGATTGAGTGCTGAGCCTGCTGTGAAGTCTTATGCTCTGTAGTCAGAACGTAAGAAGACGCATGCAATGTTCAAACAAGCTTATAGTCATTGGCACGCGAGTGACAACATCAAGCGGACCGCTCAGCAATCCGCCGTGAACGACGATGCTGGCGTTTTGCCGCGCCGGAAGTGTATGCATTTACCCAGGCTGTCGTCTCCTCCAGCATCTCTCGTAGGCAGCATCCTCATGGATCCGTCGACGCAGCGCAGTCTGTACTAGCGTTGTCGAATGCGCGAGTCGTCCGCTTCTTTCTGTCATTCGTGTGGCTGATCACAATCGTTTAGACGTACGGAAGTGTCAGGCAAGTGACAGACATGCGATTTGTCTCATGACTGTCATTCCGGACTACGAAGACCGCATTGCTGCCTAAGCGTACTACGCTTTTCCGAACCTCATCGTACAAAGTCCAGCTCCGAACGCCAATCGTGAACGCCCAATCCTTGCCGCGAGGCTCACCCTCTACCTGCTTCCATCCAACTGTTAACTCCCTTCCATCTCCTCGCCCTACGCAACCCCTACAGCGCCCTCCCGTCTCGCAATATAATAACTCAACAGCCCCATCCGCCCCTCATCCACGCCCCTGAACTCGCCCCAAAACCCCTCCTTCCCCACGACCTCTCCCCCCTCCTTCCCACCACCCTTATACAGCCTAACGAACACCTCACAAGCCAGCTCCACGCCCGCTTTGCGAACCTCCGCGTCCGCGTCGCCGATATGTTGCGCTGCTGTGCCTGCTAGCCGCGTTCGGAGTGAGGGCTCGAGAGTGAGGGGTTTGGGCCGTGGGAGCGTTAGGAGGGAGCGCAGGGTGGAGAGCGCGAGGACGGTGGCTCGCGGCGAGGCGGTGGAGGAGAGGGGGAGGAGGGCGATGATGGCGTTCAAGCTGGGCTCGGGGGAGGGCGTGAGTCTGACGAGCTCGGAGACTGTGCGTTCGAGGTCTGCGAGGATGTGCGAGGAGGACTGGTCCAGGTTCCCTCGGAGGCTGAGCACGGCTGTGAGCGAGGGCGCGTACCATTGCGTGGCGTACTTTCGGTGGGTGGAGAGGAGGGTTCGGAGGAGGGACAGGGATTGCTGTATCAGACCTGTGAGCTTTGTTGGGTGCAGGGAGGTGAGTTTCGGGTCTAAGTCTAGGGCTGAGAGGAAGTCCAGCAGTGCTGTCATGAGCTCGTCGAAGCGTGCGCCGGAGTCCCAGAGGTCTGGCTGTGGCGAGCGGGCTAGGTCTTGCACTTTGCGCAGGCCGTGGGCGTCCAGTGTGCGGGTCCGCAGCTTTTCGATGCCGGATGCCAGCATCCGGCGGTTTCGCTGGACTTCTGCGCGGTCTTGGGGTGTTGCTACTGCTAGGAGCGGGGACCGGGACTCGGAGATGTGCCGAGGACTGCCTGCTGGGCTTGTGCTGGAGCCAGCGGAGTGTGCTGGACTGTGAAGCTGTATATTCTCATTCACAGGCAGCTCACTGAGGACTTGTCGCTCGGCGCCCGGTGCCGTCTCTCGCTCGAGCGAAGCCTCGGGGTCTTCGTAAACCTGCACCGGTGCGGGATGCGGCGAGACGGAGTTTACCGGGCTGCCTCGTCGATGTGTCAACGAGCCGTTGTGCGCAACTTCGATGAAAGGATCGCTTCGTTGCTGGGAGTGACTTGCTGACAGACTCGCTCGATCCGCGAGACCGTGCGCCTGCTCGAATTGGTTCCTCAGTGGACTTCTAGTCGACAGAGGTGGTCTAGCTCGCATCGACTGGGTGAGATTCGGTAGGACCATCGTGAAGCCCCCGTCTTCTTCTACCATCGCAGGTAGGCCACTATCGACCGACATGGTCTTATCCAGTGCCGGTCGCTGTGCGCCCATGAGTGCTGCAGTACGCTTGCCCACACCATTTCGACCCGTGGGCATGACCATTGTCAGATCGTCTAAGTCCTCGGTCCGTGGCGCACTACTGTCCTTGCTGCTCGGTCTTGAGTCCGGCGCTGCTCTCGATGCATGTACAGGACTGCGCTTCAAGTTCGGACTTCCCTCTCGACTCCTCGGTGGCACCGTCCCAGCAGTCTTCGCACGATTCCTACTCGCGCTGTTGGACGGTATGGATGACTTCGATTGCGCTGTGCCCTTCGGCATACTGGTTCCGGGAGTGCCGTTAGAGGGTGTCTCCGGCCGCATCAGCTGCCTCGATGCATAAGGATCCGCAGTTTGCGGTCGCTGGATCTCGGGTCTCCGCGGTCTGCGCACGAGTCCAGACATGAGGGAATTACCCGGTCGCGTGGTGGATGTCGTGGAAGCTACCGTAGAGGCTGTGGAAGCCGTTGAAGCGACTCTGTGGCTCTCTTGTCGTAGTCGTGAGGGACCGCGTTGAGCACTACTCAACTCGGGTCGCGGCTTCGCAGGCGAGAGAGCAGCCATGGCTGATCCCGGGCGCTCGGGCAGGTCCTGAGCTGCGCTCTTCGCTCGTCTTTGCTCAGCCATCAACTCCTTGAGTGTTGATCGGCTAGTCACTGCAGCTGGCCGTGACGTCGTCGAGCTGCTATGCGACACCTGCAGAGATGCATTCGGATTGTTCGAATCTTTCTCAAGCAGCGCCCTGGACTTCGCGTCCAACTTTCCAGCAATGGCCTCCGCCTTCTCCGGCCAGCCCTTCGCGAAAGTCCAGTAAGTAGCCCTCATAGCCTCCTTAACCTTCGGGTTAGCATCGTCCAGCCCTTTTCGTATACTCTTCTCAGCCAGATCAAGTCCACCCGACGACTCGAAATGCGACTTATACCCCGTCTGCCGCTTCAGGATCGTCTTGAGCCATATCGGCGCGCACTGCCTCGTCGAGGCATTCTTATCCTGTGCCGCAGCCCAGATGTGCTGCATCAGTGTCCGATTGTACGAGCAATGCTGGAAGATCGCATCTGCAGTATGCTTGCCGTTCTCGGAAGCAATGTGCTTAGTCGCCGAGCTCATCTTGACAAAGCTCTGCAGCAAAATCTCAGTATGAGGATCCAGAGCAGGCCCAAGAATCCGCGTCAACTCATTCACCAGCTGACACCCATTCGTCGACATGGTCGTTCGCAAAGAATTGGCCACTTTCAAGATGCCTTCTATGCTACTCTTGATTCCGGCCATGAACGCGAGATGGTACTCATTCGGCGCATTACCCTTAAGGAGTCTCCGGATCTTCAACACTGCCTTATCTCTCGGCATCCAATTCTGCTCCGTCTCCTTGCCCTCGAAATGCGGCAGCATATCCCGGAACGTATCACTCAGCTCCCGCTCCGAGTGTACATATATCGGATCCAGCTGGACGCTCTCTTGGGGCGGCGGGATCGCCTCCTCACTGTTTAGCACGTCCGCAAATTTTGTGACATGCTCCAGCGCAGGCAGACTCCTGGTTGAAGCTGCGAGGTCGTTGTCCATGCCTTTCTCCCCGCCAAGCTGTGACAACACCGCAGTCTGGATCCCTTGCCGCACAGCATGCATCTTCAACTGCTTCCTCAGATCCGCCTTTGCACCCTCCGGCGCGCTGGAGAAGAGCTCGACTAACGCGTTCTTCCCCGCCTCCCGCACCTGCCCATCGCTGTCCTCGAGGCACGCGACGATAGGCGCTACAAAGCTCTTGAAAGGCATGTTGTCGTCCCTGTGCATTCGCACGACCCATCCCATACCCGCTTCCTTTGCCCTCGCGTTCGTGCCGCCAATGACCTCTTCCCGAATGATACGCTCCACTTCTGCGGTTAGTATAGGCCACAGCTCACTGAACGCCTGACTAGCGCTCGCGCGGTTGCCTTCCCGCGCGTCTCCCAGCTTCTCCCGTAGCACTGGGTAGAGTGCAGGCGCGTGGGCTGCCACAGCCTTGGCCTCTGGGTCCTGGATCCGTAGCCGTTTGATCAGATGCGCTAAGGTCGAGAACGCGCTCTGTGACAGTTGCGAAGAGGCTTGTTGCGCGATCGCTTGCTTCACGCACTCGAACACCGGTGCAGTCGCTGAGTCGGGGACATTGCAGTGCTTGATATCCGCCTTGAGAGAGTTTAGGAGGTTCAGCTTGGTATCCGACTTCAGCGCTGGTCGTTTGAGGGCAGCGAGGAGTTGCGAGGCTTTCTCGTCCATGCTGGACGTGGTGCCTGGCATCGTAGGGTATGTGAGCCCTATGGGCGGAGGAAATGAAGGTACTATTGTCAGTATGTGTAGGTACCTAATGTCGTGTGGTGTTCGCGCACGGGGAGAGAGTTCGAGGGCTTGTGGCGCACGGCCGCGTTTTGTTGTGACGTCCATGTGTGCGCGATAAACATCACCGAAGCAACAGCAATTTCACCTGCCGACCAGTGAATAGGCAGCGTAGTGAAGGACTCTGTACAGTCTCTGATGCTACATACATATACACAGGTTGTCCGAAGGTATCTCATACAATGTCATCCCTTCCCCGACCGACCTTCACCAGTGTCAGTCTCCCCCTGCGGCCCCCTCCTTCAACGCCTTAAGCATCTCCCTCACCTCCTTCAACTCCTCTCTCAAACTCTTCAACTCAACCAACGCCGCATCCGTAACAACATTCGGCGCCGTCTCCTGCACCCTCTTTCCCCACCCACTGCCCTCCACATCCAGCTCGCCAGCCATCTGCTCCCACTCCTCAATCTCATCATCATCAGCCTCATGCCTCTTCCTATTGAAGCGCACTCTTCTGGCAGTTCTTGTCTCGAAGAATGCAGTGACGAGCAGGAGTGGTGAGTAGATCGTGCCCATAACAAGATCATTCAGCTTTTCGTATTGCTTTTTGCTCATCCACCATTCGAATGGCAGGGAGAGGCAGACGATTTCGATAAGATTGAAGGGCGCGATGAAGACGTTTTCATCCGGCGCACGGACGAATTGCAGCGTCTTCTGGCTGAACAGCGCGAGGTACTCATCAATAGCGTTGTCTGTCACGTCCTCGTATGCTGAGTTATACAGCGCAATAAGCACGTTCAGTAAGATGACTATGATGATGAAGTTGTAGATGTAGTAGAGGATCAGGCCGAAGGGCGGCGCGAAGCGGTCCCAGCCGTCGAATTCGGGGGAGCCCATGATAGCGTTGATCATTTGGGTCACGATAAAACCCGTCGAGGAGAGGTCTTGGTCGACTTGGTCCATGCCGATGAACGCTTGCAGGAAGCCGATCAGGACGAAGATCAGGAGGGCGAAGAATATGAGGGATTCTTTCATCATGACCTGCGTGGTGTTAGTGAGTGTGCGGTTGGGTTTGGGGGATGCGGTCAACGTACCTTAAACACGACGAGCATGGCGCCGAAGAAGCGGAAGCTGTCCAAGTACAGCAAGATGCGGATCCAGAACATCGGCGCAGAGAAAGCGAGGAAATTGTAGCTGAGCTCATTGTATTGATGGCGTAGCTCCGTGTCGAGCGGGTATGTAAGAGCGATCATTCGCGTGATGAAGCTGATACTCAAAAGACCGTAGAGTGTGCTGTTGAAGACGTTCCAGAAGCCAATATAGTACCTACCTACTTTCCAGAGCTTGACCGCTTCGTCGCATACAAAGCTGAGCGTGAAGATGTAGAGGATGACTTCGACGATGTCCAGGTCACCGGTGCTGTTAACGGTATTGATAACACCGGTGTACAGACCTAGGAAGATGATGCTGACGGCGATTTGCACAACGTTCTGGTATTGAGGTACGCGCATGCGGTCAGGATCGACGTGCGACCAGTAGTCCGTGTTGGTCTTGCCCTTGTAGTCGACGAACCGACTAGGATCGTCGTCGTCTTGTACTAGCCAGCCACGCCAGAGGAACGCTACGCATTTCTGGTAGCCAGAACTGCCAATGACGCGCACAGCATGCAGATCGACAGCCTTCTCGACAGCATTGGCAGGTTTAGTGTCCTCGCCATCGACAATGATGCTGTACCGCGTGAGCAGCATTTCCACCATAAGCGTGTTCAAGTCCTCTTCATCCTCGATGATACGCTTAGCAATCACCTCGCACGCCTCAGCGCGCACCTCATGAAGATCCGCATCCCACAACTCGAGCTTAGCCTGTTTCTTGAACCAGCTCTTGACGATGAGAAGGCAGTATACCACGCAGGCACTGTGGTCCTTGTCGCCCAGCTTGCCAGCAGCGAGAGCCGTCTTGACCACCTCATCCGTGATGACATTGCTATGCGCTGCGGTCACGCGCTCTTCGGGCAGCTCGCAGGGTACCACCACTTCCAGTTGATACTTGAGACGAAGTGCGATCAAGGTGACATCTCTCGAAGGGACTGCGGAGACGGCGCGGTCCTCGTTGTGGGAGGGCAGCAAGGCTTGGATCTCGTCGCGGAAGTGTTGACGATCTCGGTCGTTCCAGCCAAAGAGTCTGACTTCTTGTCAGTGGTCGGAAGTGTAGCATTGGATCTCATGCGCATACTTCGCCCAGCGAACCATGTTGCCGATGCAGGCTTCGCTGCCAGTATGCAGACCAGGGATACAGCAACGCGATGCTTAGGGATGCTCCAGGGCTGCGATATAGTCTTCGCAGAGACTCAGGACATGGCAGGACGGCAGAGACTGTTCCTCGGGACCAGGACATGCGAAAGTTGGAAGAAGGTCCAAGCTGACATTGCCACGTGAAAGTGCCATGCGACGCGGCTGTCACATGTCACCAAGTACCTTCTGCGCCATCTTCCAATCTGTCTTAACACCACGCCATCTCTCCCGGACCTACAATCCCACAATGCCTCCCCGCAAGAAGCAGCGCCTCTCCCCGTCTCCCACCCCCGCCCAAAGCAGCCCCCCTTCTCAAACCCCGAGCAAAGGCCCCCCACCAGATCCCCTCTCAGACCCCTGGACCGACACCGAAGAAATCGGCCTCTTCAGGGCCCTAATCAAGTATAAACCCACCGGCCTGCACAAACACTTCCGCATGCTTCAGCTGCGGAAACATCTTCTCGATAACGGCTACATTCACCCTCGCGCCGCGCATACAAAGCCCACAGGGATCTGGGAGAAGTTGGGAGGGCTGTATGATCTCGCTGCGTTGGATGAACGGGAGGATGCGAGACAGTTGAGCGATGTGGATGCGACGGGGGAGGAGGGAAGTGAGAGTGAAGCGGAGGCGGATGTGTATTCGCTGGCGGAGAATAAGATACACAACGAGACGTTTGTGCTGCCGGACGATGACTATGGGGAGGCGATGTGGAAGCGCCGATTACCTGACGCCAAGGCTTCGAGGGAGGAAAGCGAAAGTCCTGCAATCTTGCCAGAGTTGAACTTCATGGAGAGGGCGCCTGTCCCGTTCATACCGAGTTTCAGTGTCGAGGCTAGTGAGCCTGCCGCGACGCCTGCGAAGACTGTGTCGGGACGAGGTAGAGGGCGACCGAGAGGACGAGGGAGAGGAGCTGCGGCGTCTGCGGCTCCAGGAACGACACGGAGGAGCAAGAGGCAGGCTAGTAGTGAGGCTGCAGAGGATGAAGAGGAAGTGGAGGGGAGTACGAATGCCGAGGAAGAGGAGGAGAGTAGTGAGGGCGAGGAGGCTAGTGCGGAGAGTACGCCTGCGCCGAGGACTGGGCAGAGAGGGCGAGGGAGAGGCAGAGGGGCACGAGGTGGAGGCCGAGGGAGAGGGAGGGGAAGAGGGAAGTGACGAGCATGATCGATATCGATGAAGAACTTCTCTGTGTTCTATACTGCCGCGCGCTGTATATACGATAGTGGACGATCTAGCTGCGGGCAGGGTGCGTTGATGCGAAGTGCTCGCCTCGCGCCCACCGCGCTTATGTCACGCCTCGTCCAGCAGAACAGTCTCAGGCATGGATGCCATCCGATCAGATGCCTCTTGTCCTGTAATCATCTCACATGCCCACATCGGGTTCATACCTGGTACCTGAACAGGCTCGCTCGTGCGTGAAGTCCTTTGCAACATACTTCTCCATCTCAAATCAACTCATTCATGCCTCTGCAGCCGCCACAACACCCTCATCACTCTCACTCTCATCCTCATCTCCACTGACCTCCTCGTTCTCCTTCGCTCTCTTGTCCATCAGCGCTTGCAACTCCGCATCATCATTCTCCGTCACAGCCTTGGGCGCCATCTTGACCGAGCACATTCCCCCCGCCCCCCGAATACTCACATCAATCTCCTTGATAGCCTCCTCCAGCACCTGGATCCCAATGTTCTTATCCAGCGTCTGACTCGTCAGGACGTATAGAGGTGGGGAGACCAGCTTGACCTTGACCTGCGTCTCAGCCGTATTTTTCGCCTCCGCAGTCCTCAACGCAGTCTTGACAGCATCAATGCCCTCGTACCCAAAACACGTAACCTCAACATCAGCCCTGACCTTCGTCGGCTGCGGCGTCAACCTCTTCCCAATATAACTCTGCAGCTCCTCCTTGATGACATCGCTCTTGAACACAGCCTCATTCCACACCTCCTGGTTCGTAATACTAAGCTTAAAAGCATCCACCGCATGCCCATACTTCTTATTCAACGGCCAGCCAATATCCGCATACAACTCCTCAATCGGCGTGCTCGTCTTCTCAGCCACGTGCCGCATGATGGAATGCACCATCTTGCTCTTGTTATACCGCTCTTCGCACTTGATGATATCCTCCGGGCTGACTCGTCGCTTGCTCAGATCTATGTAGCCTTTCTCTTTATCCACACGCAGCACGACGACGACTTCATTCCGCCCAACGCGGATGAGTTTCTGGATTGAGCGGATACGGCGCCGGGAGAGCTCGGAGAGCAGGATCATGCCGTCTATGTTGTCGTATTCGAGGAGTTTGACGTAGGCGCCCATTTCGGCGATTTGTTTGACGTTTACCATTACGAAGGAGTCGATTTCGGGGTACTTTTCTTCGTAGAAGCGGCAGTTGGTGAGAGACATGGTGGGTGGTCGAGTTGGTGGCGTGATGTGTGTGTGAGAAGTGGCGCGTCTTCGCTGGTGTGTATGAGGATGTAGTGGTGTGGCGATACGAGTGTGCTGTGCGCGATGGTAATTTATATCGCAGTTCGTGAATCATTTAAAGTTAACGTGGGGTCTCTGGCAGGGAGCGCTTGCATTGGCTGAGCGATGATCGCCGCTAGTCTTCGTACAGTAGAAGTGAGGTTCCCGCAGCGGACAGTGAACACTGCACTGACCTTACCTTGTCGAAGATAACTTCACGCACAGCAATTCTCCATGCGGTGCTACGTCATGGCCCACCGGTAGCCCAGAAGTGCAGCGACCTCCAAGATCCTATCGCGGCTGGCATGCCACTGTGGTCCACACTCATAGCTGCCTTTGCTGCAGTGGCTGGAGTGCTACTCTACGTTAGACAATCGCTACCATGGGCCGACGCTAGACCACACAACGCGCTGTCTGCGCTGCAGTCTTCCAGCCAGACACCGTTTCTAGCCACAACTGAATCGACTTGGGACCCCCACGACCATCTCGGTGGTAATGGCCCATGGATTCTCAAGAAGGACGGGGTACTCAACGAGACCATTGCTCCACCAGCGCGGTGTCATGTAGATCAAGTGCATATGGTAGGTCAAGGTCGTCGCTCAAGGTAGGTCGAGTCTCTATTCTGACCCGTCTTCTTTCCTTCTTACAGCTCTCTCGTCATGCTGAGCGGTTTCCCACACTCAAGCCTGGTCTTCGTATGTTAAGTTATGTTCACTGAATGTGACGACGGACTGATGGATCGATGCAGGTATGCTCGAGCTCTTCGACAAGTTACAAGCCTTTTCTTCACCATTGAACGGATCTCTCGCGTTTGCTAAGAGTTGGGATATGTTCACCGACGATCCATCCACTTATCTGGAGAATCTCGTGTCAACGGGTCGCCACGCTGGGACTCTGCAAGCTTTCTCCACAGGTGTGAAGTTACGGACGAGGTACAAGTCGCTCCTCGATCAAGCCCTTGCACGTGGCAAAGTCTCTTTCTGGGCCAGCGGCTCTAAACGCGTAGTAGACACGGCGCACTATTTCGCAGCTGGCTTCTTCCGACACGACTGGCGGGAAGATGCTTATCTTCACATCATTCCCGAGACTGCTGATCTAGGCGGCAACACTTTGACATCGGGCAAGACGTGCTTGAAGTACGCCGACAATGTGGATGCAAAAGGTCACGACTATGGCTATGCAAAGCTGTCCGAATTTCAGTCAACGTATCTACCCGCGGTCCGCGCACGTCTGTCACGTGAGAATCCAGCCTTTCCGATATCAGACGCGGAAGTCTGGACCATGCAGGAGCTGTGCGGCTTCGAGACGATCGCGCTTGGTCACAGCCTGTGGTGCTCGGTCTTCACCCACGCAGAAATGGAGTCCTTCGCATATGCCCGCGACTTACTTCACTACTATCGCGCCGGCCCAGGCAACCCATACGCCGGCGCGATGGGACATCTCTGGCTGAACGCAACTGCCGACCTCTTCCAAGAAGACGGTGAAGCAGCGGGTCACC
This sequence comes from Cryoendolithus antarcticus, assembly GCA_002077065.1. Classification (NCBI taxonomy): domain Eukaryota; kingdom Fungi; phylum Ascomycota; class Dothideomycetes; order Cladosporiales; family Cladosporiaceae; genus Cryoendolithus; species Cryoendolithus antarcticus. The sequence continues at coordinate 611,321 of NAJO01000028.1, read as the reverse complement.
TCTTCTTCAGCTTCGTCCATGATGGCGATATAGTGCCGATGCTTGCAGCGCTGAATCTGTTCCCGCAACAGCCCAACCTGCCAACTACACACGTTGATCATAACAGGACCTGGCGCACCTCGGACGTCGTGCCCATGGGCGGACGCGTGATCTTCGAGCGGCTTATCTGTGAAATCGAGCCCGAGTGCTGGGACAACGGGCCTTTCTACCCCAATCACAAGTACTGCGAGCCGGACAGGAAGGAGAAGTTCGTGCGGATCAATATCAACGATGGGATCGTCGGTCTGCCTGCGTGCGCAGGAGGACCGGGTGGGAGCTGCCTGATGGAGGACTTCCTGAGCCATGTGCAGAGGCGAGGGGAGCAAGTGGGGAACTTCGCCGAGGTTTGTGGGCTATCTCATGATGCTGCGAAGCATATTACGTTCTTGCACCAGTAGTGAAGAGTATACACCAAGAGTAACCAGTGTGCAATGACACTCGCGAATTGTAAGCTTCACTTAAGGACTTCTTCCATCTACTTCGGACAAAGAAGGGAAGTCAGACAGCGAGCTCGTACAGGATCGCTCTAGCAGCGTGGTTAGAGGGTCCGAGGCCGCTATTGAGAGAGCGATTGGACGTGACAAAGTTACTGCGTGGTTTGAACGTCGTGAATGTGATCACTTTTGCTACTCTTCAAGGCGTGATTAGATCACCCGCCGTCGGATTCAGGGTCATCGCCCTCGCAGGATCGCGAATACACAGCCTTGGATATCATTCGAAGAGACCCGACTGTCGGCAGTCGAGACTGCACGATTACATCGTCAAAGAAGAACATTTAAGAGCCGGCGAAGCAAGTGGTGCGGACATGCCAAGACCTTCGGACTCGCCTTTCGCCGAACCCATTCACACTTTCTCGCCAGACAGTCCAGTTGACACATGCATCAACACTACCTCTAGTCGGCATGGAGACTCTCGACGGGACCGAGTGGGATGTGGTGATAGTTGGCACTGATCTGCCGCAGTCACTGCTCGCCCTGTAAGCCTCTCATCCCTCCTGCATGACATCGAAATCTCTGGCTGACTGACGAAAGTCCTCCATGAAAGGTCCCTATCTCGTTCTGGCAAGACAGTGCTTCACATCGACCGAAACGAGTACTATGGCGGCAACGAAGCTGCATTGAGCTTGTCAGAGGCAGAGGCATGGGCAACACGGCATGCAGGCAGCGCAGATGGAAGCACAACGTTCAGCAATGCTAAAGTGGAGACGACAGCGGCTGCAGGCGATGTCAAGCTCTCGCAGTCTCGCGCATATTCGCTAGCCCTTGCGCCGCAACTCATATACACGCAGTCGAAGCTACTACCTGCACTGGTCTCATCGCGAACACATGGACAGCTCGAGTTCCAGGCCGTGGGCTCGTGGTTCGTGCTGCAGCCTGGAGACAGCACATCGAACCTGGTGCGGGTGCCAAGTGGTCGCGAAGACATCTTCCAAGACCAGTCCTTCGACCTTCGAGCTAAGCGATCACTGATGAAGTTTCTACGTTTTGTGGGCAACTACGAAGAACAGCCTGAGATCTGGCAGGATGCAGCCGAGCAACCTTTCCCGGAGTTCTTGCAACAGAAGTTTGGTCTACAACAGTCGCTACACGCTGCTCTGCTATCTCTGACACTTGCTCCGACGACGTCGGCAACGACAACGACAGCGTATGCGTTACCTCGTACCGCTCGACACCTACGCAGCATCGGGCTTTTCGGTCCCGGCTTCGGCGCTGTGATACCGAAGTGGGGTGGACTGGCAGAGATAGCACAAGTCGCGTGCCGAGCAGGCGCTGTTGGCGGGGCGGTGTATGTGCTGAACAAGGGGCTTGACCGTATTGAACCCACTGGCGACGAAGACTTCCAGCTACATTTCTCCGGCGGGGAGAGCGTGCGAGTCCATTGGCTCGTCGGGTCTGCTAACGACATCTTGTCGAAAGCGCCGCCGGCGACAGATGCAACAGGACTCACGAAGAGTATATCGATCATCGCCGCACCTCTGCCCAAGCTATTTCCCGTAACCGCAGAAGGCGGCGTCACACCGGCCGGCGCTGTGATAGCAGTACCTGCAATAACTCCGGGCGAACCTCCTGTGTATATCATTGCGCACTCTACAGATGCAGGAGAGTGTCCTTCGACTCAATGTAAGCTTCCTCCTCCCCGTTCCACTATTACATGATGATCAAACCTTATGAATACTTATCTACATTGCCTGATCAACATTGATGCACAAAATCTCTGACAAACTGACGATCTACCTTCATCGCATATCTGCTAGCACGACATACTGGGATTGCTTGCTGATGAGAATACAGGTGTTCTCTATGCCAGCGTTGCTCTGCCGTTCGAGGAAGGCCAAGCGCGTCTAAGCGCTGCCGTAGCCGCGTTGCTCGCAAGTGTTGACAGTGAGATTGTACCCGCGCCGCTGTGGACGATGCGGTATCATCAGCACGACCTGAAAGAGTCGGCCAAAGCATCACCACCACACTGCATTGTGCTGCCTCCGCTGTCACTTGACAATGCCCTCGCAGACAGTGTACTTGAGGATGTGAAGCAAGCGTGGCGGCAGATCACGGGCGAGGAGGATGCCAGCTTCCTGCGCTTCGAAGTCAGGGAAGGCATGGAGGACTGAACATCATGACCTAGACAGCAATTGTAACGACATCCACTCATCATCATGATCTCGTTCTGCAGGCGACAGGGTCACGTGCTCTGCTCGTATTGTCTGATGACCCTGAGCTATTCTCGTAGGGCTGCATTATGCGAGTACCCAGTTTTCCTTGCAGTGATCGGCTTCGCCGCTGACGCGGCCGTTGCCGCGCGCTCGACGCAGGAACATGCACCAAACATTGTCGTCAGCATCAGTGTACTTCCCGTTTCTACAAGATCTTCGGCTCTTTCGTACTACGACACTCGCTCACAAAGATCAACATATTGGCGACACTGGTTTCAAGGCGACCACATTGACGGCGTCCGCGCACTTCCGCCACCCTGCCAAGAAGGGGTACGACGATCTCACGCTTACACTCCTTGGGAGAGCGCATACACTGCAGTCGCTCTGCCATTCTTCAATATACATTTCTACAAGCTTGGACAGGTGCATTCGCTCGAACAGTAGAGCAATCAAGTAAAAGTGAAGGGATCCTGGATCATACCACGCGCGTAGGCGGACCATAAACATCATGAAGATCCGATCAGGGACATCGAACGCAATATGCGGCGCGCTGCTGGCGGCGCACTGCACGAGCGCAATACAGTTGACGATCACCGATGCGAGTATGTTGATTGAAAGCAGGTGAAGTGTCAGTGCGAATACTGACGATCCGCGCCAGACTCGATCAAGACGGCAGCGAGCACAGCCGCTCATGGCATGATGAGCTACTACAAAGGCAACATTACCGGCGGCACACCAGGTCTGCTGCCTCAGCCGTACTACTGGTGGGAAGGAGGTGCCATGTGGGGCAGTCTGATCGACTACTGGTCCTACACCGGAGACACGACCTACAACGACATAGTCTCAGAGTCGCTACTCTTCCAGGTCGGACCAGATGACGACTTCATGCCGCCGAATCAGACCAAGTCTCTCGGAAACGACGATCAAGCCTTCTGGGGTATGGCTGCAATGACCGCCGCAGAAGCCGGCTTCCCGAACCCGCCCAGCAACCAGCCACAATGGCTTGCCCTGGCACAAGCTGTCTTCAATACGCAAGCGGTGCGTTGGGACAATTCCACTTGCGGCGGAGGTCTGCGCTGGCAAATCTACTCCTTCAACAATGGCTACAACTACAAGAATTCGATTTCGCAGGGAGGCTTCTTCAATATCGCTGCTCGTCTAGGCTTGTATACCAAGAACGGGACGTACTTCGACTGGGCAAATCAGATGTGGGACTGGACAAATGCGATCGGGCTGATCAGCGACTCGTATCAAGTCTTTGACGGCTCCGACGACACGCTCAATTGCACTGAGCTGAACCACATCCAATGGTCCTACAATACCGGCATTTTCCTCTCCGGCGCAGCTGTGATGTATAACGTGACCACTGGCGCCGAGCAGGCCAAGTGGAAGACCCGCGTGCAAGGCCTGATCACTGGCGCAAACGCATTCTTCTACCAGGGCCAGGGGATCATGTACGAGGTCGCCTGCGAGCCTAACAACAATTGCAACACTGACCAGCAGTCCTTTAAAGCCTACCTACTGCGCTGGATGACACTCACAATCAAGCTGGCGCCGTGGACGCACGACATCCTGCTGCCGCTCATTCAGACCACTGCCACAGCGGCGGCCAAATCATGTGTCGGTGGCTCTGATGGCGTTACGTGCGGTACTAAGTGGTATGAAGGTAATTGGGACGGCACGTATGGTGTGGGGCAGCAGATGAACGCCATGGAGGCCTTCCAGGCGCTCTTGGTTGACCAGGTCGGGCCTCCGCTTTCAAACAGCACCGGTGGTTCATCTCAAGGCAATCCCAGTGCAGGAACGGGTCCTAGCTCAGTTCGGGTGCCTCAGTCGGCAATCACGACCGTTTGTTACCCCCCTGGGTAAGGCAATGTGGACGACGTGTTGCTAATAACTTTTGCAGAAAGATAAAGCCGGAGCTGGCATACTGACGACGCTCGTACTCATTACAATCCTAGGCGGTGCTTGGTACGTCCTTATGCCTTTCAGCATAGTATGGGAGGCGAACACTGACTCCTCTCCACAGGTGGATGATCGCATAGCGGCCGCTCGGTTGTGGTCACGAAGTGTGTATAGTGGCATTGGAAAAGGAACGGTGGGGGATACGGTGCAGCCAAGGTGGCCTTGCATCGTGTCGTTGGCGTCACCGGTGGCAATATTATTCTGTATGAAAGCTGTGTGCTGAGAGTATCGCTTTGCTCTGTATGTGTTCCGTGGTGTTGTGTATTAGTGACATCAAGGTAAGTGATGTTGTGGAGTCTAAATATGCTACTGAAAAGACATTGGGAACCGAGAGATACTCTCCGTGGACCGAGTTTGTTGCTACAGCATCTATACACTGCATGTGCTAAGTAGTGATCGCTGTTTCAGTAAGAGCTACAGATCACTGCGTACTACCACTCTCGACAGGGCGGCCTCTCGTGGGCTGTGAATGCGCAGATCAACATATGTGTTGTGCACAATGGCAGCACAAGACACGACACTGTATCGGAAGACTTGAGGTAGCAACGACTGACAGCTCCGCGCTCTGATGAATCATTGCAGATACAAGGCGCGAGCACCGAGGACTGAACTCACGACACACGAGATGACAGAATGCCACATCGGGGTCAAGTCCACTGCCACAGCGCCTGACCTCACGCTCAGCATACTGCCGGAGAAATTCGCTGCGCTCTACACAGACATGCTTTCCAACCTGCAGAGAGAGCTGCAGGCAGGCCAAGTTCCATAGATGCAGAGCAACTCGTTCTGGGGTCGGATATGCATGACAGACTTTCAGGAGTGCCTCAACGTCGTCCAGGATTTTATCCCACAGGCGACATAGCATGCTCTCGGCCATGCTGTGTTCGATATGTCCCTCGTCTCGATGATGCCACGCTATACGCTGGAGACTCTCAGGAAGCCTGATCTGTACCTCGGGGTCGCAGTTCTACCAGATGGCACGGTACACGCGTACGTCGGAAGCTCTTTCGCAGCTGCTAGAGTCAAGCAAAAAGTGATCGACGCATACGACCGACCGCTGACCTACGCGAAACCCGGAAGATGGAGCTGGGGTCTCGGAGCGCATGGCTTTGCGCGCTGCCTTGCGAAAATGGTAGCAAAGGAGAACGCGTCTGTTCACGTGCGGCCATTGATGATCTTCGAGCACGCAGGAGACGCGAAGGGTACGCATCTCCTGTCACAAGAACTTCACTTCTACAAGTCTTCGTTCAATAGGTTCATGAGGACCGTAACGGATGAAAAGAAGACCTGCTTGATCCCTATGCTCGAGCTTAATTTCGAGACCTCTCATGCATATAGCCTGATCGAGGCGGTGATCCCGCAAGGTCGCCAAGTCAACGCGAAGGGTCTCAACAGTACGGTCCCATTTCTACTGGCCGAAGAAAGAACAGAATCGGGTGTGGAGGTCACAAGATGCAGGCGTGTAGCGGATGAGTACGGGTGGGACTGCAGCACTTGTGGCGACGACAGTGGGGATACGCAACCCTCGTTGCTACCCGAGGTGATTGCATGGGCTGGTGGAATGATCTGTGTCAATTGCTTCACGTGGGTAAAAGGTGGGAGACGAAATACGGGAGGATGCCTCATCTCCGCGACGCTCTCCGTCAAGCTACAAACATGTTTCCACGTTTCAATTTCGGCATAGGTAGAATCTTCTCAGCGCCCTTTCCGCCTGGCAACTTTAGAAAGACGAGGAAATCGCGATGAAACTTTCGAGCGACGGAGAGCGTTTCGTATGGTCGTGGTGCTTTAGTCGAGCCTTCGTCATGATCAATCAATTCGATCGCCTCGCCGTCATCGCATTGAAGTCCGAGTGTTGCAAGATCCAAAGCTTCGTCAGCTTCAGCGCCTTCTCCGTTGATATCACCGCTAGCCGCCTTCTGCCTTCCTTTGTGATTCTTGCTTCGTCCCCGCTTCGCCTGCTGCGCCGGCACTCGCTTTCGTTTCCTTGTCGCAGCTGGAAGATCAATATCGTTGTACTCGTCGTCGTCGCTGCCTTTCTCGCCGCTAGGTTCGTCATCGGCGCTCTCAGAGCTTCCGCCGTTGCCGTACTCGTCGTTATCGCAATATTCGTCGTCGGGAATTTCGTCGTTACGGTACTGGTCATCGCGATATTGGTCCTTGAGGTTGCGCTCATCAAGATCTTCCTCGTCGCAGTCTATGCTGTCGTAGTCTTCCCCGTCGCAAACCCCGCCGTCGTGTTCTATACGATTACCCTCCTCACTATCGCCCTTCGTGCTTTTCCTATCCCTCGTTCCCGACTCCCTCTCACTCTGCAAGTACGGCTTTACGATGCGTAAAGTGCTCGTATAAGGCGTTAGTTGGTGGAGCGCGCTCTGGTGAGGCGAGAGCTCGAGCTGGTGAGGCGTGGTTTACCAGAGCGTATCGTGAAGAGGCGAAGGCTCGCGCTGCGTTTTCTGGTATATCGAAGGCTAGCAGATCGTGTTGTGCAGCGGCGAGAGCTCGCGGTGCGTGTTCTGGTGCGGCCTAGGCTGGCAGAGCGTGTTCTGCAGCGGCGAGAGCTCCCGGTGCGTTCCTTGTGAGGTGAGCCTCCGCGGTAGGTGCTCTGGTGATTTGAGGGCTTGCCATGTATGTTCTGACGAGATGACGGCGCGCGCGATTTGTGTTTTGGCGAGATCTGCGTTCACGGTGTGCTCTGATGGGGAAAAAGGGATGCGTATATTCGTGAAGAAGTTAATGCTCTGTACACAGGCTTGTGTTATCGCTATACTGGAGGACCGACAAACCTATATAGCGAGCTCTCCTCTTGCACTGCGAAATGTGTCCACTGCATGGACCTGCACTAATGTACCTCCCGCAGCCTCGAGTGTTCCTCTTTTCCTTCTCCTTTGGATCCGTTCCTCTTTCGTCCCACGCTTGAGTCGCTCTTCTGTATCAATCCAGCTCGACTACGGGCGGCATGTACTCTGCTACAGTCTTGTCATGCTCTTTCATGTCTTCCACGATCTCCCCGAAGAAGGTCTTGCCGAATACGCATGGTACAGCGTTGCCGATCTGTATCTTGATGCTCGTGTAAGTCCCATGGAAACGATGACTTAGGCGAAAGGTTTGCAAAGCGGCCAGTTCAATCGGCATGAAACTGCGTCTCCCACTTGGGTGAAGGTTGCCTAGCCCACCGCTGCAAGTGATCGCTTGCTTTAAGGGCTGGTGAGGGTCGTATTCTGCGCCACGCTTCTCCAGATACTGCTGCATGTGCGCCGGAACGGTCGTGTAGTCAATGCGTGAGAGGACCTGATTAATTGTGGTGTACGGCTTCTTGCCCGGGCCGCTGCCGTGAGTTGGCTCAGGGAAGCGAGGCAGGGGCTCGCCTGGACAAGAAGCGATTATGATGAGGCGTTTTCGAGCATGCGGATTTCCGAAGTCGGCGAGATTGATCAGCTTCCAGCGAACATTGTAGCCTGCGTCGGTTGCTTGTTTTACTAAGGCGTGGAAGTGTGGTAAATTAGCAGAACGGAGCATGCCGAATGTCTGCTCGAAGGTGACCACTCTCGGTCTGCAGCGCTCAAAGATCGGCTTGACGGCGTAGCCAGTTGCGACGTTGTGCTCATCGTCTTTCCCCGCGACGGTGTGAGCAGGCGAGTAGAACTTGCACGGAAAGCTGATATGCAGCACATCCACACGCAGATATCCGCGAACTTTCAGCTTTGTGCAGAAAGTGTGAACGTCCTCTTCTAGTACGCGGGTGTTGAAATTGAGCCTTAAAGTCTCACACGCATCGTGGTCATGGTCGAGTGCGAACTGCATCCGAAGCCCCGCCTGCACAGCTCCGCTCGCCATTCCACCTGCGCCTGTACAGATGTCGCCATATGTATAGGCCGACTTTGGAGGTGCGCTATTCCTAGCACGGGCGACTGTGGTGCTGTTTGGTGTCGACTTGCGCCTGACGAGGACTATCTCTGGCTCTGACTCGTCGACGTCATCCTCAATCGTGATCATCGTTGCGTCTGAGCGAGGTAACGACGTGCGCTTTTGGGCAAATGGTGCTGCATCTGCTGGACCATGCTTCCTCTTGCTAGGCGACGACGTCCCAACGTTACCGTCCTTCCCGCGGTACTTGCGCCACAGTAGAACATCCGAACAGCCTTTCTGTGCATCTGCTTCCCGTTCGCTGAGGCGCGTGAAGCTTTGACTGATGACCTTGTTCCCATCTATCTCTTGAGTGAATCGCCATCGGCAAGTGAGCTGCATTTGCTCGCTCGCAAGCCGCTTGATGTCACGCCAATCTTCGCGACGCAGCTCATGCGGAAGATGCTGACGCCACGTGTGCGCGGGGAAGGGCTGATTGGTGAATACGCATTCCCGGATGTCAACTGCTTCTTCAATAGGGCGTATAGTGACGTAAGTTGTCGGTACAGCGTCTGTCTGGCGAATCTTGCTCTGCGAAATTAGGCAGAGTTCATTGACTTTCTGGTCCAGCATACCGTCAAGGTGCTTTGTCCGACGGAGAAGGCTACCCTGAAGCTGGGTGCGACCGTGGACATCGACGTGCATGCTTTCGACCCTCATGAAGTCGCCGTCGACCAGTTCAGCAGTCCCGTTACGACGCAGCTCTTTTCCTTGAATGACCACTGAATCGATCTCAAATCTGCTTGTGTTGTCCGACGCGTCCGTTCCATCGTCCAGACATGCTTCACCTAGATATTGCACGTCGTCATCGTCATCTTCATCGATTTCGACGTATTCGCGGAGGTCAGGGAGCTGGCCATCGTCACACAGATCGATGAGCTCGACCATTCGTGTGATGTCTTCCGAAGTGCTCATCTTGACGTTCTCCTAGTGGAAGGTGGCGGTAGTGAGTAGCAGGTGTATAGCGCCGAAAGATCTGGAAGTGCGAAGTCGTTCAAGACAAAGCCGAACCTGATGTGCTAGTCTCGAACAGATCGATCCTTGTATCGTAACATAGGGTAGATGCATGTGCCCAGGCGCTAATCTGCAGAGGCTATACGAAGAGAGTAGCGAGAGTCTGTTCGACAGGCAGTATGTACTAAGATGCACGATCTAGGTGATAAGTGAATCCTGGCACACGCCGCTCAAGTGAGGCGGTTTATCATTGGGGTCCGTGCTGCTGAACCTCACTATTGAGTAAAGGAAGGAAGACATTGGAGCACCAGATCGCCGATGTCATTCCCCCATAATATGAAAGGTCAGTCGTATGTCAGTATAGCATGTTAGACAGATACTCTCGATCAGATCACTTCGATGTCAAGGCCAAGCATATAGTACCACGTAAAGACTTAGGAAACAATGAGAGAAGTAACCTTAGAGTGCAGGTCGTAGCACTCATCATCTTCTGATCATCATCATCTGACCAAGCCTCGTCGCACGGAATCGTGAAGCATCTCCCATTGATCGTCTTGCCCCTGATCGAAGTGCCTGCACCGATGTCCCACGTTCTCGTCATCCGTGAAAGCCAATCCGGCATCATTAGAGCAGCGTTACAAGCTTGTGAGATACGTAGGGAGCAGCTCCTCGCTTGTGTGTCGTGAGAGTATCTCATTACCCAGGTTCATGTCATGGAATATTGTGGAGACGACAGAAGGAAAGAATGAAGTCAGCGATGCTGCTGGAATCGCAACTCCGGATCTTCCGGGCCGAACGGCATTCTTCCTTGCAAAAAGTTTGATGAATGCCGAAGAACGTGGTTGACATGCACAGCGAAAGTGATGGACACCGTGACTATAGAGCAGTGCTCACTAAGCAGCAGCGCATATTTCTTGCGATGTGCAACGGCTTGGGTAGGCGTCGAAATGCTCCATGACCCCTGCAGACGGATCGATTTGATTTGAAGCCCGCGAATCTAAAGGTGACCCTCAATTACCCTGATTGACTGACATTACCGGGTAGACTCTATCTCAGTCCTATCAGCACTACCTACAGTGGCTTATATCTTCGTGCGACGCTCTTTACTGTCGACCTACTTGTGGAGGCTACGGAGAATCGCAAAGTTACACCGCAGGTGTTGTGCCTATTAGCGATCTCAAAGATCGATCGTCAATATGTGTGGCATCATAGCAGTCATCCTCGCTGCTCCCGGTCAGGATGCAGCTCCCGAGATACATCAAGGTATGTGGATCAATTGCTGTGAACCAGCAGCGACTGACAAGCTTCAGCGCTATACTATCTTCAACACCGCGGCCAAGATGCATGCGGCATCGCAACTTGCTCGCGTGGAGGCAAGATCTTGCAGTGCAAAGGCAACGGTCTGGCATCGAAGGTCTTTCATGATGGCGCCAGAGTGAGCAACCTGCCAGGCTACATGGGACTGGGTCACCTACGGTACCCGACAGCTGGCAGCAGCGCCAACTCAGAAGCCCAGCCATTCTACGTCAACTCGCCCTACGGTATCTGCTTGACTCACAATGGCAACTTGATCAATGCACCAGAGCTTAAGGAGTATCTCGACAAGGAAGCGCATCGCCACATCAACACCGAAAGTGACAGCGAGCTTATGCTGAACATCTTCGCCGATGAGCTCAACGAGACTGGCAAAGCGCGAGTGAACGCCACAGACTGCTTCATGGCCCTCGAACGGATGTACAAGAAGTGTCAAGGCGCATGGGCATGTACCTTGATGCTCGCGGGCTTCGGTCTAATTGGCTTCAGAGACAGCCACGGCATCCGACCCATGGTCCTTGGCGACCGACCCTCAACGGAAGTGGAAGGCGCGATGGACTACATGATGGCCTCCGAATCAGTCGCCCTCGGTCAAAACGGCTACAGCAACGTCCGCGACATCCTTCCCGGCCAAGCAGTGATCATCGAGAAAGGCAAGAAACCAGTGTTCAAGCAAGTCTCTCGCCAAGAAAACTACGCTCCCGATATATTTGAATACGTCTACTTTGCCCGTCCTGAGAGCATCATAGACGGCATCTCCGTCTATCGCGCACGCCAACTGATGGGCTACCGTCTAGCAGAGACTATCAAGAAGCAGCTCACCGCCCAAGAGTTCGCAGAAATCGACGCCATCGTTCCCATCCCCGAAACAGGCTTCGTGTCCGCCTACGCAGTCAGCAAACATCTTAAGAAACCCTATTGCCAGGGCTTCGTCAAGAACCGCTACATCTTCCGCACCTTCATCATGCCCTCGCAGACTGCACGACAACGCGGCGTTCGCGCGAAGCTGAACGTCGTGCCCGTTGAGTTCAAGGATAAGAACGTTTTGCTCGTCGATGACAGCATAGTCCGCGGCACCACGAGCCGAGAGATCGTCAACATGGTCCGAGAAGCCGGCGCGAAGAAGGTATATTTTAGTAGCTGTGCGCCTCCCATCGCGAACGCGCATATATACGGGATAGATCTCGCGTCGCCGCATGAGCTGGTCGCGTATCATCGTGACAGGGAGGCTATTGCGAAGCATATTGGTGCTGATGCGGTGATCTATCAGAGTTTGGAGGATCTGGAAAGTGCGTGTGCGCAGGATAGTCCCAGGACGGGGGAGAAGCAGAAGTTCGAGGTTGGGGTGTTTTGTGGGAAGTATGTTACGCCTGTGAGTGATGACTACTTCCGGCATTTGGAGGAGTTGAGAGGAGAAGTCAAGAAGCCGAAGGCGATTGAGGCGGCGAGGGAAGCGGTGAACGGTGGCTTCGCGCAAGAAGAGGATTTGAAGATGGCGACGAATGGCGCCACTGTCAAGCACAACGGTGAAGTGGTCGCTATGGATGAAGAAGACGATGTGGTAGCAAAGATGGAGGCGATGGACCTTGTGCATGGCAACGGCGTGAATGGATCAGGACCTGTGGGTCGAAAGCTTAGGGAGGACGTAAAGCCCGAGGCTCGGAGAGGTGATAGTCAGGATGTCTCGCTGCACAACTTCAACGACTACGAATCGTGAGCCTAGCTGGGCGAGAACCACGATTAGATGGATATGGTTTCTGGCGATGGTGTTTGGCGTTTGGAGAAGATTGGGCTCAGTGCTCTACATAGATTCGCTCATCGTGTTCGATAGAAGGACTCCTGCATCATAAGCTTGAGTTGAGAATGAGGCTCGAGTCCTACCATGGTGCGTGTTCGTCTACAACGAAGCGTCAACGGTACAGTCATCTTCATCCCACTTCAATCGCTGGACGCTGCTGATTTCCTCGGAGTATGAGTGCAGAGGAGCGCGGCATCTTCGAGGTCGCAAGCTCGGGCAGGTCATTTGACCGGCTACACCGCAATGATACGACTTCACCACCATGCCGACACGACCAGCCAAGCAGACCTCGTGAATCGAAGTGCCGCGCTCGCATCTATGCAGTCGAGATCAAGCTTCCTACCCGCATGCAGTGCGAGCCGTCGTCATGCGAGCACTTTACGCGACGCACAGCAGTCCGGTTCCTGCAGCTCTCATCAGGCCTCGGCGCACAGCGCACGCGAGAAATCGCACCAAGGTCATGCATGAAATCAAGTTAAACGTGCCGCCCTGCCGTGTGCCCAAGGCCGTGGAGCTTTGCAGGTTGCATCAAGAGGCGGGGTGCCTTGACATGCGGGTGCTTGCATGACATGACAGTCAGAGTGGCTGATTCGTGCTGGCTGGGATTTTTCTGTGCGCGAGTGGCTGGGGTGTGAGAGACCACGAACAAAGGATATCGCATGTGAGATGGGATGAGATGAGCACCAACGGCGCGGCATGAGACAGTATTCGGAGCACTGGCGTTATTGATCGCGATCGTAGCTCGCATTGGGCAGCTTGAGCGCTGGTGCCGAGAGTCATGATGCGGAAAAGTGCATGGCACCAACTTCCGCGGGCTGGAAACTCTAGCGGCGATCTCTCACTTTGGGAGACAGCTTTCAGGGATGATGTGGAAGGCATGAAGGAATAGATGTAGATCATGTATCAAGTGAAGCTCATACATCGCCTGCTCACTACCCATATGACAGCCTGACAGGGCAGGTTCGATCGAAGTGTTTGGCGAGCGGCTGCAAAGAAGCCGCGTTCACCGAAGCTCCCAAGCCAATTGGCTGGCTAGCGTGGGACGAAGCACGGGTCTCATACATTCCGCCGACCGCCTACCTTTCTGGCAACAACCTGGAAATCTTACATTCACTTTGGCGCTCATCCGGACATTGACGACCGGAGAATTCTAGGTACCGTGCTTCAGGTCAAGAGCTTGGGAGGCGCTCCGAGAGCGAGACAGCATTGCCGTCGTGTTCCGCCAGAAAGCTTGGCTGCATTTGCTTGATAAGACTGGCATACGGAACTAATCGACCGGATCTCACTCTCGACCACCGCGGACCACTGCAGCATCATTGTGCTACAGAAGCACGGGCTGCTGGTAGACACAACACCATCTCTCATTCACGGCAGTAACGATCGACAAACACTGCATTGCCCAGTCACCGCAGGCCACTTCCACCGATCGCTTACCTTACAGTCGCTGCGCTGCCGTGAGCGCACAATCACCGCACAGCATGATCACCCGGTTATGGACCGCCCTTCTGGCCGTCTTCTGCCTTCTTGCCTGCATACGAACGGCATCGGCACAGACGACTGATGAGAATGGCGTCAGATATGTCACCTATCAGACCGCGGAAGGTACCACGGAATACCTGGAAGACAATCGGCGGCCGGCGTTGTACACAGGCAACTTTGGTGATTGCTTAGGGAATAGTCTGATCAACGTCACTCGCTTCGATGCGGCGTACTACAAGGACAACATGACGGTGATGTTTCATTTGCAGGGAAATTCGGCATTGGCGAATGAGAGCATCATGATATATATCGGCGTCTATGCGTATGGTGAGAGTCGATTTGACCTGACATTCAACCCTTGCAATGCGAACATCAACAGGTGAGTGATTCGATGAATGTGTTTTTTATGTATGCAAGCTAACTTCCACAGCCTGTGTCCGATGAACAGCAGCATACCAATCACAGCCAACGGCATCATTCCAATTGCGCCCTCAGACGTCGCCAACATCATTCCAATCGCATTGGTCATTCCGGACTTCGAAGGCGAGGCTATATTGCGCATCTTCGCCAATAGCACCGAGAGCGAGATCGGATGCTATAGCGCTGTAGTCACCAACGGCAACACGTTCTCACAACCGCAGTCTGTCGGAACGATACTGGGCATATTCACGCTAGTGGCAGTACTTGCTTCGTGCGCCACAGCAATATACGGTGAAGCTGTACCCACTATGAGACTGCACTACGCCCACTCGCTATCAGTCGGAGTCGTCTTCTCGGTCTTTCAACACATTTACTTCACTGGCGCACTCTCAGTCAACTGGCCTTCGGTGCTTGTCGCCTGGTGGAGCAACTTTGCATGGACTGGCGGGATGATCTACTCCAGGAGCATGCAGTCCAGCATCAACCGCCTGATCGGCAACAACGTCGGCAACATCACTTCCGTTGGCGCAGCGCCGGCAGGCTCGACCCAGGAGTCACTCGGAGGTGGCTATGATATCAGTCAGATTTACAAGCGCGGTACTCTCGAGAGTGTCAAGCACGTAGCCAAGCGGGCAGTGAACCACCCACTTATGCGTGACATTGGATCGGAGATCTACAAGCGCGATAACAGCCTTGTGCTGAAGCGGGATGTGGTGCAGAGGAACTTCGAGCATGCCCTGCAAAGCCGTGATGTCGTCGCCAATGCCTCAACCGGCTTCATATGGTACGGCAAGCCTGTCGGTGCTGGTATCCCACTACCCGGCAACTACTCTGGCTTTGCTGGTACACTCGCCGAGGAGGACATCCGATCAAGTAATGCCTTCATGACGGGATTTCTGTGGTTCCTGATCCTACTTGTGATCATGACTGGCGCTGTTGTGCTGTTCAAGTGGTCCCTTGAGGCACTCGCTCGCTTCAAAGCGATCCGCGAAGATCGTCTGGCGTTCTTCCGCCAGCACTGGGTCCGCTACAGCGCTGCAGTAGCTCTCCGGATCTGCTACCTTGGGTGGTTCATGATCATGTTTCTTACGATCTTCCAATTCACCTACGACTCCTCCGGCGGCGTCAAGGCCGTAGCTGCTCTCGTGTTCGGCGTCTTCTTTGTCGGAATGTTCGGACTTGCCGCGTACGCTATCTGGTACCAGAGGCACTTGGACCGACGTGTGAACAGCGAGGGCAATTCCGAGGATCGCAAGCTGCTGGGTAAGATCCCGTGGTTCGGTGCAAAGAAGTCCGAGAGACAGCGCGGTGAGGAACAACGGCAGCAGTTGCAGGGTGATGGCAAGAGTAAGAAGTCGTTTTGGAAGCACATCAGGAACGAAAGCATGGCGGACAGCGTCAACTCAAGGAACATTCATGACGACGTGGACTACACCATGCGCTTTGGCTGGCTCGCTGCTCGATTCAGGCGCACTCGCTGGTGGTTTTTCTCTTTCTGGCTGGTGTATGAGTTTGTTCGGGCCTGCTTGTACGGTGGTGCATCCGGACACGCTCTCACGCAGGTCTTCGGTCTACTTGTTGTGGAGATTCTTGCTTTCGCCTTCGTGGTCTGGGCTCGGCCATTCGAGGGGAGGCGCCTGAATGTCCTCGTCGTCTACTGCCTCGGCTTCAGCAAGGTGACGAGTGTCGCCCTCAGCGCTGCATTTGACGTGCGCTTCAATCTGGCTCGCATCACGACAACAGCTATCGGCATTGTCATCGTAGTCATCCAGGGCATACTTACCATCATCACCCTGATCGCCATCGTCGTCGGCTGCATCTCAAGCTACATGTCAATCTCCCGCAATAAGGAAGACTTCCGACCTCGCAAATGGGCTGGCTGGCGCGACCGCTACTTCAATCACCTCGATCTGGCTGTCAACGATTTATCGCACGAGCAGAGTGTACCGGCTATTGCTGCGCCTGCACTAGAAGAGCCTAAATCGCCTTACTTCGAAATGAAGAACATGCGCCGCGAACGCAAGATCGAGGACGATGATCCAGGCTTCACGACCGAGCAGTCCGGACTCCGCGATCCGACAATGTCCTACGTTAGCCTGGGCGACGACATGCCAACTCCTCCGCCCATAGGTCCTCGAGTGCGATCAGGCAGCGGCACGAATACTCCCACTGGTCGCAGTAGGGCTGCTTCCTCAGCGAGCATGCGACAGAGCAGTCTGCCCTTTGGTGCGAGACAGCACCGCGTGAGCTGGAGCCAGAAAGACTTTTCACAGAGCTGGAATCGGGATGCTGGGGCTGAGGCTGCCTTCTCACCTGTTGATATGTCAAGGCAGCTACTCGAGGATGATGTGACTGCAGAGTCGCCGGCTGGGAAGCACAGTCGCACTCCATCTCGAGGCAGTGCGCTTCAGAACTCGAAGCTTCGCGCGGAGCCTTCCAACGACTCCCTTCGCATCGGTGGAGAAACGAGCACGAGAGACACCATCGGCAACGTGCCCATGCCAGCTGTCCGTCCTCGCGCTGGATCTAGGAACAGTGTGCGCGAAAGCGGCGCCAGCTGGAGTAGAGATTTCGGCGACTCGAGTTTCATGGACCCATCTGAGGGCCCTAGCTTCACTGAGGGTGGCGCTCAGAGCGCCGGTCAAACTCGACGACACACGAGAGCGCCTATGCTCACGCCGGCACAGGAGATGGAGGAGTGGGTGCCACGGGTGTCAGGTTCGGGGGATCAGAAACGATGAGAAGTATGAAGGGTGAGTTTGAGATGGCGTTTATTGCATTCGACGACGAAGATGCCTTCGAAGGGAAGGACGGCCGCAAAGAAGAGCTAGATATACGACATTGCATCGGGAAGGAACGTGATGATTGTGCTAGAGGATGGTCTGGAGGTACGACTCTTATGACGGAACAGCATTCGATGGTGTTAAACGGATATGGGATGATTGTGCGGCTTAGTCGGCTGCGCTTAGATGCTAGAAGGTAGAACAGTACGCCTTTGCAGACGCTTTGAGCTCCATTGCAACACATTTGACATTCCGACTTATTCATACCTTCTGGTGGACCGAACTCCGGGTTGTTTAAGCTTCCACGGCGCTGCGGCAGGCGACTATTCAGGGCTGCGCTAAGGTGATGTGCATGAAACTACGCCATTGTGAGCTGTCGGCTGGGGTGTGGGACCTGATCGTCCGTGTGTACAGTGAAACCCTCTCTGTACAATCGTATAGTGTATAGTGCTGCTATATAGACCACGGCTACTGTCTGAAGCAAAGGTCACCGGGGATTGAGAGCGACTGGCAGCGCGAACGTCGCATCCACCAAGCAGACACCACAAGCGAGCCGACACCTAGACGTTGACTGGATGAAGTGAGAAAAAGAGCATTCGGAGTTGGGGGACTTACAGGCGCGTTGACCC
Source organism: Cryoendolithus antarcticus (assembly GCA_002077065.1). NCBI lineage: Eukaryota > Fungi > Ascomycota > Dothideomycetes > Cladosporiales > Cladosporiaceae > Cryoendolithus > Cryoendolithus antarcticus. The sequence goes on along the minus strand of NAJO01000028.1, from coordinate 593,384 downwards.
ATTCCAAACTGCAGCTCTCCTCCACAGGCGCACGTAGAAGACGTTGCTTTTCCCACGCCCTCCGCCATCCTTACGGCCTGTTGCAGCCATGGCCCTTTCCTCAGATCCCCCTCCAAACCTCGCTCAAATCGCCCAAACGATCTTCGATGACGCCCTGCACAATATACTCCACGACCTAGTCCTCCACCAACACCGCGCTCACAAGATGCTCCTTGCAGATCTTGACCCCACCACCAAACTCCCCCACTGCGCCTCCTGCACCCTTCCCCGAATCCTCGACCCCCCTCTAGCCCGAAAAGTCCGCGGCTCCTTGGCAGAACCACCCTCAGACACCCAATACTGCGAGCGCCGCCCCTGGAGCCGGCGCCCAGGCCACGACATCTACGATAACCCCTTCCCCCGCAGCGACGCCACAGGCCGGCCAGTAGGCAAAAAGGACAACGCTAAGAGCAACGGCAAGAACCCCGACAGCGAGAATGCTACCCAGAATGGCGGCTCCGCGCCGCCGAGTCCTTCAGCGGAGCCTGAGACGACTGCCAAGCTGCTTGAGAAGGGCGAGAAGAAGGCTAGTAAGATTGATGAGAAGTTGAAGAAGGGGGAGTATGTGCCTTGGCATACGTGTCCGAGCTGTAAGAGGAGTTTGTTGATTACGAGATTTGCGAAGCATTTGGAGCAGTGTATGGGATTGTCGGGCAGGCAGGCTAGTCGGAATGCGATGGTGAAGATGGGTGGGGGGACGCCGGTGCCTGGTGGAAGCAGGGGAGGGACGCCGAATCCGGGCGGGGAAGAGGACGGGGAAGAGGAGGCGGAGGTCGAGGGGAGGGGAAAGGAGAAAGGGGGCGTGAGGAAGAAGTTGTTGAAGAAGGGGATTGAGGGGAAGATGAGGAAGCAGAAGGCTGAGAATGGGGTGGGAAAGGTTGGGAAGGGAGGTGGGAAGAAGGGTGCCAGGCCGAGTCCGGCGCCTTCGAGTGTTGGGGAGGGGAAGAGAGAACGAGAAGAGGGTGAAGAGGATGAGGGGGATGAGGTGCATGTCAAGAAGCGGCAGAAGTTGCAAAGGGTGGGGAGTGTGGCTAGCGTAACTAGTAGTAGTCTCTTTGGGGCGGAAATGGAGAGGACGGAGAGCTTCGAGGGGAGTTTTGTGGAGGAAGGGAGTGATGGGGAGGATTAAGGCGGAGGTAGAGGTGGTGTATATTTGGTAGCAGGCATTAGCGATACCCCGGAGAAAGCATTTTGGTAATGGCTATGGATGTATGCACATAGCTCTCCTTGACCTTCCTTACACGATATCGGTAATGCACTCCCCATCAGACCCTGCAACTCAGGCCCATCTTGACAATTGATGCGTGTCATTTCAAAGCAGCTCCCATGGTCGATCCTTGGTGCTGACGCCGCCTGATCCACGACAGTGACCCGCCACGCATGGACACGAACGGTGAAGGCTTTGACTGACTGGATCCAGTACAACGCTGTAGGAAAGGCCACCGAAACACAGCGCTGCGTCAAATTCTTGCCGGTAAACCGAACGCCTCAGTGTTGCACATCGAAGCCAAGCCTACCGTAAGACCTGGCCACACTCGATAGCATTGACCGTAATCGCTCGTCAATTCGAAGTCTTCACACTCGATCAGGTTGTCACATCACATTCGACCCGCTTGCTCAGGGAAGTTCATAAGCAGGAGATACAGGACGTGGTACTTTACTCTGTTGCGCCTTGATGTCAGACCATCAGTGAAGAAGGCTGTTGCCGGACTCGCAGGTTCAGTGAGATGTGTAGTCCCTCCGTGCAATGGGCGGACGCAATATATAGAGAAGAGAGGAAGGAGTTGGAGGAAAAGTTGTGTGATGTGAAGACGCGGAAGGGAGCCGCGTGTGGACCTCGGAGTAATTTTGCGGACTTGACCATTGGAGATGCCCTTCGTCCAGACAGGTGACTCTGATCATCTCGTGCGTGTAGTGAATCATGAATGCATCCAAGGTACTGCGGCCGCGAGTCTTGCGACCGCAGCTCTCCCTCCGCTACCAATGCCTCCGCCGCCACGACTCCACCCACTCCCCGATGAGTCCCCTCCCGACTACCACCACATCTACTGCTTCTACACCCCTCGCAACACCGAAGAAACCCTCCAAATACAGCAACACCCGCCTAACATGGCTCTTTCTCGCCTTCGGCTCCGGACTCGCAGGCGCCGGCCTAGCAGTCGGCTACCTCGTCCCACCACCTCTAGCCGAACTCGGGTCCCAAGAAGACAGGCAGCTCGTGGCGGACTTGAACAAGAGGATAGATCAGGAATTCAAGGTCAAGGTGCTGCGGGGGAAGTGTCTGGGCGTGGCGAAGCAGCTGAAAGGCGAGAGGGGAGGATGGGTGGAAGTTGTGGCTCCGCAAGTGGGCGATGAAAAGGTAGGGGAGGGCAAGGGGGAGCGTGGGTCATTGATCAAGACGCTGCAAGGATCGAAGGGGCTGGGCGTGGAGAGGGTGTTCTGGGATCGCGGCGAGCAGCGTCTGGTGGCTATCGTGTGGTTCGGCGGCGCGCTGTCGGGATGGCCGTCAGTCACGCACGGCGGGCTGATCGCCACGATGCTTTCTGAGAAGCTCGCTCTGGCTGCTGCGTTAGCACATGGAGCTGTGGCAGACGTAGCTGATGCTGCGATACCACAACGACTGCCGGGCTTCGGGGACCACGCGAAGATGCTGCGCCCTGACGAGGCGGTAGAGGAGCCAGCGCAGCTGAGTCTGAGCTATGTGAAGCCTACGTACGCGAATGCTTTCTATGTTATACGGGTCGGGAGATCCGTGCCACTCGATCAGGACCCATCGCATGTCATACCACCAGAGCCAGCAGATGGCCGTCATGAGTTTGAGGCAACACTTGAGAGTCTTGACTCGAAGACTAGTGTAACGGCTAAAGCGAAGTTCAAGGCTAGCTCAAGAATACATCAGGCTGAGGGGCGGGTGGAAAACGCTGTGGCAGGTAGCTATGAGGCTTTTAAGCAGTGGATGTGGCCTAGTAGGCAACAGGCTATGACTTGACGCCCGATGCAAAATACCGCATCGTGTGTGCCCGGATGTTGGGATCCTTGGGATGGAATTCCTAGCCTTTGTCTACTTTGCCTTTTGGGCGCGCAATGCGTCGCCACCGAACTTGTAACCCCAGGCCACGAACGCAACATATATGTCGTTGGTGTAGCCCTGCGCAGCGTACTCTTCATGCATACAATCAGCGAACGTCTCACTCCTTACTGTCGATCAAACGCTGGCTCCAGTGAAGCCCCAATGCCCAGTGGTACAGCCTGCACATATCAGTACAATCGATCGCCACCAAGAAGTGAGGATCTTGACTTACCGGGCATCCAGGATCTTGCCCTTCTCCTTCGAGAGAGCTGGCAATTGGTTAGGTGGTTGGACTCCCGTCGGGCTCCGATTGACCTTGGAGCAGAAGCTGGAGGACAGGGGATCACGTACCTTGTAGCTTGTCGTACAGCTCGCTCAACGGCACAATGATTCGTTCAATGTGCTCGCCAGCTTCAAGATGCTGCTCCGGCTGCTCATCATTCTCGCCGAGATGTACTTCGACTGTGACCATCTGGATGTTGTCAATATCAAGTAGTTGCATAGTGAAAGTGACAATCTGGACTTACCTGCATGTTCGCCGTCGTCAATCCCGGGTCACTGACGATCGTCGGACTGCAATCGACGACCTGCGAGCAAATTCGTGTCAGATATCACGTACCTTCATGTTCGTTGCCGCCATGCCTGGCTGAGAGCTCAGCACTGGACTGATCCCACTTACCTAGATCGATGTCAGCATCATGTGACCATAACCTCTATGAATCAGCATGATCACATACCTTGCCCTCGTACCCAGTCTCCTCCTTCAGCTCCCTGACTGCAGCCTCCTCCGGCGTCTCGCCTTCGTCGATCAAGCCAGCCGGGAACTCAACGCAGAAGGCCTCAACGGGAGGGCGGTACTGCAGGATGATCATCGTGCTGACAGGCTTCGACGGATGGTGAAGGATCGGTGCGATAGCTACTGCGTCAATGCCAGTCGACTTGCGGGTCTTGCGTGCTGCGGCTTCCCAGACGCGTTGTTTGCCATCCTGAGGTCGAGGTCAGGTTATGTAAGTGGCGAGATGACTTCGAGAGCATCATACCTGATCGGTCCACTATATTGCGAATTAGCATCTATTTGCGAGTGACCGGCAATGAGATTGGAGGTACCTCTATCTTCCTCAACTCCGTCCACTTCGCCTCGTCGGCCGAGAGCGGGCTGATGCGATCAATTGATGGTGCTTGAGGCATTGTGAGGGTGCTTGACCACACGCGAGGAGTGATTGACTGACTCAGTTGAATAAGTCGCTGGGATGCACTAAACGCTCGCATTTGTGTGGGTACGTCAATTTGTTGCAGTAGATGTGCTTCAGTCTAGGTATAAGAGCCACTCGTAGGGAAGTGAGGTCATGACTTCAACTTTTGATGGAAGTGACGATGAACGCTCTTTCGTTCAGTACGACTACGGTACAAATTCCAAACGTGATGGACCGCATTGCCGAGTGCGTAGTATTAGATGTCATTGGCTTGTCAGTGGAGACGAACGCAGGATATACGTGATCGTGTTCATCTCTTTTCCATGGCAATCGAACACAGCTACGCATCACGCTGCCGGCCTGGCTGCGAGGCCAGGGCAGCCTCAACACCACCGCCGAGCCGCGCAAAGGAAGCTGCTTCGTGATTGAGCAGTTGTCAAAGCATGTCTCGACGAACTGGGCAGACGAACATGCTCGAGAAAGCAGTGCTAATGTGTAGTAAAACAGGAGCCAGGTGAATGCAATCGCTTATCCCATTACTCCATCATGAAAGTGATACCCACTCCACTCGCGCGCAGGTATAGGTGTTCGGGTATGTCGTGTCCTCCCTCCCCGTCCCCGTCCTCTGTACAGCTCCTCCGCTTCATCTCCACATCTGCACCGCTCCTCAGCATTATCAGCGCCTCGTGTGTGCCTCCCCGTTGCCTCCACTTCGCCTCCACTTCGCCTCTAGTGCTTCGATGCGATGACTACAATCTCAAGTCAGTCTCTGTGCTTCTGATCGATCAGAGGCGCAGTTCCTATGCTGCTGCCTCTTTCCAGTCCAAATTTGAGGGCAAGTACTCACCACTAGGCACAATGATAACAATCAACAACACGATAATCCCCACAATGATGCACATCCTCATCTTCATGTCCTTCCACCACATCTGCTTGCGCACCCTGTTCGCGCCCCGTCTGAAGCCCTGCGCCGAGGTCGCCAAGTTGTCGGTCTTATCCTGCAATCTGTTGATGTTCTCGCCGCGATCTGAGGCCTTGACGAGGTTGGAGCGCATCTGGTCGACGGCTTTGGCGACTTCCTGAAAAGGGCAGGGGTGGTTAGTATGTAGTTGCCTGCCAGCCGGGGACTCACGGAGAGGCGGTCGAGGGGCTTTGGGGGCCATACCTTCTGGATTTCCTCCGGGCGCGTGCCGCTTGTGCTGCTGTTGCCGTGGTTTTCGTTCTGCCATTGTGGCGGAGGGTCGTAGAGGTCGTCGCGGTTAGACATGTTGGGGGGTGTTTGGGCGGGTTTAGGTGCGCTCGCGCTCGACCTTCCAGATACTGTCGGTGTCGCGGAGATGATAGCTTGATACTCGTGAGGTGATTGATGTGCTTTGAAGTTAGATGGCGGTGGTGATGGGAACGTGAAGGGGGAGGAAGTGGTTGTCGCGGTTTCACTTGGCGTGCTGACTACAGAACAGGGCTGTGCTCAGCAGGGTTGACGTTGCGCTTCGAAACCAGTGGCAAACTTACGACACTCACCACCTCACCTCCATCAAGAATGTTGGCCAAATCGATGTGATTATACGATCTTCAAGCCTATCTATTGGTTGTGTTGTGCGACACTAGCTCAGATGAGAGAAGAACACTCATGAAACTTGAAGTTGACGAGCCCATCACCCGTACCAGTAACGCGAGGTAGGCGATAGACAACGTGAAGCTCGACCGAGTTTCCAAACTGGACCCTCGGACTGTACACCCATTGTCCGAAATACATGCTCACAGGCCTTCAATAATTGCCTAGTCAACCCACTTCTTGTTCCCATGATGGCTCACGAACGCTCCCGAGCCCTCCGCGTCGAGCTTGTCAATGACCTCCAACATCGCCTTGATCGACTGCTCAGCCGTGATCATGCCCTTGACGTTCGGGTCGATGCGTTTGAAAGCGTTGACCAAGTACTCAAATACCTCGGGGTTCTGGGTCAGGCCCTCGGCTGCGCACGAAACCGTTAGCCACGATGCGCAGTTTACGAACTGACAGGAAAACTCACTGGCAGGCGTCTCCACCCACCCGGGCGCAATCGACAGGGTCTTGATACCGGATTCCGCCAGATCGCCGGCGTACTTCGCCATGACCATATTGCCAGCCGCTTTGCTGGCGGAGTAGCCGATTTGTCCGGTCAGCCTGGAGACCCTCGTCATGTCGACGTCCGCTGCTCCGGTAGTAATGTAGATGAGCTTCTTCTCGGCGCCTTTTCGGATCAAGGGCAGGAAGGCATTGATGGTAAGCATGGGACCAATGACGTTGGCTTTGATCTGGAAGCGGTGTCAGCGGCATCACCATATGGTCAAGTCAGGTAGGTGGTCTCTACCGTCTCAGTGAGTTCCTGATGCAGCTCCGTTTCTTTTCCGGTACTACTGCGTGATTAGCTTCGATACCGTTCACTTTCGTGGGACTGTGGACGTACAACTGGCTCGCCGACAGAAACATCACCTCTGTGCCCGCGGAGTACGCATTGTGGATCAAGACGTCGAGCGCGCCGTTGCTGACTTTCTCCACCTTGGCCACCGCTTCGCGGAGGCTGTCTGGGCTGAAGATGTCGGCTTCGATCACGTGAATATTTGATCGCTCTGCTGCTAGGTCGTTGAGTGCGGAGGCTGTCGCCTGGCTGCGGATGAGGCCAGTGACCTGGTTGCCTGGAACGGCCGACTCAAAGGATGTTAGTAGGTGATCACTAGGCAGACGCCGGGATGCGAGCTTACGAGCTGATTAACGAACTCGAACTGGGCGAGCGTTGTCAGCAGGACCTCTTCTCTACAGCTCAGAGACGACGTACACCTATGCCACGGGCGGCACCGACAACGAGATACGACGGCATGTTGAAGGTAAGATTGGTGTGTCCGTCGGTGAGTTCGATGGCAGTATCGCGAGGTTGAACTGTCGGATGGTCGTGCTATGTTGTGAGGAGCGCATGGCCAAGTTAGAGACGCCTCGTGGATACTTATCCATCGCTTTGAAGGCCGTGTGGAGCTCCCATACAGGCCTTGATTGTTAAGCCTGTGATCCATGATGCTCAGCTGAATGTCAATCGTCAAAGCTTCTGGCATAGGACAAGTCGCCAAGTCGGACGAAGCTTCCCATTGCGGTTGGCAACAATGGTAATTTGCCTTAGCCTGCAAGTGCAGTCTGAAGCAATAGGCAAGCTTACTAGCCAGATTATTTCCAAGAACTAAATCCCAATTATTCAGCCTGCATATGTACGTGCACCTGGCGGACGAAGCTGCTCGATGCTGTCTAGGCCATTCGAGTGCTATCCCAGCACCGATCATAAGGCAGTCATAACCATTCCAGATTCGAGTAAATATGCCGACGTCTCCGCGAACCGAACGGTTCCAACCCTACGACCATAACTCTCAATGGACAGGCTCCTGTTGTTCGAGCAGGTCCTTTCACATGGTACACACACGAGGATACGGACTCGTCCCATCAGAAGACTCTGCTGCGACGGCAACACCTGTCCCCATCACCAGCTGTATAAGCCCATGTCACCAGTTCTTCGGCTTCCCGGAGAGCTCACAACCATACAGCATAGCATCATTCATCGACAGCGGTCACTGGTAGGTAACTATGCCCGGCCCAATCTTGTGGAAGATCTGTGACTGTATAGCCAACTATGTTCAATCAGCACCATGACGGTCACTAGCTGGGAAGGAAGATAGGGCCATACGCTGCGAACTCAGCAACGCGCACACTAGCACGATACTGGGATCATTGCGGTGACCTTCAGCCGTGGCGTAGATCTGCCTCACGAGGCGGCTTGTCTCAAGCTACACAAACGACGACATGTCAGAGACTGTATCACTATCAGGAGAGGGCTGCTTACCTTTCGGCTAGTCTCAGAGGCCCACTTCCGTATTCCTTGCGGAGCTTGATTAATCATGAGCAGCCGAGCGAGCATGTAGTAGATTTGCGCCAAAGCTGTCGGAGTCTGTCAGCTCCACCAAGCTCACTGGCGTAACCATAGACGCAAGGGAACTTCACCATGGACGCCCTCTTGGTAGACCAGCTTGCCAAAGGGTTTGGTCCCACGACCCTCCTCGAATGCCACCGCATCGAAGTTCCGCGGCAGCACATCAAACCACGACTCAGAAGACACATTGATCTGTAGCCAGTTGTCTAGCGTCTTCTCCTCAGGACCTCCATGACAGTGCCTCAACGCTTGAGCCACAAGCATGATCGCCCGAGCGTGCCATATTCGCGGGTCTTCGATGTGAGAGCAAACGTACTTCATGAGACAGACGCCTATGTTCAAGCGTGGTACTGGCTGGCGATTTAGCCACGCGAGCCGGATGTCGGACTGCAGCGCTGTGAGGAACAAGGCGCCATGCAGCGCAGATGATGGGGAGGCCTTCCACGCATCGGCGAAGGTTTGAAGAGATGGCAGAGAGTCTGCGGTCACCGCTGGAGAGCCGCTCAATTGAACAGCCAACCTCAGTAGCACGACAGCGGCTAAGATCTCTAGCGCAAGACTCTCTTCACCAAGGAGATGGGGCTCAAGCGCCCACGAACACGCTCGTTGGAAGCCTTGCCCGACGATCACGAAATCCCGAGTTTCCACATCATCAGCCCCTTCTGCATGTGCTGCTGCGAGGGCTAGCACTGCCAATGACAGTGCATGACATGACTGTGCGAGAGCAGGGATAGTGGTGCCGAAGTGTCGAAGCGGATCTGGCGTGTCTAGCCCGGGAGCCACACTTGTCAGATAGTACTGGCGTAGTTGGTCCCGGACATGCAACCTCGAGTACACAGCGCGCTCTACCTCTGGCAGCTTGGTGGTGGGATCGTTTCGGTGATGACTGGCAGGTGAGCTCTTGAAGGCCGGACGGGGATCGTTCGAGAGGGCCACGGTCATAGCCTCTACGAAGATCGGCCCACTATCTTTGCTACATTTCCTGCCGAATCTCTGACAAGGCTCGCAAGGCGTGCCGCCACGGCATTTGATGTGCCGAGTATGGCATTCGGGACTGATGGCCTGGTCAGCATTTGCAGGGTTGCACGGTCAGCGGTGGAGGACAAGCACCATGACAGAGTTCGTCGTTGTACCATCGTTACGCGTGTGAACGAGTGAAGCCATCTCGTCCGGCGATGGGCGTTTTACGATCATTGTGGACTCGTTCCCACGACCCATGCGTTTACAGCGAAGTGATACCGCTGAGTAATGGCGAATCAAGCAACGTTCCCAATGGGGAAGCTTCGTCCACCAATGAGAGGGTTGCTTTGGCAACCCTTTATTCTTCGTGATCTCATGCTACTTTCAAAACGTCGTCAGTGTCGTCCCATCGTCGCTACGATTGTGGAAAGGTCCTCATTCTTGACAGGTGGGCTACGACACACTCCCCTTTTCTAAAGTACCTGCAATTTGCGATGCTCAGTGGGCAGATGCTCAGTCCAAAATCCAGATCAGCGAAGCCTTTAGCCTTGTATAGAAGCATTTGTGAAGTGGACGAAGTGAACGTGCTCAATTTGTCGTTTTTGCCAGTTTATTTGACGCTACACCTAGTATACCTCCCTCAATCTTAATTCGAATAGCGCATTACAACATTCTCCCAAGACCATGAAACACCCCAAACGCCGCCGACCCCGGCTCCTTTTTGCATGCCATCGTGACGATCCGACGAGTAGCTCCCAGCGCTTGGGAGCTACATTGCAATCTGATGACCCATCCCGAGATCAATTGTTATCAAATACAACATCTTGCCCGCGCAGACGATAGCGACCTTTAATTGAAGCGAATTGTGTTCTCTGTTGAGCATTAGCTAAGTGGCCATTAGATCAAGCCTCTCAGGAAAACGTACTCATGGTCGTCCTCTGCTGATCTTGACTTGACGATTGAGAGGAGTGAGCTGCAGCAGCGTCGAGGACAGCGAAGTGGTGCTTATGAGCGTCACCACTCAAGATGTGCTTGAATGTCGATTGACTGTATTGCTTCCTTGTCGCAGGTTGGGCAGTTGCAGCAGCCTCGAGAACAGCGTGGTGATTCTTGTGCGCATCGCCGCTCAGAATGTGCTTGATCGTCGCGAATTTGGACCGTGGAGCCTGTGCTGACTGAGACTTGGAGTCTGTGTAGGCTGGTAGCCGCTGGCCGTCCGTGGCAGCTGAGTAGGTTGGAAGGTAGTCCTCGGTGCGATTTGACATTGTTGATGATCGAGGTGATGTGGACGAGGTAGAAGTGGACTGTTGACGGGCTGGGTATTGTCGAGAGGCGTGAATCGGAGAGGCAGTAGAAGAGATCATTGATGATGGATGCATGGTTGCAGGTTCGTCGATCTTGATGTTGAGGGTACTGGTCGAAAAGATGATTGCTATTGGCGTTGAGTGTAGAGTGATCTCGATCTTGGTAGTCTTGTATTTGCTTTTATGTGTTGATGAAGAACGAAATACTCAACTGCGTGGTGAGACGGTAATACTTATACAGACACCGCGTACGTGGTTAGGCCACCCTGGGCTGTATTAATGCATATTGTGAGCAATAATGATCATGGCGTACTCCGAGCATGCCGCAGCACTCGCAAGCAGTGGAACAATGGCGTGAAAGTCAATCCAACGCCGCGTTGCTAAGCACTCGCGATTGGGCAGTCTCCTTGCTGCCTTGGTAGGGTGTAAGGCTGGATTATGAGTCGCACTCGTAGTGAGAGAGACGCGAACTCCGTGCATGGGGCTAAGCAGCCCGATGCAGGCCCACCCACGTGTCTGGGGCAGCTCAGACTCGAACCCGAATCCTGCGGCAAGCTTGGCCCCACGGCGGACAGAGCTCCTGCCGTTGTCTGCCGGTTCGCAGAGGGCGGCGCTCGGACAAGGACTGGGACGACCATCCTCATTGTGGCATTCTGCTGACGAAGAGCTCCGAGCTAGTCCTTGTGGATGCACAATATTCGGGACGTCTCATACAGCATCATTTCTGACTCATTCAATTCGCGCTGACTCCTCTCATCGCACTAGCACTGCCACTTCTTCAATAGAACCTGCGCGACAAATGACTTCGCATCTCACCGGCTTAGCAATGTTGGGTGAACACCATGCTGCGTTGAGAACGACATAGCCTCCGCATTGCCACGGCCATGTGGAGTAGTTGCGTATTGCGCAGAGTCTTCCTCGACAAGCGTAAGAACGGCGCGTTGCGGTACTAAGCCATTAGTCAGGATGGCATCACCATCGGGGTTGAAGACCAACATGAACTCCGGCCCTGTGCATCTGTTGTCGGGCTGTCGCGCTGTGACTTTGGGAACTTTGACACTCGTCCTCATATAGTAATCCTGTTTCAAGGCGCACGGCGAGATCAGCTCGCGTGTTCACTGGTAGCTGTCCAGAGAGCTGACATGACAGCGATATGTAGCCTCGATTTCATTGCCGTCAAAAATGAATGTGGTGAAGTGTACTTACTCTTAGCGCCATGCGGACCTTGCCAAGCGTGATGTTCTCTCAATGACACCCTCGATACTGTTTTGATCTACACAGCTAGACGTATGAGACCACATGTGCAAACCACGCACGGGACGAGACTGTCGTCAGCACCACTTGGGGGGAACTTGACGTGGTCGTGGACGATAGGTTCCCGGGTGATGCGGTTTGGTGAACGCGACTGCCGTTGTCGTGGCGTCCACATTTCCAGAAAGTGGTCTGAGCTTCAACGTCTTCCAATTCCGTACCTCGAGAGCCCGAGACTCCTCACGATCAGCGATCAACATCACGACATATGGGTGCCATAGTAGGGCGGTACTGAGGCTGTAAGTCTGTAGGCAACAATCTGACTATCAGGCGACAGATAGGGCGACTCTACAGCAAGCAGAGCGAACTGCATCCTCCTTCAGCTATCATTGTGAGCCTGTTGCCTCACCATGCTGCGATACTTCAGGCACGTACACACGCGATCAGGCGTGAGTCACTTCCACTATGGATCCCAATGGCGTCGAACGACAAGATGCGGTCGAGGCTACCGCGCAAGATGCGCAAGATCTGCAAGTAAGCTATCGACGCAACGGCAAATTGTTCAGCTGCGAGCCTGTATGTACATCGACGAAACGCGTCTAGATTGGGTTTCAGTCATACTAAGCGATCTGCCTATAGTGCCGAAAAGGCAAGCTGCGTTGCGACCATGTCACGCCTACGTGTGGTCGTTGTATCAAGCGCAACAAACCAGGTCTATGTGTCTACCATCCCGCGCCGCTCACAAAGACGCGCACTTCACCACCGCCCGGCGCGACTCGAGGTCCAGCTTCGCCGGCCTCGTCTGGATCTTACCGGTTCTCACCGTATCCTGCACCACCAGCTACTGCATCCTTGGATCGCCGGCGAAACGGTCTCATGAGTCCACCGGAAATTGCTCAAGGCGCAGAGTACTCTGGCTATCGATTGAACGGTACGACTACTGGACAATCGTCCCTTGTTCAGTCGCCTGTGTTGCCGATGCAACAGCCTGCACTCGACGGCCATCAACGATCCGCGTCCTCGGTGCTCAGTGCAACGCCAGAGAGTGCCATGTCATTCCGAGACAACAAGACTGGATTCCTTGGGCCAACAGCGTACTCTGCGGTCTACACAGAGAATCCTGGGAGCCTGAGTATACTGGTATGTTGAGCCATTGCTATGCGCTGCACCTTTCGTAGCATCGTTACGCAATTCTCGAGCGAGTGAACACTTGCAATGCGACCGAAGTGATGTGTACGATTGAGTGATGTAGTGAGGGAGGAAAGCGCTACTGTGAAGTCTACTGCTTGAGAGATACAATTGCCGAAAGACGCAGTGCCTGAGGGGTGCGGTATTCATACGCTGCAGTATTGAAGTGATGCAGTACTCGAGTGATGCAGAACTCGAACATGCAGAACTCGAGTGGTGCAGTGCCGAAGTGATGCACTGCTCGAATGATACAGTGCTGTGGAGAAGCCGAGCTGACTGAAGTGTCTCATAGGAGCCCGAAGAAGCTGAAGATGTCTCGAATCTGCCACCCATATCGCCTGAGAAGATACAGATGGGTGCAGATGTCCTCGCATTGTTACAGGACATGCCTCGATATCAACGATTCGTTCAACGATGGTTCGACTCTTGTGATGGAATCGTTGTGATGCAGCCGGTCTTCCGCGTATGGTGAGGATTTCATCAATCGACATCGGTGAGTTAATAGACACAAAGCTGATACATAGACAGGATCGACGAGATGTGGCGCGAATTTGGATCTCTGCTGTCCGAAGGCAGACCTGATCAACTATATGCGCTGTCCGAATTGATTTGGCGTAATACTCGACGACCCATGAAGACTCACGGACAGATGACTGCACACGAATGGGCGAAAGCCGCGTCAGGACGTGGTCTTCGATGGGAAGTTGTCGGGATCCTTTTGTCCCTGATCGGTCTTGTTGCTGTCAACTTGAGCAACTGGGACACGATATTCGACGATATACGAGAAGCCATCGTCGATCGTGCCACTTTCGCGGAACGCATGCGTAAGGCATCGGACCAGTGTCTTTGCTACTGTTACGAATGCGAGACGTTGAACGACTTATACATCTGTTTTATGTACGAGGATCTGGTCTTGTTGGAGTGCCTGAAGGGCGATGCCCGTAAGTACAAAGGTTGTAACACAAAGAACTTATTCTACCGACTTGCTAATCGATCGATCGCGTAGACTACTCTTCTTGGCAACGGACTGGAGAGCTATGCGATGCCGTCGTTGCAATGGGTCTACACCAAGGCAATCAAACGGACGTAGATACACCTTTCTTCCTTGCCCAGTTGCGGAAGAAGATCTTTATCAGTGTCTACGCGCGAGACAAAGTCGTTGCATCGTTCTTGGGCAGGCCACCGCGATTGTCGTACCGCTATTGCAAGATGGACATGCCGCTTGATCTCAACGACGAGCAACTATTCGAGACCGGCGCCGAGCTTGAGGCGACCTTGAAAACAATCGACGCAGATGGCTGGAACACATGCGGCAATCTGAACCGCAATACCTGGATTCGGGTCTGGTTTCTCGAGTGCCAACTGCGAGAAGAGATCCTCGAACTCGCCCTTGGTCCTCAACAGGAAGACTTCGAGCTCCGCAGCAATGGCATTCGTCGCGCGCAAGAACGATTGCACGCCTCATTTCCAGGTTTCATGAAGATCTCCCCAGAGGAGGTGTTGAATGTTAGCGAAGGCACCATGGGCATGGAGGCCCACTCCGGCCGGCGGGAGAAAGCCATGCGCCAGTTGAATGCCCTATTCCTTGTATGCATCCACGCTGGAATCATGCACACCGACTTTCTACTGCAACGGGCACTAGTAAGCCGCATGAAGACAGACACAAAGCAGCTCATCCCGATCTCCCGAAGGCTACTGAAGCTCATTCTCCTCGCACAAGCAAAGCGAGACTTCTTCCGCGACTTCCAAGGCGACCTGGTCTATCTGCTGACAACGCACGGCCTGCCCTCAGCCGGCGTGCTCGCAGTCGAGTTACTGAAACAAGAGCAATCAAGACAATACGCCCAAGACATCCTGCCTCGAAGCGAGATCATTCAGGATATCAGCGTCTTCATCTCAGCTCTCGCCGCCGTGGGCCCAGGTGAAGGCAATTACGGAATTTGCAATCAAGGGCGACGAGCGTTGAAACGCGTACTAGACATGGTGCTAAGTCCACCTGCGCCAATACCTGCCGCGCAACAGCAGCAGGCTGGTGACGGCGCAAAGGGGTTTGATGAGATGAGTTTCTTTATGCCTACGGGGAATGATGCAGACTTTTTGCAATGGTTGGATACGGTCGAGTTTGATGCTGTGTTGAATAATGGGGCTATGCCTGCTGTTGGGGGAGCCGACTTGGTATAAATACAGAGACGGTGGTATCGAACTACCTTCTCCGGCTTTTTGGATCTTCTGCAGGGCTGCTATGACGGTGGCTGGGACGGTGGATTCGCGCTGCTATACTGGCGAGAGATCGGATGTCTATTTTGCTTTGTTGACCAACAGTGGCGACCTCTCGATGGCGCTACAGCTGATGCATGCTTTGATTTGGGCGAGACAATGGTGGCATAGGGTATCCCAGGCTTCCAGATGAAGACAGCTAGATATGATGGGGCAATCTGCTTTAGACGGAGGTTTATGTTGGTCTGGAGGATGCTGGGGTCTTCCGTTTCCAAGGAGGCCTCGTTCGGAGCGAATGGAGATATCCCAGGTAGATAAGAAGATCAATGGACGAGAGGCTGTGACATCAAGTGATCGCGTCTGCGGGCATACTTGCGCGCCTATCGACTCATCTGTGAGCGTCAATCGAAAGATACAGTGCTACTGAGAGATATTCACCTAGACGTTCACTGTGAATGAATTGTTGGTTGGTGGGCTGCCTGGCACAGCCCTAGCGCGACGTCTGAAGTGCCCTTGCTTGGAAACACCTCTACCATGACTGTCGCATATACAACACATTCGCAACACAAGGCACTGTGATACATTTCCCAACCCTCGCCCTCTTCCAATCCGCGATCATGGACAAGTTCCGCGCCTTCACGAGCCAAGTCTCCAGCTCCGTCACGCCATTTGCATCCCAGACGCAGCAGTGGATCAAGGAGAAGACAGGCAATGCCTCAGAGAAGACTGAACTGCCTCACGACTACGTTGAGCTCGAGACCCGCGTCGAAGCGCTGAAGGCTACCCACCAGAAGCTCCTAGCAGCCACATCGCAGTTCTCGAACGAAGCCTACGACTACCCTCCCAATATTCGCGAGAGCTTCCAGGACTTGGGAAAGAGTATCGGCGATAAGGTATCGCAGTACGCACGCAAATCGTGACTGATAGTCCACTGACACTACGGCTGTTAGGTCAACCTCCTCAGCAAAGCTTCCTCAGCAACCGAAGCCCAAGCAGCCCTAACGGCCCCTCCCTCCACCAAACCCCAGCCCAAAACCTTCGCCCACGCAATCGCCCGTGCCGCTCTGTACGGCTCCCAGAACCTCGCCTCCGCCACGCCACAGGGTTCCACAACCCCAGATCCGCTCTCCCAGGGTCTCGAGAAGCTAGCTCTAGCAGAGGAGAAAGTCGGCGAAGCGCGCCTAGACCAAGACGAGAAAATCCAACAGCGCTTCCTAGCCGGCTGGACCACCACGCTGAACCAGTCATTGAAGTCAGCAGACAAAGCCCGCACAGCCGTCACAAACGCCCGCCTCCAACTCGACGCCGCCAAAGGCCGCGCCGCAGCTGGCGGCCGCCACGAGGAATCCTACACCGAGCCACAGCGCCGCGCTATAGAGCAGGCTGAGGATGCGTTCGTGGAGCGCGTGGATGAGGCTACGAGTGTGATGAGGAATGTGCTCGATACGCCGGAGCCGCTGAGGAATATCGCCGAGCTTGTGAGGGCGCAAGCGGAGTTTCATGCAAAGGCGGGGGAGATTTTGGAGGAGGTCAGTAGGAGTATTGGGGAGGTGCAGATGGAGCAGGAGAGCAGTTATCGGAGTGCTAGGGCGCAGTGAACAAGCATATTGTGACAGCTGGGCAGAGGGACGTGGGCGTGTGCGTGTGAGGACTACGGGGGGCCCGGAACGGCTGTGCTGCGTTATGATGATATCCTTGTGGGTAGAGACAGAATCCGAATGAAATGAGATTACGGCCAACATCCGTAGAGGAAAGTGCTTTTCGTACATCGCCTCGTCATGGTGAGACTCGTGGTGCATGTGGCTGCTGCAGCCTGCTCTACTTTGACATACACCAGGGTGACAGCACAACTGGGATACATTTGTACGATCTCGGTCTCGCACATTAACAAGACACAACATCGCCTGGCGATGTGCATAACTTGGCTCTCAATTCAGTTCCGGTATCATATCTACGCCCTCTTCGCTCCCCACCCAACCTTCGCCACCCGACTACCCAACAACAACCCTCCACCTAGCAACAGAGCAACCCCAGCAAAGACCTGCGCACCCAGGTACGGACTCCCCAAGCCCCTCTTGACTCGGTAATCTACCAATGCTCCTCCGATTGGTGTGCCGATGAGGCATGCGAGCCCGATACAGCTGAAAATCCCCCCGGCCTTGAGACCCATACGATCCATAGCTTGCTGCTGTGTCTGCCGCGACATTACATCAACCGAGGCAGTATGCGGGACGGGTTCAAGGCAGAAAGTGTACACCGTCGTAGCGTACAGTACTTGCACACCAGCGGAAACGAAGCCGTAGAAACAAGCCACAACAATCAGGAAGCCTTCGCCTCGGCCGACGCCTGCGCCCATCTCGAATGTGACGCCAGTGCTGCTCGCGAGCCAGAGGAAGATGACGCCGCTGCTTAGCACTGCTGAGGGGATGATGGTATTCAGCGGGCCGATACATCGATCAGAGATCAGCGCCGGGATGAAGCGGCCAGGCAGATTGGCGATGAGCATGTAGATCAGCAGATTCGAGGCGTGGGTATCGCTTAGATGCAGTTCCGTGGTCGCGAAGGAGACGATGTACACGAAGCCAAAGTAGATGCCGAGGAAGGCGCAGAACATGCCCGCCGCTGCCAGAAGATATGCTGATGAGGCAAAGCTTTGCAATGTGCTGATCCAGGGAACAGCCACCGCTGTCCGTGGGGCGATCTTGTGAGACATTGTTCGCATACGGAACAGCATGTTAGGCGGTATCATCGTCGCCGTCGCCACGGCAGCAATGATCCGCATCGTCGTTCCGAAGCCATGATCAGGTAGTAGCGTGCGCGCGAGAAGCACGTACAGTATCCCGCCAATACAGGACCCAGCAGCGCCGAGACCCATCGCTTTGCCCATAATCGTCTCATCGAACCAGCTCATAAGCGCGATGGTGCCGGCGCAGAACACCATACCCATACCAGTCCCTGTCAGCAGACCTTGCACCAGCCATAAACTCCAGAAAGCGCTGCACCAGCTCGTGCACAAGATGCCGAGACACATGATCGCGCTACCGCCGTGGAACATGAGCCGGAAGTAGCCTTTGTCTACTAGTCTGCCGACTGGGACGCCTAAGCCGAAAACCAAGGCGAGCTGGGTGGAGCCTATCCAGGCTATGGTGCTTGGACTGGAATCAGGGATGTAATAGCGTCCGTAATATGTCTGAAACAATCCGAATGCTTGCGCAAGGCCCCAGCAATTGCCTACTACGAGGATTGCAGCGAGGGCGTGGAGCCAGGCCATGCGGCCGTCTTGTGGTGGGAGAACGGCTTGTGCGACGCCTTGCGGTAATGGTAGAGAGGTGTTTGTAGAACTTGTGGAGTAGCATTCCGACGAGTTGCCATAGCGTAGCGAAGTAGGCTTAGCATCCTTCGGCGGTACTGGCGGCGCACGTGATGGTCGCAGACCTAGAAGCGTCTCCGCTTTGCCTTCATGATGACGGCTGGAGAACAGCGCGGGCGGGTAGGACATCTCACTTGGTGTAAGGGAGAGCCGATGCGATTTGCGGTACGTCGAAGATCGAAGTACCCGCTGTGGCAATCTCGGTTGGGGTACCTGCCCTGTGCGGACATCCTCCAACGGTATGTCCTCGAAGATAACGCTTTCGCGTGCTCTTCGACCGCGGGGTGGCGGTCTTGGTGGCAGCTCCCGGTCGAAAATGGGTGCTGTGAAGGGTGGCTGGAGATCAATCTCGGGCAGCTGAGCAGGCTGTGGGCCATCCTGTCGCCACGTTCCAGTCCATTCGGCAGTTGAAGTCCGTCTTGGTCTTGTGCCAGGGACGGTTACTTCTCTTTGGTCTTGCTGTCTTCGATTCGGTGGAGCTTGATCGTTTTTCTTAGAATTTCCATCGCCATGTGATGCCATCGTTGTTAGGCCAGGAGGAGCAGCCAATGTATTCGCGATATAAGTTGATGCGCGAGGCACTGGCTCGCAGACGGATGGTACGCGATTGCACCAGCTTAATACTCTGTTCGGGATCATGTCGATGAGTATTGATCAGTCAGGTAATTAGATGCAAGGCTCTGGGCTCGGATACTATGATCGCAGTGACAGCCTTGCCGGGTGACCTTCGTCAATGTCGCCTTAGTATGTAGTCAATCAAGTAAATGTGAAGATAATGAGATGGACAGACAATGCCGTCGCTGTCCGTCAATGAGATCAAGGTACTAGAATATATGTAGCCGTATACAACCCTGTTGCTGAGGCAGTTCGTTCCGCCAGCCATGCTTTCCAAGGGACCGCAACGCCGATAAATGCCGTAAGCTGAGTTACAAGGAAGATTAGAATATGCTATTGACAATGTTGCTGCCAATCGTCGCGCCAGTCTGAGAGTTGTCAGAATTGCTTTAGAACTAGAAACAAGGGAAATGAGAAGGCGTACACCAAAGATGGCTGCGTTGCCAAGTCTGTGGAAGGTCAGCATCATGAATGAAGCGGTAGCAGAGGGAATAGAGCGTACTTCTTCCCGAACTTTTTGCCACCCTCTTCAACTTTGCTTGGTGCTTTGCCATCGCCGTTGCCCTAAGTCACCGTTAGCAAGCGGTACGAGAGCGCCTTCAAGAGAGTGGTCGACTCGCCATTCCCGACACAGCCAAGGGCTCGTTGCCGTAGTTGTTGCCAGGCGCCTTCTCCTCAATGACCTTGACATACGACCGCGGGAAGATGCCCTCCTCGCCTGTCCGTGTCGAGATGCCTTTCCACCATTCTGCGTTCATGTACTATAGTTCACTGTCAGTACTTCCCTCCATCAAGCACTTCACGTCGATGTTGATGCCAAGACCCACCTCGGTGACCTTGATGTGATCATTCGGCTGCAAGACCAGATCTCCGACATCTCCCGAGCTATACGCATATAACGCTGTAGCCTGCGCAAGTGGCGGGAAGTTTGCCTGCGGAGGCGGTACATATGCTGGAGGAGGAGGTTGTGGTTGCGCCGGAGGTTGGTAGTAGCTGCTGTCGCTCTTCTCGCTATCGCCATTCTGTCGCCCGTTCACGTTGAGATTGTTCAGAGCTGCTGTAGGTGCTGCAGGAGAAGGTTGGAGCTGGCCTGCTTGCGCAGCGGCTGTGGGTACTGCACCGACTGATATCGGAGCATGGAGGGCATTCTGGGCGGGTATCCGGGAGAGGAGATCGGAGAGTGTTTGGGGAGTGATGACAGAGGCGTCTGTGAGAAACTCGAGTTCCTGGTGTTTGAGATTAACTGGATGTCGCACTCGTGTATCTTGTGCTCAGCGCATACATACAGCTTTGATGGTGCGGATGGACCGGTTGACCATGGCCGCTTGCATTTCTTCAGCAGGCGCCATATTGGCTGTGTGGATTGATTGAAGGGTGCTGAGACGATTCCGAGTATATGAGACGGGATCTGATGTATGTAGCTATTCCCATGCAATCATACTCATATCTCGCATTCACTTCACTTACACGTAGTCACCGTGGCTGAGGCAGCGACGGCACAGGTGCGGCAACGTGCAGTCCCGTGCCGCTCGCCTGACATCTTATTCATCACAGATTCACAGCCAAAAGTCGGGCCTTTCTTTCTCTCCACAGCAATCGCGGGGAGCTGATGGCGGAGCCGCGCGGGCTGAGCAAGCACGATGCATGCCCCTCCACGGGCTTGCCCCACCGCTCGTAGCTCCCACCAGTGCCCGCTCAACAGCCATTCTGCCATTGGCTTCGCCATGCATGCTGTTCCTGAATCCTCTCATGCTGTTTGCTGTGGCGGCGACTAGCTAGCCACTTTTCTTGTCGATCTTCCCCAACATCGTTGCTACCTTTTGGTTAAATTGTCTCCTCGACTTCACAGGTAGAGACAGATAGGATCAGCAATCATGGCTACGCAGACTAGAGAACGCAAGCCGAGTTCATCGGCGCCCGTCACCGACTTCAAGACAGCTGTTGGGCCGCCTGGTATGAGCAGGCCGAAGCACAAGCGTACTGCTACGGGATTCGGTCCAGGTGAGATCAAAGCTGTCGAGGCCAGCGTGCCCGAGGGACAGCGAGCAGCGTAGGTCCTGTTGAATCCTAGATTACCAAGCCAGGCCTCTGACGAAGCTGGAACAGGTGGAAGAAGCACTCTGCCCGTGAGTTTAAGACGAAAGAGGAGTTTGAGAATGAGGCTGTAAGACACATTGAGACGACCCTCGCAAGATCTCTTTTCAACTGCGATGAAGCTGCAGCGTATGCAGGCACCGCTCTGGCATTCAGGGACAGACTGGTCATCGAGTGGAACAAGACACAGCAGAGACAGACCTTTGCGGACCAGAAGAGGGTATACTGTAAGTAGGCCCGTAAGAGCGTGCAAGGTGGCAGAAGAAGAGAGCTGACCAGGGCCAGACCTCTCCCTCGAGTTTCTGATGGGACGCGCGCTCGACAATGCTATGCTGAACGTCGGCCTCAAGGATGTGGCAAAGGAGGGTCTGGCTGATCTCGGCTTCCGCATGGAGGACATCATCTCCCAGGAACGAGATGCTGCCCTCGGTAATGGTGGTCTGGGGCGTCTAGCCGCCTGCTTCCTCGATTCGCTCGCCTCGCTGAACTACCCTGCTTGGGGCTACGCTCTGAGGTACAGATACGGCATCTTCAAGCAAGAGATTGTGGATGGATACCAGGTTGAGGTGCCAGACTACTGGCTCGACTTCAATCCGTGGGAATTCCCTCGACACGACGTGACAGTCGACATCAACTTCTACGGCAGTGTTAGCCAGTACGTGGACGATGATGGCAAGCAGCGCACTGTGTGGGACAATGGCGAGATTGTGACTGCTGTCGCATACGATGCACCCATTCCTGGTTATGGCACAACGACTACAAACAACCTCCGCCTGTGGTCAAGCAAGGCATCGCACGGAGAGTTCGACTTCACCAAGTTCAACAGTGGAGAGTATGAGCAGTCTGTGGCTGATCAGCAGCGCGCTGAGACCATCTCGGCTGTGCTGTACCCCAATGACAGCCTAGAGCGAGGAAAGGAGCTTCGGTTGAAGCAGCAATACTTCTGGTGCGCCGCATCGCTGTTCGACATCGTCCGACGATTCAAGAAGTCAAAGAAGCCCTGGAAGGACTTCGCCAACCAAGTCGCCATCCAGCTCAACGACACTCACCCAACACTCGCGATCCCCGAGCTCCAGCGCATCCTCGTCGATCTCGAGGGCCTGGGCTGGGACGAAGCCTGGACCATCGTGCAAGCCACTTTCGGCTACACCAACCACACCGTCCTGCCAGAAGCTCTCGAAAAGTGGTCCGTTCCACTGATCCAGCACCTCCTCCCTCGCCACCTTCAGATCATCTACGAGATCAACTCCCAATTCCTGCAATACGTCGAGAAGAGTTTCCCCAAGGAGAAGGACATTCTCGGCCGCGTCTCGATTATCGAAGAAAGTCAGCCAAAGATGGTGCGCATGGCGTACCTCGCCGTCATCGGTAGTCATAAGGTCAACGGCGTTGCCGAGCTGCACTCTGATCTAATCAAGACTACCATCTTCAAAGACTTCGTCAAGATCTACGGCCCTGACAAGTTCACCAACGTCACCAACGGCATCACGCCGCGTCGCTGGCTGCACCAGGCCAACCCCAAACTGTCCGAGCTCATCGCCAGCAAGCTAGGCGGCTACGAGTACCTCCGTGATCTCACGCTGCTGCACAAGCTAGAGGCGTTCGTCGACGATAAGGACTTCCGCAAGGACTTCCAAGCCATCAAGTACGCTAACAAGGTCCGCCTCGCGCAGTACATCCTCGAGCACAACGGTGTTAAGGTCAATCCCGCCGCCTTGTTCGACGTGCAAGTCAAACGCATCCACGAGTACAAGCGCCAGCAACTCAACATCTTTGGCGTCATCCACCGATACCTTGAGATCAAGGCTATGTCGGCCGAGCAGAAGAAGAAGGTGCAGCCACGCGTCAGCATCTTTGGAGGCAAAGCGGCTCCGGGCTACTGGATGGCGAAGACTGTTATACATCTTGTCAACCAGGTTGGTAAGGTGATCAACGCTGATAAGGAGGTTGGAGACCTGCTGAAGGTGGTCTTCTTGGAGGATTATAATGTGAGCAAGGCGGAGATCATTGTACCTGGCAGCGACATCAGCGAGCACATCTCCACTGCGGGTACGGAGGCGAGTGGTACTTCGTGAGTAGATTATTTCGGCTTGCGCGGAATTGATACTGACAGAGAGACAGGAACATGAAGTTCGTGCTCAACGGTGGTCTTGTTATTGGCACCTGCGACGGCGCCAATATCGAGGTGAGCACTACTCTCTGCTCCCGCACTAATTCGGCCCCGTACTGACAAATCAATTCAGATCACCCGCGAAGTCGGCGAAGAGAACATTTTCCTCTTCGGCAACCTCGCCGAAGACGTCGAAGACCTCCGCGAAGCGCACCATAAGCAAGGCTTCGAGCTCGACCCGCTCCTGAAACGCGTCTTCGAAACCATCCGCAGCGGCACATTCGGCGATGCAGGCCAGTTCTCCGCACTCGTGGACTCCATCGTCGACCATGGCGACTACTACCTCGTGTCCGACGACTTCAAGTCGTACATTGACACGCAGAATTTGATCGATCAGAGCTATGCGAAGCAGGAGGAGTGGGTCACGAAGACTATTCTCAGTGTGGCAAGGATGGGCTTCTTTAGCAGTGATCGCTGTATTGATGAGTATGCAGAGATGATTTGGAATATTGAGCCTTTGAAGCCGGAGACTAATGGAGCTTGAAGCCAGCGGTGTGAGGGGACTGCGGTGGAGGGGAAGGCGATGAGTGATGATCGTGGGGATGAGGTTGAAAAGCGGGTTCATTGGGTTATGAGGTATATATGGTAGAGCAGAACCATGGATGCATTCAAGAGCATGAGCCTGTGGTCGTGCAGCAGAAGGCAATGTGCAGCCCGTACATGATTGCTCTGTGTTCTTACAGCTGCACCGTCTGCTTCTCGGTATCCTCCAGATACTACCGTTAGCGAGAAGCGATGGGCCATGAGGGCCAAGAGACCACAGTATGTGATGCTCTGAGGCGTTCTCCCTTCCGGTAGGCGCCGCGGAGTCATCGGGGAAAGTGTGGAGAGATGCGGAGTTGGCATGTGAGAGGGTTCGCTTGCTGGGTAAACGTCATTCCCGGATGCGAACGGTGGCAGGTAGGGCAGGGCCATCAAGTGTCAGGCATCGCGGTCGCTACGTTTGTTTGCTGACCAGGTAACGTTGCTCAAGTTATTCATTAACCTTTCATTCACCAGTCAGCTATCGAGCAGCTACTCCGACAGCACAACCAACAGGCTTTACGCCAGTAGACCGACAACACAGCCAACAACATGAGCTCCGACTCCCTCGCCATGTTCCGCAAGAACATGGGCCCTGAGCTGGGCAAGCTTGCCGAAGAGCACATGAAGCACGAGTACGACATCCAATCGCCCTAGTCATTACGAGTGAAGGGACAGGATCTCACGATTTACAGCCTCCAACAATCCGACCGCGACGCTCTGCAGTCTGCTGCCAAAACAGTAACGACTCACGCGAGCGTCGGCTCCCTCATCGGCCTAGGTCTAGGCGTCTACCTTGCCTTCCGCCTCCGTACCGCCCGAAAAGCAGTCTTCAACACCTTCAAGACCTCCGAACAACCGACCGCGCTGCGTTTCGCTAGTGGGCGCGAACAGCCGCTGCCGGATCTGAAGACTGTGCTGAGACCGAGTACGCTGGGGGATGTGGCTACGTACTTCGTTCTCGGTGCTGGAGGGTTGTTCTTCGGCGGTGAGACGGGAGTGTTGACAGGGACTTTCCGGGCGAAGTCACAGATTGGCGCGGACAGGGAGAGTCGCGAGAGGATACGAACTGCGTTCAGGAGGTTCCAGGCTGATGCGCTGAGAACGCAGGCGGATCTGTTGGAGAAAGGGGATAACAAGGGGAGCGGGTTGCTGCTTTGAGGGGATGTATCTTACCTCTGGCGTAACGACATGTATCTCGCGGAGGTCAAGGGCAGGGCGCCTGCCGGGGCCCAGGGCCCAGACTGGCTGATGAAGGAAGCGCTGACTGAACATCTCCCTGCTCTGTATGATTATGCCTGTAACAATAGATCATCGCCTCAAAACTCGGAGGCCAAGACTGTTCCTACGCTTCTGCACTGCAAGATGTTGCTGTTGCGCATCGGAAGAGCCCGGGGATCGTCGTGTGTGCTACTGGAAATATCGACATCGCCGATGCCTCCAGATGAACGAAGTGCTGGGTAGTCTCGGTATTCGGCATCTACGGGGCCGCGCATGCTATGCCAGTGTGACAGCGACAGACCTTGCTGCTGGATCTTAATACGGCGTTGCACCTCCTCAGCGCAGTAATGCATCGTGTTTGGCTCTGAAGAGCCAAAGCCCGGTCACGTGTTAGACATGAGCATCGCATGACGAACTGCCAATCAGAAGCACCTTCTCCCGAGCCTATGGCCTGGGCAAAGTCCGCTTAAGTAGCGTACCACGCATCACGGCGTATGCCGGTGAAGCCCTGCAGCACAAGTGCATTTCCGGCTGCCGATAAGGCACGCAAGCCACAAGCTCACACGTTCTCTTTGCTGTTCGACGTTGAAATTGCGCTTCGCCAACGCTTAATCTCGAATAGGAGAAAATCGGCAGCTACAACGCATGGCGACCGGTTGAAAGTCTATTACTTTTCTGCAACAGAAAGGGGAAGCGCAGGTGTAGCGAAGGCATGTGTAGGCGATCGTCGGCTTCTAGGTTCTGTGCTTTGATTGTATATGCAGCAGTTTTGAGACTGTCAGAGAGAGTCTGTTGCCATCATATGTGTCACGTGCTGTTGCGTAGACGAGGTGTTCGCAGACCCCGGAATGTCTTGTCTGACGTGCCAGCACGAAAGACTTGACAGCTGTTTGCCTGTCCATGCACGAAGATGCAAAAGCCTGTCTTCCGTGCTATCTGAGCAGCTTCATATGATTCATCTCCTCGCGTGACAGCTGGGATGCGGGGCTTATGCGGCTTGAAGGTTCGAGATCTCACTGCCGTATGATGAAACTTTCTTCCCACATGGCTTTCATCGAGGTGTTTTGATCGGAGGGAGAAGCCATGGGCAGGCAAATTCGCAGTAGAGAAAGCTGCAACAGCCTCGGTCGAAGTCGAGCGATGCTGATCATGCGAATTCCGTCCCCTGATCGTCACCGCCAGATGTCAGGATAGATAGATACGTAGTTGACAGCATGCCGCATACAAGCCAAAACGGCATCACGAACTGATCTGTCAGCCGCATGCGGCAGGGAGAATGAGAGCTTAATCAATCTATTCTTCGGCGTCGCCGAACATGAGCTCGTTCAGGCACAGCAGAAAGGACCGGGTCACTGTCTTGCAGAGTTCATCACGCCGCCAGATCTGACCGACCAGGTACAAATGCGCGTAGCTTCGCTTGAGGCGCTCTGCAGGCGTAGGGAGGAGGAATAAGCATGATGATAGATGAGATCGCGACTCGTGCGCCCGAGGCAGTGGGAAGGCGACCACGCTGGCGGAAAGGGCGTCCAAGGGTCGGTAAGCTGGTCCGTGAGCCTCGGGGACGCACAAAGCTTGATTTAGCATCGTGCAGCACGGTCCGAGTCTGGAGCACGAGGTACTCTCGCTTATCTGCGATGGCTATTGGCTGGCGTTTGATGGGATCCAACACTGGTAAGCCTCGGAGCAGAGCCTTGTGTTCGCGTTTGCCCGTCGCTGCGCACCGGAATACAAAGGAACATGATCGGTGTGTGCTAGCTTCCACCCTGTCACTTGATGGTCGTCTTGCCGCTCATTTGCGCCGTGATCTGCGATTATGGCGTCCTTGAATGGTGTGGCGTCGCCGTGAAGGGACAGTGCTTTGACACGTCCCAGCGAAGGTCACTCCCGCGTCCACAAAGAGCGCCATCCGTGCGATCCCCCACTTTTTCCAGGCGCGTGGTGCTTAGCTCACGGATGTAGCTTTGATCTCTCCACTAACGCTAGCTAGTCTGGGGTAGGACAACAAGTGGCTATTGCCTTCTTTCAAATCGCTGATCTAGGCCGCAGTCTGCCCGTCAGCAGTCGCCGTGATCTGCTATATGTGGCAGACTGACGGTATCGTGGGTGATGCGTAGCCCCCTGGCATATGGTAAGTTCAGGTCGCGCAACGTGTAGAATATCAGCAGTGCGACGGCAAAGTCCACGAATATAACGGTTGGCTGGCTGGCACGTGGCATACTTGTGGCGCGCTGCACGGTCAAACTCTCAGCGCACATCCTTGTCCGAGACTGCAAGAATCTGCAGCTCCGGTACGTGACCGAGCCTTTCCCAAAGGCAGATAGGACATATCACCTTGTCATTGCCAAACGCAAGATGCTGCATCTAATTGTGGTCCAGACGTCTTGGCAGCGTGCCCATCATCGATGCATCAGGCGATGCGAACCTCCGTAGGTGCTGTGTCGTATGGCGCAAGCGATCAGGGCGTAGGTGAGGCCGTTCAAGTCTTGTGAACTCGCATGATGATGACCATCCCGAAACAACGCAATCTACCATCCGGCACGGTCGGTCCCTGATGAAGACTGGGCCACCCGACGCAGCCACATGGATCGGCGGGAGCCCGGGCCTTTGAACGTGGACCCGCACTTTTTTCTCCGACAAGAGAAGAATATATGCTTTGGACTCAACGGCGCAGACAACCGTAGATATGATGAAACACTAGAGCGCTATCGCTGAACCGTGGGCGAATTGGGCATGCCGAAACACCTCGGTAACGCATCGAGGTTGGAAACGGTGATCGCAACAATCACCAGGCAAACCCGAGTTCATGGTTCGTCAAATCCAAATATGTCATGCCAGGGTGCGGCGCATGCCAGCTCGAGGGGAGACGCCCGCCAATAGCAGGCGACAGCCTCACCAGGGTGCGGACATGGTGTCTCCCATGCGGGGAGTGCAGCTGGGCAATAGGCGAGAGCATGGTCAAATCGAGACATTCCCGCTGATGAACTCATGAGAAAGGGTGACAATAATTGCTTTCTTTGTATTAACAATGCACATGTGTCTCAATCAAGCCAGGCATGCTAGAGGCGCATGCGGCCAGGCGGTAGGGGCGTCAACAGGCCCAGATCGTTGACCAGGAAAGCCTTCCCAATAGCGACGAGCAAAGTGCTGCTCGTTCGGCCCAGGGCTGGAAACAGCTTGCGAAATAGAGTCCGTCTCCAGCTGCTCTCTGGAACGCCATCAAGCTGAAGCGAGCGACGCAATTGTAGGTAGCGACGGTACCGGCGCTTGTCGTTATCACGTCTCTCGCTTGTTTCGACAGATCTGGCGTGAGCGCGGTCCTTCATTGAATCGTTCCCGTGTCCCATTTCGCGCTACCCTGGTAGGCTCGATTCTGACGCTGAGACTCCGTGTTGGCCAGGTCGCGCGCTAGCCTTTTGCTTGCAGCATTAGCACGGTCCAGTACATATGATGAACCGTCCGCATGGTGGTGTGCCAGGTCCGTGTCCAGCCCTCGAAAGCCATCCCGGACGCCAGCACGTAAGCTTAACATAGGATCGACCTCCCACGTCAAAAGTCCTGCACCTTACCCTTTACGCGCACGACGACTTTAGGTGGTGTTGTGACTGCTGTTCAGGAGTCTCCGGTGACCGTCGCGTCAAGACCTAACTCGTTCACTATCTGCGCGATCCCAGACTTTGCGTTGCAGTCACCGCTCTCGCTCGCTCGCGCATGCTCGGCCGTCGACCGGACAAAGGACCTAACAATACCAGATCGTACAATCTGGGTGTAACACAGATGCTGCACGACAACACTTTGGGTATCCCACGATCTCTCTAGGCTTCTGCGCCGCTCCGATCACACAAGCTGCTTCCACGCCTCACTTCCCAGCTACACGGACGTGGTAACGCCTACCGCCTCCTTCGCACCACCAAGGCTCCTTTGACACCTTTGGGATTCGCCTGCATATCTTCGCGTCACTCGACGCCGAACAGGCAAGCTCATCTCCTGTCGATCATACGTCCACCTACGACAATATTGGTGCCGCGATCCAGTCTGTCGGAGTCACTTCGAGTACAAAGTCCAACGATATCCAGGTTCCTGGGTTTGAGTACATTCACAGCATTGCCACAGTCGATCCATCACTGCGGCTACCCATTAGATCGATCTCAAAAGTCCTCACGGCGTCTGCACCCCTGACTATCGCCCTTCGTGGCTTCCTTCCAATCGCCGCCGGGGCACTACTGGCCTGACGGAAAGTCGTTCGCTCCTTCCCACAACAGCTACGTTCAGCCGTTGCCTACTCCTCCGGCAGACGTGTATCAGCCTCTGAGTCCTCACTCCAGCCATACCGCAAACGTGGCGTCCACCATTGCATACCACGGCTCGATGAACTCGATGTCCGACCCAGCAAGCTTTGCATCCCGTCGACCAAACACCTCGAACCTTCCCGATTTCCACCTACCTCCTCCACCACTCTCGAGTCTCCACACTAAGTTTTCAGCACCGCTGTACACGAACGTGCAAACAACGCAACCGACACCTGCTACGACACTCACTAGCGTGGGCAATCTCCTGACGCCTCCAAGCAACGGATCAGCGGATGGCATAAGTCCATCTGCTGGGACTCATAACGAACCAATGCAGACGCACTCTTTCACTCCAAGCACTACGACGTGGAGCGCGCCACCCTTGACCACATTTGGCACCGCAGGCGGATACGGGTACCAGCCAGCTGCTTCGACCTACTCGCGAAGCAGTAACATCTTCTCGCCGTCCCTGAATACGCTGGTCCGCGCCAACACATCACCCAACACAAGCGAAAGCTTACCACCACCACCCTATGAGCTTCCCCACCACTACAACAGCTCGATGTCTATGTCTGCGCCGAACTTGCCTGCGATGCTTCCAATGCAACAACAGCAGCAGCAACATCACCACATGATGTCGAATGGCAGTATGAGTGCATCTGCTCCTCAGTCTGCTGTCACCCAGCCATCTCCCGTCCACCCTCAAGATGCATTCGCACGACCACCACCTACGCCTACCTACTACCATGGATCACAACCGTCGGCAACACCTCAGCAGTCGACCTTTCCTTATTCCGGTGGACCATCTCCAGTGCTGCAAAGCCCATTGAGTTCGAACGGACCCATGCCCAGGATATCACCAGTAAATGCCTCGATGCCGTCGATGCAATCACAGTCGCCCGCATACGCAACATCGAGATCCTATCCACCTCCATACCAGTCGATGGGACCAGTATTGACGAACGTCGGGAACCCTCATGGTCAACTTGCGCTCGTCAATGGCATGCCAAACAATGCATACAACAGCGGACACGCAGCAATGCAACAGATGTATCATCATGCCGCACCAATGTCGCAACAGAACGATCGACCATTCAGATGCGATCAATGCCCTCAGAGCTTCAATCGCAATCACGACCTGAAGCGGCATAAGCGGATACACTTGGCTGTCAAGCCGTTCCCTTGCGGCCATTGCGACAAGAGCTTTTCGAGGAAAGACGCATTGAAGGTGAGCTTGGAAAAAAAGATACTCCTTTTGCGCATCATTATTGACATCCATCGCAGCGGCACGTCCTCGTCAAAGGCTGTGGCAAAGCCTCAGCGACTGCTGAGATCAAGGAGCTCGATGGCTCGGATTCTCCCGAGCCCAAGAGCGAAAAGAGCATCAGCCCTGTCATGATGGCATCGTCATGATCTCACCTCTCCCGCAAGAACTGCGATTGCTTATTTGCTTATATGTTCATGATACCATACCCTTTCTTCGCGGCATGTCTTACTAGAGTCGGAGGTTGCGCTGGGAGGCGCGGAAATGGATACGCCTGATTATGAACGACGGAATGCGATTTGGGCTTTGAGTGCCAAAGACCGCCTGAGGTTGCGGCCGGGTTTGCACAATACCATGGTAATGGAAGGATTGACCGGGTACGGCGCACGTGGCTTGCAGAGTGGCGCTGCCCCAGGTCCGCTGCCATGGTCGTGGGAAGATGTGGAGCTGCAGGGGTAGAGAGTCCATCGACAGAAGTGTAAATGCCTCAGTGCATCTGTAGCAGTGCACAGCGTGCCATGTACCAACGTGATGGCCGTCTTGCCTCCCGTGACAGTATTGCTGTTGTTGTCGCTGACCACATGACCACATCGTCGTCGCAGTCTATCGCGCAGCTAAAGCCCCGTGTTGATTCGGCCAGCAAGGCAAGTCGAGACGCAGGGTGAGCTTGGCGAGTCTGTCTCAACGTGCTCGTCGCGCTTTTGGACCATACGGTTTTCTCTTCGCCTTCTTCTTCTTCTTCATCTCCTTCCATCATCATCAAACCGTTCTGTGGCGACTTCGACAGAAGCTCTGTCTGTGCATTGTTACTTGCGAAATATAATACCTCTCCACGATGACTCGCGTTCCAGATGACACGATGCGGCTCGGTCTCGCTGATCAAGTGGTCCAAGAAGGCGGTGTCAATGCGTTATGGAGAAGCAATACTGGATTTTGTGGTGTCGAGTCCCAGTTCATGACGACGTTGACTTCCAGGTCCAAGAGAGGAGTCAGTGTGCGCTTGCCCGTTTGGTGGTGCATCAGGTGAACATGTTGCCAGCTCAGGCACGCGTATCTTCCTCTGCGTTCGCCTTCTGCTCGTCTTGTTTACTGGTCCATTTTGAAGCACACGTCTTTTCATCTCGAACATGTTGGAGCCAGGAGTGACTATGGTGGCGTTCATCTCATATCTCTATCTTCTTGGCAATCGAACATTCCTCAGCACTTCTCCCGCATAACAAGAGCAAGACACAACAGTTCAGTTACTGGGGCAGCCCATTCCTCGACTGTGGACTCTGTATTGGCGCACTGCCGTCAATGAGATTACGATAGAGGTGCGGTCAGTCGGGGTGCAATCGCGAGGGCATGTAGAGGGTGCTCCTTCCTCTGGACACACCCGCTGGCCAAGTCTCGATCCCGCTTGTTGTTATTGCTCCCAATCTCTTCACCTGCAACTTCCATCGCACATTGTCGCAGAGTACACTTGCTAACAGGACAGTCTTGATTGTATCCACTCCGAGGAGATCATCAAACATTGCCTCTTGGTCACGCCCTCGTGCGAACCGTCCACTCATTCTGCTGTCAGCTGCATCGACTTTGGCCTTGTGGGCTCACCGAAGATTGCTGCTCATGTGGCAGGGTACACGTCTACCGCCGCATGCTCTTCGATATTCGGCCTTGGTCACATGAGAGCGATCAGTTCTACAACGCAGACTTCAGTGGCAGTCATCACAGTCGGTTATCAAACTCACGTTCGGCGCACGCGACTATCACGCCATATTGTTCCGCCGCATGAACATACACGATATAGCTCATCGATCATATGGCGGGGAGATACCGGGCAGTCCATGCCACTGGGAGAAGACAACCTCTGAGCGACATTGGCAACAGAGCAAACACGCCACCCGCCAGCCGCGCTACGCCAAAGAACGCGAAGACAAGTGAAGAGCCTTCCAGCAGTCTCCCTCACAACGAGTCTCTCGTCCCCAACCGCAGTCTCACGGTGCGCCACAATCATCTCAGCTCACCTGGGCACAAGCGCATTGCCGACATGGCCAATGCCGTCGATCGTGACAACAAGCGCAACTCGGCCATATCGACGACGTCCACCAATGCGTCTGGTCAGAAGCGCAAGACTCACATCGGTGATTGGCAATTGGGAAAGACCATTGGGAAGGGAGGATGTTCGCGTGTACGTGCGGTACGGCATCGCTACACCCGCCAGTATGGTGCTGTCAAAATTATCGCCCGGGCCACTGCAGAGAGTACTCGTGCGCAGAGTCTGGCGAATCTCATTGAGACCTCAAAAAGCAGCGCATCTCTCAACGGCAGCGGCTTCAGGCCCATACCATACGGCCTTGAGCGCGAGATTGCTGTCATGAAGTTGCTTGAGCACGAGAATATTGTTCGTCTCTTCGATGTCTGGGAGAACAGAAACGAGCTGTACCTCATCATGGAGTATGTTGATGGTGGCGAACTCTTCCACTACGTCGAGCAAAGGCGAGGATTGCCAGAGGATGAAGCGATCATCATCTTTCGCCAGATCATCTCCGCGCTGCTCTACTGTCATCGGCTGCACATCTGCCACCGTGACCTCAAGCCCGAGAACATCTTGCTGAATCATGCGAGCCTAACTGTCAAATTGATCGACTTTGGTATGGCTGCACTACAGCCGGAAGGTCGCCAGCTCAGCACACCTTGCGGTAGCCCTCACTACGCCGCCCCGGAGGTTGTCAGCGCAAGACCTTACGATGGCAAGCAGGCAGATGTGTGGAGTTGTGGCGTAATCCTCTATGTTATGCTGACTGGCACTACTCCATATAACTACTCGCAGGACGGCGACATCCGCGTACTGTTTCGCGACATCGCCCGAGCGAAGTACTACATGCCGCCAGATCTCAGTATGCAAGCGAAGGATCTCATTCGTCGCATCTTCGTAGCAGATCCTGCCAGGCGCATCACGATGGACGGTGTTTGGGAACATCCACTGATCCACAAATTCGACAAAGAGTTCGAACTTGATGGACCTGACGGCAGCAAAGAGGCTGCAATCGGACCAGTCCCCAAGCTGGAGGACTGGACCTTAAAGCGAGCACAAGATGTCGACCGCGATATCTTGCGTAATATGCGGACACTCTGGCACAGCGAGCCTGAGCAGAGCTTGATCAAGAAGCTACTCAGCAAGGACATCAACCAGGAGAAGATTTTCTACGCAGCGCTGACGAAGCACCGCGACGAGCACCTTGAGAAATACATTGGTGATCCCGAAGGCATGGGCTATTCTACAAGCGACTATCATCATAGTCATGCGCCAATCAACTCTGACGCACCGCCCTTGCCGATCAGTCTGCAGAAGCGATCGCAATCCCAGTACTCCATCATGAACGACGAGCACCTTAAGCAGAGCCACAGTTTTGTTGAGCCTCCACCCTCAGTCAGCAGCTACGACCCATATAGGGCGTCGCGAGATCCGATCCTCGACCGTGGAGACTACGTCAACGTCATCGTTCATCGCAATGGCAGTGCGAGCACTCGCAAAGTCAGTGTCGGACGCAGCTCGCGGCATGCCAACTCGCTGCGTGTAGAGATGCTGAAATCTGGCCCACGGTATCATTCGGTACATTCAAGCTCGAGTCTGGCGCGCTCGGGCGTGAGCAGAGACTCTATGCGGCGCGCATCGGCATCTAAGCACTCATTGACCAGCTCAGTATGGCCTAGCAGCCCGCCTCTGATTGCTAGTATGAAGCCATCTGAGATACATAAGCGGAATGTCAGCTTCGGTCATATCAGGCGCACTTCCACGACCAGTGCTTTGACATCACAGGGTACACCGGCTACTCCTCAGATGCCTGAATCGATGAGAGACCTCCGACCCAGCAAGCAAGGTCGATCTCTGCAAATGCCTACCGTCAGTCCGACGTCGAAGGTCGAGCAAGTCAATCCCTCACGCAAGGCGAAGGCTGTGCTGTTCCAAACGCCACGCATCAAGGCGCGCAATCCCACCGAGACGCCTAGCCACCATATGCGCAGCGAGATCCGGAAACACAGTGTGGAACTTGAAAAGGCTTGTCAAGAGGCCTTCTTCCGCGATTCAGTGGGCTCAGGGCTGACGGGCCGCACTTCGCCTACCAGTAAAGGTAGTCCATACCAAACGCCGCCTTCCTCTGTATCGCGCAAGTCGCCAGTTGTCGATCGTGTGCTACCAAAGCAAGTCGTCCGCCCACTTCCAGAGCTGCCGAAGGACACGCCTAACACGTACCTGCACCGCACTCTCGAAGAGGCCCGCGACAAGCTAGCTGCATACAAGGTTGGTGGCGATAGCAACACCGCCAAATTCGACGAGGTTATGAGAATGCTGGACAACATCGGCACTGCTACCCCAGAAAAGCGGACAACCTGTGCGCCGGAGCCACACCTGCTAGATCATATTGGTGGGTTCTTGCCGATGATCACAGAAGAGAGCGATGCACGCAGCAGTCGTGAAGGATTGGGCAACTGGCGATCTGTCACTTCGCCCACGATCCCCGAGAGACGGCACAATATACATGTCGAAGACAGAACGGTGCGCATTGTACAGCCTTCTTCACCTGGTACTGTGGCGCCACTGAACGTGCGCAAGCGCAGTACTGGCAGCGAAGCCAGCGATGACTCCAAGTCTCGACTGCAGCCACGAGGTTTGCGACAGCCGCTCGAGAGGAAGCGCAGTCACGGCCAAGAACCAGTTTTGGAGCCGATTGACGAGGATTCGGTGCTCCCGACGCAGCCAACTCTGCGCAAGAAGAAGTCATGGTTCGGTCTGGGTCGATGGACCCCGGAGCCAGATGCCACACTTGCGCGCCCTGTCACTCCATCTGGCGTTCTTGACGAGGAGACTTCGGGCATGAGGAGATCTTCGAACTTGCTCGGGAAGTTGCAGAAGTCCGATAAAGTGCTGCTCAAGGAGCCACCGCACTCGGCTCTCAGCAGCGAGTTCCCAATACGCAAGAAGAGATTTGCAGGAGGCAAGAAGGGGTTTACGAAGTGGCTGGGCCGCAAGGGTCTGAACGGTGGTGCTGAAGAAGGCGATACTACAGGTCAGTGCTCTTCATAGATCTCTCTTGTGGATCCCATACTAACAGTGCGATCAGCCTCGACCACGCTAGGTAACAACTCCCTTGACTCACTCTTCTCGACCACCTCCCCTTCGCCATCCATCGCGGGACCAACTACCTCTGGTCCAGAGCGCTCCTGGTTCGCCCGCTTCCTCAATATCAAGCCCGCCAGCGACCTCCTCTGCTTCTCCATTCCCCGCGGTCGCGCCCGTCAAGAGCTCGTCCTGCTACTCAAGGAGTGGCAGCGCCATGGCATCCGCGACTTGCAATACTCACGCGAGCAAAACACCATGTCGGCTCGCGTCGATCGTAACAACGCGCTCGACATCAAGGCGGTGACATTCAGGATCGAGATCTTTGTGGTGCTGGAGCACGGGCGCAAGGTAGGTCTTTCGATTGCGCGATTTGTGCAGGTGAAGGGGGCTGCGAGCGGCTTTCGGAAGGTGTTGGAGGTGATCGATGGGGTCATGAGGGGAAGAGGGTGGTTGGTGGAGGATCGGGAGAAGTGGAAGGCGCTTTGTGAGGTTGTTGGGGTGTGAGGGAGACGACCAGAGTGGATGCGTGAGCAGCACGAACAGCAATTGTCCGATGGGATGCAACTCACACAACAGCTGGCGCGTGCTAATAGTGTTGGGGTCTCATTAGGGTTTGGATGCTGGGGGCGTCTGGCTTGTGGATCCATCAATTACCTGCATGGCACTTTTGTTGGATGGGACATCGAGCATGGACGGCGCGCTGCTTGCGTTGGAGTGTCCTCGGCTTCTGAACGCTGTTGGCCGCTTAGACACTTTGGAAATACGGGGTTCGAAACTTTAGGAGGTGATAGAAGTGGTTGCTCTCCGAGAATAGAAGGTGTATCAAAAGTAATGATTGCACACAGCAGCGTGTCTCCGCGCATCCTCCCCAGTCGAGACCTCCGCAAGGCGCCCAGCCAGACTCACTTGACTCATCACTGGGTTCGGACCCAAACTTCGCAGGGACTGCTATCGATCGTATGATCTCGAATCAAGATGCCCTAATGGCAAAAGGCTCGTATTCATCCCGGCCGTACACCCTAACTCCGAAGAGATGACGTAAGGTTCTGGATTCAAGATCATCACCACTGTTACTACATGGATTGATTTATGGTCTATAAGTAGAGCTTCATCTCACTATTCTCCGCAATCCAGAGCGAGTCACTAAACCAAACATGTCCAGAATTCTGATCACAGGTTCCTCAGATGGTCTTGGCCAGGCCGCAGCCAAGATCCTCTCCGAGCAAGGTCACGTCGTCTTCCTCCATGCCCGGAACTCTAACCGCGCCAAAGAAGCCCAAGCAGCCGTGCCTAAAGCCAGAGGAGTCCTGATCGGCGACCTGTCAACCATCGCAGACGTCAAGAAACTGGCGGCCGAAGCCAACCAAGCTGGACCTTTCGATGCTGTGGTCCACAACGCTGCCCTGGGACTTTCGACGAATGGCGAGAAGACGAGCGATGGCATCGCACAGATCTTTGCTGTCAACTCGTTGGCGCCGTATGTACTTACTGCCTTGATGGAGAAGCCGAAGCGACTGCTCTATGTTAGTTCGGGATTGCATATGAGTGGCGACGCTAGTCTCGAGGACGTCACTTGGAGTACTAGGAGACGATTCGCTGGCGGGCAGGCTTACAATGACACGAAGCTGCACAATGTGCTGTTAGCTAATGCCGTTGCTGCGAGGTGGAAAGACGTGCAGAGCTGCAGTCTGGATCCAGGTTGGGTGAAGACGAAGCTCGGAGGGTTCGGAGCACCTGGTAGCACGTCGGCACCGTCGAAGATGATTGCTGACTTTGCGGCCGGGAAGTCTGTAGCGGGTGAAAAGTCGGGCGTGTACCTGAACCCTGGTGGTGTTACCAAGCCGCTCGCTGCTGGGACTGATGTTGGGAAGCAGGATCGGCTGCTCCAGATATACAAGGAAGTATCTGCGATAGATCTGCCCCAGTAGTATACCAGTCTACGTCGAGCAGCCCACGTCCCTCAACCCCCGGATCCCTCGCTGCCCCATTCAAAGCCATAGCCGTCCCAATGTGCAGGCACCACTCTCGCATTGTCAGTACTCCACTCCTTGTCCAGCTTCTCCACAATCTCGTCAACTCCATCGAAGATTCTCACCACATCAACATACCCCACAAGCATACCTGCACCGCACAACATACCCACAAGGTCTTTCAATTCGCTGAAATTGTCCCCATAGCGCACGGTCTCGGCCTCGCCGTCATCGCAAGTCGTCCATGTTTGGTACCTCGGCGATCCACTACCCTCGACGCAGATCCGTATCTCATCAAGACGGAGGTGCTGTGGCAAACGGTGCGTCCACTGAAGATGCGGACCGCAGTGGAGAATAGCGTTCAGCAGCTGGTATAGGCAAGGTACAGATCCCATCGGTCCGCCATCGCCCCAGAACTTGATCTCCTCTACAGCATGGATAGTCACGTCCAGGACGCTGAGATCGTCAGGTGCGCACGGCAAAGTACGCCACGTGACTGCGCCGATGCCACGTCTAGGAATTTTGACGTCCAGCGTCCAAGTAGTCAAATCGTTGCTTCGAGATTCTCCATGCTCCACAATGCCGTGCAAGTAATTCGAGAGTTCGTCGTTGACGGATCTGCAGACCAGTGCAAGGCTCGTCCAGGGTACTATATGCTCTCTCAGCGGCCCTTTTGGATGTTCTGATGGGTCGCAGTAGCGCTGACTGCCATAGCGTTGGGTGTAGTCCTTCGCTACCTGGTAATCGACATCGGTCTTGAGGACATGTGCATAGATGTTATCGCGTAGCTCCCGTGGCAATCCAAGGAGTGATGCCTCGTTGCGAGGTGGCATGCTAACAGAAGAAGCGGCCGGGATATGTAAGTCTGGCAGAGTTTGTGTCGGCGAATCGAATACTTGGTGCCCTGGAAGAACTGTGAACGTTTGATCAAGCCGGTGCAAATTCTCTGGGCAGAACTGATGATCTATGGAATTGCTGTGAAACAAGGCAGCAAACGGTTGCCGCGGCCGT
Source organism: Cryoendolithus antarcticus (assembly GCA_002077065.1). Classification (NCBI taxonomy): domain Eukaryota; kingdom Fungi; phylum Ascomycota; class Dothideomycetes; order Cladosporiales; family Cladosporiaceae; genus Cryoendolithus; species Cryoendolithus antarcticus. The sequence continues at coordinate 554,585 of NAJO01000028.1, read as the reverse complement.
CAGTCTGCCGCCTCTCGGCGCTATCCTGCAGCCTCGAAGGATCGTTGCCTGACTGCGTGCCAGAATAGAATACCTACCATGTCGATGGAAGACATGGCGGTGCAAATGTGTTCGAACGTGGAAGGGTGTCGAGTCCATTCGCAGGTAGCAGAAGTCATGTTTCTCAATCATGCAATAAATCCAGCGGAGATCAAACGGCGTAGCTGGTAGGAGCACGAGAGGAGCGCACTCATGCAGGGGACGCGTGATACGGAGAAGTTCACATCAACGAGGGAATCTTGTGATCACGTGAAGTTTTATACGCCAAAGAGCAATGTCACAAGCTCAAGGACCGTTACAGGAGACCCGCACGTGACTTCGTCTCAGTCGCTTCCGCCTCCATAGCTACTCCACACCCCCATTGGTAATGTTATGACCATCTGTACGATCTTGCCACATACTCTAAGGTGTGCTCCCTGATCCCAGTCTGCCACCTCGCCACACGTATGAGCAGGACTGGACGCTGACGGACTCATGAGAACGTACTCCTACCATCACTTACTCCCCGTGAAATTAAGTCGCCGCCATCATTGGCAGGAATAACACGACACACGACTTTGCGCCACAGCCACAGCACATCGACACAATGCCTTCCGCCGCGGCAAAACGGAAAGGTAACGTCGAAGAGCCTCCAGAGAGGCAGCAGAGAGGCATCAAGATTAAGAAAGCCACACCCACTCCAGAGCCGCCACGCTCGGAAACGCCAGTGATGAAGCCAAAAACGGTAGAGAGCGTCGCGAGCACCCCAAAGATCAAGTCCAGAGGGGTGAAGCTGAAAGACAGAATCCATAGCGAAGAGCCGTTTCCTGTACAGGCGCCAGTAATCAAGCGGGATATCAAGACCGAGGCGGTTGAAGGTCCGATAGTGAAGCTCGAAAATGTGAAGATCAAACAGGAGGCCCGACTCGAAGAGCCAGTGCCTCGTGTGGAGTACACGCCAGAGAGTAAACCCAAGCAGTCGACTAGAGGTGGTACGCCGCCTGTCAGGCCTCCAAAGCAGGTACCAGCTCCAGAGGCAGCGAAACCAACACGCGAGGAGCTGCCACCGTATCGCTTGCGCAACGCGGGAGAGATCAAAGAGACCAAAGCCGCCATTCGGTCGGCACTGAACCTTGATCGAAGTGCACTTCGCGCCCTGTGTGAAAAGCTTCATAATAGAGCGAGGCTCACTGGCGACAATACTGAAGAGTTCGAGGCGAAGATAGCGCTGGAATGCGCTCAAGCACGTTATGAGCAGGGGCGACATACCGGCTGCCGCTTCCCTGAGTTCAAGGGCTTCATCGCACCCGTGAAGGGAGGCAACCATGCTGCCCATATTGCCGACAAAGAGGCAAGAATGGACAGGCAGTTGGCGAGCATGATGGCTGTGAGCGAGGAAGAGGGACCGCGAAGGCTGGCGATGAAGGCTTCGGCGCACATAAAGCGCCTGGCGTCCAGTCAATCCATGACACCTCAGGCGTGGGATGCGTCGTATGGGAAGACGGCGGGCTACAGTAAGGCTGTCGTCACCCGCGAAACGTCTCGTACGATGACTCCGATTGGAGGGATCGTTCTGTCACAGGCACATCCGCGAGCTACACGCCTCAGCCTGAGCAGGAAGCCGTGGCATGCTGGGAGCTCGGATTTGACACCAAGTCAAGCCCGGCCAACTGGGTGTGGGAGCAGTCAGGAGGGTGGAGTGAGCTGGTCGCCATCCCGACGATCAAGATTGAAGCAGGAGGCAAGCGTAAGCTGGAGTCGATCGAAGAGATCGAGGAGCGGAGCAGTCCGAGGGCCAAGAAGACGAAGCTGGTGTGGCAAGGCTCGGTAGGCTAACGTATCGACGTTGCATCGGTCAATTGGCGATGAAGACTCGCGGATGTGCTTCAGGGAGGTAGCTAAGCGGTCCGGAGACCGGTGTTCTAGCTGATCCAGTGCTGAGCACTTCATAGCTGGGTATGAGGGAGGCAGTAGAGGACTACAGCCGTAGATGTATCATCAAGGAAATCACCTCATCGACCACGTTTCCTGTGACTCTCATTCTCCCCTCTTTGCTCCTGTACAATCTTCCTTACAGCCTGACTGACACTCTCCCTCACGGCAGTCATGCTCGCCGTGATCGCAATCGGATCCTTGACCACTCCAATCAACGCCGCACCGCACAGATCTCGCTCCTGCTCAGCTCCAGCGCCGTCCACTGCGATACGTCGTCCATCTGGTCCCCATCCCTGTCTCCTCAACTCGTCCTTGAAAGCCTCCTTGACCCGCTTACCAACCTTATCACGCACGTAAGCACTCTTAGACAGACCCGTGGGTGCAAGGACCCTCCAATGCAGTTTCGTCGGATCAAATGCTGCGAGCCGTCTCTGCGTGCGTATATGGAATGGATGCTTGCTCAATGGATCCGCAAGGTTGCGTGTAGTCTCAAGTGTTGCGATGTTGAGAGGCCGAGGACGAGGGTCGAAGTTGATGTAGAGGAGCTTCTTGGCTGAAGATGCTAGTTTAGTTGCAGTCTGGATCATCGGGTAGACATTGTTGGGCATAAAGCAAGAGATGGTGAGTTCGGAGGGAGTGGATGAAGCTCGAAGTCTGGACGCTCGGCATTGAACTCCGATGCTACCAAGTTGTCATGCATTTGGTCGATGGAGACATATATGCACACACAAACACATATGGTCAATACCCTTGTCTGTCATCTGCTCGGAAGGAATACTGAGGACTGAAGATAATTCAGCCATCGACCGGATCGAAGCGACTCTTGCGCCTATCCTCATCTTGATCCCAGTCGATCCGCCACCATGAAGACCATAACGTGGGTGAAGATGATCGCAGCGTATAAGACCCACGATCATTGACAAGGATGCTTTATTGACTTGTTGCAGAGGCGCAAGCTGCTGCATCGGTGGTCCAGCATTGATCTACTACGTTACACCGTCCGAAGAGGAGCTCTTCTCGGTACGCACATCCATTCCAGACCGCATCCATATGGTCATCTAACGAGATACTAGCGATACAATCCCGAGCTCCAACGACGTTCCCTCGAAAACCGCAAAGGCAAGCAGGAAGACTTCGACACCTTTGTGACGAGATTAAAGCAGTACTCGAAGAGTGACAAGCCAAGTATGTTCACCCCTTCAATCCTTCACCACTGGGAGTACACTCACACGCGAACAGTATGGACAGCTTGGGAAGAAGACGACGAGAAGACTCGCAAGCTAGGCGTACAAGCCATGCTCGAGGCAAAGCGCGCAGAAGACGCAGCAGCAGAGGCGAGACGACATGAGATCAAGGGATCATTGAGATGACGGCATGGTATCGAAGGGCAACGGGGCGCTTGTATCATAGCTTTGACGTTCTAATGTGTCTAAAACTGATTTGCTCAAGAGTCTCATGATGAGGACTCTAATAGAGCTTTTCGCTTGAACGCTGCAAAAAACCAAACGTCTCCCAACCAATGCTTCCTTTGACCGCCCCAATGCGTCGGATGATAGCAGTCGTCTACTTGCCAGCCCTCACCGGAGACCAGTCAAGTCTCGTTAGCCACCACATGAGCGCAAATTGTACAACGTAGGTATAAATGAAGAGGAATTGCATCCGTCCTCTTCGCTGTCCCTTCGCAATGGTCTGCATGCTCGGATTACCTGGCGATGAGTCCGAGGGAAGCAAGACGTACTTCAAAGACCGAAGCTGCTTAGAAGTCAGTATCTGTCCTTGCACCCTTTACTGGAGAAGAGCCTACCAAGAAGAACGCATTCGCCATGAACGTATAGCCCAAAACACTGTACCCCACCCATCCCCTCGTACTCCTTCCTCCGCTCGAGAACGCAGCCACGACAAGCGTGACAATCACCCCGACAAACTTATACCCCGAATACGAGATCAGATCGTAGAACTGACTCTCCGAGTTGATACTCAGAAAGTACCTCCCCAGCCACAGTATAGCCTGCTCCAACAATATACTCCCTCCCGCGTTCCCCAACATACTACTTAGCAACTCCGGTTTGAACTTGCCATTGACGCCCGCGATCAGCGTACTCAACAGCACATACGTCGTGAACGCCATGATGGGAATGTACATATCAGGGCTATTGACATCCTCTCGGGGAGGGAGGAAGGAGGCGGAGCTACCGGAGGCGGAGGAGGAGTTGTGTGAGACTTGGCGGGACCAGGGTTTGTGGCGCCAGGGGAAGAGTACGATCAGCAGTTTGCGGAGGACGTAGGCGTTCGAGACGTTGAAGTAGTGTTTTAGGGCGGAGACGTTGACGAAGCGGTTGAACTGGTCGGCAAGTCAGCGAAGCTGTCATGCAACTTGGAAACTGTCTTCCCCTCCTTTGCAGCATACATTCTGCTCCATGACCTGCTGTCCGGCCGCTATGCCCTGCCCGGCAAACCCCATGGCTAGCCTTGCTGTGTTATCGTCCATGAAGCCACCAAATGCCGGGTGCATATTATTCCCTGTGTTGCCCGCCACACCAGCTTGCTGCCCTTGACTTTGTGGAGAGTCCCCGTAACCATAGCCTCCGTTTTGGGATACCGGCGGAGGTGGACTTCGCAGATGGGGTACTGTCGAGACGTGTTGTGGAATTGGGTGATGGAGAGGAGGGCTTTGGGCGGGCGGTATGGAAGAGTAAGCTGGACGCTGCATCGTTGCGATGATGTATCAGGGAGGAGGAAGTCTGGGCTATTTTTTTAGAGCCTATGTGAAGGCCATCTGTTGTCTGACATGTGCTCTTGGCGCCACTTTCTGTGGAGTGAACAGCTGGATATATCGCGAAAGTGTGTTTCGCGCGCCGTAGTCACTGAGTCATGTCGATCGATCCTGGTCGGCCCCGATATGAGTCCACTTGGCTACTATGATGAGCCCTCACTTCGACAATGCTCGACATCTGCAGTAGCAATCGCAAGGTAGGCGGTCTGATGTTAATTACAGCTTGGCTGCATCGAGTCTGCAGAACTTGAAGTGACAAGCGTCCACCGCTTCGCAGAGCCACGCCCCTACCATCGATAGCATCTATCACTGCCCTCATGTGTCCTTATAACAATGCCGCTTGCGAAGCGCGTCTACAAGCGCTTGCCTGGACGTTCAAGGGAGCGGTAGACTTGCATGAACGTTATGCAACATGCGCGGCATTATGAAACCCAACACCTCCGGCGTCTGCAGGTACCGTGATTTGCAGAACAGTATGCTACAGCACCGACAGCGTAACGCCTGCCCGTAGAGCGCTTGATGTATGACATCAATGGTTGCTGTGTGAGCAGCCAGCACAGAAGTCACTGTCGCGCTTGGCTTCTCGTCGACAGCTGTACGGAGATGAGGCATTCGTGACGAAAGTGGTAGCGGCGCCGGGTGTTCGCACATGCATGATGGAGAGATAGGAAGACCCAACGCTTTGGTGTAAAGCGAATACATGGCTTTATCACCGTGCTCGTGCTCTCGAGTCTCGACCCTCGTCCGTCAAGTACGTGATGGCCAAGCTCATATTGACTCGAGATCGACGATAGCCAATCGATCCAATTACTTGGCACAGCGAAAGGTCCACGGTCCGAGCGCTAGTCCGATCTGGTCTGACCAGCGCTTACACACTCGACCTCACTGGCCCCCCACGCTGTGCAATCATTAATCATGCAGCCAGCGAGTGCTTTCTCGCTGGGCCGTCTTCGCCACCCTATTCGTTCCAGTGGAACGTACGCGAGCGCTATCGACTCCATCGAGTGTGCGAGCACGATCAATCTGCCGATCGTCCCGGCACGAATGGGGTGGCGGTGAGATGCCCTTAGCGACGTCGGAGTCACGAGGACACGAAGACATCAAAACACACTGAGCGTTGCAGTATGTGACCCAGCATTACAGCTATTGCAATGGTCGACAATGTATTCGGTGTCCACGCAAAGAACAAGGGCTCGACCAGGGCAAGGTTGTGGCGGAGGCGGCCGGCTCGGTCCCTGCTGTGGCCTGCATGAAGTAAGCGTTGACGTCTCCCCACATGCATATCACATCCAATCTCGAGATCAGCCGAAGCGCTCTCCACTCCGCCCATCGCGCTGCTCGTGGAAGCGCGAAACAGTTGTAAATCTCGCCGGAACGTTGGAGGCGCTCAAGACGCATGCATCGCATATCTCGATCGAGTGATGCCCAGAGTGGACAAGGGTAACGGTGCCCATTGAGGTGACAGGGTCTGGACTAGGTGCTCTAGCGTGCCTTGCAGCGAGCCTACCGCTGCTCCGCATCTGCATGTGTGCTGCACGAGGTATGAACTGGATATATCCATGCTGTATCACGCACTCGTCTCGCGCGCGGGTCAGCTTGTGCGACTTCTTTTCCTGTTCTCCGCTTTCTCTCTGTCTCTCATCTCTTGCATCATTCCAGCGAGCATCGAGCATCTCATTTCGCATAGCAAGACTGCGCATAGCATGTAGCGCTACTGCTAAACGTTGAAGAAGAGAGTACTGGTTGCGTCCTTGAAGGCGCACTGGACGAGCTGTCAGACTCGAGAAAGAAGCGGTCAGCTTCCGTGCGGCCGCTGTGACAGGAACGCCATCCTGAAATCGCCACGTTGGTGGCTCTGAGACATAACCACGATGCCGGCCTTGGTGCACCTTTTGGCCAGGCGCGCAGGGCTTTCAATAGAGGAACTCGAAGATGAACAAATCTTGCTGGACGAGTCGCCGCCCCAGAGCGAGCGATGGCATCTCGAGAAGCGCATCAACGTGCCTTACAACTCCAGTAGTCCGACAGGACTGATCGAAGCGAACACTGTAGACCCTTGGTCACAGTCTGGGAAATATGCGCTGGGATGGGTGTACTTCTGTGTGATACTACTCGCGGTGACGATAGTTTTCCGGCTGTACCATCTATGGACAGACAAGATTCGAACAGCACTACACAAGGATGAGATTCTGAACAGTGCAAGGACAGCTTCACCGGACACAGACTACGAGCTCTCGGCGCTGAGCACGGACAAGTCGACCAATAAGTTCTTCCCTCGAGATGGCACACTTCCGCCACCTCCAAAGACGCAGTCGTCTGTCTCTTCGAACGGGCTCATGAACAAGCTGATAGCACTCTGTCGATTGGTCTTCTACTGGCCGATACCGAACATTCGACTGAAGAAGCGCTGGCGGCCAATTGTCTTTCCCTCGATCGGCGTAATCTGCATCGTATTTGCAGCTCTGGCGTTCACGATGCTGTACTGTTTTGTCCCGCAGCCGCTCTACTGGCAAAGTATAACATACGGCTCACCTCCACTAGCCATTCGAGCAGGTATGCTCGCGGTTGCAATGATGCCTTGGATTGTCGGTCTGAGTATGAAGGCCAACTTCATCTCGATCCTCACTGGGATTGGGCACGAGCGGCTGAATGTGCTGCACCGGTGGCTGGCGTACATCTGTCTGCTTCTCAGCTTGCTCCACACGGTACCATTCTACATCCAGCCACTGTGGGAGCACGGAGGGACACGGGTATTTCAGTCGTACTTCGCGGCGAACGGCGGGTATATCTATGGCACGGGTACGTACTACTGATGATGAGTCGCACGTGCTACGAAACTGACACGCGACTAGGTATCGCGGCACTCGTACCACTGATACTACTTTGTCTGCACTCTCTTCCGCCTCTTCGCCGAGCATTCTACGAAGTCTTTGTAATCGTGCATGTACCTCTCTCCATTGTGTTCTTGGGCATGCTCTTCTGGCACTGCCACAACTACCTGACATCGTGGGCTTATCTCTGGGCGACCGCTGCAATATGGCTGGCCTCGTATACGATGCGAATCTTCTATCTGAACTGGAGTGTACCATGGCGCATGTCCTGGCTTGTAGGCGAGGAAGCTGCTGTTACAGTCTTGCCGGAGGATGCAGTCAAGATCACGATTCCAACGCAAGTCCGATGGCGACCTGGTCAGTATGTGTACTTGCGATTACCGGGAGTGTCGATCTTCGAGAACCACCCGTTCACGATCGCATCACTCTGTAGTGACGAGTTTCCGTCTGGATATGGTGAGGAGTACCGGGACATGGTGCTTGTTTTCCGACCGTTTGGTGGGTTTACGAAGAAGGTACTGGACAACGCTCTGGACCATGGACCATGGCACACATATCGAGCGTTCATTGACGGGCCCTACGGTGGCATGCGAAGAACACTCGACTCATTCGATCATGTAGTGCTGATTGCAGGAGGCAGTGGTATCACAGCCCTTGTTTCGCAGCTGCTTGACCTTATCAAGCGCATGCGGGATGCCAAGGCCGTGACGAAGACTGTGCATGTCATTTGGGCAATGAAGCGACCGGAAACGATGGAGTGGTTCAAAGAGGAGTTGCGCATTTGCAGAGAGTACGCGCCGCCAGACAGCGTGCACTGCCAGTTCTACATCACGACAGCGAAGCGACAGAGCACGACAGGGAAAGTCATGAGCGTGCAAACGCCGAATCGACCCGTCAGCGCGATGTTCCACGACAAAGTCAACGACGTCTTCCAGAACATTGCAAGCAACCGCTACTCCACAGCCTCGTCCAATCGTCACTCAGCGCTGATCCGCGACGAAGCAGCCGGAGATCCAGACCGCGAGAAGGAGCTGCGGACTGAGCAGCAGGATCGGCTGCAACCCCTCCCAGAAGCCCACCTTCGTCCAACGCGAAGCACGTCTCGCGGTGGCCACCTAGCAGCTCCATCACCAGATACCTCTCACACTCGCCCATCTACCGACCGCGTCCCCTCCCGCTCCCCAGACGGGCGCACAGTGGTCGAAGAAACACCTCATCTGCCCCCTCACCCAACCCTTCACGAGAAACGCCGCTCCAAAAACCTCAGCCTAGACATCTCCGTCGCCCAGAACACCGCCGCAAACGCCATGCAAACCTACACCGAAACCGGCCAGCCCGCAGCAGCAGACTTCGGCTTCCCCTCCACGCCAACAGAGTTCCAGAAGAACCTCATGCGCTTCGCGTTCATGCCCGCTGCTCTGCGGACGAAGAAGTCAGGCTGGAGTACGGAGTGGGGCAGGCCGGAAATTCCGTTCATGTTGAGGGAGATGAGCGAGGAGTGGACGGGCAGGAGGATTTGTGTGTTTGTTTGTGGGCCGCCGGCTATGAGGACTGATGTTGCGAGGACTGTGGCGGGGTTACAGAGGGAGGTTTGGAGGCATAAGGGACGGGATGAGGTGTTTTTGCATGCGGAGAATTATGCGCTGTAGGCTACAGGGAGGGAGTGGGCGCAGCATTGCTTTGGAGTTTTCGACATGATACCCGACGATGTATGGCGTTTTCGTAGCTCTTTTAGCATCCTGTGAATAGAAGACTCATACATGCAAGATCGCACTGGCGTTGACCATGCAACATTATGCAGTCAGGTCCCCACTGACGCCTCGTCACTCCTCTGACTATTCAACGATCTGCCGCTGAACTCAGCGTGTCCCGCAATACCGCTTCCATGTTGTCGTATCCTGAGATCCAGCACCGAGCAATGATGCCATCAGCACCAGTCGCACTCACGAAATCAACCTGCCAGTCGCTATTGCGACACCTATCCTGCACTTCCCCTCCTGAGTCTGCTCCTCCAAATCTGAAAAGGGCGCTTCGCCATGCCACAGATGGTACAGCCGTGTTCCCAGTGTGAACATGACTGTCCTGATAGAAAACTCATCCTCGCCTGCCCATGATTGCCGTGACTTGGCGTTCTCATGCGACATCGTGGGCATTTCAATGCTGCCATCCGGGCGATAGAGCTGACCTTGCAGGTCGCCAACCTTCGAAGTGAAGGCGGCCGTGAGGAACACGTTGCTAGTATGGAGGTCACAATGGATGAAGTTCTGGCTGTGCAGACGAATCAAGCAGCGAACGATCTGCTGTCCGATCCTGAATCTGAGCTCATCCCTCAGCTCAACCCCATCGTCTAGCATGTCTCGCAATGAGCCTCGCTCGCAATATGCGAAGAGCGGTCGATCCGCGTGATTACCTTTGTACGTCACTAGATTCTCATGTGAGCCCAATCGGTCGTAACGCGCTGCTTCCTCGTGCAGCGCCTCCTTCGCGTCAAGGGTCTTGACATGAGGGTACTTGAGAATAGTGACACCTTCTGCCATGAGGCCTACGAAGTTTCTCTATGAGGCGGCAAGACATCGTACGATACCATCCGGCTGCCAGTAATTGATGCGCACTGTCATTGTAGAGTCGTTGACGGGATCGAGGTCCATCTCCTGATGAGCATGCGAGGGATCGGACGATGTCATCCAGCAGCCAGTATGTGATATGTTCGATCTTAAGGCCTCTGTATTATATGTATGATACCCGGGCTTGCCGCTCTCTTGCATTCGGGTTCACTGTATGCTCCAGAACTGCGTCAGAGCCTGCCGGCAGCTCAAGATAGTGCGATGGGATTGCCTGTGACTTTCCGTCAACCTCGACAGGATCAGCAGAAGCAGGCAGCTCGTTGACAGCATGGTCAGATGGCATCTCGGGTTTCGCATACGGCAGCATCGGCTTGACTTCGTGCTCATGTAAAGCAGGAGTACCGTGTGTAGTACCTCTCGATGCATCATCCTCAGCAATATTCCGTGCTTGTTGTTCGCGCCGCCGTCGAATGCAGAAAACGACGGCGTGGATGGCTGCTCCAGTGAGGAGAAGTGCGCCAATGGCGATGCCCGCAATCACGCCTTTGCTCAGACCCTTTGTATTCGTGTTCGGTGCTATCGTTGTAGCTGCCGTCTCTCGCGTGGGGGAATTAATCGCAATCAAGTGCTCGTTGTTGAGCTTGTCGAAGCTAGTCTGCGCGATCGAACAGTTCTGCCGCTCCCAGTCTGCGGTCACATACGCTTCCTAGAAGAATTTCCGACCAATGGTGTACTGTGTATCGTTGTGAGCAACCCTAATTGGGAAGTAGTTCGTGGCGTTTTCGTAGAACGGGTAGCCCGCTTGCAGATCAAAGGCGCTGTAGGGCAGCGAGATCGTTTGCGTCGGTCCACCACTCAGCGATGCGCCGAAGGAGAGATCCAAGATTTGGCATGGCTTGCAGGTTCCTCTCGCGCACCGTGTCATTGATGAGGAAGAGTCCCGTGCTTGAGTCGTACGAGGGACCGAAGGTGCTGACGAAGGCATTGACCGCATCCTGCGGCAACCAGGTGTGAGGTATCGTGCTATCAACAAAGTGGAAGGTGCCCTCAGGGAGGAGATCAACGTCACCTATAAGATGTACCTGTAGCTTGTACCTGTTGCAGACCTATCTGCAACGGGCGAGAGTTGTCAACATTCATGGTGATGGACAGATTCGCGGGACTGAAGCGATTGCTATCGTGCCCCCCTAAGGTCAGCGATGCGGGCATTTTGTTGCGATAAGCAGCGCCAGCGGTGTAGCCAAACGACAGACTCGGGATCGTGCTAAAATTGACAAGAGTGGTCAGATAGTTTGGAATTGGCTCGTTGAAGGAGTTGATGGGTTTCGGCCCTAGACCGAATTGGCCTAGCAAGTAAGACTTGTCCTGCGATTTGCTGAGCATCAATCTCGACAGGACGTTGGTCGTCGATCGTCACTTACAGCCATGCTTGCGAGAACTTGATGCGACAAATTCATTGCCCGATCATCGGTGCCTAATACAACAGTATGGAACCCGTACAAGCCGTTGCCAGTGTAGCCGAACTGCTCCTCTTGCGCATTCAAGGTGAAGATACCGTTTGAGAGCCAGGTGCTGCTAGTATTGACATCGAGGCCAACACTCGGCGGTATCGCACCGCCAACGTAAGGACAGCTAGGCGGGTGCTCCTCGTCTACACAGCCTTGTGGATTCAGCACCCAAGTCTCCTGGCCAGCAGTGCTGGGTAGGATGCGGAAGTCTTGCAGTGGCGTGCCAACACGAACGATGAAACTGTTCCAGTATCCGTCGTTCCCATCCCAGTTAGTTGATGGCTGCCAGCTGTGAGGCGCAGGAATGGTGGCGTTGACGCTCTTGTTAGACATGCTGAACTTCCAGGCGTCGTTCCAGTGGGTCCTGTGGACTTGGCATCGGGCAGGGCGAACCAACAGTGCACATTCCGGTCAACGCGCTGACGACAGAGAGTCACACGACGCAGACCGTGACTGGGAATTACAACAAGGCTGCCACGACGACAAACGGTGCTTCGCCAACAGCAGCACCGGATGCAGGTCCCTCATCGGCAACTCAGGGGACTGCACCAGCAGGCGCATCGATAACAGCGGTGACGGGTCAGCAGGGTACGCCTAATGGAGCGGGCGCGACACCAGCAACTAGCCCGAACGCCGGCCAGCCAGGTACGACGGCAGCGGCAGGCACAAGCCCAGCAGGAGGTGTCGCCAGTCCAGCGCCTGGTACAGGTACCGGCCAGCAGGGCACGACAGCAGTAGGAGGAGGGAGCGTGGGTCAATCGCCTAGCACAGATGCCGGACAGCCGGGCAGCCCATCATCTGCTGCTGGCAGTGCGAGTTCGCCAGCAAATGCTCCCACCACTGCTCCTCAGCCCACGGGAGTGAATCCTGCGAGCCAAGGAGAGCCGAAAGGCACCACCACATCTGCGGTCGCGTTCACTTATATACCACCTCGCACCACTTCGCCTGCCGCAGTGACATTCGGCACCATTGTCGCAACCCAAAACAGCGCTTCAAATTCTGTCATCGGCAGCACGACCCTCGTGCCCGGCGGCGCTGCAGCCACATTCGGCGACACCTCAGTCTTTCTCGTGAGTGGACGCAGCGCGGCAGTCGTAAATGGAAAAACGTCAGCCATCGTTGAGCCGTCGAGCACACCTGCCGTCGATATCGGAGGCGCGACGCTCGTTGCCGGTGACGCAGCGGCGACGTTCGGCGTATCTACGGTCGCTCTGGCGAGCGGAGGCACAGGCCTAATCGTGAACGGGAAGACCTCGCCTCTCGCCGCAGCTACAGCGCGCCGCTTCTGGTCGGCACGACGGTTGTAGCAACACCGGATGCGAGTGGAGGGTACATACTACCTGGCGGACAGACGGTGTCAGCTGGCGGACTTGCCGTTGGATCCGGTACGATCTACGCTGTTGGAACATCTGGCGGTCTGATTGTCAACGAACAGACTGCCACGCCGCTACCTGGTGGCGCAAAATCTGGTGATAGTGTTGCCAGTGCGATCATGAGTATGTTCGGCATGAGCGGTGCTTCACAGTCCACAGCTGCGACGTCGCCGGGTGCGTCGAGCACTGCGCCCGTGCCGTACACTGGCGGCGTTGGTAGTGTGCATGGGAAGGTAGTAGGGAGTAGTCCGGGGGTTGCAGTGCTGCTCCTCGCTATCGCTTGCTTGTAGCGCCTATCAGCGCTTGCATATTTCGACCTTGAACTGCTAGACCGTCTAATAATCATGACATGAGATTGATCAAGTTTCATTTCACTCCTGCGAAGCCATCTAGCGAGGTTTCACATTGCCGTCATCTGCCTCCTTGATCAATGCATCACGCTCAGCCTTGCCCAGCTGCCTCTTCGCCCCTACAGGCACCCTCCTGCTCGAACCACATGCTCTACAGTCACACGTCTGGACATCAGCCCACGGTTTGCCGCCATCGCGACTCAAATTCTCGATTCGCGTGGTGCAAGTCAAGTGAGACAAGAGGGGCGTGGAGCAGCGCTTGCAGATGTTGTGTTTGACTTGAGGTGGAAGCCTGATCTGAGTCTTGCGGGCGATGGAAGTAAGGTGGGAGGTGTAGAGATTGGGCAGGCCGGGAAAGTGATACTCTGAAGTGACGGCAGAGCCCGTGACGGCTGGATCTGATGAGGTGCCAGGTGCAGGTGCTGTGAATGCTGCAGCATGATCAGATTCCGAGACGATTCCATCCGATGCGCTTTGCGGTGGCGAGATGCTGTCCGCTGGGCGAAGCAGTGCAGACTCGTTGATCTGATGCGCTTGCTTGATCAAGTACTGAGCGATGCGCTGGAGGTGGTCGATACGAGCCTGACCGTGCTTGAACACAGCGCCTTTGGAGTTTTTGCCTTTGCCCATATCTGCGTGCACTTGGAAAGCGTTCAAGGCGAGTCGATAACAGGGTTCTGCGTTACCCCACTATTGCTGAAGAACTTCATTGCGTCGGTCGCTTCGATCAGCCGTGCCATCAGAGATTCACATCCACTTCTGAGAATGACTGCTGTGAGTATGAGTGGGGCTTCGCGAATGGAGGCGCAGGTGGAGGTGACTCAGCAAGTACACTAGTGGCTTGGCAGGCGTGATGTCCGTGCAAGTGCGAGACGCAAGGCTTTCCAACGCGACAACATTGTTCACCCTGATCCTCCATCACCTCACCTTCGCCAGACCATAACACCGCCACCCCCCCTGACACTCCTCGTGATCTTTGACAGATTGCGCAGTATTTCACAACCGCGGATATCAACACAGCGAGCACCCACTCACCTCACGACACACCCACACCACTTCCACCATGTCTGCTGAGGAGGATCTCATCGACTACTCTGACGAGGAGCTTCAGGCAACTGAGGCAACCGCCACTGGCACTGCGACAAATGGCGACGCCAAGAAGGGCGATGCTGGAGCCGACAGCAAGGATGCGAAAGGTTCCTACGTGGGTATTCACAGCAGTACTTTCCGCGACTTCTTGCTCAGGCCCGAGCTGCTAAAGGCCATCACCGACTGCGGTTTCGAGCATCCCTCCAAGAGTTAGTTGCCCACCCGTCCGTTGCGAATCTCGAAATGCCGAGCGTCCGTCTGCGTCAGAGAAACACGAGGGTAGTATGAATGAGTGGAAAGGACAGCACCGGAATTGAGGCAGCCACTGTCCTTGGCACTATACGCCTGTGTCGGGATAAGCTGTCGAGGAAGGCTGCCGGTCGCAGCGCCCGTCAGGCACGAGCAGCGCATGGGCTCTCAGCTACAATCGCGTAAAGCGGGCTGTATGGTCTTCGGACTGTCATCGTGTGCGGTGCGGTGACTCAACGAGCATGCGCAATGCGCTGCGACTGAGGCGCTTGGCGGGAAGCTTTGCTTGATTTGCGACGAGGGAAGATGACGAGACGGACGCTTGGCACTGCACGCGATACACTTCACGAGGGAACACACAATCTGACATCATGACCTCCAGTCCAGCAAGACGCCCTGCCCATCGCAATTCTCGGAACCGATCTCATCGGACAGGCCAAGTCTGGGCTGGGAAAGACCGCCATCTTCGTGCTGGCTACCCTACAGCAGATCGAGCCTATTGCTGGCGAAACCTCCGTTCTCGTCCTCTGCCACACCCGTGAGCTCGCCTTCCAGATCAAGAACGAGTACGCTCGCTTCAGCAAGTACCTACCCGATGTCAAGACCGCAGTCTTCTACGGTGGTACCCCGATCCAGAACGACATCACGATGCTGCAGAACAAGGAGACGCACCCTCACATCATCGTCGGTACTCCTGGCCGCCTCAACGCCCTTGTGCGCGACAAGCACCTCCGCCTCGGCAGCGTCAATCGCTTCGTGCTTGATGAGTGTGACAAGATGTTGGACCAGATTGGTGCGTAGTCGTGATCACCTGCCCATTGGCTCGTCACTAACACATCACAGACATGCGCCGCGACGTCCAAGAGATCTTCCGCGCAACCCCTACGCAGAAGCAAGTGATGATGTTCAGCGCGACCTTCTCCGCCGAGACCCTCCCCATCTGCCGCAAATTCATGCGCAATCAAGAAGAGCTCATCGAGTCCGACGAGAAGAAGCTCACGCTCTACGGCTTGCAGCAATACTACATCAAGCTCACCGAAGCCGAGAAGAACCGCAAGCTCAACGATCTGCTCGACGAGCTCGAGTACAACCAAGTCATCATCTTCGTCAAGTCCACCCTCCGCGCCACCGAGCTCGACAAGCTGCTCCGCGAATGCAACTTCCCCTCCATCGCCGTGCACTCTGGTGTCAGCCAGGAAGAGCGCATCAAGCGGTACCAGAAGTTCAAGGAGTTCAAGGAACGTATCTGCGTGTCTACTGACGTCTTCGGTCGTGGTATCGACATCGAGAGGATCAACCTTGCTATCAACTACGATTTGCCGGGCGATGCGGACTCTTACCTCCACCGTGTCGGGCGCGCTGGGCGATTCGGAACTAAGGGCGTGGCTATCAGCTTCGTCTCTTCGGAGCAGGATCAGGATGTGCTTAAGCAGGTTGAGAAGAGGTTTGAGAAGAGTGTGGATGAGTACCCGAAGGAGGGGATCGACGTTAAGAGCTATATGGCTGCTTAGACGATGGGAGACGACGGTGGAGATGTTACTAGAATGTGAAAAGGCGTATGGCGACCGAAATGGTCTGCGCGGCTTCACGGAGGTGGCGTAGTGCAGCAAGCTTGACGACGAGGGAAATGAAGCTGTTGGTGAAGGAAACGTGAGTGGAAAGAGCAGATCAACCAGAATGGAAAAGCCTTCAGATCAGAAGCATGATTGGCAACAGGATGCGATCCTCTGCCATCCCATAACTCGCACCTCTTTCCCCCCTACATAGACTCCACAGCTTCCTCATTTCGTAGGCGCCTACCATACTTCCACTCAAGCACATCACCATCGGTATACCGATCCAAATATGAGGCACGTCGGATCCGTCCATCTCGCTTCGAGCGCCCGAACGAATCGCCGAGTTCGTTGGCTTCGGTGACATCCTCATCCCTTTCCATTCCACAGCCCTGTCAATAGCAGAGGTGTCAAGACCGGAACGAGTGTCGTACGATCAGTGTGGCGTTTTAAGCGTAATTTCAAGGCTATAGCAGAGGATGAAACGCACAAGATGGACATGGTGGGGTTGGGATTGTCACGCGGGCAAGCGCTTGGGCGACTGTCGCTGACTCATTGGCGGCGATGGCGGTGACGTGAAATGAGTTCACGAGGTGTTACTTGGTTTCTATCTGGACGTGAGAGTAGAATCACGACTCGTTGTTCGACTGGCTACAGCTGGTGGTCGTACGACGGTAGCTTTGTTAATGATGGAGTGCGCGAACGTAATCGGGAAGAGGATGTCAGTCAGCTGCCCAATTCACTAATGCGCGCTTCACCTGACAAGCTTCCAAGGGCGGCCAGCGGTGAGGTGAGGTGAAGGGACATGTCCATGGGCATAGACGAAATGCCGTGTCGGAGGCTGTGCCTGTAGATCTCTTTGCTGCAGTCTGCAGTGCGATGATCATAGTACTGCAAATAGCAAGGCCGACGTGTTCATGCCGATCTTTCAGGTACCGTGTGGTATACTATATGCTGTGGCGAGGAGAACATATCTGCGGCATGCTATTGGCTAGACGGTAGCATACTATGCCTCGTAGCCTGGTCCAGCCCACAATCCACAATGGTTTTGTCTTCGAGGTCAGCGAGTCAGCCCGTCGCGGCTCATGTTCAACGGCAGATCTCATCGCCGCCCTGCAGATGCATTGGAGTCAGCTCCCGCTCTCCTGCGGGTACTCGTTGAAAATACGCCGCTGAGACGGAGCTTGAATATCGAGCAGGGATTGCACCACGGACGCAGGGCCAGGGCGTTCAGGGGTTCACGCGTTCATCTCAACCTCATCGCAAGCTAACGGTGAAGCTGCCCGCCCTTCGTAGCGAATGCGGCTGGAGTCACAGAGTAGAACGCTCTGCGTGGAAGGAAGTTGGCTGGAGGAAGCGAAAGTTGCAGATAGGCCTTTCGGACATGCTCTGATCGGCGTGGGAGAAATTGGCGCCGATGCTTCTGCACGCGAGGGATTAAGCTCATGGCTGCTGCCAGGCTCACGGCTAAAGCAATACCGTCCAGCCACTTTCTTTGCTTCGCATTTGGGGATGCGAGATTGCGCTGCGATAAGATATTACAATGCTTACCAACGCTGCGGAAGAGTCCCCGACCGTTGCTTGGACGGGGCGGTCGACGTCAGCCTGTGAGGCCGAATGTCGAGGTGAGGTGTTGGGTAGTTACAAGGCGGGCGAGATAAGTGAGTGATCGGCAATGACGGATACCGAGAAAGTGTTGAGTTTCGGATGGCCGTTGGGTCGAGCATCTCACGCGAAGTGCAAAAATAGAGTTCTTCGCGGTGCGGACCAAAATGCTGAAGGTTGGATAGGCAGTTTGGGCAGTCCGGGGGCGGTCTCTCTAGCGATTTGACGAAATGGGCCGATATATCACGACATAGCAGGCTTCTATATGGCACGGAAGCACGCGGATCCGCAAACCCAGGACATTGGGCTGTGTTGCCAGGCGCAGACAAGGCGACGCGAGATGTAGTGCGACGGGTTAACGGCTGGGAAACGCTTCCTTCGGGGCCTGCATGGGGTCAGGGCAGAGTGCTGTAGGCGGAAGTATGGGCTAGCATCGATGATATGGCGCAAGTCGCGTCCGCGCTGTTGCCACGTTGATTGACGGGCGAGGCCTGCGGCGTAGCACACGTGAAGGCGCTTGGCTGTGTGCGGTGCAGCGTGGCTGGTATGCTGGCAGCCGGGGGTGCACGACCATAGCAGCGCGCGCATCGTGTGTTTCATGGGCACAGAACCAACAAATCCGCGGCCGAGAGTGGCCATTGTGCAGCTAGATTCATGCCCGCCCCACAAGCGCGCAAGTGCAAGAGCCGGACGATCTATCTTTCCCGTGTGTGCGCGCAGCTGTAGTGGAGAGTAGAGGAAGCAGCTGCATGGACTGGCACATTTCATACACCCTAGCGGCCGAGACACACAGCAAGCTCGTCACTGCCCGCCGCCCTTGCCCTTGCTGTCCGAAAGTCTTGCGTTTCTCTCCCTCCGCCCACCACCTCTGCCTCACCACCGCAGACAGTCACCTCGACGCCGCGCCCTCGCCGTCACTTGTGCGCTCCTTGGGTATTGTTCGCATCCCACACGCTCGTTTCCTGCCTCGCCGCCGCCGCGCCGACAGCCTTTCGGACTTTCTGCAGCGGTGGAATAGCGTGACGCGGCCAGCTCAGACACACTAGCCGCAACCTGCACCTGCACGTACGACGAAGAGAGCTCCCAGCACCACTGCAGCACACAACAGCAGTGACTGCGATTACACGTGCACTGCACACACACAACCACAGCGAAGACAGCATACACGCCTCCTTCACCGCAAGCATTGGGTGGTGGAGCATTTCGTCTGCCGCAGTTCTCCACCTCCGCCGCAGTTCTGCACCGCACCACGCTCGCACAGCGCCATGGCGCCCTCAACACCCAGACTGCGCATCCTGTCAGGTCAGTCCCCTACATCCCTCCCCTACCCTATCTATAACAATCAACGCCACAATGCACACGGTCCACAGCGGTAGTGCAACCCGCGCGCGAGTTCAATGCGTCGTGGTGATCCACTTTCTCTCCAACTAGCGCATAGCGAGAGATATCCGCATCCGCACTCGAAAGCTTCGCCAAGTTTACTCGACGCGGTCTCCATGCCCTGCATCGTTCCACTCACTCTCCCTAATCATGCCGTCTCTCGTGATCGACGCTGGAATGGATCAAGGCGACACCTCACTAACGCAACATTGCTGTGTAGTCGGCGGTAATGCTGTCTCGGCCTTTCTCTCCTGGCGACTGTCCGCGACGAATGCCTGCGATGTGACGCTGGTGTGGAAGAATGGCTACGACGATGTGTCGCAGTATGGCATATCATTCAGGTGAGTGGGGATATGTCCGAGACATGGGAATGCAGTGGCTGACACACATACAGGTCTGATAAGTTCGGCAATGAGCGATTCAAGCCCAGACATGGTCCGTTCTGTCTTGCCGGCCCCTGGTGTGTCCCCATACTAACACCGCAGAGTAGTCGTCCGCACTCCCGAAGAAGCCGCCGGTCTCTCTCGCGCCTCATACGACTATGTAGTCCTCTGCATCAAGGCATTACCCGATGTTTACGACCTGGCCTCAGTCATCGAGTCTGTAGTCGCGCCTCAGCACACCTGCATACTTGTCAACACCACGCACAACCTTGGCATCGAGTCATACCTTGAGCAGCGATTCCCGACGAACGTCGTCCTCTCGTTAGTGTCAGGAGCAGAGATCGCACAGACTGGCACCAGTGAATTCGAGCACAAAGGTGCTACAGAGCTTTGGGTGGGAGCTGCGAACAAGAACCCATCCATACCAGCTTCGATACAGCAAGATATGGCAGAGGCGTTGGCTATGACTTTGAAAAGCGGCGCTGTGGAGTGCGAGGTGTCGCCGAACATCAGGCAGCAGCAGTATGAGCGTATGATTGGGTATGTTGGCATGAACGATGCGGAGGTGAACATGACTGACGATACCGCAGACCTATTGCTTTTCACCCGACGAGCGTTGTTTTTGAAACACCCACACACACCGAGCTTCTCGAGAAGGTCGGAGTACGATCACTGGTGACTGGAGTCATCGACGAGCTGCTCAGTCTCGCTGCTGTGCAGGGCTGCAACTTCCGGCCCGGTTTTCGGGAATACGTGATGGAACAGATGCTTGCTACGACCGAGGCGCACAGCACGATGTACCAGGACTTCCTCGCACGAAGACCAATGGAGATCGAGACATACCTGGGATCACCCATCAAGCTCGCACAAGAAGCTGGAGTTGCAGTGCCGCGAATAGAGACGCTCTACTCACTATTGCATAATGCCAACATCATGAACCAGAATCGTCCACAACAGCAGCCGGTAATGGAAGGTGCGCCTCCACAACAGCAGCGGATGTCTTCAGCACCACCCCCACGAGGCTACCCACCACAAGGTCCAATGCCTCCACAAATGCGAAACGGCATGCGACCTGGACCGCGCAGCCGAGCACCTTCCGCACAAGGTGGACCGCCACCTCCGGGCGCACGACGTGGACCTCCACCGACGAACGGATACGGTCCTCCGATGAACGGAAATGGCTATGGACCTCGAGGACCGCCTCCAGCAGCGATGCAGCGTCGACCATCATTCGACAATGGCGATCTCCCAGCAGAAGAGTTCAGTCATTTGATGCTGTACGATAACATCCCAGAGGGTGCATTGGCCGATGGTGGCTACGATACGATGACGCCTTCAGCATCATCTGGTGACTTGACATTACGAGAGCGCGAGCTCATGCTGAGGCAGAAAGAGCTGGCTTTGAGAGAACAAGAATTCGGCATGCGGCGCCGTGGTCCACGGATGCCGCCACCAGCTTCGCATGCAGGATATGATGACGACGACGACGATGGTGAGGACTTCTTTGATCCGGCAACGGCGCCCGCGGGACCACCAATTGACGCCGAGAACTTCGACATGATGAGCGTGACTTCGAGAAGGACGAGGAAAGCACCCAGTGCCAGTCAGCTGCGCAACAATCCAGAAGGCATGGGTCCCGGAGGCGCACCTCGCAACAGCCGCGGCTACAGACGGCCACCCCCGAAGAACCGCGCAAGCACCACGATGGTGAGCCAGATGCCCAATCTACGGGAAGAGCTGATGAGCAATCCTCTCATGGGCTACTCTTCGGATCGCTACGGCAACGTTGACAGACACAATATGGGTCAGGAATCCAGGACGAACTCTTTGACAGCCGAACGCCTCCACGACATGCACGCCCGCGCACCTCCGGGCGCATACGGTACAGGCGTCGGTCCACCCATGTCCCGCCGCGGCAGCCACTCCCCCGGCAACCCTCTCGCGCCCAACGGCCGCCCACCGATGGGCCGTCCTTCGCCGCCCGATAGTTACGGGCCTCAGCAGAACGGCCACGGACCCATGCCTCCGCCAAAAGGGCCTTCCCCGCCTGGCATGAGACAGCCAGTCCCGCGATACCCACCTAGACATGGCAACAGCGTGGCGCCGCAGCAGGTTGAACAAACGGCAGGGGTGAGCAACTTGTATCCTCCCAAAAGCGGCGCGCAAGTACGCAGTCTGACTGGTTCTGCGAGCGCTAGCGCGGGGAGTGGTGATAGTAACCGGTCTGCTGTGATTGATTCAAGTGAGCCGAGCGCGCATAGTTCGAGTAGCAGTCTGGGGCCGAGGGCGCAGCATGCTGTTGGTGTGCGTTAAGTGGACAAGCGGAGAAGCCGAAGCTGTGCGCAGAGTGAAGGAGCTGGCGCTTTGCGCAAGAGGGATGCTTTGGAGGATTGAGTAGGATGATTCGCACCGGCTCCGCATCCTAAATCTCGGGCCCTCTTGCGTGTCCGACTTCGCATACATGATCGAGCATCTCTCGAGACGCATGCTACTTTTCACCGGACGTCGACAATATTCGAGCCGGCCATTCGAAGCATAACTTTTCCCCTCGTACATATCGTCTCCACTGGATCATTGGCGCAAACCGCCACGTATCTCTAATGTATGCAACAACCGGCGCTCGCTCGACCATCGGCAACACGCGCGCTGTTTGGACACCTTACAGGCGCACGCAATATCTGGAAAGTGGCTGGCAGGGAAGAAAAATAGATTGTGGTGCGCGAATGGACCGCGCAGGGAAACGAATGGTGGCTTAGCGATTCTTGCTTTCTTTGCATCGACGGCGGTGATTAGCGACTCGTTCACTGGACAGGGAATGGAAGCTTGATGGGATGGGCAAAGCATGTCAGATCAGGATACAGTATATGGAATGGAGGCGAAGTGGAGGAAAGTGGTGTTTAGTGTCGAATATAATTCTTGTCCTTTGTTCATTGATCACTGATATCGCGATTTGGTGACGACTGAGGAGACGAGCACCTGCAATCAACAAACATCTCTACTTTGCTCTGCCCGTGCGTTGATCGCTCAGGACGCCTCGAGCGTCCTCCTCTCTGCGCTTTCCTGCACTCTTGGTGCGGAAGCTCCGGCACGGCTCCGTCAGCGTTTACTAACGAGCAAAGCGGGAGCACTCTAGACTCCACCTTACCATTGCTCGAGACTGTGACGTCGCTGCGTGTAGTTGCAGAACTACCAGAATGTAATGTAGATAACTGCCCAAGTAAGCTCCGCTCTTTCTTCAGCCTAGCTTCTCCTCGTTTTGTTGTTCATAGGCCAGACTGGAGAGAGGATCATGACCACCCCCCGCGTCTTCATCATCCGTCACGGCGAAACCCAATGGTCGCTCAATGGCCGGCACACAGGCAGCACAGACATCCCTCTCACTGCTGCTGGCGAGAAGCGCGTACGCGCCACAGGCCGCGCGCTTGTAGGGCCGGACCGCCTCATCATCCCCTCGAACCTCGCTCATGTCTACGTGAGTCCACGGAAGCGGGCACAGCGGACGTTAGAGCTGCTTGGCCTGGGCATCGAGGGTCTGGGAGAGGAGGGAGAGGGCCATAAGTGCGGGGCGAAGGTCGAGGTGAGAGAGGAGATCAGGGAGTGGGAGTATGGGGATTATGAGGGGGTGACAAGTAAGGAGATTCAGGAGCAGAGGAGCAGCAAGGGGGAGGGAGAGTGGGATATCTGGCGGGATGGGTGTCCAGGGGGAGAGTGAGTCCGCTCCTGTCGCTAGAAGCTGCTGCTAAAGGCAGTATGTATGATCTGGAGACGCAGGGGAGCTGACGTATGTGCTGCGTAGGTCTCCAGAAGACTTGACAGCGCGGTGCGACAAGATCATAGCAGAAATCCGAGAGCGATTCCACGCCCACGCGATTGGCAAGCCTAAAGGCTCTGTTAAGGAACCCTACGATGTCTTGATCGTAGCTCACGGACACATCCTGCGCTCGTTCGCTGGCCGATGGGTAGGGAAGAACATCGCCGACAACCCAAGCCTGATCCTCGAAGCCGGCGGCGTCGGCACGCTAAGCTACGAGCACCACAAGCTCAACGAGCCAGCAATACTGCTCGGCGGAGCGTTCATGAGTGATGTGGTCGAGGAGGTGGAGGGCAAGGACGGAAAGTCGTGATGGATTTTTGGTGATCTGGTAGTCTTGAGCTACTTCGCCAATAACTAGACGTATAGACAGCCCCCTTCCTGGCTTGCCTCCATCATTCCTCCTCCCTACTCCCCGTTCAACCCACAAAGATCCCACCCCATCACCCTATCCAGCCAAAATGCCACCCTCCAGTACATCCCCGCTCTCTCCCAATCGAACTTCCCATCCCCCGTCCGTGGCACAGTCGCCCCAATAATCTCGCTCCCACTCAGCCACGCCATCCAGCTTTGCTTCGGCTGCTTGGGCATCAGCGCCATATCAGCTGGTAAAAGTTTCGCGGGCGTGGCGCCAGGGATACGCGTTAGTCGTGGTGCTGCCAGTGCAGCAGTGGGGATTTGAGGTTGTAGTGCTGTAGACGAAGCAGAAGACTGCAGCGCCGTGGACTGTCGCACAGAGCGCAGCAACCGCCCAGCATCTGGCGTGCTTGGCCATTGTCCAATGCCTTGTGGCGCATCATCGTCCGCTGCGCCTGCCACGGTGCCTGAGGACAACGTCTCCTCTGTCTCCCCGTCGCGCTCGCCGCCCTCGACCTGCACTGCCGTCCCCGTCGTGGTAGAGAAAGTCATCGGCAGCGCATCCCCCGTAATCTGCGCCCCCGCATTACTCGCCCATATCACCTCGTCTCTTTGCGGCCCTGCGCCGCGCCAAAACTCCGCGTAAACTAGACAGCCTTTGATTTTGTGCGGGCTCTTTTCCACGGCTAGGGTGGCGGCGCCGAGAGAGTCGAAGGTGATTTCTACCCAGTGCTCCCCTCCCGCAAACCTGTTCTTCCGCCCCAAACTCGCTTTACTCAGACTCCGCTGCGCTGCGAGCCGATGCTTCGTCCGTAGCAGATCTGGCCGTGCGGTGGGAGGGTGGCGCTCGTAGTCCTCTAGCACCACGCCGCCGGAGACGGTTTCGTAGAAGTCGAGGGCGGCGTATTGGGAGGCGGGGGAGAAGCCATAGAGCAGCACCTCCGTCGGCTCCATGTCCACAACACTCTGCACCACCACCGCCTGGCTTCCCTTCGTTTCTGCCGGCTTCGCGCCTTCCTCCCGCTCCCCTCCTTGCCCGCCTCTCATCCGAAGAAACACCTCGTCCTCCGCTCTCTGCACCTCAGCCTTCAATCTATCCTCCTCTTTCCTCGGCTCCGCTGTCTTACTCCTACTCCTACTAGTCCCTCTCCTTCGCACGCTGCGGCCAAAGGGTCCGCTCTCTTTCTCTACACTATGGCGTTCCGAGCGCAGGAGGTCTGCGGGCTGGATGTGCGTGGAAGAGTAGCCCCAGGGGAGCTGGGTGTTGGTGAGGGAGTCAGTGTAGCGTTCGTGCTCGGGGACGGCGTGGATCTGCATGCCCCGGCCGAAGGGGGAGGGGTTATGGGGATCCATCTTTGTGGTGGGATATGGGGAGGATATGGAGAAGCGTTGGAACAGGGTAGCAGTATGCAGAGTACAATGGAACCAAAAAGTTCGAGGTGGATGTTTACTGAGCCGCGGTCTGTGCGCGTCGTATGGGCAGAAAGGAAAGCGCGTCTTGACAAGGTCACAGACAGGTCCATTCATGTTTTTCAGTTCACTTCTACTACGGACTAGCACAGTATCAAGAGAAGACTTTGGGCTCTGCAGCGTGAATGTAGGTATATACGCAGAGCTGAACGCCCTCTGGCGAACTGGGCTGGAAGAGACCAGCTTGTGGCGATTGCGAAGCTCATCGTAGAGCTCCTTTGCTTCCGGCTGCAGCGTGATAGTGGTACAAGTGCTGCTCGATGGGGTTGCAATGAGCTTACCAGTCGTCGTCATCTTTCTCGTCATCTGCACACGCGTTAGCAGTCCATCTCCATGCCCCGTTACTTCTACGTTCAGGATTGACTTACCACTATGACTAACCTTACTCTTCCTTGCCGCGAGAGCACTCGCCAACGCCCCAGCCAACCCTCCTTCCGCAGTGCCTCCACTCGGTGCCGCTCCACCAGCTACTGGTGCAGCCGGCTCGGCTCCAGGCACAGCAGCAGCACTCCGATCCTTCTTCTCCTGATCGCTTACCTTCTTCAACCTAGCACCCTTCTGGATGTCCGCTAGCAGACCGCCTCGGCCCGGCACAGGAGCGCTTGGAAGCGACGGGACTGAGTCGGCAGGTAGTGCTGGCTCTCCGCGTGAAGGCATAGGTGGGGGAGGTGGCGGGCCGGAAGATGAGGGTGGCATTGGGGGAGGTGGTGGTGGGCCGGAAGAGGTTGGTGGGAGAGGCGGTGGTGGTGGCGGGCCAGACGATGTGGCAGGTAGCGGCGGTGGCAGAGGTGGGCCGTTCGATGATGAGGGCGGTGGAGGGACGGATCTCGTGTTGGATGGTGGCAGAGGTGGAGGAGGTGGCGGGAGGTAGTCTGTACTTGGCGCTGTGCTTCGCGGTGGAGGCGGAGGGACGTAGTCTGTAGATGACGCTGCATTCCGTGGCAGAGGCGCAGGAGGCATACCCACTAAAGCTGCGGAGGTCGCCTGATACGTGCTGTCTCGTGCTGGAGGTGGAGGTGGCACGCCGCCTGAGCGTGCTGGAGGTGGAGGTGGACCTGATGGAATTCTTGAGCCGGAGAAGGGTGGTGGGACGCCGAATCTACCAGGCGAAGGTGCAGATTCCTCTTCAAGCGGCGTCTTGGGCGGTCGAGGCGGTGGTGGTGGGCCAGGCGTCGATTGACTTGTAGCTCGTGCACGTGCAGCGGGTGCTGGACTAGCAGCGAATTTGCCAGCGTCTGCAAGTGGTGGCGGAGCTCGGAAGCGGGGTCTCGGAGGCGATGGGGCTCGTGGAGGGCTGGGCGACGGACTCGGCGGTCGCTGTATAGTCGGCACTGCACCTCCTGCCGTTCTCCTGGATGGTGGAGGCGCAGGCGGTGGACCGCGTTTCGAAGCTCCCCCAGATGAGCCTGTGTGTTGAGGACTGAGGTTTCCAGGCGGAGGAGGCGGTGGCGCCCGTGCTGATCGCTCCCTTTTCTCTGCCTCCGCCGCCGCCGTAGCCTTGTGGTGCTCCAGATACGTCTTGATGAATCCAGCGTTCTCCTCGATCTGGTCCGCGGTAATCCCCATCTCCTCCAGCTCCCTCAATACAGTCTGTACGTCCGGGTCACTTAAATCGATCCCCGAAGAAGTCGATCTCGCGACGGAAGGTGGTCTTGCAGGCGATCCAGGCGTCGGACCGTAAATTTCCACCCCTCTAGGCGGAATGATACTCTGTGGCGGACCCTGCTGTGGTGCCGTGCTGTTCCTATGGCCTGATCCAAGCAAGTTCCCCAGCCCA
Source organism: Cryoendolithus antarcticus (assembly GCA_002077065.1). Lineage (NCBI taxonomy): Eukaryota > Fungi > Ascomycota > Dothideomycetes > Cladosporiales > Cladosporiaceae > Cryoendolithus > Cryoendolithus antarcticus. The sequence goes on along the minus strand of NAJO01000028.1, from coordinate 527,559 downwards.
AATCTCGACTTATGCGGCCCCACGCCGCCACCTCCCGCAGCACCTCCAGCGTACTGCTGCCCAACTCCACCCCCACCACCTCCATAACTACTCTGCACCGCAGCACTAGCGAACGGTCTCCCCTTCGTGCCCTTGGCAGCATTCTTCTCCCTCTCATCAACCTTCTTCCGAAACTGCTTCGCCTCCTTCTCATCCGCAAAGCTCAGCCCCGCCAAACACTCCTCCAATTCAAAGCTATGGAAATACGTCCTGTCCTGATTATACTGGAAGGTGTCGTAGATCTCCTGGTCCCAGAGGACGCCGCGATTCGAAGGCGAGACGTCGACGAGTTTGAGCCAGAAGGTGTTGCCGACGAGGTCGTTGGCTAGGACCGCGGCGCCTTGGAGGCCGGTGTAGGTCCATTGGGAGCGGTCGGAGGGGTGGGCGATGTATAGTTTGGCTACGGCGACGGCGTGGATTTTGTTGGAGGCTTTGGGGACGGTGCGTTTGACGATTTGTTTGTCGTCGTCTGTGAGGATGGAGGGCATGGCTGTGGTGTGGTGTGTGTGCAATGAGCTCTATCTCATGGCGTGGACGTCGCCCAATGGTATGAATGGCTCAAGGCGAGAAGGTGGCTCTCAAAGACATGACTTGGAGCTCTCAAAGCAGCATCATTCCTAGCCCGTGTGCCAAAGTCAAGGGCGAGTATGCATGAGGCATCATCGGTCACTGCGGCTCGAGAGTTGACGTACGCTGCTCTCACAAAGTCTTGGCAAGTTCTTCCACTTACATGTCACGCAAAACTGTCGTCGTTGTTACCACATCGACTCTGTGGTCGACCGCCAACAGGACACTTTCTATTCGAGCAGTCAATAGTCGCCAGTCTGCTCCTCGATTACAATGGCGCTCACGCACCACTTCTCCCGCCTCATGCGTCAAGGACAAAGATCATCCAGATCGCGTCGCGCGTCCCAGAGGTCATCAACTCCGGGAAGGTTCGGTTTCTGAAGAACCCACCGTCATGGAGATCGCGTCTTGACTGCCGTCCTGGACACCGCGTATCAAGCATAGCACGATGTTGAGCGGACCTACTGCCGCCCTACGTTTCATCCGCGAGCAAACTCCCGCTTGGCCGCTCGTGAAACCCCCGCCTGGTCATTGACATGTACATCACGCATGGCACTGACCATCAGCTCGACGTCGTAAGTCCGAATGCAGAGGTCAGCATGACTCTCGAGTATGGCGTTCGATGAGCGGCAAGTGTAACTTCGCTGTATCGATATCGATAGTTTCTCATATCTCGACACGCGCTTTCTCTCTTTCCTTCATCCGCATCGACACATCTCTCTTCTCCCTTGTACTTCGCGGTACTGTGTGTAGTCACAGTCAAGATGGCGAACGCAACAGCAGACCCGATCAGCCATATTTTCGAATCCTTCGGCAACCCAGCTATTCAATCAACCCTCCTCTTTGCCGCACTCACCATCCTCGTCCTTGCCGCCATCCTCTCCAGCACAACAGCGGGCAGCCTCTTCTCTGGACTTCTGGCATTCTCTTACAGGCGACGGTACCAATCCTCTACCGCCAGCTCTCGGAAATTGACATCATCGAGCTCCCGCTCTGGGTTAGCGTCGAGATGATTTTCACACAGTACGCGCACGCCGGCCATCAGTGCTACTACGTTATTATTGGTGTTTTGCGCAGGAACACAGTGTTCTGATCAAGGACTGTGTGGCTGTGTGGGATGTGGGGGGTTGCGCTTGTTATAATGCAGGTGTTGGTGTCGGTGAGGCATTATGAGAAGGTTGGAAGTCCCGCGGGTGCATGGGCTTGATAGAGAGCTGATTAGTAGTAGGTTATGTATCACTTACTTGCTTTGAGCGGGTTCGCGATTGTACATCTGCTATGCAGTATTGCCGTTGGACATGAGACGCGCGGAATTGTCCACGAGCCTTCCTCGCTAGGGCTTGACCTCGAGAAAGGCAAGCCGAGAACATCGACGGCGAAGTACCAGCCGAGTACAGGAACGCTAATCACGTGCGATGCATGAGGTGTATGTCGACAGTCTCAAGCTGTGAATGGCATAAGTTGCGAGTGGGGCATGCATATGCAGGTACGGCTCGAGCTGCGATCAGCTTCCATGAGGCATTTTCACTTCTATCGAGCAGGCCTGGGATAGTCTGGCGAATGCGCTCACAGGTTTTGAGGATACGACAAGCTCACAGCTCGGCAAAAAGAGTGACGACTTGAGCAGATTGGCTGACCTTCCGTCAGCCATCCTGCTCGTGACCTTCATCAAGCATGCCACTTGCAGATGCTCTGAGCCTCGTCGGTTTGCTCGCTGTGGCAGATCTCGACCTAGTCGCCTGGCGCACAGCTTTTACTGCCACCTCCACATGGCTCGATGCGCTGGTACTCTGCCCTGGCCTGCATCGTCAACATGAAGCGCAGCATCTGGCACACGGCGAGTTCCCAGCGTGTGCGGCCATGACTACTGGCTTTGTTTTCCGAGTTGAGAATCCAGCTACTGTTGCATATCTGCAGAAGATAAGCAGGACGGGGCATCTGACGGATCTTACCGTTTGCGATCTGCGCAACGCTTCCGAAGCTTTTCAAGCCGCCACCGGGATTACCGACGGCATCGTGAGCATCGCAGCTGCATCTACTATTGCAGCTATCAGCATTCTGATCTACCTCGCCGATACCTGGGCCCTAGCTTACGTCGCAACCTTGATACTCATCCGCCTCCTCAACACCGCCATTATCCGTCGCCAAGTCGACATCGACTGGCATGGCGCATCCGAGCCAGGCGTGAAAGGTGACCTCTTCATCCTGCTCAGCTACGACCGCTGGGTGCGCATCAAGGGCGATGTCGACGATCTTAAAGCCATCACGTCAGGGCGATGGCTGCGCGAAGCAACGCCACTGGAAGAAGCAGTTCTGGGCGCAACGACGTTGTTGGCGTGGGGCGCTCCGATATTAGCTGCTGCTGCGAGTCAAACAGGGCAGCTCACGATTATGGGGGTGCTGCTGGGTAATGCGAAACTGCTAGGATGGGCGAATGTGAGGACGGATGTGCTACGGATGAAAGGGAAGATGTTGCGAATTGTTGGGCAGCGGAAGTACGAAAGACGCAGAGTCTTGGCTGAAGAGCTGATTGAGGAGAGTGGGAGGGACGACTGGGCTGTTGCGATGGCACTCATGCCGCCGAAGAGTGGTGCAAGTCAGTACGCAGGCGGCGCAGTAATGTGAAAGGGTCGGTAATAGTAATTCACGATGACGCCGATTGATATCAGTGTTGCGAACAATCTTTCACATTTCTTCCAAAACTTCGAGAGTTGGAGCTTATTTTTACCTGGAAGAGCAGTTTCATTGCTGCCGAGCATAAGGCTGATCATGCGGGACCAGCCGACAGCTCATACGCTGTAGATTATGTACGCTACAATCGAACGTCTGCTGTCCTCCGTCCCGCCTGGCACAATTGGCTAGCGCGTGAGACTTTTACAATGTAAAGCTGCATCTCAAGGTTGAGAGTTCGAACCTCTCGGTGGGAGTTGACGTTTTGGCCATCATTGGTATCCCATTCTGGCATCAGATATGTTGTTTTGGCATGTTTGAGGACATTTGTGCATGTTCCCAAAAGGGAAGTTGTGTTGCTGAGGAAGGAGCGACGGAGGTCGTGCTTGCCTGTGAAGTCAGACTTGTGAAGTTCACCGAGAGGTTCGAACTCTCGTATTTTACACTTGCATGGTTTACATTTTCAAGTTCTGTACAGGTTGATGAACCAACTGCTGTGAGTAATATGTCTGTGGATCTGCGCTCCTCATTTCTTCGCGGTACGGCGGCAGCAACCCTCGACCTTCCCGTTCCTGTGCCTCGCCTCGACTTTCGCATGTCAGTGACACTCAACCCCAAGATCTCACTCGGCCCAGGTCCCTTTGGCCAGCGTAACTGGATCAGCTTCAGCGGCGGACAATGGCAGGCTACGTGGGGTTCGGGCATTGTTGTAGTCTGTCACAACGCCTGCCTTGATCACAGCGCAATGGGCTGAGCAACTTCATAGCCCGGTGGCCAAGATTCCCAGCTCGTGCACCCTGAGACGCTACATACATGGCTCGAAACCAACTACCTGCTTCAGACTTCCGATGAGCCGCCGGCGTTCATTGCGGTGCAGACTTCAGGGTGGCGGACTGGACCGAGGGAGGTGTTGGAGAAGCTGTTTGACCCGGTGTTGGCCGATGGGGTGGCGCCGGATGAGTATCAGATGAGGTTGAACGTGAAGCTAGAGACCGGAGATGAGAGATATGCTCAGATTGTGAATGGGGGAATGTGGATCGGAAGTGGAGCGAGGAGGGGTGCAGAAGGTGAGTGACTTGAGTACATGGTTGATGGGAAATGACACTGATCCGTGTAGTGATTTACGATGCATATAGAATCAATTGATCGACACCAGAAGCGACTGTCATAATTCCATTCTGCCTGTACTCGCTTGAGCATTAATTCCCAGTGTCCCCAGTCGACCCGGCCGCGCACCATCGCCACAAGCCCGCTTCGGGCCCTAGCGGTTCTTCACCAAGGCCGACCCCTTTGCAGCATTGCATCCCATCATCAGTCGTTACGATTTCGTCAACGCCGTCCCCGACGTAACAGCCTGCGCCATCCGAGACTCGGCCATCCACTTGAAACTCTCATAAAGGTAGGAGAAGCCGGCTCCACCCAGCTTGACACCCAGCTACCCTCCCTCTCATCGCTAGCCAGATACCACGACAGCCTTCCAGAAGATGTCCTCCGTAGCCCAGTCTCTGGCGTTGCTAAAACATCAGCGCGCAGCCGAGGTGGGTCCAGTGATTGCATGTCTTGATCGCTCTGTGCGTTTGGGCGTTGATGAGCGAGCGCGATTGGCGACAGCATCGACTCGGGTTGGCCGAGGAGTCAATGGCCTTTCGCCTGCAGTAGGACTGGAGGGCCGAGACGAAGACTCGATGAACTTGTCAAGGAAGTTGGACTCCCACTTCGATCCAGCAGACATGTCGTACGCTTTGAGTTGTAGTCGAGCAACTCAAATCATTGAGTTCTGGGGATGAATATGGTGAAGCGAATTCAGCACTTGATGGTGGGCTTCGTTGAGCGATTGTTCGAAGCTTGACCTCTTTCCCACGAGTGCGCGCCAGAAGCTCTTCATATGTTTCCCAATCGAAGCTTGAGTTGAACTCAGGATCCTTCCGCGACAGCCAGGCGATCTTCCGCATAACGCTAATCGCTTAGCAAGGCGATCACATTCGTCGGCTTGCATGCTGGACGCGCAACGTTCGGTTCGAAGCATATGCACGAAGCTGACGCTAAGCATGCATGTCACGAATGGTCAGCACACCGTAGCTTGGTCATATGTGCATTGACCTCGTGAAGTTTAGGAAGGAAGCCGCATGGAACCGGGTGTGCAGCATACTTACAGCTGCAGTGGAGATGTTGAACGCAATCGTGATAAAATTCATAGCTGTCTGCTGAACACTTTCTATGACTGATAGACAGTATTTTCTTAATCGAACATCGATCGGAATCGGGTCCTGTCGCTCGGACTGGACACTGCGTACCTGCTAGAGCTCAACCCCGGTTCGCATACCTCGTCAGGAGAACCAGGATCACTCATACAATACGCAGTCCTCTCATTTGCAGTGTGGACTGTTCATCGTCGATTGAGTACGCGACCATGTGGAACTTGTTAAAGCTGCCATGACCGGTCGGTGTGTATCAGAGGGACTTTGGCTGGAGAGGCACAGTCAGGATGCGTATACTGCGCCCATCGACCGCAGGATCGTAGGATGATCAGACGGAGGACTGTGTTGCTCATCCTCCTCGTGATTATGCGCAACAGAGACTACCAAGGCTTGGTCAAATGGTCATGGTCTGACTGCTGCTGTGCATTAACTATCTCGAGCAGTATGATCATGAGGACTAGAGATCGCTCGGAAATGCTGAAGCTGAAAACGAATTACCAACAAGCATTCTGAATCTGTGAAAAGCCATCGAGATTCGTTTGTTAGATTGTCTGCTCATCAGTAGTTGAGCCGTAGCGCACATCACATTGTGCAGACCGGCGGGTACACTGTCCACAAAATGATGCCCTGCAGCGCCGCGTTTGTCATTTCATGATGCTTAAGTAGCATCTGGCTCTGGATTATTTCCTCGATGCTCGACTGGTCACATATCTGGCTTCGTCTGATCGACCAAGCCCCGAACGTACCGGGTCTCGATGTCGAAGTACGGCCTGCGCTTCGCGAAGTCAGCCACTCCAAGCGCTCCAGCATAGACCGGATCGATACCGTCGTCGATCAACTTCGGCTCTTGTCCGAAGGCCTGAAGGACCTTCGCCACTTCCAGACGGAGGCGTGGGTCTCCGGCATGATCACCGTAGAAGACCAGCTTTGTCATATTGTAAGACAAGTGCCCGGTCGGAGGAAAGGACTTGATCAATCGCTGTCGTACTGCATCCCAGTAGTGTTCTTCGTCCGGATTGTCATGCTTCGAGTCGCGCCCAAGATGCTGTTCACTGGGATACCCATACCACCAACTCTGATACGCTGACCACTGTCTGGAGGTTCTCGTGATCTCGAGCTCGTTTTGAAAGTAGCCGATGAGGTAGAATACATCATAGGGCGCTCTCGTGCCGTTCTTACATTCGGAGCCAGCGGTGTAGGGCTGGCAAAGGCCGAATCCATGCCCAGCTACGATCGCATTCTCGGCAAAGATCAATGGTTCACCCATCGCTGCATCCCACGTGATGATTGGGAGATACTCCAGGCCTGCAGTTTCGAAAGCATTTCGCAAGATAGGTGCTACTGCAAACTCGCCGTAGTGGTGAACTCGGTTGTGGGCCGGAAGACTCACGGCAGCTGCTTTGACCGGCTCCCCTAGCCTCGCTGCTGCTAGCTCTGCAAGCGAATGTACCATCTCAACAAGGATCAGTCTGTCGGCTTCCAAGGTGGTGTCACCCTCGCTATAGCGCATATATCTGGTGTCGACACAGAGTTTGAACATCAAGTTATGCCACGCCTTGTCGCCGTTGACACGCCCGAGGGCAACGTTTGATCCATTCTCATAGGACACTGCGACAGACCTGCAACAGTATCAGCTATTGCGCGCTTTGCTCTCGAGTGCCTGCAGCTCACCCGTAAGCCGGCGTAAACTGGAAGCCAATGCCGTAGTCCTGGCTTTCAGTGACCTGTGCTGTGATTGACTGAAATTGAAAGCACGCAAGAATGCAGCACAACGCGCTGCTCTTGCTGTGACTGCGCATGGTCGCCATAACCATGTTAAGCTGACAATCGCGTGTTGGAGCAAAGGACTAGAGAGTATGTTAACCGGCGATGGACGAGAGGCTGCTGCTGGCTGACATCGACTTGCGAAGCGCAAAGATGGCGCAGCACATCATGATGTGCCACATTGCTGCCTGGCGTCTACGGAACCGCCGTAGAGACCATCGGAGGACTCATCAGGTGTAGCATCAGTGATAAGGTGATGGCGACAATACTGCAGTGCCGCAAGTCTGGAGCTTGGCTCGCGGTAGGCGGCAAATTTGGTTGGCCAACGGTCCTCCTGGCTCAACTGTAAGTTTTACGTCAAACACCAACATCGCCCTTGTGTCAATTGTGTCAGGCACCCCGAACTTGCCCGGCATATACGTGTATTCCTAGCCGGTACCGTCGTAGCACTCGCAGGACTGACTAGCGTGATGCCGCGCGACACCGCATGGCAGGCAGACCTTCCACATCACTCGGAAATGTTCTGACCAGACCTGAAAATGTCGATGCTACCTGCGCAACTATCACGTGGCGACCCTCCAACGCGAGTATGCTCGTACGAAAGCAATGAGCGCTGGACTGCTCACCCTGCATAAATGCTGGTGCCTTGACACCCACTGCTGCACCCATGATAGTCCATGCCAAAGGTATGTCGATGAGCGGCGTAACGCTGCGCTGAAGCTGCAAGCGCCTGCAGACACCGGTGAGCCCACAAGCAGCGCCTAGTCCGCGCATTCGATGGAGAGTACGTGTCCCTGCTGCGACTGCGAGTGGCGCATGAAGTGTTTCGATGAGACCAGGGGACCTCACGCAGTTCTATACTTGCGTATCGAATTTACGCTCGCAATGCCTCTTCACAGCCTGCGTCTGACTAGACCATCGCTTCGGTTCCTCCAACGACAAACGTAATCCGGCAGTGGCCAACACCCTATGCTGAGGTGGATGTGTGGTGAGTCTACTTTTGCCACGTCCGGGACACCCAGGCTACCAAGGCATTCAGCACTGCAGCAGCTATCGCACGTTGCACGCAGTGCCCGTCAGCAACGCGTCCTACATGATCCTCCGGGCTCGAGACAACAGCTCCCGTCGCCGGCATCTGACACCTGTCGGCGCATGTTGCGTTGTAAGCACCCTCTCGCTAGGTCATAAGCATACACAAGATCTTTTTGCAGCATCCAGTCCGCACCTCTAAACTCATACGCGCCCCAGCCCGGTCATGCACCTACACGGCGTTCATTGAGTGCCAGTCGCCGTCTGGAATGAGCTATACCACCAGTACAACATCTGCGCGGATTGCCGCCCAGGACTTCTCAGCCTTGACGTCCGCGAGCGGCGTTCTTGTACTGGAACATCATGATAGGCTCTTCACGTTCGTTAGAGTGTAAGATGCTCTGGGGGTAAATCCCAAGGTCTAATTTCCCATCATACAACCAGTCTGTCCATACAGTAGATCTAGCCTTCTGCCATCGCAACACAGCATACCGAGCACCTGTCGACCTTATGCCCGCGAGCGTGAGCATACATACATGTGGCAGCACATTCGCTGCGATTGCACTTCTCAATGTGCTCACTCTCGCTCATCCAGCCTTTATTATCCCAAACGCCATTTCAACCCAAGTCGACCTACAAGTTTGCAACCATCGGAGATTCTTGGGCTGTAAGTTCGCGATTTACAATTCACGTTTGATCATTGCTGATATAAATACAGAGCGGCGTGACCTATGCTGTTGGTGGTACGACCAACTACGATGACAACGGATCCGGCTGCATGCGTGTCAAGCACGGCTCTGGACCACAGCTTAGCAAAGACTTCCCTGGCGATGTTCGAGCCTCATTCGACTTCGTCGCCTGCTCGGGTTCCAGGCTCGTCGATATGGTACAAGGCCAGCAACAAATGTCGCAGATTCCGGACGACACTCGCCTGGTGACCATGCAGGCGGGAGGTCAGTACAATGACTATGGCCGATCAAACGCTGATCTGAAAGCTAAAATTGGTGTAGGCAATAATGCAGGCTTCTACGACGTCGCCCGCGATTGTATCTATCACAACGACTGGTCAAAGGATTATGGCGGCGACTATCCCAAGCCAGGCGCCTGTGACGACTCCATCGCAGCCGCGGAAAAGTATATCACAGCAGCTCCAGAGACTCTTGCAGGCGGTACCTATCCGGACACATACGCCACCACCCTGGATCTCCTTGACAACAGCATACCCGCCAAGAAGGACGGCTTCGAGCTATATGTCCTAGGGTATTCACATTACTTCAACGAAGCTCCCGAGTCAGACTGGTGCAATGACATCTCGTTCAGCGTCAACAGGCATGAATTGACTCCGAACACGCGACCTGGGCTCAGCCACGAGCTCCGTTCCAAAATCAACTCCTTGACGACAATGCTCAACGAGCAGATCCGAGACGTCGTCAGCCAATTCGCTGATCGTGGCGTACACTACGTGTCCATCACCGAAGGTTTCGAAGGCCATCGTTTCTGTGAGAAGAGTTCCGGCGATCCGCTTACAGACTACTACAACAACTTCTGGGGTAGTTACGACGTCTGGTACTGGAATTCCGGACTCAGGGGTCTTGGGACTCCGGTCAGCTCACTCGACTACTTCAACGAGGTCAAGGCGGCGCAGATGTTCAACGCCACGTATTTGGTACCGGAGACGTCCACGGAGGCTATCGACTTCTGGGACTGGACTGATTTGCTCAACTTTGAGAAGGGCATCAGTGGCATTCTGCCGCTCCAGGGCGCTACACCAGGACTGTTGCTCAGGCCGTTCCATCCCACCGAGCCGGGTCACACTGCGATCAAGAACACTCTCAAGGCACAGGTCAAGGTGTAGCAAATACGTTGGCATTGGGTAACAGTGCCTCGGCAATCACGTGTTAGACAGATGGTAGACTTTGGCTACCCGTGTCAGTCATGCCGCTCGGATAGGAAGAGAGGGACTACATGCTTGCGCTGTTATCGTTACCAAGGGGAAGAGATCGTGAGCTACGGAGTAATGGTCATTCGTCGGTACGCCGACTGGTTTGTCTCAATTCTATCAACGTCTCATGCACATCGTGTCTCGTCCCCAATCCTCGTAGAAACACCAGCGTGAGAGAAGTCGAGTACATCATCGCGAAACTCGTGGCCCTTGACTGGCTTACCCACTCGCAATACAACGCTCCGATCAGCCAATTAGTCGGCACCACTGAGTCACTGACGTCCTTCTCTCAGATTGACTTCAAGCCCAAAAGTCAATCTCAAAGCCAGTTGGAAGCCACTTCAGTGGGCCTCGAATAAGGTTGGCCATCTGCACGTCAGTGACGCTACAAAGTGAACACCACTAGGCTCTCATGACGAAGTCAACGAATACTTCGACCGAATTCAACCCCCCCCCCGCTTGTCGGCGAGACGTGCATCTCTGGCTGCAAGCTGTGCTACTCTCTGCAAACGCAGCAATACTCCCAGGTCGTACAGGCGATATTGCAGCTGAGGCGCGTGGAAGCGGCGTACCTGGCGGTTCTACAGCAGCAATTTCGAGATCCGTCGTCTTGGGACCCGCGCAGGGGCAAACAATGTATGCGAGTCTCGAACCTGCAGCGATCAAGGTTCGTCAAATGTTGGGGAAGGACTGTGGAGATTTCGGAGCATGGTCACAGCTCAGGTTCATGCAGACGCGAGCAAATCGACAAGTGTTGACATGTCTACCTCGTATGAACGTCCGTATCGCTTTCAGCTCGTACCATATAGACGATTGCTACCGTCAATCTATCGTTATGATATCCGAATCCTTCGCGAATGACTTCCCACCTCGTTCTGCATTCCGCCGCAGCTGAAACGCACAGCATGCTACCACGTGTGTCACGTGCAAGCCACGCGAGAGATGCCACTCTAAACCTTCGCGGCAACGCTCACGTTCAAGACTCGACCTCACTTCCCAAACGTCGTTCTTGGACCCTTCAGTCCCGTTCCTTTCGCCCATCCAGTGTACTCGCTCTCGGCATCGTTGGCAAAGCATTTCGGCGCTCTCAGCATCAAGCTTGCCAACCGCCACCAGAATCCCACATCCAGCAATTCATCCGCCTTCCAAGACGAGGCGTCGGCTTGGCGGTGTTGGCACAGCGCCCACGCGCCATACAAAGCAGGCTCTGGACTCCTGTGCCAATGCTCGGCCTACATGAACACCCTGCAACACGTGGCTTGCAACACGATGCTACGCCCCGCGCTTGCGTTCAGCGAGATGGCTCGCACTCACTGGTCCCCGTCTGCCGGCCCCATGGGAAGAGTGGACGGACTTTATCCATGTCTCTTTGTTTGCGAAGGCGAGCCGGCGTCGTGCCCGAATCTAGGGTGGTGGGGATTTTGCTGTATGGAGTGCTCGCTGCGCCGCCGCTGTGCGACATATATGACCATGTCCCTTGGCGCATGAGGGATTGGGGGCGGCAGATGCGCTGGTGTATCTTGTTTGCTCCCAGCTCCCGTTCAACCGGCGTAGATTGGACCGGGTGTTGGGGTGCCACACATGTATAAGACCCCATGTCCCCTGCCGCTGTGATGTAAGGCTGTGTCCCGCGCATTCTTTTCTCTCTTTCTGCTGTGTTCCTCAGGTCTCTGTTCAGCATGGCGGACGTCAAGGCACCAGTCGATACGCATGAGGATCGTTCGCTGTCGGACGTTGACAATGAGAAACACCATGCTCAGCATCACACTGCCGCTATTGCGGAGAACCTCGACGATTTGGATGATCCCGATGCTGGCAAGTCCGCTGAGGAGCGCGCTGCTATCGTACGGACCACCACTGCCACTCGAATTCGACGTTGAATCACTTACATGGTCCACAGGACAAGGCTCTGATGCGTAAAGTGGACCTCTGGCTCATTCCGTGGCTATGTCTGCTTTACCTGCTATCCTTTTTAGACCGGACCAACATCGGCAATGCCAGGCTCGCGGGTATGGAGAAGTCGCTGAACATGACGAAACACCCGCATTACTACAACAACACCCTCACGATCTTCTTCATTTCCTACGCACTCGCTGAGCCGGTCACCAACGTGTTGCTCAAGCGATTGACACCCAGAGTGTTTTTCACCGGGATCATCCTAACATGGGGCCTGATCATGACGCTCATGGGTCTTGTCACCAGCTACGGTGGCCTACTCGCTTGCCGTTGGTTCTTGGGGTTGGCAGAGGCCGGCTTGTTCCCAGGTAAATAGTCTTATACAGCTCCCACTACTTCCCTAGTAGCTGACACAATCTACAGGCGTCAACTACTACCTCTCCTGCTGGTACAAGCGCTCCGAACTCGGCGTCCGTGCTGCGACCTTCTTCTCCGCCGCCGCCCTCGCCGGGTCCTTCGGTGGACTACTTGCTGCTGCCATCGCGAAAATGAACGGCGTAGGCGGCAAGCCCGGCTGGGCGTGGATCTTCATCATCGAAGGTATCGCGACCATGTTCGTCGGCTGCTTCTGCTGGTGGATGGTCTTCGACTGGCCCGCGACAGCCCGCTTCTTGTCACCCGAGGACCGCATTCGTTTGCGCCGCCGCCTTGCGGCCGACAACCAGTCTTCAAGCGCTGAGGAGTATGACAAGCGTCACATCATTGCCGCGCTGAAGGACTGGAAGTGCTATGCCTACGCATTCATCTACATGGGCGTCCTCATGCCGCTGTACGCTTTCTCGCTCTTCCTTCCCACCATTCTGGCTGGTATGGGCTACGCCGGTACTAAGGCGCAGCTCCTCTCTGTCCCGCCCTACGCCTGCGCCGCCGCAATGACGATCTTCGTTGGTTGGGTTGCCGATCGCACTCGCCAGCGAGGACTCTGCAACATGGTCGTCGTTTCATTCGCGATCGTGGGCTTCACGATGTTGATCAGTACTAAGAACCCACACATCCAATACGCTGGGACCTTTTTGGGTGCCATGGGCATCTATCCGACCATCCCCAACACGCTCTCGTGGGCCAGCAACAACATCGAGGGCGTTTACAAGCGCGGTGTCATCATCGGGATTGTTGTCGGCTGGGGCAATCTCAATGGTGTTGTATCGTCGAACATCTTCCTCGCTGAGCAGAAGCCCAGGTATTGGACGGGACATGGAACTGTCCTGGGCTACTTGATTGTCTGTGTGCTTGGAGGCACGATCTTCATCTACACCAAGCTGAGGATGGAGAACAAGGCTAGGTTGAGCGGGAAGAGGGATGCCATGCATGCTGGGAAGACGGATGACCAGATCTGGCTTGCGGGTGACAACAGGCCTGACTTCATCTACACCTTGTAGAGGATTGGCTAGACTTCATAGAGCGCATTGGCGATGATGACTTGGGTATGTAGAACTGTCCGAGCTATGAATAGTCTTGACCACACTCCCTCTGTTACAACAGGTTCCCCCCGCTCGTAGTAGACTTGTCGCCTGCAATCTTTGGTCTGGCCATGTCGGAGTTGTCCGGCGAGGCAGGGTACGTTGGCGTAGTGAGGTATCTGTATCGATGTTCTGATAGTCGAGTGTTGCACGACTCATGGTCGCGGGCATCTGCAGCTCGACGTCAGCGTCGTTGGCCTGACCAACCCCACCACATCGCAGCCACAACCCTTTTGCTTTGGGTACATTTCGTGACATGTGAGACTTTCCTTCCCTCTTCATCCTGCCGTCTCGCCGCCTCCCGTCCGGGTGAGACTATCTTGAGTGCGGTGTGCTACAATCGCACCTCACTTCTGGCTATCTCAGCCATTCTTGCCTCAGTCGTGTCTTGAACAGCGTTGAGCGTCCTTTCTTCACTTCACGACTGCCAGCCAGGAAGAAGCAGAGCCCGCGGTGAGCTCTTGCACCATTCGGACTTCACCGAGCACGTGTAAAACAGACTCTCCCACGCTACTCGCCTTCCTCGACTTTATATATCCAGTATCACTCCACCGTCATTCTCTACCAAACCCCCGTGGCCGGCCATGTCCCGCCGCTACGACGACAGAGACGGGGACTACTACCCTCGCCCACGCAAGGAGCGGAACTACGACGACGAGCTCGACATCGACATCGATATCCGCGAACAACGCCGGGCACCACGTGCAGACACAGTCCTCGATCGACCCCGCGAGCGCGAGCGAGGTCCCCGACAGCCTGATTTTCTACGAGAAGATTACGGGAAGACTAGTCAAGCTGGCGCCCTTGTGATCCGCGAAGACCGCAGTGAAGTACGGGATCGCGATCGGGACCGAGATCGACGAGTGCCGTACCCACAAAGTGATCGAGGTGGTGATCGCGACGAGGAGATCATATACAGAGATCAGGTAAGGAGTCGAGCAGGGAGTCGCCCACCTGCGAGAGTGGAGAGGGTGGAGAAGGATATTGATATCGATATCAACATTCGCCATGACCACGATGACGATGCGAGGAGCGGGGTTGGCAGACGACCGCCGCCAGCGAAGGGTGATGTTGGTGGGAGGAGCGAGTACCGAGAGCGAGAGACGGAGGAGATTAGATTTCGGAGGGGCGGAGGGGATCGCGCGCCACCGCCGCCGAGGAGTGTGGTGAGGGAAACGGAAGAGATCGACATTCGCGAGAGACGGAGAGAGGATGTACGGGGCCCTGCTAGAGGGAGAGATCATGAGGACGAGATTGATATCCGCATCCGTGAACGCGATCGATCTGAACCGCCGCCACCAAGGCCAAGATCGAGGAGTCGTGGTGTGCTCGTGGGAAGGAAAGAGGAAGAGTGGATTGTCCGGAGACCACGATCACCAAGTCCAGCACCGCCACGCGAGGTAGAAAAAGAGACGATCATCATACGCCGCAAAGAACGCTCACCTAGCCCAGTCCCACCACCAGTCCGCGAAGTCGAGAAGGAGAGAATCATCATTCGCCGCCGAGAGCGCTCGCCTTCTCCGGTACCTGTTCCCCGCGAGCCAACACCGCCACCACTTATCGAACCCATCATTCGACCTCCGATCATCCAAGAAGTCATCACTCACCATCGCCACATCGACCATGGCATCGAGCGCTGGCGCTCACCAAGTCCTGATCTTCCACCTCCAGCCCCACCAAGTCCACCCCGCGAAGACAATCTCGAAATTGAACTCCACCGCTCCGGCACGAGGAACGGCAAGCACTTCGACGAAGACGTTGTCATAGATATCAACGAGCGCTCTCGCGGTAACGCCCGCCAGCCAGTCGCTCGCAGACGATCTCTCAGCTCATCAGAGCATCATACCCATCGCTCTCGCTCTGACAGTCGCCACCGTGGAGGTCTCCGCCCTCGAGACGGCGTGAATGACGAAGCAGGTTACTACAACCGTCGTGCTCGCTCTCGAGGATACCCAGGAGAAGCTCGTAATGGCGCCACTCGCGATTGGGGTCTAGTCGATATCCCACCTGGCACTGAGAAAGTCCGTATGGACGGCATCGGAGGCGGACGACAAGAAATTTCCTGGCAGCAGTACAATGGCGATCGACGCAGTAAGTTCGTGACCGGAGATAGCGTCTACGAGGACCCAGAATGGGGTCGAGGTGGACGACGGTCGCCATCGGACAGAGGGTTGCCACCTGCAGCTCCTGCACCTCCGAGGGAGAGGCAGACGACGGAGGAGATACGAATTACGGAACGCAGGATCACTGAGGGAACGCACAAGGGCAGGACGAAGGACAAGATGTGGACTGAGATCACGAAAGACTTGGTGATCAAAGAGGCGATTGATGAGCGCGGGTACAGCTACGAAGAGACGGACGAGTTCTTCTATGTTATCGAGTATCTGCGCTACGTTCGTCATCTCAATTTGCCTGGAGTTCTTGGCCAATTCACTGACTATATTCACAGGAAGACGTCCTCCGCCTTGTTGAGCTGACCGAGGATATCCGCCGCGAGCGCCGCGAGAGGATCCGGGAGCTGCAATGGGAGCGTGAAGAGGCTGAGCGGAAGAGCGCGCCGATGAGAGCGATCATGCCGCCTCCACTGCCAAGTATCGGAGGGAGGGGAGGCGACTATGAGGAGGTAATCAAGGAGCGCGAGGTCTATGTTGACCGGAGTGGGCCTGCTTGGGGAAGAGGCGGGAGAAGGTAAGGTGTGGGAGCTCGAGGGTAGTGGTTACGATGATGATATCATGATGCGACGGAATGACTTGCATTGCTTCAGCGGCATAGATGGATGAGGTGCTCGGGACGAGCAAGTAAAAGGTGTGCATAGCTACCTACAGTACCTGTGGAAATCGAGCTTATCTCAAAAGCCCGCCTGCTCTCTCACTGGATCCCCAACAGTGTCTCTCGTTGGCACAACTATGCTGATAGTAGCGCAAGCTATATTGTTCGACCAGGGAAGGAGTCTGAGGCCCTGTCGGTCCGATGATTCCGAGCCTGCCTCTCCTTCAGCATCCATTTATCACTTCGCCTACTCGGCCATGATTATAGCACCACAGGCGCGGTCATCGGTTTCCATAAGAACGCTCCAGGATCGAGACCTTGACTTAGCCTGCCTCTCTCTCCATCTTCTCCACGGACGCTCGCGATACTATTCGCTTGCGCAGCTTGCATGATAGTACTACAAGAATGGAGAACACGTCCGAGAGAGAGCATATGCTGCATGGACTCAGGGATTGAACGACAGCGTGCTCGAGTCTCTCAAGGACACTCACTGTGCGTTCTGGCTTACGCAGCTGACATGATAGTACCATAGGAACGTCACTCAAACCACAGAGAATGCATGAGTTTTGAACATCTTTTCACTACCTGCACTACTCAATATGAAAGCTTTCTCACGGCTATGTCCCAACAACCATCGTCGCCTTTGTTCAGGCCTATTGTGAGTGCCACTTGCACTCACCATCCTTCATGCACCTCCCACACACGATCAACCCACATCCTTGACACGCGCATACCTTCACACAAGAGGCACAAAGGATCCTCTCACACCCGCGACACGTCAAGAACGTATCGTATTCCTCCACCCCATTCGGCTTCAGCTGTAGCAAGACCTTTAAGGCCTTATCGATCTTGATACGCGCTGCTTCGGCAACAAGGCTCGTTGTTGGCATATTTGCATGAGCAGACAATAGCGCGAAGTGGCAACAATGGGCCTTGCAAGCCGCGCATTGTACTGGGTCGTCGGTGAGACGCACCAATCGAGAAGGGTCTTGATGGTGCTTTTGATAGCACATTAGCTTCTTAGTGGCCCATTCCTGCGAGTGATTTGGGTGCTTTGGATCGTTTGCCAATCGATTACGCATTGGTGGAAGTCCCAATTCGATGCGGATCGTTTGGATACCGCTGGTACGGGCTGCTAAGGACGTGGAGCCTGCATTGCGAGCCTCAAACGATCCAGCGCGCTGCCACAAGTTGACCACCGAGTCCAGTGAGACGTTCTGCATAGCTGATGGAATG
This sequence comes from Cryoendolithus antarcticus, assembly GCA_002077065.1. Classification (NCBI taxonomy): domain Eukaryota; kingdom Fungi; phylum Ascomycota; class Dothideomycetes; order Cladosporiales; family Cladosporiaceae; genus Cryoendolithus; species Cryoendolithus antarcticus. Next base: position 509,929 of record NAJO01000028.1, on the reverse strand, counting down.
CTAGGCAGGTGGCTGTTGCTGCTAACCCTCAGATCAGGCGATTCGGGCTCCGAAGCGAACAGATTGCCGGTCAACAGACGGACCCTTGAAGCACTCGTTGACGGTCCAGCCTCATTTGAGCTGTTCTCATTGGGAGTGCGCGTCTTCTGAGTGAAGAAACTACGCATCCCACGTGGCGTCGAAGGCACTGGCTGCACCGGCGGCTGGATAACCTCGGCCAAAGCGATTGTACAAGTATCGAAGGAGTTCCGCTCCTCACGCTCTCTAATCGCCTCACCTCCGGGTGGCAAAGCAGGGAGAGGACGCTCTGATATTGAGCCTCTCACAGCTGTGGGCAACGTTACTGCGCGAGTCTCAGGTGAGTATATAGCAGTGACTGAGGTGCCTGGAGCGGGACTAGTCGGATTGGGAGATGTGGCCACGCGAGGACGGATGCGTAGTGGCTGTGGAGTAAGCATCTCCTGCTCGCTTGGTGAGCGTAGCCATTGCCCTTCAGTCGGTGCAGCTGGTACGGGTACCGTGAATCCCGGCTGCGGCATACCAGAGGTCGCTATCGAGCTTTCTGCGCGCTCAGCCAAGACTGGCGTCGATGGCTTGCGGCCGATGGGATCGCGATAGGGCGCCTGTGGCCAGCGTGCACCGGCTGCACGCCCTTTGCCCTTGTCAGCGAGTCCAGCGAGTCCAGCAATAGCCTGCTGAAGCTCCGGAATAATAAGTGCATCTGGGGATGTGGGCGCCGTAGACACTGACACCGGATTTGAATCGCGATACGCGCTATCTGGAGGTGGCGAGCTTGGGCTGTCTGTAGCCTGCGATACGCGCGGAGCTATGAAGACAGGCTGTCCAGTGCTCGCTTGCTGTGGTGATCCGGCAGGATCGGTAGCCACACGTAGCTCAGGCCTCGCAGCGCGTAGCTCCCTCGCCGCTGAAAGCCTAGCACGCGGGTACTTGCCTTGCAATGGCACGCCCAGTGGGACCTCGAGAACTGTGGGTATCGGCGGCCTATTGTTATGCTGTCTCCGCGGCCGCAGAGTCTCGGTAGCGGCTGCCGGAGGCGGTGGAGGTGACCTTGATGGCTGCGGAATCGCCACTGGAGAAGTCTCAGGTACTGGGGACCCTTCAAGCTCTGCCATCTCGCACGACTCGCTTGTACTGCTCTCTCGAGAAGGTCCAGCCATCGACCAAGTCGCGAATCGGCTCTGCTCCGGGTGATCCAGCCATGGCGACGTAGCCGTCAGTGGAGCGATGGTGCTCACAGGCCGAGTACGACTCTCCTGTGCTACTGTGGTGCGCACCGGAGCAGCAGGTTCTCCAGTACCAGCTGGCGGAGAGACAACGACAGTCGCCTGACTCGTACTTCTCAAGGCTGGGTGAGTCGTCGCTTGGGTAGCCATCACCAGGCTTGGCGTCACTTGCTCCCTCAGTGCTGGATGTACTGCTTGAGAAGTCCCAGCATCTCTCCTTGCCGGATGACTCAGTCCAGTCCCCACTCCCCTCGCAACGGCCAGATCTCTTGCCATCGTTATACCTCTCCTGAAGCTATCACCTCTTCGGAGCTGCGCACCGTCGGGCAAGACAGCCATGTCATTGAGGCTGACTTGCTTCTTCAGCACGCTATACCTCTTGACATCGAGTGGCTTGTCCTCTTCGAAGTCAATGGATCCTCTGCGAGTCCCGTGGCCGGAGACGTCCTCGCCAGAGATCAGTTTGTCCTTGATTTTAGCTGTGACTTCCTGCGACGGCCGCGGAATGAGACCTGCTGCCTCGGCGAAAGCATTGCCACTGACTGGCGTTGGCAGACCTTGAGACGCCAGAAAGCCGTCCAGATGATGAACCGGTACATCGATGTTGTTGAAGCGGTATATAGGCGGGCTCAGAGTGGCTGGAACGTCGCCACCAATGCCCAGACCGAGAGATCGTGAAGAAGTGGAGCGCACCGCTGGACCAGCTGGACTGGCAATCGTCCCTTCTGGCTCCTCCGGACGGTCCTTACGATGCTGTGGTCCAGTATAGTCGATTACCGGATAGACAAACGGCTTGTCCCCATCGGCACGCTCGAAGAATGTCTCACGAAGACCAACAGTATTACGGCCATTCATCGAATCTTGCACGATTTGCCACTCAGCCTCGCTCATCTCTCCTGGCGGCTTCTTCAGTTGATAGCCAGTCTCTGCGCTCTTACTAATAAGCGCATCGAAAGCTCGCTTCGCCCATTGGAAGCGCCCTTCACCTTCATGCTCTTTGCTCGCTTCACGAGCGGCTTTGGCTTCGAGCTTGGCTGTGCGCTTCTGCTCTTTGCGCTCAGCAGCCTGCTCTTCAGCGACTTGCTTGCGCACCTTTGCAACTGCATGGTCCCAGTCAGGATCTTCAGGTCCTTTCGGCCAGGTACCACTCGGCTTGCTGGGCGTTTCTGGCAAAGTGAAGGAGGGAGCGAATACTGGTGTGTCGCCACTGCCGAGACTTGATGTATGCTGTCGCTGGAGACTGGCGCTACCCGGCACATCTGGTGTGTTCAGCGATGACTCACTTGTGGCAATCCCAGGAGACTGACGCTTTGTGAGCTTCCTCTGTTTGCGGGCCGTGGGAGTCGCATCTGTGAATTCACTGCTGAGACTTGCAGCGCTTGCTTGATCGCGCATGTACGGCATCGATGCTCTCGCGCGCAGAGGAGGGATCCTGGTCGACTTCGGCGTTCCTGGACGGACATCTTCGTCTTCTTCGAATGTGGGCGACAGAGGCGGTGGCGTCTGCTCGGGCGAGAACTCCCAAGGCGTAACTTCCTCCACCGACTCAGGAAGTGCCGATTCTGGATCTTGCTCTGTTAACTCATCGAAGCCCTCGTAGGGATTCGAAGAGACTTTTGGCGCGGCTCTCTTGCTCTGGTGCGTGGGTGGCGCTTTGCCGAGCGTGCTGATTGGCCTCGGTGGTATCTTGCTACGATACACCTCAGGTATGCGTGGCACTGGAGGGGCTTCTGTCGCCATTTTCTCGTACTTCGATGTGTCGATTGGGATATGTCTCGGCCTCGTGGTCTCTGGACTTCCGGCTTGGTCCCTCGAAGAGCGTCCTGCTTCGCTTGCGAGATCGACGGTGCTGAAAGTCCCGGCTCTGATATTCGAGATCGATTGCCTTGTGCGGAGTGTGCTGTACGACGCCACCTTACGGATCTTCTTCCAGGTCGTCACCTACGACTTTGTGTTAGCTCCTCCATCTTTTCAACCTCTTGGAACAGAATCGGCGGTGGGCGGACAAAGGAGTTCAGCGAGGAAGGAGCGGCTAGACTGCTTGTTAGCGGAAGTTACACCTATGGAGTTGGAGTGAGGTTAGAAATCGTACCTTGGCGTTGCGGTTCGCCGCCGCCGAGGCCAAAAACGCTAGCGGGTAGGGGTAGTGTACACACGCGTGCTTCGCCGCCGCCGCCGAGAACAACACTCTGCCCCCTACCCTTACCCTTCACTCGGCGACGCCGCCGCCAAGCCTTGCGCCTTTGCCTGCTTGTTGAGTAGTGAACTAGATATAATTATGCATACCTTTTCCTTTGCCGGCGGGCTGTCATCCCACTCCATAGTGCTTTGCGACCTAGGTTCAATTGGTTCCGGGGTAGTGCGATCAAGATCCCTCATTTCGGCCACAATGCTTAGGCGACTAGGGCGGTCGTCTACAGGGCGTGGCGGGCCCATGGGCGCCATGATAGGCCGTGGTTGTGGTGTAGGTCGTGCTATGGCAGGGGAGGTAAGTAGGGAGTATGGTGGGTGTAGTGGATGTAGTGGTAAGGGAGAGAGAGAGGGTGGAGAGCGGAGTAAGTAAGGCAGCAGTGGGGCTTGGGAGCATGTGCTAATGGTGTATAGCATGTGCCAGGCCGGGGGATCACTCGCAGTGAGTGATGGTGGGGGAATGAAGTGAGAAAAGTGCCTGATGATGGCAGGGACGATGGACACTGCTGAAATGGGGTAGACCGTAACGTACCTTGCAGTGTAAGAGCATGCTATCGTCTTCGCCGCATCAGGTTGTGGTGCCCATGCTGTCGTCGTCGTACATCGTGAGGGACTCGCGCCATTGGAAGGCAGTGATGATTACTGTCCGATGAAGCTGACGCACCGTGAGCCTGCAAGCATCAATAGAATCATCATGACCAGGTTGACCTCGCTGACCACCATTATTACCTGCCGGGATAAACATGCACCATGGGAGAAAGAGAGGTCGCTTCTCCAATAATGCAAACGCTCTCTTACACCAGTCACCAGTCTGGTCTCCTCTGCCGGTATTGAACGACATATCCCCTATTGCAGGTTCGCCTATAGTAGCATAGGAATGTTGAGACTTTCCGGGATCGTCGAATACAGAGGCTGTGCAGGTGCATTCAACGGGAGCTATCTACCTTACCAGAGACGTCTATCCACATCAAGTCGTGTACTCGTGGGCGCCGCCGCGGAAACGCAGGCAAAAGTCAAGGTCATCCCTTCATGATACGGTGGCCCGCTTACTTCTTCATCGCATACTGTTGCGTCCACTCTCTGGCCGTCTTGATGGCCTCAGCCTGGTTCTCCTGGAGGTGTAGTCAGTATGTATGTCCAAAGAGACTGAGTTGAAGAAGCAGTCAATCCTGCTTTACAAACCTTCCATTGCTTCGCCACAGCCTCGTTAAGCGGGTCCTCGGGGTTGGGTGCTCCAAGCAGTGCTTGGATGCTGAGTAAGATCGTTCGAATCTGGAGTGCAGGCGACCAGTTATTCTTCAGCACGTCCAGACAGATGCGGCCAAGACGATCAATGTTGGGGTGATATATGCGTGTGAGGAAGCGTATCCGGGGTGGGCACATCGGGTAGTCGTCTGGGAGGAAGAGCTCGAGGTCGAAGACACCGCCTGTGTAAACATGAGCTCCACGATTCCGTCTCAAGTTTGCAAGTACATGTAGCCGTACCCTCATAGCAGCTACCGCCTGGCCCCTCCACCTTGACATCAAAGTATCTCACGTTCTCTTCATGTGGTATAGCTGAGATACCCGGCACTGGCTCACTTTGCAATCGTTCTGTCTCCTTGATGATTCTCTTGGGTAGTGGTGCCGACATGGCTGCTGTCTTCCACTATGGGTGTGGCAATGATCGAGAGGGATCGCGTGGACTGCAGAGCGTGAGGACGGATCAGTCTCGGACCGTTTGATAAGAGTGGGTTTGGGAGGCCGCGATCCGCGTTTCGTATGTCCAAAGAGTTCAGCTTCTCAAGTGTCCTTCGCAGTACTTCGCAGGTATTATTGACTGTGGATGAGAAGAATGCGGTGCATGGGTTCAATCAAGTGCATCAGGTGTAGTCATCAACCCATGTGCTTGGCCGAGCTAGGCCTGTCACGGGCCCGCACTGTGGCCCGGTCATGCATTTACTTACACATTCACTTACAGTACAGAGCCTTTGGTCCTAGTAACCATCTAGGATTGCCAAAGCTGCTCCATTCGCGGAGCTCGAGTCACTCTTCTTATTCAGCCTCTCGAACTACTGAGAGTTGCACGGACAGACTATGAGATGACGACCGTCGAAGCCGTGAGGGCGAATGGCGGACGCGTACGAACCTGGCGAAGACGCGTCCCACCTTGAGCAATCCTCGTTTGCAGCAAACTGCAGCTATATTGCCACCGGATGCCGACATGGTGTCGACGTGCTTGTTCGGAGAAATGAATCCAACGGACACCCGTTCCGGCTAACGAATGGATTGCATATCATGTTCAAGCCGATTATCGCCCTCTCCAATGCCGACACCGATTACCTTGCCGTCTCGTCTCGCGAGCAGGTGCTCATCTATGATGTCCATCTTCGGCGCGCCATGAAGACTTTACGAGCCCATGGACGTGCTGTCTCGTCCATTGCATGGTCTGAGCGCGACAGCGATACCATCGCTGTTGGCCATGTTGATGGACGTATCGCTATCTTCAACCTCAAACCTCCATTGCGAGCAATGCGGGTCATCTCGGGCACTGGAGATGTATGCCGGCACCTTGCGTGGAGTCCGACAAGCTCCGGCATCTTCGCCGCCTGCGGCGACGACCATTGCGTCTTGTGGCTGATCGAACCGCGAAGCTGTTCAAGATTGTGCCGCTGGGAGGCTGTTGGCCGCGCCCGGCAGCTGCTGTGGCACCCTTCGTATACTGGGAGGCTTTTAGTGCTTGATGGCAGCGGGGCTGTGGCTATTCTGGACCTCAGTCAGGCCATCGATCAAGCGTCCACAATCGACCGCGATGAAACTACGGATGACCTGTTTGGTGGCAGGGACGACATTGCAGATGCTCGTAAACCTTTAGTGAATATGCGCGTATCCGCGCTTGCACGTTACGCCGGCTGGATCGGTAGACGTGGCTTGCTAATCCTGTGCGAAGAGGAGCTGCTTTTGTACAATATTGAGCATGATGGTCTGAGCTCTTCCGGGCCACTTTGGCGAGTGTCTGTCGCTCCTTCGACGCAACGCTTCACACTCACAGTAAAGTCGAAAACTGCATACGTAGACCTGTTTCCTGCCGGGGCAGTGAGGCTAATGATTCCCTCAAATGTCATCGAGTGCCTTGATCTCGGCATCGCTACCGACGCTCCTTTCGCCCTGCAAACGACCCAAACCGCGAGATTTGAGGACGGCGCGGGAGAGTCGGCGATTACGACAATGGCAAGCGGCATGCAGCCGGTATCGATTGCGAGTATGCGTGCTCGTCGTGCAATGGACAGCCCAGGTGTATCGAATGATGGCCAGGCTCATAGCAGGAAGTCTTCATCACCTCCGGACAGTCGCCCAGCGTCGGCGAAGTCGAACGCAACAGCACTCACCGCAATGCAGACCACTCCAGCAAGGGCTAGGAAGTTGCGGTCTTCGAAAGGCTCCGGGTCCATCACGTCCTTCCATAGTCGACCACACTCAAGTCCAGATAGTCAAGCCATGATCTCTAGCCTCGAGCTGCCTCGTGGCGATGAGGAGGACTCGCCGATGCCTTTCCTATCGCCTGCTATTCCGGCTAGGAAACCTTCCCCTATGCTACTGCGCACAGACGATCTGGCTACGAATGTGAAGCCCACGATCGAAGTTCGGCCGCTCCCATTGACCTTCGCCGGCGACAGTGACTCCGATGAGGAGAATCTTGACAGCCGTTGTGGTCAGCTCAAGTCCGGTGGTGCAAATGTGCCGTCTCCTCGAACATGTGGAGTCAGCTTCACAAAGGCTGGTGATATCTTATGCTACTTTCCTTCTCGCCAACTCAGTGCTGAAATGCAGAATCCGTCGCTGACCATCAGCAAGCGCCATGCGACACCTTCGCGACCTCGGAGACTGTTTCCCAGCTTCGGCAACTTCGCTCACGGACCGGTACACAGCGACACTGACTCGGGTTCGGACAAATCTGCGAGGTCCAGCGAGATGGCTAGCGTTGACATACCTCATATTGAGCTGCAGCCGCCATCGTTCCCCAAGCTCCACTTCATGAAGACAAAGCCAGGCTCTACATGTACACTGCAGCGCTCAAGGACGTCACAGCACCGTCTTGATGGCGCACGCAAAGCAGGGCTCTCGTGCATTGAATACCGCTTCGTCTGCTGCGGCGCAGAGACTCTGACTGAGCTATGCGATGCCAATGCAGACATTGCTGTTTTGGCGGGTCTCCAACATTCCGTCGTGGTATGGCAGGTTCTCTCGAAGCTATTGGTAGATCTAACGCAGCCAAGTTCTGCTGTTCCCAAGACCGGCCATCTGATACGCACCGACTCTGGCGTGCAACTTTCTCGCAGCGGGCCAGCTCTTTCTGCTCCAAGATCGCTGCACTGGACGGATAATGTAGCTGGCATCAGCTTGGTTGATAGCAGACATCATGCGCTGGGCCGAGACACAGGCAGATTTGTCGCTTCTTGCAAGCGTTGCATCTATGTCGCTGAAGGCGCACACGCGCATGGAGCAGAGTCGACGTGCGATCGACAAGACGAGCAGTAGAAGTGCAGTGAGACTACGGACAAACAGTGTCGACAATCCACCACATCGCCCTCCTGCTAGCGCTTCAGAGGATGCCGTTTCAACCTTGCGCTCGTCCACAGCTACCTCAATTGAAACCCGCCCATCGCCTAGTAAACGCATCTCTAGCTCACAGAACTCGTTACGCGCTACATCAGGGCCTCCAAGTCCTTTCCCTGAGTCAAGCTCTATCACACCACCCTTCCCCTTCCCCACAGTCTATCGCAATAAACCTCGCCTCTCAGCTTCCGGTTCTGCAAGCCCTGAGCACCATCGAAGCAGCTTCAGTGCGACCGCGAAAGCCTACGCCCAGAGCATCTCGGAGAAGTTCTCTTCGTACGGCACGTCGCCACCGATGAAGAAAGGAAGTGGAAGCCCTGGAAACGAGCTGGCATTAGCAATGACACCTGGAGGTGGAAGCTGGACTAAGTCTGTATCTTTCGCGTCAACCACAGGCACGGCTCGCGGTAGTGTCAAAAGCCAGAAAGCTACGCAGGATGATCACGAAGATGAGTACGACAGTGATCGTACGATTGATGACACTAGCTATCCTCCAACGCCAAAGAGCACGGGTGGATTGATCGTGCTAAAGGCTAAGAATGTGGGTGCCTTTGCCGACGACATTTCTGGCGCAGCGGCCGGCACGCTTCTATCTGCTTCGATGGCTGCGACAGCTGGAGCATGGACGCGACATTACGCTGAGCATCTTCGTCGTGATGAGCGCTGCGTGGAAGCAGCAGATATTGACAACGTTGCTCAAGACGATCGCTTACCTCCTGCGCATGACAGTGTCACGGTCATACCTGCAGTGCGGGAGAAGCGCACCACCTGCAATGTTTGCACCTGCAAGATTACCGGTCTTCAGCAAGTCTGCGCGAAATGTCAACATGTTACGCATCTGCAGTGTTTACAAACGTACATGCAGGCGCTCGGTGGTGACACGTTCGAGTGCCCCTCCGGATGTGGGTGTGCTTGTCAAACTGTGCCGTTCGAGGAGGCGGTGTGGGAGGTCGCAGAGCCGGCATTGGAGGCGAGCAACGCGAAGAGAAAGTGGAGTCTGACTGATCCGAGGATCTGGCGTGCGAGGATGGAAGGGGAGTCGTGGTGATCATGACACTGTGAGTGGGCGCTGTGAGACTCGAGAAGATTTTGCGCGGGTGGGATAGCTTCTCGAAACATAGCGCAGCAGTGATCATATGCAAGTCATACATAGGTACCGGATAGCTAGTCCAAGATCAACACATTCATCAACTCAACGGACCCCTTTGGCTTCCTCCGCGCTCAAGCATCGATTATAGACTACTCCCTATTCATCAAGAACGGACACCCTCCCGCATTTCCCAAGGAACTCATCTCCTCATGCGTCAGTCTCACCTCTTCGCTTCCTGCTGGCGCCACTACGGCCTCGCCCGGACCGGGGTGCACGGCCTCTTCCGCAGTACTCGGGAAAGGGTGTACTTCCTTGGCCGAAGACTCGAGATGTTCGTCTACAGCATCGAAAGTGCCTAAAGCACGAGACTCGTCAACGAAAGAGGGATCCGAGGAGGCGGCGAGGATGGGTGAGTAGTGGCCGGTCACGGCGGAGCTGTAAATCGAGGGCTGCAGGACGGCGTTTGAGTCGGTAGAGGCATCGAATGCGTTGTCAGCGCTGGACGCATCAGTCGAGTTATTGAACGGGTAGCCCTTGTCGTCAGTCGTGGAGGGAGTCGGATTGGTGCCGAGGTCGTCGGCATGCAAGGTTGCAGCAGCGGCTGGGTTGACAGCATCGTCTGGCAAGCTCGAGTCTTGCTCCTCGACTTTCTCCCAGCTCTTGTCGGTGTCGGAACTTGTGTCGCTGTGTTTCTCCTCGAAATTGGTCTCGGGCTTGATGATATCGGCATCAGTACCTTGCACGGCGGCTGCTTCGACAAGCTGCTGCGCTATAGTGGGAGCATCCTCGGTCTTAGCAACACAACCTGTCTCGACTGCAGTGCTCTCGACATCAGCGCCCTGGTGAGGCACAAAAGCATCAGCAGCTTCTCCGGTACTGCTCGAAACACGCGTCAGTAGCCTCACCTCCGGCTTCACGTCCTTCATAAGCTCAGACGATGGGTCATTGTAAACTTGCGCAATCTTGACGACATCCATGTCCGGCTTGGCGGCATCCAGAGCATCCTCCATGGCGACTTTCCGGTTCATGACTTCCTTGTTCACGATGCCCTTCGGTGCTATCTGACGGAACATCTCCAGTGGGTCGAACCAAGTCTCCACTGATTGCAGTCGGACGGCGTCGTCGACTGAGGCGACGGTGACGCCTTCGATGTCGATGGGCCCGCCGTGGGCTTTGGCTGTGACTTTGTCGCCTTTGCTGTGGAGTTTTCAATGGACCTTTCCCATGATACGAGATTCATGACGGCTGTACATACTCATTGAACCCAACATAGTCATTCTTCATTACTCCCCAATGCCGCCACTTGAAGGCTACCTTCGGCGGCCCACTGTACACCTCCAACACCTCCCACGCGAAAGTCGGCATCATGCGCTTGAATGTCTTGTGACTTGACGCAAAGTCTGAGTTCTCAGGACTGTAGTACTCGTTCGGCGCGATGATGGCATTGTAGGTGCCGACCTTCAGCATGTGCTCGGCGGTCTGTGGTGGTCCGCCATTGATGGCGAAGGTGTAGTTCTTGTGATCTATCGTTCGCCAGTCTTGCAGGCGAGGCTTGAAGGACGCTTCGACTTCCCAATTCTTAACCAGGTTCTCGACTAGCTGAGGAAGACTGCCGGCCTCGTGGTGCATCTTCCTGCCATCCTCCCAGACTTTACGGGTCTTAGAGTAGTCGGGAGCCCTGCCGTATCGCCACTGGACGCCTTCATCGTCGAAGACGGCGTTCGGTGATGCCAGATAGTCAGGTACTCCGGGTGCTGGTTCAGCAGGCGGCTGCTGGACGTCTGCGCTTGCCATGGTGAATGATACGTGTGTAGTACTCTCAGGTATGTGTATGATCAATAGGGCAGATGGAATGAGCTGATGGGATGGAGCTCGCTGCAAAACAGAATGCCTTGTGTACACGAAAGCGCAAGATGAGAACTGGGTAGACTTTTACTAATGGCAGGAAGCAGCTTGATGTTTATCTCCCCACTGCCGCCAAGGGCCTACCTCGTGGAGATCGAGTCACACACTACTGCAGCTTGCTGGTCTTGTAGACCGGCACTACTAATTCCGTGGAGTGATATGCGTCTCGAAGGGCGAGTGTACATGACCCACGTAACGGGTACTTGCATAAGGCGCATAAGCAACTTTTGGTCAGCCGCGTCTCCTGTGGGTCTGCCCAGCGGTTGCGTGCTTCCTCGAGGGAGTGGTCGAGATCGTATTGTGCGACGCCGAGCAGTCGCGGGCTGCGAACTGTATGCGTCCACCCTTTGAAACGATGAGCCAATGGCCGCTGGTTCGGGCCCTCCTGGAAGTGAGCTGACCGCGCCTGCTAAGTAGAGCAATATTGATCTGCAGGTAACACCGCCATTTCAGACAGATGGACTGTTGTCCGCCCGGGCTGTCTCCCAAGGTCTCGACCGGTCAACATGCGCCATACAGTCGATGCGTAGCTTCCGGATGGCTAGGCTCGGTCGCAGACGAACTGATAGTGCATGCAGTACGGTCGTCGTTGGAACCAGGGTCCGGTTGTTTCGAATGACTTGCAGCAGACTAGCAAGGTAGGGACGCAAGGTACTGGCCGCCATGTGGGTACCTATCCTGAATAGCCCTCGAGGAAACCGTCAAGATGCAACATCTGCACCGACACTGTAGCGTGCTGCTTGCCATCCAAGTAGTACATCGTCAGAAAGCTGCCGTTGCTTCATCCTGCTGACTGTGGCTGCTGGACACGCTCATCTCGCTGGCCACACTGTTCAAGACAAACGGCGGGCCAGGGCTATGCATGGCGATGCAGCCCCCGCGCCACCAACAGCCTTAGTACGATGCTGCAACCGGGTTTGCTCCCAAGTCTGTTGAGTATCCGCAAGGATGCAGCTCTAGTAGCTACTCCGCCGCGACAATCTCGGCTCTGCCGTCGTGCCCCGAAGGATGATCAAGGCCCAAATACGAAGCGGCTATGGCAAGATCAGAGTTTCGAGAGTGGATCTGCGGATTGCGGGACGTTGTTGCCGGCGTGCTGCAGCTTCCATATCTCCCCGAGAGTCTGCTACGCAAACATCATCTCTAACAAAGTTAAGACTGTTCTAAAGTTTCGATGTCTCTACGCGACCCTGCTGTGTAACACTCACTACCGTACATCACGACCATGATGATGCGATTGCTCACGACCGACACTCTCCGCCGCTGCAGCATGCCATGGACCACGTGGGCATAATACACCCTTATCGTTGTCGTATATGCTTGCTGTCATTTTCAGTACCATGGAACGGGTGCTTGCTTCGATCGAGAATAAAACATGCGAGTAACCTGATGCATGAAATGCTTTGCAGCGCATAAGGCTGACTGGAAGCCGATCTGCTGCAGCCACGTATTCAAATCGTATAGGCTTTGCAATGCATAGGGGACAAGCCCTTGAGCCCCTATTACTCGATCTTAGGCCTCCCCAAGCCTGACGTCGAGAGCTGGTGCCTTGCGAGCGCACGACGTCGGCTGTGACAGCTGTCAAGTCTTTGCGCACCCATACACAGCTTCCGCGAGCCACGAAGGCCTCCACCCATCATGTTGGCGGTCGAGTGACCTTTGCCATCGTGTAGGTCATCAGACGGTGCGTCCACACTGTCGGTCTTTGCTTGTGTGACCGGGCAGCTGCGTGAGACCGGTGCCACAAGTAATCCGGACTGTTGTTGCTGCGATGGACTCGCTCGGCAATGCCTGTAACGGTCACACCAAGACTCGCTGCACTTCGCTGTGTACAGCACGAAGATTTGGACGACACTGTCACTGGGTCGTGGATCTAGAATCAGACGGTTGCAATGCTTGTGTGCTCTGGATGAACGTCATGTGATGCTCAGCACGTATCTCGTAGCCAATTGGTCTCTCGTGATGGAGTGGAGCTTCTTACAAGGCATGGTGATGCCCACGCTGTAACGTCGTAGGTGGCATAGAGGAGCAGACAGAGTGTGACGGCGCCAACGGATGATCGGATGAGAATATTGATGATGTTGGTCGGCTGCGATGAATGAGACAGCGATTTAGTCAGGAGTTGACAAATCATCAGATGCACGACAAGCCTTGGACTAGATGACTCTGGAGTCCGTCGCATAATAATCGCAGCTCATTTCGTGTATTTGTCTATGTAGCTGTGGAGTCTCGTCTAGAAGAGCGCTCCCAGAAGTGTGTTACCCCTCAGGCATCAAGGCGCAAATGCAGCGCCAAGACGGGGATTTTCCGCACACACTCTCCGCTGAAATGGCGTAGCGCGTGTTTGGCGGACAACCTCATCGAAGATCAAGACGACAACGACAGGCAACGAAGCCGCAGAAACCTCATTGAACACCGGATCCATATACCACCGGCACCATGAGGACTTACGACGACACGTTCTCTGGCCAGAAGATCTACCCGGGCAAGGTATGCGCGATCAATCACGAGTATTCATCTCCCTAGGCATTGCAACAGCGCAGAAAGCGGCAGCAGTGCTGTATTGGAGAGTGGAAGTGGAAATGAATGATCGGCAGCACATTGTTTTGGAAATGCGTGGGAACTATCATGGGAGATGGCGCAGGCATATGGTCAGGGCGAGATTTGGGATTGAGAGGCATGGCGACAGCGAGGCATACGGTGTACTGACAGAGTGCGTGTCAACAGGGCAAGCTCTTCGTCCGCTCCGACAGCAAGATCTTCCGCTTCCAGAACGGCAAGACCGAATCACTCTTCCTCCAGCGCAAGAACCCCCGCCGCATCGCATGGACCGTCCTGTGCCGTCGCCAGCGGAGAAAGGGTATCTCTGAGGTACGCGCAACCTCACCGGTCATCGCTATCTAGGTCAGGATACTTACCATACGAACAGGAAGCCGCCAAGACCCGCCGCCGTCGCGCAGTCAAGTCGCAGCGTGCTGTCGTGGGTGCTTCGCTTGATGTGATCAAGGAGCGCCGTTCGCAGCGCCCCGAGGCTCGCACAGCTGCTCGTGCACAGGCTATCAAGGAGGGCAAGGAGAAGAAAGCTGCATCGGACAGCGTGAAGAAGGCCGAGAAGGCGAAGAATGCCGGCAAGGCTGCTTCGGGACAATCGACTGGACGGTATGGTTCATCTGTAGGATGTACAATGTGAGGATCAAGTGCTGACAGTATACAGTGTGATCAACAAGCAGGGTGCAAAGGGTGCTTCTGCTAAGCCAAGGCCAACGACGAAGTAGATGGATGGATGATCGTAGATTCCCTCATCGACCGGGGTCAACATCAGCACGTAATGTGCATGAACTCTCGACGTCTATCTGCCTGGCACAATGTCGAGCATTCAACGATGCATTAGGTCCGGGTTGAATGGATGGAGTGTATGTCGACACTTCTATGCTAGAGACTATGTAGGTCACTGCAAACGTTGCGGCACCGCACCAAGCGCCTGTCTCGCCCTCTCGAAGACCTCATGCTAGTATCGCTTCTAGGGGAGATCGTTTCTTTGACTAGGCCTGATACGATTAGCATGTGAAGCGCCTTGCTGAGATCACGTCTACACTGCGCTAACGGTACCTCTTTTTTACATATCACGATCTTGGCAGAGTCTTCTACTGATTCGACATGCACGATGTGGAATTTGCGTGCCACAGTTTTACTCGTTGCGATATCTTGAGACAATCTAACTCGAGTCCATCATTTAGGTCGATTGCGGGGTGTTGCCGAATGAATGGGCATCTCACTAAACACGTGGGTAGCTTCTCGGCCTGGTTCGCTCTATCTTGTTGTATAGCGAATGCTAATTCCAGATGACATCGTGAAGATGGCACTGAATCTAGCTCCGATGCCGCGCACCACTGACTCTACCTCTTCTCGTCTTCGTGCCACGCAGGACCCGTCAACAATTTGCGACAGACCAAAAACCCGGGAAAAGCCACCGTGATTGATAGCCATGCCTCAAGACGAGGGTGTGCTGGAGCAGTACAAGCGCTGCGACGGGAACACCAGGGCTGGCTTCATCGAGCTGAAGTCGGCGACTGTCGAAAACAAGCAAACCAAATTCACGTTCGAGTCCATCCAACCTGGAGTCTTCAGAACGACTTTTTCGAGCCATGAACACCCATTGCCGCCGTTCCCCAGCTGCGAGAGACCAGAGGCTGATCTGTACAAGGCCGACCTTAGGTCAGAAGGGACTCACGTTATTGTGGTCAGCGACGATACTGGTTCCTCTGCTCGTCTGGACTGGACTGGTGCACCAGTACTGACCATCAGCTACAATAATGAGATTTTGCACACAGATCTCCCGCACCGCTCGTACGTCCTCGATGGCCCTGGCATAGCACACTACACCCGTTATTTCAAGGACTCCATGCACGTTGGCCTCGGCGAGAAAGCAGCACCGTTCGATTTGTCCGGTCGATCGTTCGTGCTCTCTGCAACAGACTCATTTGGCTATGATGTACACCATACTGACCCGCTGTACAAACATATCCCATTACTCATCGTTACCTCACCGAAGGGAGTCGTTGGCACTTTCTCGACTAGTCATGCTCGCGGCTCGTACGCTGTCGGAAGCGAGATGGACGGCATGTGGGGAAGATTCAAGGTGTATCGCCAGGATCATGGTGGCTTGGAGCAGTACCACTTCGTTGGACGTACGATGCAGGAAGTCGTGCAAAAGTACGCCGAGCTGGTCGGTTTCCCGTTACTCGTGCCTCGCTGGGCTTTCGGCTACCTAGCGGGAGGCATGAAGTACTCCATGCTCGATGACCCTCCAGCCCACGAAGCACTCGCGGACTTTGCAGCGAAGCTCATCGAACACGATATACCCTGCTCGGGCTTCCAGCTAAGCTCCGGCTACACTGTTGCAGAAACCGAGCCAAAGACTCGAAACGTCTTCACCTGGAATCACCACCGCTTTCCAGATCCCGAAGCATTCGTTCGTAGCTTCCGCGAGAAAGGCATTCGACTGATAGCAAACATCAAGCCTTACGTCCTCACCAACCATCCCGCTTACGCCCATCTCGCAGCCTCAGGAGCGCTGTTCATAGATCCAAATACCAACACCACTGCCCTCACCCGCCTATGGTCTGCGGGTGGCGGCGAGTCAGGCGAAGGAAGCCATATAGACTTCACCTCCCAGGCAGGCTACACCTGGTGGTACGACAACGTCCTCGCGCTGCGGAAGCTGGGTATTGACTGTCCTTGGAACGACAACAACGAGTACACCATCCCCTCCGACAGATGGCTTATGTCGCTTTCCAGTCCTGCCACCTCGTCCGCTGTCGATGCTACGACTTACAAGCGGAAAGACGTAGGTCTCTGGGGTCGCGCTCTGAGTACCGCGCTCATGGCTAAAGCCTCCCACGATGCTCTACTCGCCGCTGCGCCAGAGGACCGTCCTTTCGTGCTCACCCGCTCAGCTACAGCGGGTACAATGCGCTACGCCTGCTCCACCTGGTCAGGCGATAATGTGACCTCATGGTCTTCGTTACAAGGGTCCACAGCCCTGTCTCTCAACGCCGGGCTCTCGCTGCTACAGAACTACGGCCACGACATAGGCGGCTTCGAGGGTCCACAACCAAGCCCCGAGTTGCTGCTTCGATGGGTGCAGGTGGGCATATATGGGCCACGCTTTGCGGTGAATTGCTTCAAGACCAGTATGGAGGACAATAGTGTCGGAGATGTGATCGAGTTGTGGATGTATCCCGAGATCTTGCCTGAGATTCGGAAGGCGATCAAGAGACGGTATGAGATATTGCCTTACCTGTACAATTTGATGTTACAGAGTCATAGGACTGCCGCGCCACCTATGAGATGGGTGGGGTGGGGCTATGAGAGCGACGGAGAGGTGTGGGCTAGTAAGGCGCTGAGAGAAGGCGAAGGGCAGTTCTGGCTTGGAGATAGCTTGATGATCGGGAGTGTCTTCACTTCAGGCGCAAAGAATGTAAAGGTCTACTTGCCGAAGCGGGAAGAGCATGATGCATATCTAAACATCAACGTGCCTTACCATTATCTCGCCGCTGGACAGTGGGCGACAATCGATGCGCCGCTGATGGGCAGCATACCTGTCATCGCGCGTGTGGGTGGCGCTATCATCGTGGGTAAGCCGGCTCAGACAGTGGCGCCCGGTGATCTGGTAAATGAAGCCAATTTACCAGAGGACGACTACCGTGGTATTGAGATCTTTCCTCGGCAGGCCGATAAGCGTAGGCAAGATGGGCTTCCAGACGTGTACACATGGCTCGAAGACGATGGCATCTCGGTGGCTAGTGTGGCAGACGAAGCTGTGGCAACGTGCAAGTTTGAGTACACTAGTGAGAAGGACAAGATCGCTGTCAAGTTTGCTCTCAACGCAGCAAGGTTTGAGCCACCATGGGCAAGGAATGGACTCTGGGTCATCTTGCCGGTGGGCGAGACGAGAGCCATTGAGGCTTGTAAAGGTTCGATTCGCAGCGAGGCAGTGACGGACGAGCGAGGCCGGAAGAAGTACCTCTACATGCGAGATTCTTAAAGCAACCGCTTTGACCAAGCTGCCAGAGTCCGCCCCAACCTTGACAGCATGGCCGTTGTACGGCGGCCAATACTGCTCTTTGTGGACTTCGATGGATCCACCAGCGACAGTCCCAAGGGCCGGTCACGCTTAGCCGAGTAGCGCATAGGGATATTTGTAAGGCGGTCCCATCGCAGAGCGAATAGTAGCAGAGCAATCATGGTGTAAGCAGAATCGTTGCTGGCGTTATGGGTACCCTTCACATTGACCGGATCGTGCTGTCTCAGGAAGACCGGGTTAACGCCAAGACGCGGAACAAGTCTACCGAGCTTCTTGGACGGGATCCTAGCGCCTTGCTCCGTGGCCAAATGCGCAAGATCCAACGTGTCGAAGGTAGTGGCAACGGGCAAGCCCGTCTGAGCAGTATCCAGGAGATCGAGCTGTATGTATGGGTCTTTCCGCAGCATAGCAAAGTCGTTGTCGATAGAATGGCCAATGAAAACGATATGTCGAGGTCGTGAGAAAACGCTGGGCTCTCCAACGTCGGCTCTAAGGTGCTCAGTGGACTTCTGTGCGAAGGCAGGTGCCCGAATATTACGTGTGCCTCCTATGAGCTTCAGAAACTCGTTTTTGATGGAACCTGGGCTGGTGCGCCGAATGTCCGAAGTGAACAGGCAGTCAGTCAGTCCCTTCGTTGTTGACGTTCTAAACCAGGTGAGTTTAGGCACAAACTGCGTAGTCCGCATCTTCATTGTCCATCGCGGGCCACGCTGTCCAGGTACCACACCTGCTATATCTCTCGTGTCAAGAGTCGTGACACCAAGTTGAGTGACGCGATCGGTCAGTCCTGTACGTCTGAACTCGGTATCGAATGCAACTAGAATAGCGTCCTCAGGAGCGAGAGTCGCGGTTTGGACATCGACACCGGGCACAGGGAGGCCTAGCAGCTGTCGTAGCCGGAAGATCGACGACCGAGCGGAGGCTTCTCGCTGTCGGCCTCGTCTCCAGCGAAGACTGAGCCGAGGATTCACTAAGGGTCGCGGTCTCGGTGCGCTCGCCGATTGCGGGTGTCGCCAGTTTGCTGGTCGTGGTGCTGACAGACCTCGTGTTCCCGAGACTCTTCCAAATGCGATCCCGGCTACAGCCAAAGCCTTGTTACCTGCGAAGTACTTTGCGATACTGGCGAGACGATCAAAGGTCACAGCAGGCTGGACAGCATCGTCTGCTACATCTTTCGGTAGCAGGTCACACAGGTGTAGCGGAATCTTGCCGACTCGGGATCCAATGATGGGTTTGGCCGCAGCATGCTTGGACACTGCTATGTATCTCAAAGGATCATCTGATCGTGACGATCTTCTCCGCGAAGATGTCTTGATGGCAATGCGTTTGGCGGCGGCTTTGGCCTTGAGCGCCTGGCTCATGCTCGGCCGCCGGTTGACGCTGGATCAAGACATGTTGAAAGCTTGCAGGTATTTCAAGTGCGTGCTCGCCACCCGCATCGACAAGAGTCGTGATGAAGCATGGATATACAGCACCCAGTCGTGATTAATTTAGGGATCGAATATATTGGAACGAGTGGTCCATGCGCGAATCTGTGTCTCAGATTCAGAAAGTCAATGCCAGATCTCCGAACCATGCTGTCATCGTTGTGAAATTAATCTTCCATTATGCTTCGTATTCCACTCCCATATTATCCTTCTCGTTGCAGCGGGTGGAGGACATTGTGCAAATACGACCTGCAGTCATGAAGCCTTGGGTGCTGGTCAGCCCATCATCGAGAGGCATAGGCCTAGAGCTCGCAAGACGACTGCTCAGGACCACCGATGTCCCGATAGTAGCTACTGCCAGGAAAGATCTCGATCAGACGCGCGAACATGTCTTGAGCGGGCTCGATGGCGTACAGGAGGATCGACTCCAGGTTTTGAAAGTGAACATGCTAGGTGTGTCGGCGAGACCTAGCACGACGCGCTCGAGAACATCAAGCTCATATTGTATATAGACGAGCAAACAATGGCCGACGCTGCCTCCCACCTCAAGACCACATTTCCTCTCAAAGAATCCTACCTCCACCTCTCTCTCATATTGCCCGGCATCCTCCACCCCGAAAAGTCGCCCACGCAAATCAACTATGACCATGCCCTGCAAACCCTACAAGTCAACACCCTCGGTCCCCTCACGATGCTCAAGCACTTCTCTCCGTTCCTTCCGCGCAAGTCCACTACGCTTGAGTCTCTGCCCGGTCTTCCCTCGCAAGCCGTCTGGGCCACAATGTCCGCCCGCGTAGGCAGCATCACCGACAACAATCTTGGCGGCTGGTACAGCTACCGCGCGAGCAAGGCTGCGGTAAACCAGATCACGAAGACTTTCGACAACCATCTCAAGACCAGTGCGGGCGAGAAGGCTTTGGCCATAAGCCTCCACCCTGGAACGGTGAAGACGGGGTTGAGTAAGGACTTCTGGGCGAACGTGAAAGAGGAGAAGCTCTTCAGTGCCGAGTTCTCAGCGGAGAAGTTGATGGAGGTCGTGTGTAGTCGAGGTGTAGAGGATAGAGGGAAGATCTGGGACTGGAAGGGAGATGAGATACCACCTTGAGTCTTTCATACGTCCAAGATCTCCCATTGACGTGATTCACGCGTCCATTTCGTGACTGCATTGCTGCCTTTCAATGGCACGCTTCGACAGCGAGAACACCGTGCGCATTCATTAGAGCCCGTCTCCATCCTGCATACATACCGCCACTCCGTGCTACAGTCTACTTGTTCAACTCCGCCGCCCTCTTCCTGTTTTCCTCCTTGCTTGATGCCTCGCCGATTGACTGCACGATCGCCGGACCCGGGTTTGCCTGATGGTCCTGAGCAGATGCTAGACCTCCGCTTGTGCCCTTACTGCCCTCATTGTGGAGCTCGTGTGTCGATGCTGTCGAGTCCTTAGACTCCTTCGCGACTTGGTCGTGGATGTCTACCATTACGGTCAGAAGGAGTAAGAAGCATCTGTTCGTAACTCTGCGTACTGCTGTGTGTCTCCTCTTCCTTTGGTTGGGCAGGCATGTTGAAGTTGATGAGGTGGGACTTTGGCTTCGGGATTGATGACCTTTCACTGTTGGAGGTGGGATGAGTCGATTGGATGATGTTTCAGGTTGCTCGTACTCTGGACTCGCTATTACTATCAGAGGTTATACACAGCCTGCTCTCGTGACTATGTACCGCAGTCACACGTCAGTGCCATGCGTGGCATGCCCGCAGTGGGGCAGCATGAGCACCATGACGTTCATACAGTCCCTTGGGTAAATGTGATGCATGGCCGACCTCGACTTTGTTGAATGAACAAACCTGGTGAAATTGCACAATTACGAGAAAGGAACTCCTGCACTCGATGGACGACACCTCGATGGCTTGACCTTGATGGCCACTTCTATAACCATACAAAGTCCCCAACAGATCAGGGAAGGCAGCTGCGTTACTCCATTTTGTTGTCCTCAGATGATCGGCATATCTCATATGGGCTGAGGGCTGCACTCCGGGCTGCGAGCTTCGTGAACCGGTGCTGACGGCCATAGGGTAAGGAGGTCAAATGCTGATCC
The DNA here is from genome assembly GCA_002077065.1 of Cryoendolithus antarcticus. Lineage (NCBI taxonomy): Eukaryota > Fungi > Ascomycota > Dothideomycetes > Cladosporiales > Cladosporiaceae > Cryoendolithus > Cryoendolithus antarcticus. The sequence goes on along the minus strand of NAJO01000028.1, from coordinate 488,798 downwards.
TACAATTGAAGACATTGACGATAACTGGCTCCAGTAGTGCTATTGGCTTCTGCACAGATGCGTAGCGGAGTCGATGAAAGCAGCATTGAGCAGAAGCAGAGTCCTTCCATATGTTGAGTATCTCCTCTATCTCCCACCTCCCCGTCATCCTAGCAGGACTTCCACCGCAAACCTTCAACGACCCTCTTCATGCATCTCCTCCTTCATGACGAGGGGCTGAGATGCTGTTCTTATTTCTGCTCCTTGTCAGTAAGCTTGCGACGACGGAGATGTGCTGGATAGCGAGCACATACGCAAGTGCAGCTCCCTTCAGCGCAAGAGCAAGCGTCGTTGGAGCAAGTATCGCAGGCACCCATGTTGATGGTTCTTGTTGATCAAGACTGGCGAGAACTGAAGTGTAGATTGCCCGAGAGTTCTGAGCGCTGATATGTAAGAGCTTGAAGAAAGACAGGAGAAGCTGAAGCGAGGAAACTTACTTTATACCACCTTTCTGTTGGGAATGGGATCATGCATCCCGCGAACGCGGAGATCAGACGGAACAGTAGCATAGCAGTCGTGGCTCCAACGCCGTTCAGTCGGGTCTACATCCCACAGCGCCTTTCTCAAGCGCTGAACCTTCTGCATTCATGCAGCCACTCACGATTCTTTACTTGACCAGACCGATCTAACGACGTGAGAGCATCCCTTGAAGCTGGTCGCAGTAGGGAGCTGTGGAACAGTATGTTATTGGCAGCGACACGAAGGTCGGTTTCGAATCTGCAGAGGCAGCTCTGAGCTGTTGCGCAAGTTTCTGCACGTCCTATCGAGAGCTCGTGCAGGTCGGTTGCTTAAACGCTTGCCAGTGGTCGATGCTGCTGCAAGACATAGTAGTCTTACCACATCGCTTACGCCAACGTGCCGTCGCCGAGCCGAGTCGTGCCCTTTGCTTCTATACACGCGGGAGTATCGTTGATAGCTCCTGCGCATCCGTGGCAAGGCGTTAGAATGCATCCAGCAATCTCGTCTCGCCGTGCAGCTCGACTTATCACACTCCAATCATGCGTCTGATGCCCGCCACGATCCTACCCAAGCTCTCACCATACCCAAACTCAATCACCCCTTTTCCCATACCGTACGCACCCTCACCCATTGGGTAGTCCAGCTTGCCAGGTATAGCAGTCTTGATCAGCCCCGGCCATCGATCAGAGCACACACTCTTGATGTTACAGAGGCTCCTCAGACCCTCTTCGCCAGCGAATCGTCCGTACCCACTGTTCCTAACCCCCCCAAAGGGCAGCTGCACCGCGTAGAAAACAGCAAAGTCATTGACAGCCACCATACCTGTCTTGACCCGCTGTGTGACCCACTCGAGCTGCGCTCGGGCCGCAGAGCTGCCTGTAGGACCGAAGACACTGCAGCCAAGACCATAGATCGTGCTGTTGGTAATCCCCACGGCGTGGGATGGGGAGTCGGCGCGCATGAGTATGCAGATGGGCGCGAAGAGCTCTTCTTGAGCTATACGCATCGAGGACGTGACGTCTACTAGAAGGGTGGGCTGAAAGTAATGGCCTGCAGAATGAAGGTGATGTGTAAGCCGCCTGCCACCAGCTAGTAGGCGGGCGCCTTGGGCGACTGCTTGGGAGACTAAAGACTCGAGTCTGTCGAAAGAGGCCGAGGAGATCATAGCGCCGACGTCAACTTGCTGGCCGACAGGGAGGTCGAGGTCCGGACCCGAGCGTAGGGCTTGGATGCGAGGGGTGAGGAGAGTGATCAACCTGTTATAGGCGATGGGCATGGCTATTACTCGCTCCATGCCGATGCAGTTCTGTCCTGATGACTGGAAGAAGCCTCGCATAATGATGCTCGTGACGCGCTGCATCTCGGATTCCGAGCTCGCCTTACCTGTAGGGTGATCCAGCACGATCGCCGCATCTTTACCTCCTAGCTCGACGCAGACAGGTGTCAGTGACTTTGCTGCACTCTTGAGTACCTCGTGTGCTACGGGTTTGCTGCCAATGAAGGTGAGATGACTGATGCCCGGATGCGATGTGAAGTGTCCCGCTGTCTGTGGCCAGCATGCAAGGACTTGGACCAGATCTGGCTCATGACCGCAAGCAACCAGAGCAGAGCGCGCAATGTTGACAAAGTACTGCGACGACCAAGCAGTCTGCTCGCTGCACTTGACAATGATGGCATTCCCGGCGAATAGCGCACTGATCACGGGGCCGAGTAAATTGTGCAAAGGGTAGCTGCTTCCTGTCAGTGATCTTCCCATACACTCATACCGACAATTTGACTTACTTCCAGCTTACACAAGACGCAACGACGCCCATCGGCTCATACCGTACCTCGTTCTTCTTGTAGAACATCAGCCGGTTCGACGGCCTTCGCTCCGGCTTCAGTGCCTTCTCTCCGTGATTGAGAGTCCATTTGAGTTTCTCAGCCGTCACGAAAATCTCCCCGAGAACCCCGTCCACGCGAGTTTTCCCACTGTCGAGACAAGCGGCGCGAACGATAGTGTCTTGGTTGTCGAGAACAAAGCTACCTGATCAGCAGGAACCCTGACGAGCGGTGTGATAACAGGAAAACGTACTTCAGGAGCGAACGGAGGACTTGTCTTCGCTGGGCAAATGTAGTCTGAGCCCAATCAATCTGCGCCTTCGCAGCCTTTGCAACTGCGCGATCGATGCCATCGGGAGTGCTGGGGTTCACGAGCCCGAGTAGCTGGCCCGTGGCCGGGCTGTAGCATTGTATCGCTGTGCTTCCAAAAATCTGCTGCACGTCAGTGGTGGACTTTCCACGAGCGACACGTCTGTATCAAGTAGTCAAACGTGCCTTGATCGCAGGGTCTCGTAAGACTCTGCCCTCCCATCCGGGTCTGCACTGCTCAGGCACAGGGACCGAGAATGTGACAGCATCTTCGTCCGTTGACCGTGTCAGGTGCCGTAGCACAAGGACGCCAACCAGCACTATGAGCACGTTGACGACTGCTGTCTTCGAGTCTACAACCGGGACGCTGAGGTATTGTTGGATCGCCATGTCTGCACGAAGTTGATCGCGGGTTGCAGGAAGGTGAAAGCCAACGGCTACCTTACTTAGTACCTCAGTACAGTAGGCTGGATGTCGCTAACATGAGCCGTATGGCAAGCTGGTCCACTTCCTACCGTTCAATGTGGTGAGACATGTTGAGAGCACATTGCACAAGGTCATCAGACGGACAGTGGAGGAGGCAAGAGGGTAATTTACGCGAAAGGTCAGATGGTGCAAGAGCAAAGTCAAGAGCATCGAGATCTACAGAGACTGAACGCACTTTGATCGGGAAACCCGTCTCAACGGTCACGTGGTCTACCTGGTGGATATATACACTCGCTGTGATACTACAGCCAATTCTACGCCGTCTACAAGACAGAAAGGTCGCCGAATTTCTCCTGTAACAGATGTCAGCGCGAGTCAAATTAGGAGCCACAGTCGAGTGACTTACCTTGTAGCCCGGCACTTGCCAGCGACCCTTGGACACGAGCTGCTCGACGCGAGTGTCGATGTCAGGACGCGCAGCCACAACCTCATCCTGCAAAACGGTCAACTTCCTTATCACGTGACTGCAACGCAGTTCGGCTCGCTCTTTGCGGATACATACCACAGTCAAATCCTCAAACGGCCTCGCCGTTTCAATGTTCTTCAACGTCTTCTCCAAATCCTTTAATTCCTCATCAACCTTCGTCTTCGTCTCCTCCGCGCTCTTCACAGCCTGCGCCTCAAATGCATCTAGCGCCTTGATCTGACGACTGACATCGTACTTCTTGACCTGGAAGCCGCTAAACTGCTTCTCCAAGTCGTCCACGATTGCCGTGTTCTTGAGCACTGAGCGGTAGTGGCTGAAGTCCACGGTTGAAGGCTGCTCGGCGAGGATCTGCACTTTACGGCGGGCGTCGTCGTTGCGCTTTTTGAAGGTTTGGAGGGCCGTCGCGGTGGTACCTTTTAGGCCGAGCTTGGTTGGGAGGGTGGCCCAGTCGAGTTTCAGGGCCGCGCTGCGCTAGAAGGGAGAGGGGGTGTTAGTGCATGGGCTGGGGAAAGGGAGTTCCGGCGCGGCGGGGAGCGCAGAAGGGGGCCTGCGCGTCGTGGTAGCTGATACGATGGAGTACACATACCGTTGAGGCCGCCATTGTGAGGGTGATGGAGTGGATAGGAGTGAGTGACAGCGTGCTTCAAGGACTGGTCTTTGCCATTGAGGTTCGAAGCTCGGGTATTCGCGACAGAAGTTCGCGCGCTGGCACCGAGACTTTTGTCACAAACTGTCAGATCATTACAGTACATATACTTTTGCGAGTCTACGACCAAGCGACTCTGCATACAGACGATCCATTAGCATCACCATGAGTCAATGTCGGCGCAAGGCACAGCGCGGTATGGTTTCAGGGGTGGTAGCTAAAACGGCACACAACCACGTTGCAAAGGAGTTCAAGGACTTCCACCGGAGTGCCTCCTTGTCAGTTACAATCACCATCCTTATGATCGTGTGCTGATGCACAGCATGTGCTTGTACATTGGAGCAGAATTTTGTATGTTTCGCTCATGCTATACGGAAAGCTGCTCTAGCCGTGTCGTAGCTCGCTCACGACCATGTCACCACCGTGAAGGTTTGGGCTCTTGAGAACCATTGAAGCTCGGCCACGTCTATATCGACAGCGCCATGATACTGTTCACAATGTCATTGTCGTTCTCCTTCAGCGCCTTGACTGCCTTCTTCCGGCTGACACTGGCCTGCGCCATGACAAGCTCAATGTCCTTGGCCTCGAGTCCAGTGTCATCGACTTCCTCCCCATCATCCTCATCCTCCTCGACCTTCTTATCACCGCCCTCGATCGCCTTGCCCTTGTCGCCGTCGTGGGAGTGGTCGTGGCCGGAGTGGTCGTTTGCGGACTGTGCGGCGAGTTGCTGGGCGGCGGAGGCCTGGGCTTGGGAGTTGAGGTCCTCGATCTTGGCTTCGCCGAAGATGCTGCGATTTGCTGTCAGTGATCCTGTTCCGCAATTCCTACGCCTTTTCAGTCAAGTACATACATCCAGGTGTTGCTGTTCGGGCTCTTGTACACCTCGGGCTGGCTGATCACGAAGAGGATGTTCTTTGGTCTCCGCAGAGTGACACGTGTGATGCCCTCAACGTGCTTGAGACCGAGCTTGGCGATCGCCTTGCGCGCCTTCTTCTCGTTCCTGCTGTGGACTGCTACGGAAGCACCTGCGGGGATCGATGCCTCTCCTCCCTCATTGTCGTCCGAGTCGTCCGAGTCCGATCCGTCCTGAACCTCGACATCCTTCTCCGGCTCGTCAATGATCTCTTCGACACGTGGGTTGGCCATGATGGGTGGTTGTGCGTAGGAATGAAAGGACTGGCAATGCGGTCAGTGAGAGGTCTTTGAACCTGGACTCAGCTTTGCCACAAGGGATGCGCAATCGAGCTTCGCACTTGACATGTATGACTAGCAATCTCGACTTACCAGTGCTGTTCAGTTTATCGCTGAGGTGATCTCAACTCCGCTACACAGCTCCAGACGTCGCCGCTGTCCCCGGCTCTGCCGCACAAACTGAGCTCGGCTGCGAAATCCTTAGCGCCGGCAGCAACCGCCGCTCTATTCCACTGGAAAATGCCAAGACACACACTTTGTGAATCCGAGCCCGCGAACGTCAGTCCGACACCAGCGATATCGACAATTCTCACGACACTCCCACGACGGTACGAACTTCGGATCTAACACTCATTGAAGCGCTGGAGTACTAAGGACGCATACAGACCCAACACATACCGACACGATGGGCGAGGCAAGCGTCGTAGCAAGCCAATGGAGGATGGTGGAGGTGGGCCGTGTGGTGCTCTTCAGCAACGGTCCTTTCGCTGGCAGACTCGCGGCGATTGTCGAGATCATTGATCACAAGCGCGTACGTTCGCCGTCTTCCCCATGGACGATCTCCCACGCAGAAAGATGGGCGCATGGAGGATATGTATAAGCCAAGTCGACACATACTAACATACTTTCCACCGCAGGTCCTCGTTGAAGGCCCCTCCGAATCGAAAGATCTGCTCGTCCCGCGCCACTCCTCCCCTCTCGCCGCTCTCTCCCTCACACGCATCGTCATCGAGAAGCTCCCACGAGGCGCCGGGTCCGCTGCGCTACAGAAGTTGTGGCAGGCACAAGAGGTTGAGGGAACGTGGAACAAGAGCACGTACGCGCTCAACAAGGCGAAGACGATGAGGAGACGGGAGTTGAACGACTTCGAGAGGTTCAAGGCGATGAGGCTGAAGAAGCAGGTATGTTGATCCAGGGGTGTGGAGCAAGGGTGACTTCGGGATGTGGCACTAACGTGATGGACAGGTTCGCTTTCAGCACCGCAAGTCGTTCGCCGCGGCTAAAGCGAGCGCATAGAGTGGCTGCTTATCGGGACTCTGATGTTCGGAAGGCGTGATCGAGTGCAGAAGCCGCGAGTATCGTACGGGACACCGCCACGGTCTGCACGATGCAAAGAAGCTGGACCGCGTACGACTGCCCAGTCGGCCGCTGGCGCATGCATGGGTACGACAGTGTTAGCTCGACGTATAAAGCAAGGAACATTCCATTCACTCCTTCACAAACAGTCCTCCGTTGGTGTCAGTGCGCACGCTGCGATGTATTTGTGCACAGATTGCAAGTCAGAGCGACTTGCACATCATCATCTATCTCATCAAGTCGCGAGCTACTTTGCTCCAGCGATGTCTCACGTCTAGCAATACAACTGCCTTCTTCTGCCATTAATCATACAGCCACGTTGTTCTACAGCCATGCCACCGTACAGTTCCCCCTTTCGCACGTCCACTGTTTCTTTCAGTAGAACCACGCATGACCCCACTTCCCGAACCAGGCTCTTCGCTTCTCAAGCAAATCCCTGCGGAGGCATGGAGCCCGTCATTATCGTTCCCACCATCGCAGTCTTCATCACTGTCGTAAGTAGGACCATCATCGTCAATACTATCGTGTTGGTAATCGTGGATCAACTTAGCGTGAAGATCGTCCACAGACCGTGCAGCTTCACCCATAAGCTCCATCAGCCACGTGCTCTTGTCGTCGCCGCGTTTCTTGGCCGCATTCGCCCAGTCTCTCAGCTGGACGTCGTAGAAGTCGATCTCACAAGCAGGCGTAACATCCTCAATGTCGATCTCGCCCTCATCCAGGCGTCCCCGAAGATTGTCCATCTCGCCTTCGAAGTAGACGACTCCGTCTCTCACCAACGCGGAGACAGTGCCCTCGTCGCAGCCATGGTCGATCACAGCGGCGCGCAAAAGTTTCGTGGCTTGCCCGAGTGAGTACCGAGACAGCTGGCTGACCACTGGCGAACAATTGTCGGCGATGGCGGCCTTGAGACCAGCGTGCGTCATCTCTGCCATGGAGTCTACAGCGGTTTCGTCATATGGCCACCTGTTCGGTAGCATGGACTCGAGGACGTGGAGCAGTCCGATCTTACCGGCAGTCCAGGGGGCACGGAAGAGCTTGCTTGGGATGGTGATTACATTGACCGCCCAGCTGATGTTCACGTTCCACAGCCGAGTGTAGTGGAACTCAAGGCGGTTCGGGAAGAAGGACGAAGCATCGGGCAGGTGTGAAGTATCGATGGTACTCTTGACAAGCCAGGATTTGCAAATTTCAAGCGTGAAGAATCTGGCGTTAAGGAGACGGTTGGCTGCTTGAACGTCCGTCTGCATTATGTCCGCGAAACGTAGGGGTTCCTGGGACAGCTTGGCTTCCTTGGCCTTGCGAGCGACCTCTCCGAGGATCTGACGAGTGAGTGCCATATGTAGATGCTCATTCGACAGCTGAGACTGGAGAGGCTTTGAGGCAAGTGGCAGGTCCAGATTCTCGGAGAGCACGAAGATCTAGTGATGCTGTCAGCAAGGTGTGAGCCTTTGCATGCGGCAATGGTACTCACATCGTGTAGCAACTCGGTTGGCATAGACTCGAGCGGAGACAGCGCACGCTGTTGCTTTGCACGTTTGATCGACTGATCAGCGTCCACGCTGGGCGCGATCTTCGCTGAGTCAAATTCGTCGGTGCGGGACGACTTGAATGGTGTGTCGTCGGAGGGCTCTTTGCGCTTGCTGGCAGCGCCACTGCTCGACGCTTTCGCAGTGGTGCATTTGGCTGGTGACTTCTTGGATTTCTTGGAGGCCATTCTGACGATGGTTGAGAACGAAGCTGTGGGAGTGATATGATGGTGACTGACGGATTCTGCTATTATCGACCTGCTTGTTATGTCAGTCTGAGGTCACAGGCCGCGGAGATGAGGATCTCGCTCCACTTTGCACACAAGCTCACTACTTAGACGTTGAGTCCAGGAGTGTGATGTGGCTGATCAGTGTGATCGATAGTCACGAATCGCTTTGTGAGCATCACATCGCTCTGTGTAGCGTGTTGAACACCACAGAAAGCGTAACTGAGTGAGAGCATGTCCTCGGCCGCCATAGCATTGATGTTGGAAGTCACGATCGCCAAAACGCGTACACTGACTAGTGGCGCCAAGCCTTCGCGTCACCTAACTTTTCTCCTCGACATGCAACTTTCTACTGCCTCTGCACCTCACCACCGACATGCATCACCCACTTCCTCCGACTTCGTGGCGCACCACGGCAGTTGTAAGTCTCTACCCGCCTCTCACATATTGAAGGATGTTATAATTTGCGATTGACGGCTGTCGCCTGAGATCACGCCTGATTCTCACGAGGGCATGGCTTGATTGATATTTCTTACTTGATCTGACTCTCGACCTCGCCGCAATACTACTCTGCACGACTTTGCAGGAGCACTCCAGCTGACTCTAGTCGCAGTACCTCGCCGCCACGTCGCACTGCTCGGCGCCGCCCTCCAACCACGAGCATTGAAGATGAGCTGCCAATATCGCTACACCCTGCACGCTCGGCTTCGGGAGTTGTATTTGTCTGCCGGTGATCCCGAACCGCACCACCACACACCGCTTGACAGCAGACGTCGCCTAAGCGCGAGCTGATATTGCCCGGTATGCCGGCTTATATTCCATGGTCCCCTCCCCTTGACAATGATTAAAAATATGACACTAGATAGTAATTGACCTTCGGGTATGATCGCTTATCACCAAGATCACTGAGGTCTTCTGCATCGAAGCACTGCTTGTTCATCTTGAGTTCCTTGGACTTTACTGACTCCGGTCGAACAGGGAGCTTTGTGTCCGAACCCGATTTCCGATGACAGCCCTCGAACATGGCAAGACGCCGATCCGCATCAGGGGCAAGCGCAGTGCCTGCAGGGCCGAGAAATGGCATTTCGGCAAGCAGCGGAAGCATTTGCAGGTCGTCAAGTCCTCCCTAGCAATGTCAGAGACCTCACCGCAAGCAGCTAGCGGAGCATCACGTGCGCTCAAACGACGGAAGGTAGCACTCTCCAGACTCGAGCAGCTCCCGGCGGAATTGATACAGGAGATCTTGCTGTACTCTGGCAACCTCGATTTACCTCTCGCATCACCACGGCTGGCTAGTCAGCTCTCAGGCAAGCAACTGCAGTGGCAGCTCACCAAGCACGCCCTGTCGCCCATCGTTCATTGCACGAGCACCGCGACTGGTCAAGATCTTCGGCAGGCAGAGCGTCTCCTGAGCAGTCGTTTCATGACCTGGGCCTTCTTTGGTCAGTGGCTTGACGATCAAGCCGGGGTGCGATATGCCATTCAGCTCGGCTCGGCGGACAATACAGACCGGCACCAGAGTGATCAGTGGAGGTCGTTGCAACCATCCGCCGATCTTGGCATCCCAATTAAGCTCCTACATGGACCTTGGACTCGAGACAAGATCAAATTTCTCTGCGTCCTCACCTCGAACTGCACAGACAGTCCCGGGGGTTTGGCAGGTCTCGCTAGCGAGGTTGCCTATACTGGCCTCATGGATGCTGCACGAGAGCAGTGTATGGATGCACTCGAACTACTCCGTCGACTGGGCGTTGCGCCGGATCAGGATCTCTTGCGGACTGCCATCACCGATTTCGGATGCCAGAGGGACACTGTGATGTACATTCTGAGGTGGTGTGCATCCGAGGTAATGCGCTGTACTGCCGGTGGAGTTGACGGTGGTGGCGCGGAGGACACTCGCCCCAGGGTCGATATTGATTTCCTTGATCCAGTTATTTGGGCATGGGCGGACAAGGCACGCAGAGGAGGTGATGCGAAGGGTGAATGGCTCACGAAGACCTTGAAGCGTGTTTCCAGCGTTACAGCGAATGGCGATGATACCCAGGAAGCGATTGAATTGTCTTCGAATAGCAGCAGCAGCAGTAGTCCGCGTGTACATACATGTAATTAAACGCTCGTCTTCCGCTCACCGCCTGCTCTCTTCAGTGCGCGATTCTCTTGGCACCCACACCAACCTCGTGTTTCGCAGCATGCACGTTCACTGCCCTGATTCATCTCGATCCCCACTTCCCACGCGCTTGCCATGCACAGTGCTGCCGTAATCTCGCCTGCGCCTGTTGCAACCACCTCGTCTTACGTCCCGCTCTGCCAATCTCGCGCCAGAACCTAGTTTGCTGGTTGCGTCTCACGTGCTTTGTGCGTGTTTCGCGATGTGGGAGGTGATGCGAATCTGGGATCGTGATCCGTCGAGGCCTTTCTCAGAGTGGCTGCTGGGGTGCAATGACATGTGGTGGCTGATACTGGGGTGTAGGCGTGCTGGTAGATGAGTGGTCTGTATACAGCGGTATGCGGAACCTGGTCTGTGGTGCCTTCGACGGACTGGTGATGAGATGAGATGAGAGGGTGAAGATTTGTTGAATGTTCTCTTTCACTGCTGGACTCAGTTCCCGTGTTATCCTTTCTCTCTTTTCCCCAGCAACGATTCTACTACCCAAGGGAGAGAAGCAAAGATGCCAGGACTCTTCAGATCGCCGAGCATTGCGGAAATTGATGGCGGTCGCTCTCGACTGCCACTCAGGATCCCTACGCTCCGGAAGAAGAAGTCCGTCATCAAGTCCGATTCTACTGTGGCAGTGAATGCAGTGCGGTCGCCAGATGCTATCGCCGAAGAATCGCCAATGTCTTTCGACATCAAGGACGAGGATCGGACGGTGGGCTGCTTCTACGATGACGGGCACGCGAACGTGCCGCAGAAGGCCTCGCGGCGCCAGGCAATGCGAGACTTCGTCAAGAGCATGAAGGAGAAGTCTCGAACGATGAGCGAAAGCGGTGTGCCTCACAATGAGGGAACACCGCAACGATCAGTCGCGCGAGGACGTAGAGTGGTAAGACATGGACTCCCGATGAGGTTCGAGCTTCAAGCTGACTGTTCGATCCCCAGGACCAGCCCTATGACAAGAATGGCCTCTCCTCCGTACCAGTCAAAGATGATGTCCTCGACCGCATCATGGGCGCTCCTAAAAGCGAGCCCAAGCCTGCCAGCGATAGCTTTTACCTCAAGCAGCGTATACGTGCAAATTCACGAGCTGCGTCTGCTACGAACCGATCCCCTGCTTCCGGTCTGTCACAAGCAGAGCGGGATCGCCAGCCACTCAGTGCAGAGGAGCTTGATGCCACATTCGTCGGTGCGCCATACTTCCGAGTGGAGAAGAGAGGAGCTCGATACGCGTCGCAGGTGCTGTTTCGCGGTGGTGATGCTATTTTGGCTGCGGCAATATATGGTACCGATCACAAGGGCATTACACACGAGACGTTTGAGGCGAGTACATTGGGCGTGCATCAAGTTAGGGAAGCGGACGATCGGCCAGAATTAAAGAGACATGAGACTGGCAGCCGCCTCACTCTGATTCTCGGTGCGGAAGAGCCTGTGCTGGAGGTGCCGAACATGCTCAGCGCAAACGGGCTCGATCGAGGGACCATTGGATTCGAGCACTTCGTGCAACTGCCAGTTGCGGACAGCGTGGCGCAGCCGGATGAGCCACAGAGTCTGGAAAACAGACATCTGCTCATCTCTGGTCCTGAAGCGCTAGGCTTGCGAAACTTGGATGTTGAGGCATTGATTAATCGGCTTGCGGAACTGGATGAGCTGTACCGCTCCCTCAGAAGCGGCGATGCTTCCAGTAGTGCATTGAATGAGGGCAAGATCTCGGAGATGGGTGAGGATCTCTTCGACAAGTTGCTCAGCGCGGAGCTCGGCATCTCGCCAGCAGGCACCGGCAGCGTTTCTCTCGGCACACAGATCACAGCACTACAAGAGACGCTGAATGTCAAGGGTCTCTGGCATGACTTTAGCATGGTGGAATGGCGGATCCAGGTCGGAGCACTTCTGTGGGCGGGCGAGGACGACAACGATCCGCAGCAGCCGGGTGAGCGCGACGTCTTGATTCTGCAGATCACGCTTGCTGCAGAGCTTGCTGTGCGCCTCGAGATACTGGCTTCCCTGAATGCTTCGGACGGCTTCCCACCCATGATCACGGACGCCGATCGAGAGAAAGTTGCTACCCAACGATCACGCAAGATCGACTGGGACGTTTTGCTCGCGGAACGCTTTCTCGAACACCTTACAGCCATGAGTGGGTCGGCAGTGTCAAGCGCTGCCGGCAACAGGAGCAGCTTCTTCAGTGCCATCACGTCCTTCTCCGCGGCTTCGAATGGCGCCAAACCTCCTATCTTCGAGCCCAAGAACATCGAGCAGCAGATCACTGGACTGATTAGCTTCGCCGAGAGCATCGGCTGGCCGAACACGGAAGCCGTCAAGTCGCAGCTTACTACTCAGACCGACGTGGGGAGACCAAAGAGCACGCTGAGCAATATGAGTATGTATGCCACGCCGATGAGCAGTCCAGGGCTCCCTGCCTCTCCGTCGGTGCCGAATAATAGGCTGAGCTACTTTGGCTCCTCAGCCTTGCAGCGCCGCCCAGGCATCAGCCGTATGACTACAGCACAGAGCATGCAGCTCTTCCCTACCTCTGCGCCATCAAGCAACGCCGGCGGCTTCCAGACAAGTGGCTGGCTGTCAAAGTCCTGGCTTTCAGGGCTCGTGCTACCGGGCGAAGCAGCAAGCCACTTCCTCATTTCTACCCTGCTAGAGAACTCCCCAGAAGCGATCGAAGCACTCGGCGACTGCGCAAACCTCTACGGCGGCTTCATCTTGCAGGGTCGAGGCTACTGGAGCAAGAGCTGCGTAATTGGACGAGTCCTAGCTGCGACCGAAGGCGCCAAAGAGTGCATGGGCTGGATCTCTGTTCCCGCGCCCGGTCAAGCAGACGGCTGGGTAAACCTTGAAATCAAAGACATCGCACTTCCACCCAAGATCAAGACACCAGAACGAATAGCCCAGGACTCCGATCCCCTGCACAACACCTCCGCCTCCTCAGTCCAAGTCGGGGACTTCACGACACCTCTCGACGGGCCACCAGTGATGGGCAACAAAGTCCGCTTCTCCTCACTCAGCCTCCCGTCTCCGACCTCGGACGCCCCCGGTCAAGCAACACTAACCTTCACCTCACCCCTGAACCCCAAGCTCTTACCCCTTTCCCTCACCTTGACCCACGACATCCACTTCATCTCCTCCTACCCCTGCCACCCAACACCCCTCCCCCGCTCCCGCCGCCCCACATCGGCCAAGCCGCCTCTCACGCTCTCACCTCCGGTATCGCCGATCGACAGTCTCACCGACAAAGCGCTTCCCGCTTCTCCCGCGCATCCGCTTCATGTGGAGTACAGGTATCATCTCATACCAGCTGCGAGTCTGCTTACGCTGCCGGGTGAGGGGCTGTTGAGAGAGGTCGTGCATGGCGAGGAGGTGGAAGTGCTGGTCTTGGATGCGAGGGGGAGCTGGGAATTGGAAGTGCTGGGGAGAGCTTGGTGTGCAAAGGTGGGGGAGAGTGCGGTGGTGGGGAAGGAGGGACGGACGTGTTTGGCTTGTTGTATTCGGGAGGCTAGGGGGATGGGGGTGAGGGTTGTGGTTAGATCTTGATTGCTTGGAACGCAAAAGGGTATGGAGGGTACAAGTGAACGGGAAATCCTGTGGAAAGGAGTTAGGCAGTATACTCAGGCTTTTGCCAGAAAGATGTAGGCTGGGCCATGTATGCTGTATATTGTTATAGAACAACTCACGTTCGCTGGTCCTGCTTTCCAGCTGCTTTCGCCAGTGCCCGCCTGGTGTAAGCCACGGCAACTTACATTGCGCGCCACCGCCGCATAAGAGCAAGTGTAAGCACCCATATCACGACCAGTGATGCCAGCCCAAGCACCAGCCTCACTTCGCCTGCATCCCATGGCTCCAGCGTCGTGATCCCGTCATGCTGCCGACTTCCGCTTACCGTATCGTCGAGTCATAGCTTCTTCTCCCCTACGTCTGGTATCCTCGCACTTAAATACTTCTCCAGATCATCCAACTCCTCCGGTGCGGCAGAGTGTAGTAACCCAGGATACGTCTTGAACTCTACACCGTAGCCTAGATCCTTCAGCTTCGTGGCCGTTTGCTGGCCCCACACGTATCGCACGACTTGGTCGGCGTCGCCGTGGCCCTAGTAGGTGTCAGTCACGAAGCTCACGGAGGTGCAACATACCCTCATACCATAAATATGGGCGTCCCGGCATTTGGCTTGCTCTTCGGAACCATGCCCTCCAATTTCTCCCTCAACAACATATAACAGCTCAACCCAAAGACGCCTCCTAACTTCCTCTCGCTCGTAATCCCACTTAGCAGTGCCATCGCGCCGCCTTGACTGAAGCCTCCCAGTACGACCCTCTCGCTCGGAATCCCTGCCTCGACCTCCTTCGCAATGAGCTCATGGAAGTACTTCTGGCTTCGCAAGATCCCGGGCTCGTCTTCAGATCGCGAAGCGAGGTCTTCGAAAGATGTTATGTCGTACCAGCCCGGCATGCGCGTGCCCATGTTGATCGTTATGGGGATTGAAGGGGCGGAGGGGAATATCCATTTGGTTTCGGGGAACTTTTGACGAGAGGTGAAGTGGTGGGCTAGGAAGGTCCTGGCACGGAGTATGAGAAGGGGGAGAGTGTGAGAAGGAAGTTTGAAGCAAGCTTACCACCCGGCACCGCTACAGGGAGAGTCAGCGAAGACTCGGGGACATATGAGCGTTAATCAGAGCCTACCTGTCGCCGAGACCATGGGCTACGATCACGGTGCTCGTGTGGCGTTTGAGAGCTGGGATTACGATTGCTGCTGGAGCGGCCATGATCGAACTTGACGACGTTGTATGACTAGTTGGCTATGGTAACTAATCAGGCCAAGTCCATCTGCTTCTAGATCGCGCACTGGATTGTTGTGCAACGACGAAACCTGGAAGGAGTGCCGGCGGAATTGATCCGCTCTTGCTGACAACCGGGCGACTTCCTGGAGAGCGAACTCGCGGAAAGCCAGCCGAAGTCTCTACACGACCAGTAAGTAATTACGAAGCATCATGACTTGAGATGTAGGAGCGGATGTTGACTTGACCCTGGTAGAGTAGCCTCCCTCCCCTTCTCATCCTCTCTCCTCCCATGCCTGTCCTCCGTCCATCATATCGCAAGTACATCGGCCCAATCCTAGCAGTCTTCATCTACCTCCTCTCCACCCCTCTCATAGCCACCTCCCTCTTCAAGACAAGCCAGACGCCCTCCACGCCCCAGGTCTTTCCAAACATGACACGCACACCCGTTCTGTTCCTCTCCCACGGCGGCCCAAACCTCTTCGAAGACACAAAGCACCCAGCCTACGCCCAGCTTCAGAAGCTAGGCCACCAAGTAACCCACCAGATCAAGCCAAAGGCCATTGTCGTGATCTCAGCGCACTGGCAAGGCGGCCCCAGAACCATCGAAGTCAACACCGCCACCGAGCAAGGCTTGATCTACGATTACTACGGTTTCCCGCCGCACTACTACGAGCTGCAGTACCCCAACGTTGGCTCCCCAGAGCTCGCCGACAAAGTACTGGGCATGCTGGGTGATGCTGGGATCGAAGCAGAATCCGCACGAAGAGGCCTAGACCACGGCGTCTTCTCACCGTTCTACGTGGCGTTCAACCCTGATACGAACCCACTCAATATTCCTATCGTGCAAGTCTCGCTCTTCGATTCAGACAGTGTTGAGCAGCATCTCGCCCTCGGTCGCGCACTCGCGCCTCTACGGGACCAAGGCATACAACTCATCTGCTCCGGCATGGCCGTGCACAACATCCGCGACATGGTTGCTGCATACTCCAACCCGGGTTTCATTGCACCCTACGTCAAGCCTTTTGATGATGCTCTGACAGAGGCGCTTGACGTTGAGGGTGCGGACGCTAAGAGGAAAGGGCTGGAGGCGCTGGTTAGGAGGAAGGATGTAGGGAGGGCGCATCCGAGTCTGGAGCATCTGATGCCTGTTGTTGTTGCTGCGGGGGCTGCGCAGGAAGGGGAGAAAGGGGTGAGGCTGTGGGGATTGTTGGAGGGTGGGGGGAGTTGGGGGATGTATAGCTTTGGGCAGATTGTGGGTGTCGGTGCGTGATAGGTCTTAAAAGTACAGAGGAATGAATCATGACCGTAGACGCTGCAATGTACATATGAATCCTCGTTCTTCGCCTTCTGCCCTGTACTGCGTATATAGCCATGTAGCTGTGCTTCACCACATATGCGTGCAGGAGTCTTTACTTTGCCCTGGGCTCCTCTCCGATAGCTCACGCCATGTCTTCTTCGCCGGTGTCTTCCCTTCGAAGTTCGCCCCTCCGAGCTCTACATCGCCGCGCCACTGTCACTTCCCTACTTCAGTTCCTGACTCACCTTCTCCACGCCCCTCTCGACACCCATCTCCACCTTCTTCGCTCCCTCCTTGACCTCATCCACAATCTCCTCGCCCAGATTCTTCCCCTTCAATCCCGCCTGGTAGTTCAACACTCGTCCCGTCTGTGCAGCGCCCACACAGAATAGCAAGAAGTTCACACTCGCCAAGAACATATTCTTAGGTCGGATAACAAAGCACCACCGCGTCCAGATCAATCCCGTGCACATCAACGCCGCGTTCTGGGAGAGGGACAGCTTCTCAGCGGGGCGGGCGAAGTTGGAGGCGCCGGCGAGGACGAGACCCCACTGAACATTCCGTTAGCATAGCATTCTTGCCAAAGTACATCCGCCGAATTCAGCTGAGTGAGCTAGCCAAGTGACTGCGTACCTTCATGATAGGCGCCCAGAAATGCACAGTCTTGGGCCCCACCGTCGAGTTCCAGAAGGCATCGAAACCCGTCCGTTTCGGGGGAATGACTGTGCCGGTCGCATCTGGGATTGCGGTGCTGTTGTAGCGGCGCTGGGCGCGGAGGTTGGCCATGATTTGGTTTTGCGCGCGTAGAGCGCGGAGACCGAAGCGGGAGGACATGATTGGTGGTCCTGAGGGAAGTATGGGGTTGGTGTGAGTTTAGGGGGGTTCAATGGGTATGAGTAGTGAGGTCTGACGCAGCTGGAGGTGAGGGTGGATTTGGGGGCGGAGATAGGGTTCGGGTACTGCCGAGGGGTTTGGGTGGAGTGTACCGTTGTACCTTGTATCCAGCTTCACGGCCATCAAGGGTAGAGACGGGAGTGCATATACCTAGTCAATCTCGCAGTCCAAGACTACGTGTTGCCTCTCACCTCTCAGTCTTCCCTCTCCTCTCCACAATGTCCGGCAAATACGTCTTTACGAAAGCGCTTAAAGAGCTGCGATTCCAGCACTGCCAGACAAGCGAGCACAGTAATGCAGTCCGGTAACAACGCACCACATCTCAAATGACCACTTCCTC
Source organism: Cryoendolithus antarcticus (assembly GCA_002077065.1). Taxonomy (NCBI): domain Eukaryota; kingdom Fungi; phylum Ascomycota; class Dothideomycetes; order Cladosporiales; family Cladosporiaceae; genus Cryoendolithus; species Cryoendolithus antarcticus. Next base: position 471,118 of record NAJO01000028.1, on the reverse strand, counting down.
TCAGGCTCGCTGACGCTCAATCGTAAGATCATTCCTCACGCGCGCATACCCAACGATGAAACACCACAACCCGCACACACCGATCATGATACGAGAAGCTCTAGACGTCTCGCCCAGAGTGTGGGCACGGTATGAGTTTGGAAGGGAGAAGATGGAACGGCTGGATGGTAAGTGACTCCTGCTCTGCGATGCATGCATAGCCCAGGCACACTCGGCCATGGGTCTGCGAATGCGGCGATTGGGAGGATGGAGCTATGGCCTGAATGAAGGCGACGAAGCAAACAAGCTACGGCCCTCGCAAAATAGGCATAGTCCGCACTGGGAGCGACGGAGAGAACGCAGAATATCGAGTGCGGAAAGTGCAATGCTGATTTGAACCGCACAGGGTTGGACGCAAAGGGCATAGAGGACAAGATCACCAGTTTGGTGAAGGAAGGGCAATGAGCACGAAATAGCGATCATGGAATTGGGATGTGACCCGGGAGAAGGTCAGGCGGCCTTACAAAACCCGTCCCGCTGTCATGGTCTGGAAGTGGAAGGCAACGGTGACGGGGCCGCTGCGACAGAGGCGCAATGTCTCTGAGATAATCGAAGAAGGGCTGCGTTCGACATGTACATATGCAGCAGCTGTGTGCTGACCACCAATGCTCTGTCTCCCATGGAAGCGGGCTTGACCATGCAATGAGCCGGCACGCCACCCTCATCAGCCCAAGTTCCATCAATACCGTCGGTCAGTCGTCACTCATGAAAGCCCGCCTCCGGGTCTCGCTTTGAGTCCACTCAGACTCTCTCCTCAGCCCTAGCCCTAATCTCCAGCGCCCGCCTCGCCAACACCCCGAAATCTACCTTGCCTTCACCCTTACTGTCTGGCATGAACTCCCCACTAGCGATACAATGAACCTTCATATCTCTGTGATACTCCAGCCCAGCCAGCAACTTCGGCGTGATCAAAAAGTACTGACTTTCGCCTTCCTGACCACAGGCGATGCTCACCATGCGACTATGCACAAGCCGCTCGTTGCGCGGGTCCATACCCTGATTAATCTCGTCGACTACGCGGAACGGCGCGCGGGCGAGAGTCTGTAGCGCCATAAGGTAGAAAATTGTGCTCACGGCGCGCTCGCCGCCGGATTGGCGGTGCGAATCAAGGAGGGAGAGGGGCTCGGATTCGCTGGGAGAAAGTCAGTCATTTGGTCAAAGGCAACCAATCACACACGTGAGTACCGAAACTTGACTCTGATCTGAATCGCCCACTGATCAAAGTCCTCATCCTTGAACACCCCAACCTCGCCCGCGCAACTAATCTGCGCGAAATTCTCCGCAAACGCCTCACTGATTTGCGCGATAAGAGCATCCAGTCTCGGCTCCCAGATCGACTTGACCCGCTCAATACTCTCCTCGAACGTCGCGAGGGTGGTCTCAAGATCGCCGAGTTTCCCGCGCGCACGGTCAATAGCCCTGACGCGGTCCTCGTACTCCTTGATGATGCCCATGTGGCCGCCAGTGTTCATCTCGAGTCTGGCTTGCACGGACTGGATTTCCGTCTCGAGGGTGTCGGGCATCCACTCACGCATCTGCGCGAAGACTTCGTCTTCGACTTCCGTGAGCCCGTCGCCGGTTACGGCTGCGCAGAGCTCGCCGAGTCGGCGGCCTTCGGCGAGTGTGGCGGCAGCTGCGGCGGTCATGGCTTCGTACTCTTGCCGACATTCTTCAAGAGCGTCGATGTCTTCTTGATTACGGAGTTTGAGTTGCTCGAGATCGGACTGTGCTTCGATGAGAATGATCTCTGCTTCGAAAAGTTGGACATGCACGGTACGGACGGCATCGATGGAATTGGCGTAGTCCAGGATAAGTTCGCCCTTTTGGAACGCGATGGTGTCGCCACGAGCTGCTATCTCGCGCTGACTCTCACGGTGGGTGCGTATCTGCGTGTAGGCGGTTTCGAGTTTCTGTTCGGCCTCATCGAGTTTGGGCTGGAGACCAGCCCAAGTGGCTTGCTCGCCTTGCTTGCGGTTCTTGTCGTCTTGGATCTGCTTCTTCTCTTTATCAACTGCAGCTTTGGTACGTGTATGCTCACGTAAATGGGCTGTATTGCTTGTTATGGCTTCTCTCAACTCTTCGAGGTCATGCTCGGCGTCTCTGATCTTGGCGTTCAGCTCTTCTTCGTGTCTTCGATCGACAGGCGCGTCGGTGAACAGTCTCGCGGGCCGCAGGAATTCGGTGCGAATAGACGTGGCTTGATCACCATACTCCTTGCGCCGCAACACTCGATGGGTCTGCGTCGCGGTAGCGTAAGAGGTGATGGGACTGTCGCGATGCCTCAGGGCGTCGGCCTGTGCGTTTGAAACGTCACTCAAAGTGTAGGCATTTTGATGTACCATCCTGTTGTCACACAACATCGCAAGCACTTCGTCAGGTCCATCGAGGAGATCCACGATCCAGCCATCGAGACCGTACTGATGGAGTTGCTGGTCAGAGCAAGGTCGCCTGTAATCTTCGAGCGCAATGGTCGGCGCCTGGCGCAGAAAAACGTCAACAAGCTTCATCCTGCCGTACAAGTGTTGCTGGATCTTGTCGAAGTCATCCGGATCTGTGATGGTGAAAGCCATCAGCTCGCCGGCGCCCACAAGGCTCTCAACCGCACCCACTAGATTATTGTTCTTGACAGTGCAGGTCATGATTGGTGGCGCAAAGACCTTGCCCTTGAACTGGTCAAGGTTGTTCTCGATCCACTCCCATGCTGTCGCAGCAGCACCTCTCTTGGAGTTCGCTCGAAGCTTGCTCATCTGTTGTCCAGCCTGCGATTGCACGCTCTCTTTGGCTTGCGTCTGTTGGTCAATGATGTATGTTCGCTGTGCCTCTTGCTCGGACAGTATGCGGCCCTGCTCCTTGGCAGCATTGATGTTCTCGTCCGCTTCTCGGGACTGACGGGTCTTCTCTCTGATCTCTTCATTGATAGCGGAGAAGTCGATCTCGGCAGGCTTATTCTCGATCGCCCTCTTCAGGCCAGTGATGTTTTGCTGCATCTTCGGGATGCCCTGCTTCACTTTCTTCACCCCATCGCTGCCGGCTTCCAGCTCCTTGGTGGTGGCACTCAGCTCGGTCTCCTTAACTCCAAAACTCTTCAAGACCTTCTCTGCGTGCTGCACCGACCGTGTGACAAGTCGGACCTTGGCCTGGGCTACCTTGGTGACCGACTCGAGGTATTTCTCCTTTGCCTTTACTGCATTCAGATTCGGAGCCATCTTCTTCTCGAGCTCTCTGTGTTTCCTCTCCGCATCCTTCTTGCGAGTCTTAGCCTCAGTGTGTGCATCCTTGGCGACTTTGTACTGCGGAAATGGTCTGAACTTCTCCAGTGCTGCCACACGTTCTGTAAGCTCCTTTCGGTCCTGCAATGCCTGATAGTCGCCCTGCTGTAGATGTTGACGGTTCTCAAGACTCTTGAGGTCAGCCATTAAGGTCTTCTGACTTCGCTGCTTCTCCTTCTGCTCCTTGCGCAGCTCCTTGAGCTCCTCATGCATGTCTGTCATCTCTTGAGGCGCTGCTGCTCGTTGCGTCTGTGCGAGGAGAGCCACTGGGCTGAGTGCTGCGAACTCCACTACCCGGTCTTGCGGTAAGAACTGGCATAGGTTGTCGACCTGGATCGAGAATGTCCGGGCAAAGTCGATGATTTGCTTCTTGCTCGACTTCTTGCCATCGAGCAGGTACTCTGCCTTGTTTGACTCCTTCGAGATTCGCGTAGTGATGACGGGGTTCTTGCGTTGTCGAGCAGGGTCTGCAGCCAACTCGATCTCGATGGTGGCGTGCTTGCTGCCATGCTTCACGAACTCTGCGATATCTTTTGCACGACCGAGATGGCGTGTGTCCCAACCAAGTCCCAGACAGATCGCGCAGACCAGTGTACTCTTCCCAGTTCCGTTGGGTCCGATGATCATGTTCAAGTTTGGTCCAAGGTTGAACTCGGCTCTCGTATACGTGACAAAGTCTGTGAGAGCGACTCGCACAATGGAGCCGGGCTGGTGTGTTCGGGGTCCACCATCACTTGTCGATACGCCTCGTGGGCTTCGCCTGTAGTTGTCGGGTAATAGTGGCCGCTCTGGGGACTGTAGGCAAGACACCAGCTTTTAGATCACAATGGGTTATCGTCGAACAATTTTGATCCCATTCACATACCTCTGATCCCGATTCCTCGTCAACATCGCTCGGCCTGGCGCGTTTGCGCGGGCGTGGAGTTTCTCCATCGACTGAGACCTCGTCTTCTTCCTCCTCCTCGTCGTCGACATCACTTCTCCGACGCGACGCCGGAGTGACATTGCCAGGCAGTGACTCATGTATCCTGGCCATGGTGCTGTGTGTGTACTTTTGCCAGTTCTCGGAAAGGTGAAGTGGTAAACGCGACTAGAACGCGGTTTCCCAAAACCGGCTTACCACTTTTGGGTTTCCGTGCTTCCTTTCTAAACTTCGTGATAACTCGCGCCTAGAGATCGACCCTCCAGAGGCTAGTAGTACTTTACGACCATCTCACCAACGTGACCACGCTTGAATCAACTGTAGCGCACGTACGATGCAACAGACAAACATATAGTCGAAAACTATCAGGATCGACCATGGCCCGACACTCATCATCGCCTCCGCTCTCGTCTGAACATTTCCGCCCAGTGTAGGACGCTTCCCATCTTGAGACAGATAGACGGCATCGAAGCTGCAGCAGCGAAAGTACTGCGCACACATAATAGGGTACAATACATGTATGCCTGGCCGTAGCATTACCAGATCTGTCATGCGTCTGCCGAGGTGTGGTAGATCAGCACCTCTGCCATCAGCCCATCTCGGACGGTCTGCCTCACACCATCGTAGACTGATAGCAGAACGACTGGCTAACAAAAATGCCGGTGGGGTGCATATGCGTTCCGCTACCACCGAGGTGTCTACTAGAGTACCACCTGTGCCGTGCTGTAGCGTTGTACACAGCTGAGCTACATATGAAAAACGCCGCTATTGCATTGGACGTCGATCGAGACCGCGGCACCACCAGGGTCATCGCAGCAGGTACTGTCTACCTCCCGTTGGCCTCCAAACTATCAGCAGAGCGGTGCAATGTCGCATATGATGTTTTGTGAGACACTCCAATCTCTCACTGAGCACTGATCAGATCCTACGACACGCCAACAAGATGAACACCAACACCGCCTGAGCCTCAGCCCTCCTCCGCCGCCCCAATCGCGCTCCAATCAGCTGGTGCCAACAGGCTTAAGCGAACTCTCAAAAGCCGCAAACCGGCAAGCGGGGATCAGTGCATGCATCGGCAGGAACCGAGGCCCACTTGGCAGCTGAGAATAGCTTTCGTACATCTGACGATAACCTCATTTGGCTTTCCATGCGGGCGTCTTTGCCCTGCGGCAGTCCGGTAGGAAGACGCTGCGGTGCGTGGGTGTGGAGGCTGCGTGGGTGGCTTCACATGTCAAGCTCGGGCGTAGGTAAGACAAGGTAAGAAGTGTGGCCTGGCCTCGTTGGTAGACGGTGGAATTCTACTGCTGCGCCTGCCTGGAGTTTCCATTCTCTATCTCGCCGTTCGTCGCTTCGTGTCACTTGGATCCTACCTACTGTTTGCGAGAAGAGCTTCGATCCCAGGAGAGCAGTTTCGAGCAGATTGTAGGTGTACACTGCGAGGCAGTGGCAACCAGCACTGGAAACGCACAGCCAGCATCACCATTGAGGCACAGAGGGCATCTAGCCGCCGACCACTACCACAGCCCCAAGGCTGCTAGACCACATAGTAGCATACAGCCATACAATTGGCGTCATGGCAGAGCCCATGTTCGCTTCGCTAAATGGCGCAGCCATGCACATTACATCCAATGATGTGGACGTCGACTTCGTCCCATCCCCAACCAACATTGCCCGACGAAGCATCTCCATCTTCTCCCGCCGAGGCACCGAGTCGGTGTCCGAGTCTCGGCCACCATTCATAGCTCAAGCAGCACTACAGCGAATGCCGAGCACTACTACGGTCTCGCCCAGCATGCGTCAGAAGAAGTGGCTACGACGCTTCAGTGCGGACGCAAGAATACTCTCCGAGCCAACGAGAACACCTAAGGGAACAATACTCAATGCGGTACCCCCAGCACAGACCATACGCATGAGCGCTCTCGAGGAAGAGATGGCAACAAGCCCGAATGAGGAGATCTTGAGTGCTCTTAGTGCGAAGGAGCAGAACTCCATGTCTGCTGTATCCACACTGAATGGCGAGAGCGGAGCGACCAGGAGTCCTGTCATGTCACCTGCAGCGTCGCGATCTCCGAGCGCGAGGAAGCGGGAGTCGAGTCGTATTGGTGTGTGGGTCAACGGTGTGGCACACTGGGATGGGGAAGCATTTAACCAACCATCATGGGTGCAACAAGAGCGCATTGTGGAGGAGACTACCGGCTTCACACCACTCCGCGCGGATGATACCACTCAGCAGAGACCACAGCTGTCAGTAACTATACCAGAGCTGCACAAGGCTGTCGCAGACATGTCACTCTCGACTGTGACCCTGCCTCGGTCTTCGCGATCGTTCGTGTCTGTAGCGCCTGCCAGCATAGTGGCTACGTACGGGATGAGTACTCCGCAAATCATCGATGAGGACGTCTCACCACTCGACACAGCGTCGATACAAGCCACGCCCCCTCCCGAGCCCGTCACGCCCAACACAACCGAGCAGCCTGAAGAGTTACATATGCAGCAAGCAAATCGCCTGTCGTCGTCCACTGAAACTTCCACAGATCGAGACGATGATAGCGTGCACTCGCAGAGCAGCTCAGCCACGTCCGTCGAAGATGCAGTCACAGCAATCCTACATGCGCCCGAGGCGAAGCCTGACGACCCGTGGTCACCTTCCTCGACCTACTCACGGAGTATTGGCGATGGTGCGTCCAGGTCGGCCGCACGTAACGTCGACAAGCCATTGCCTCGCACCCCTCCGCCGCGGCGCATGAGACCTGCCCCGGCGCCGCCTACGCTGGTACGATCGAGGGGAAGCATGAGGAGCGCCCCTAGTAGAAGTCCAGAACGTCAAGCATCCCTCAGCGTGCGCAACTCAGCCATGAAGCGTAGCTTAAGCACATCAACGACACTGCGCCCTGCGACTTGCACAGAGCAGAGTCATGAGACCAGCCCGACGCTCAGCCAAGCCGAGCAAGAATTGCACGCCCAGCTCTCTGGCATTCCCACCAACACTGCCTCCTCGGTCATCCCATCCATCCAACTCACCAAGTCTGGCTCTGTGCATCGCTCAGAGAGCGTCCGCAGCGTCATGCATCCACCTGCGCGAGCACCGACACTTCCTACGAGGAGTCGCAAGCGAGACTGGCGCAAGAGTGCAGGCACAGGACACATAGCGTCGCAGATTGTCTTTCCTCCTCTCCCCACGAAATCCGTTGGTCGACGGCGCTCAGATAGTGCACTGAAGGCTCGTAGACTGGAGGTAGAGCGACTTGGACTCCGGCGGAGTCGTAGCGCGGCGGTCATGAGAGCCGATATCATCATTGAAGAGTCAGCGCATGTCGATGCAGAGCAAGCCATTGAGATGCAAGCGTTCGAGTACGACGACGGGCTGTGCGTCGTACAAGGGCCGGTGATCCTACGATCCGGTGTGGACCTGGTAATCGAGGCGGCCATCATGGCCGAGAGTGTGCTTCTCCGGATCTTGGCCTCGCTACCCACGCTAGCGGACCTCTTCAGCACAGCCACGATCAACAAAGGCATGTACCGGGTCTTCAAGGAGAACGAGATGCATCTGATCAAGACGGTACTTCGAGCTGAGTCGCCTGCTGCGTGGGAGCTGCGCGAGTGGACGCCTGCGCCTTCTGACGAGTCTTACGACAATGCCAGCAGTGCTAGCAGCGATGTTGCCGCAGAGTACACGCCGCGCAGCTATCTCGCGGCCCACAAAGCCTCCATACAGACAGCACAAACTCTTGCCTCGCTGCTCTCGCCGCATGCACTGCTCGCTACTGCACGCCTGACCCAGGCTATAATGCGCGTCTCGACATTCTGCATCATCTTTGGCCCAGCAAAGGCGAGGGAAGACGATCTCACCGGACAGCTCGACTGGCTTCGCGGCGGACGCCTCGCTCGCGCGACGGACTTCTCAGCCACCGTGGATGCAGGCGGGCTTGATTATGATCTCAGCTCTATCCTACTGAACGCGCCGGATCACTTCGGCAGCGGCAACGGTGATAGCCTCGGCAGAGACGATCTCGAGGATATGCTCTGGGTGTGGGAAGGACTGGGAAGACTGATGGAGGGCTGTAGCGAAGTTGCCATGGGATTGCAGATTGGTGCGAAAGATGTCGGAGAGTGGCAACATTACGTCCGCTCTCTAGGACCGCTCGCAGTCCTGGGCGTAGCAACTCGCGCACCTTCCGAGGCTATCGCCTTTGCTCTAAGTCAGGACTGGCAGACGTATCCCGCGACTCTCACCTCACGCAGCACTTTCCTCAGAGACCCCGTCGCCCGCCTTCTGGCGGAACAGCACACCTACAAGTCAGCTTCAACCGCCAGAGACACAAGCTGCAAACGCACCGCATCCCTCGCAGCGGAAATTCGCCTTGCACGACAGACCAGCACAAAGCGCCGACCCTCCGCACCGCTCCAACGCACTCCGAGCATTCGCACACCGCGAACCCGCCAGAACTTCTCACTCCCCTCAACTCGTTCGGGCGTCCATCCCGCTTACAGAGGCCTTCCAACGCATGTCGAAGAGCCAGCACAGCCTCTGCCGTTTTACTCGCCGAACAGCTACGGTCATCACCGCACGCTCTCGCCACTCATACATAGCCGCGTTGTGACGTATGAGCGGGAGAGCATGACAAGCTCGGCCACTTTCGGCGGAGAGGCAGAGGACACGGCGGACAAGGCCATCGAGAGATTGATGGGTATGGGCTTTGGAGTGAGGGAAGTGAGAGATGCATTGCGTCGGACAGATATGGGCGATGGATTGAGGGTGGATCGGGCCATTGAGGTGCTCATCAGGAATAGAGGGTGGTAGGAGGGGTAAGACTGCTATTTGCGCGAGATACCCCATTGGATTTTGTAAAGATTGCATTTCATACATTGACTTCGTTCACACATGTCACCCTCATCACACTCTATTATTCATTCACTCCTTCCCAACCGGCTCATCCCTCCTAAACATCCCGCCAGCCGTTCCCTCGTCCTTCGTCCCCACCATTCTAGATCCACTCCCATCCCCTCCATCCTTCCTGAACCCAGCCTTCCACTCCCCAGCCGTCCCATCAGGCTTCAACCCCATCTGCCCACTCACAGCATCCTGGAAGCCTCCAATGAACCTCCACAATTTCCCGGCTACGGTGGGTGCCCGTTTGCCTTTCGCGATGAACACAGTGCGCTCTGAGGTCCCGCCATCGGCGAATTCGAGCTTTGCTGGCTCCGGGAGGGTCTGGAAGCCGAAGTCTTCGAGGCCGGAGGAAGTGAAGAGTGACTCTAGGCCAGTGGATGTGAAGCCGTGATGTTTGATTGTTGTCTGCATGTCTGGACCGGAGTGGGAGTGGTGTTGATGCTCCTTTGGGGCAAAGGGGAGGAAGTCGACGATTACTAGTACGCCGGTGCCGGGCTTCAGTCGCTCTGTCAGGCGCTTGACAGCCAGCGCCGGATCAGCAAAGTGATGGAATCCTAGTCCGATGACAGCGACGTCGAAGTCCTTCCACTCCTCTCCCTCGAAGTCCGGTGCTACATTCTCAGCCACCAGATCGCCTACGGTAGCTTTAGCATTCGCGCCGCAGGCTGTAGCAGCAGCGTTGTAGGCTTCAACCATGTTTGGGGAGACATCTAGGGCTACAGTCTGGGTCACATAAGGCGAGAGGGCTGTGGTGATGGAGCCGGGTCCGCAGGCGTAGTCTAGTAGCTTGATGTCTCGTCCTGGAGCTGGAGTGGGTAGGCCGAGCCAGGTGAGGTGGGAGCGGAGGGCATCAGAGACCTGAGACGAGAGACCGATCTGCCAGGGTTTGGAGTTGTAGCTTGATGCGAGGTGGCTGGAGCATGATGGTCAGTACAGCGCGCTGGTGGAAGTAGATATGGGCAGCAGACTCGAAGGCTTGACGATTCGCTTCCGAGTGAGAGGTCATGGTGGAAGGAGGTGCAGGCAGTAGTGCGACCGGAGAAACAGTCGAGTCGGAGAAGTGCGATTATTAAAGGGACGAGCAAAGCAGGTTGGTACTTAGTCGTGATGAGTTGTAGATGGAGAGACCATCGACGTACGTACTAGGGTGGAAGCTCAAGGGTGAAGACGTGCACTTCACAGTCTTAATGCGTTGCCGTGACTCTCTTGGACGATTCGCCTTGATAGAAGGTGTCTTGGCCATCACTGGGCACTGGAGACCTTACTTCGGAGAGTTTTGAGAACATCGGTCACGTTACTCAACGAAGTCTCCGAACCGATATCATCACTCGGACAATTCTCTGGCTCCTGAGGGACACCTACTTTGCAGTGGCTACATCTGAATATAAGAGATTACAATGTTTGGCAGATACGGTCTATCAGCCATGTCGCTTAGCAGCTCACAACGCACGCCCTAAACACCGACAGCAAGCCACGAGACCCGAGAAGACTCTCGTTGTCGCCGACGTACATGTAGCAAACCAACTCCATGTGCTCCACGTCATCTGACCGCTGACGCTTCTCCCAACATACTTGCATACTCATTTCGCACGCAGTAACTTGCGAAGATGATCTCTGACCTGACTCGTTCCCTCATCCGAATCGACAGATTCCTCAGCTCGGTAGTAGTGGGACTTGAAAGCTGCCTCTCCCAGCTCGATGATATTGGCTCCAGCACCGCGATCGCCGTTTGCGATGCCATAGGCTTCGAGGAAGTGATGTGCATCACGGTAGATCTGAGCGGCGAGTTTCTTGGGCTGAGCGCGCCAGTGGATGCTGCTGTCGATGAGGATAGACTGCAGATTGATGGCCGGAGCGAGGAGCGCGAATGCACCATGATTCATGGCCTTGTCCTTGCCTCGCCCACTGCCCCAACGCTTGATCTCGAGGTTAAGGAGACGCGGCTGGTTGCGGACGCCAATGACGGCCAGGAACTGGAACAGCGTGACAGTGTCGTCAAAGATGAAGTCTTGCTGGTAGAGAAAGTTGATGCCTTCATTGTAGATCTGCTTGTTGACGAGCAAGAGGGTGGGCGAGAGTTCGGTCAGTTTGGGCGCCTCTTCCAGAGCGTCGCGCTTCAGCCGGCGACCACGTCTACGGGGCCAGTACCCATAGCTGTTGTCATAGGCGTCTTCACCAAAAACCATGCTACGAGTTGCGGTGCGACGGCCAGCTCTGAGCTTGGGTACGAGTGAGATGCCGTAGGTGTCCGTCAAAGCGAGCTCGTAGATCATGTCACGAAGCTGCGATTCATGTCAATTCAGAAGTCGAAACTTGCTCTCGCGGTGGTGCAGTACCTCAGCTGGTAGATCCAGGAAGCGAAATGGCTTAGCTTGAGCAGCTTTGCGAGGACCTGAGAGCTTCGCCCTCTTGGTCGTTTTCTTTTTCATTGGCTTCTATGTAATGTGATGTGAGTGAGAGCAACCGCTTCGCCGGGGTGAGCCTGTATCATACCCTCTTGGATCCAAATGTGGCATCGTCATCATCACTGTCCGACTGTACTTGGTGGGCAGCTTCTTCGTCGTCTTCGAAGTCATCGCTCTGGATCTCGGCATAGGAGATGGTGGTCCTCTTGCGCTTCCCGGTGACGATTGGAGCGGTTCCCAAGAGACGCGACATGCTTCTTAGTTTACGGATCTCGACAGCAATTATCAGGACGACTGTGCTGAAGGAATAGAATGAAAGACTGAGAAGGCGCCTCACTTATACTCACAATGGCAGGCGCGTCATGACTATTCGCTTGGCCACCTGCTGCCTACGCTAGAGCGCGTGCTCACATGACTGCATCCCGAAATGTGGAGGGAGAAACTGGCAGCATCAGCTGAAGCTGATGCTTGGAGTTCCACTCTAATAATGAGCAAAAAGTCGTGCATAGAAGCAATGATGAAGTTGTCGCGATAATAATGTTGTCGTGGTTGTCGCCAACGTGTTCGAGCGCCAAGCACAAGCCACCCTCTCCGCATGCAGCCGACATCATCTCGAGTTGCCGGTACTCGACTGCCGGCTAAGAATTGACCAGGATGCCGTGAAGGCCGAGTGTCGGCGAGCCTCTAGGCCATTGGTGCTTTCGATATGTATATGTATATGTATATGTATATTCAGGCGCATTTTCCCTTAACTTTTCCCCGTTTCGCATCCCTCTGGTCTCCGTAAGCATGGAAGCGGCGACATACCTCAGCTCTGCGTTGAGCTGCAGCATCCGGGTACAGCTCCGCACAGCACCACGAGCCACGTGGCAAGCGAGAGACCATATATCTGGACGACGAGGCTTCAAGTCGAATGCACCCTCATACCGGGAAGCCACCAGCGGAAAGTCAGCTCGTAAGCGAGGTGGCTCCAAGGTCTTTGACTCAGTCGACCAGGCTGTAGCAGACATCAAGTCCGGATCGATCGTGCTTAGCGCTGGCTTTGGACTATGCGGGACTGCAGAGACCATCATCGACGCTCTGGTACGACGAGGACCGGACAGTCTCAATGACATCACTGCTGTGTCGAACAATGCCGGAACGGCGATTGGCGGTGGACTCTCACCCATGATCGAAGCTGGTCAAGTCAGCAGGGCGATCTGCAGCTTTCTCGGCAACAACAAAGCTCTCGAGAAGAAGTACCTAACCGGCAAGATCGCAATCGAGCTCACGCCGCAAGGTACGATCGCGGAAAAGCTACGTTGCGGTGGTGCTGGCATCCCTGCATTCTTCACTCCTACTGGTGTCAACACATTCATCCAATCTGGACAGATCCCCGTCCGATTGAAGGACGGCATTGTCATTGAGCCTGGCAAACCACGCGAGACTCGCATCTTCGACGGACGGGTTTATAACATGGAGACTGCGATTAAGGGCGATGTTGCTATTCTCCGTGCTCACACTGTCGACGAAGCCGGCAACATCAAGTTCCGCTACACGACAAAGTCTTTTGCTCCTCTCATGGCCAAGGCTGCAGCCATCACGATCGTTGAAGCGGAGAATATTGTCCCTATCGGCACTATCGCCCCAGACGATATTGACGTGCCAGGCGTGTTCGTTGACCGCATCGTCAAGGCTACGAAGGACAAGATCCTTGAGGTCAAGGTTCTTCGGCAAGATACCGATCCGTCGGCTACACCTGACAAGTCGCCCGCCGCGGTGAGACGAGACCGTATCGCCAAGCGCGCTGCAAAGGAACTGCAAGAGGGTTTCTATGTCAATCTTGGTGTGGGCATGCCCACTCTCGCACCTTCATTCCTACCTGCAGACCGCAACGTCTGGATTCAGTCAGAAAACGGCATTTTGGGCATGGGTCCGTATCCAACTGAGGAGGAAGTCGACGCCGACATCATCAATGCTGGCAAGGAGACTGTCACCCTCGTCAAGGGTGCTAGCACATTCGACAGCTCAGAGAGCTTTGGCATGATCCGTGGTGGACACATTGACGTCTCGATTCTCGGTGCGCTGCAGGTCGGCGCCAACGGTGATTTGGCGAACTACATGATCCCTGGCAAGGTAGGTGCTGATCAGCTCACGGTGCACGATCAGCGTTACTGACGTACATCTCAGGTCTTCAAGGGCATGGGCGGCGCAATGGATCTCGTCTCTAACCCTGATGCAACCAAAATCGTCGTCACGACCGATCACACTGACAAGTACGGAGTTTCGAAGATCGTACAGCATTGTACTCTGCCTCTGACTGGCGCGCGGTGTGTCAGCACGATCATAACGGACCTATGTGTCTTCGAGGTCGATCGAGCGAAGGGCGAATTGACCTTGACAGAGCTGGCTGATGGCATCACTGAGGAGGAAGTCAAGAAGAAGACAGAGGCGAAATTCCATGTGAAGGAGGGCGGTCCGAGTAGGATGGAGGAGTGAAGACCTAACGTCCAACTTTAAGTTGTCGTACATTTGTGATCTATATACCTAGGACTGGTCAGCTTGCATAGCTGTACTGCACAATTGTTCTCTGTACCACAACCCTTTCTCCTGCATCGTTGATCGTCTCTTGAGTATAGATATGCTACAATACATTCTCATGCTGATGCTGGCTACGTTCATTGCTGCCATCTCGGCATGTGAGAACCCGACAAATCCCGACTTCACCTTCTCCACAACCTGCCCTGCACTATCCCGCAATACCCACTCTCTCCAATGCCCATGCTACCGGCGACACTGGTTTGAGCATGCGATGCCCAGGCGTTTTGACGGGATAGAGCCGTCAATACATCGACCACAATCGCAATCAAGTATTGCATTGATCGATTGTGTAGTCGCCAATCAGCCCGTTGCACAAGAGGAATCTCCAAACATGTCGAAGCTCTCGGAGCCATTGAAGGCGTTGATCAACGCCGCACATGCTCGACCACACACAACACCCGCTCCCAGGAACATAACATCAGTCTACCAAAGAGTCGCCACAGATGCCGCCGCGAAGAAAGTCGGCCTTTCAGCATGGCTATGTGCCTCCGTAAGTGAATTTCCAAGCACAAACTGATCATTTAGCCTAACACATGACCTCGCAGACCGCAGCAACAATGACCCTCAACTCCCCTGACTCCCTCCTCTCCCTCTACACCCTCGCCTCGTCCCCATCCCACCAAGCTTTCTCCCAGTCCTCCTCAGACTCAACCCACGCCCTCTGGACCGCGGAGCTAATGCGCGAAACGGGCCTGAAATGTATCGGCTTCAACGGCGTGCCTCGCACAATCAACATGCTCAATGCCTTCCACTCTGGCCTCCCGAAACCCATTCAATCCGCGCTCGCTGAACGAAAACCTCGACGGAATCTGTCAACGCGGAACTTGGATGCTACTCTGGAACGAGGGAAGGGGCTGTGGAGTTCGATCTACCGCGGCTTCGATGAGAAGTTGGTGGCGAAGCTGGGGCAGAGTCATCCCGATTTGCCGGTGCATATTATCGAGTCCGAGTACGGTGCCTTGTTCTCTGACCCTCCCTCTGACTCCACCGCTTCCATCCCAAACGTCGGCCGCGTGCTCACGTCTATCGTCGCCGTTGCATGTCTTCGAGCGCAGACTGGAGTTGGCCCGCAGGTCTTGAGCCATGTGTTCGGATTACGGAAAGCTTTCAGCGATGGCACGGCGGAGGACGAGAGCGAGGTGCAGGGTGGAAAGTGGTTGGCGGGTGATGAGGGCAGTGGGTGGTTGTTGAGAGTTGTGGATGAGATTGTGGGGGCTATTGGGGAGGGGAGGGGCGGGACGTTCGCGCCTGGGTTTGGGGAATGGAAGGAGAGGGCAAAGTTGTGAGGGTCGGGGTTGGATGTAGATCGCAAATACAGCTTTCGTTCAAAGAAAACGATCTGCTCATGATCTACAGTTTGACGTTTGAGGAAAGCTCGACGCGCGATGAGCTGATGTGCCAATGGGAGTATGAGGCAATTTTGATAGCATTATGTATATGGATATCTCAATCTTGGGGGTATGATGGTAAAGAAACCCACAAAGCCATCCTGCTCGCTCTCCCTCGTCCCCACCCAGTGCTGTGTCAGTGCAACAGCATCAAGTCACTACACTGGCTTTGCTCAGGGGGCGAAGCGTTGCCTTGCCCACACTGATCACCTCCACCTCGCTCCCGACCTCGCTTCCAAGATTGCTCGACGTGCTCGTGCTGATATGCTGCTCGCCATCATCGTTCTAGCAGACAAAACACACGTCAGCAAGCAAGCTCAAAATCACCAAGGACTTCTGCAAGCTTAGCGGTCCATTTCTGCTCCCTCGCTAACATCGTCCATCCCACCTCCAACATGTCCACTCTGATCTCTCACCATGCGACTCTCAAGCTCCTTCAACTGGCTCTCTCTAGCCAACAGCTCCTGCCTCTTCTCATTGATCTCGCGCTGCACCTTGATCTCGATCTCCCTCAACTTCTCCTCCTCGCGACGCAGCTGCTCTTCCTTGAGCCTCACGCTCTGACTAGCCAGACTCTGCGGGTCGAGCGAGTCTTGCGTGTCGCCGCCGCCACCGATGGTGCTGTCGCCGACGGACTTGGACAGCTTCTCGGTACGGTAGTTCTCGTAGAGGAAGTCATGGGTGATCTCCTTGAGGTCTGCGAGATGGGAGTGCAGGAGAGCCGAGCGGATGGCGAGGAAGTCGGAGTGGCGTGGGTTGTCGACTTCGACGAGACCCCAGGGGTATTGACGGGCGCGGATGCGGCGGCCCTCGAACTCCACAGTGTCTTCACTGCCGACTATGGCGAAGGGCATGAGGCCGCGGAGCTCAGCATTTTCCTCGACAGTGTCTTCATCGTCTTCTTCGATGTCGTAGGGGAAGTTGTAGACTGGGATGCGGTAGTGCTCGATGTCCTCCATGATGAGCTTCTTGCTCTCGGCGAGCTCGAGCGGTGTGAGGGAGTCGGCTTTGCCAATCACGGGGATGACGTTGACGCGGGGCGAGAGACGGCGCATGAGCTCGATGTCGAGTTCGCGGAGACCGTGGCCTGGCAATAGTGTTAGCTTGGCAGTCCAGATCTATGTCTCGTCAATGGTGATGCTCAGGACTCACCAGTCGGCGAAATGAAGTACAACAGCACGTGAATACGGTTGTCCCTGAACCTCGGATTACGCTTGATCCTGCTCTCCTCGGCAAGAATGTCGTCGTATTGGCGTTCAAGGTAGGAGCTGATCTCGCCAAAGGCGCTCTCGTTGTCGATCTGGTCGCCGAAGCCGGGAGTGTCGACAATCGTGAGACTAACGCGCGTGCCTTCCTCATCCAGCTCTAGCTCGACCGTCACAGGCTTGATGCGCACACCCTCTTCGACAGCAGCGAGGTTTGGGTCGTCGTTGTCCTTGCCTTGCAGCACGCGGCGGCCACAGAGAGTGTTGACGAAGGTGGTGCGGCCGGTGCCTGAGGCGCCACAGACCATGAGGCAGAACTGGATGCCTTTCTTCACATTCTTCTTGCGGCGCAGCTTGATTGCGCTGTTACTGGACGACATGGTGGGCGATTGGGTGTCGCGGTCTCGGTGCTGGGGTCCGTCAAGCGGTGAAGCCCCGAAGTAAGGTGCTATGCTCGCGGTGGAGGAGTGAGGGAGAGATGCAGGGGTGGAGCAGCGATGGCGGTGAGCTGTGTCTGGTGGCGTGAATGTAAGGAAAGCATCAATGGCTTCTCCAAGCAAACACGACCGCGGAAGTTAGGGGTCAATGTGAACTTTGGGGAGGCGCATTGCTTAGCGGCGGGACGGCGGCAGTGTCCGCTCGACTGCCATCTATTGGCCATAGCGCACAACGGCGGCATGTGATGCTTGGAGTGACCGCGATGTACTATCCACTTCTTGTCTCATGTTCACGGTCTTCAGCCCACAACTCGCGTGAAGGGTATCGCTGGTGTAACAGCAGAACGGAATCAGCCTGACAAAACGCCTCTTCGCTTGCTCAACCTTGGGCAAACGAAGGGCACGTCCATGATGAACGCCTCTGACGATAGACATCGACAGTGACAACTTACGTTCCTTTCCTAATAAAGCACAATGAACACACGACATCCGATACAGCCTACAGATGATGCTGTTGCCTTATCTCTTGCGTTCTCACCCTCTCGGACACGATACATAGCAGGTCTTTCCGATGGCTGCCGCATCTTTCGCACAGACAACTGCCTCCCAACCTATCAGCCGATACTCTCGGCGACTGGACGCAAAGGCAAGGCGCCAGCAGTATTGAGCGATGCCGGAGTTGCGGTTGCAGCTGTACTGGATGATCGTTACTTTGCTGTCACGGGAGGTGGCAGCACGCCGCAAGGCAGTCCAAACGTGATATCCTTTTGGGACGCTACGTTGGGCCGTCAGATCGCGCGATTCGACCTGTACGAGCCTATACTGGGTATCAGACTGTCGACTACTTACGCTGCGATCGTTCTGCAGGATCGCACAGTAATGCTGGAATACCAGGAGCTTGGCCCCGTGGAACCAGCAGAGGAGCATCACATGGCTGACGTGGACGCTGTAGTCAGGGCGCCGAACAGGGTCAAGGGGCTGTTTACTACTGCTCCAAATCCGTATGCTTTGGCATGTCTTGGGAAGGACGTTCTGGTATTACCAGCTCAGACGATTGGGCAGGTCCAGCTGGTCCCCCTACCTTCCGGATCAAAGCGTGTCTTCCGCGCCCATGACTCGGCGATCCGCTCTATCGCCCTCTCGGACGATGGCACGATACTCGTCACAGCCTCGATGAACGGCACACTAATTCGTGTGTGGTCTACGTCGACCTTAGATCAGCTCGCCGAGTTCCGCCGCGGCATGGACCACGCCATCATCGGCAGCCTCGCCATCAGCCCCGGGAATCGCTGGCTAGCGAGTACTTCCGACAAAGGCACACTGCATATCTTCGATCTTCGTCCTGGTCCCTCGCACTCCTCAACGCCGGATCCTCCTGCGAAACCTCTACCGCACCGCAGAAATCCTAGCTACCCGACTCCACGCATCCCTACACCAACAGACCAAACCTCGCTCTCCAACTTCTCAGGTCGCTCCTCGCCTCATTCGGCTACTGGTCAAGGATCAGTGCAAGAGTACTACGGTCTACGCCCGCCACCAGCGTCGGCCTCGCCCTCGTCTTCCGCTTCCCTCACAGCACTAGCAGCCTTCGAGTCTTCCACTCTCGCTCCTCGAGCATTGAAAGACACCCGGTCCGTAGTCTCGGCAACTTTCTACACCGGCGATGATCCACCGCATTGGCAGCCTGGTCCCAATAGAGGCTACACCTACACTACATCACCCACTGGTAAGCGTACCAAAGTCCGCAATCCGGTGCCACCTCTTCCTGGCAATCCCACTGGAAAGCCGCCAAAGGGAATTGTGGCTTTCGCACCTAAAGATGGGAAGGCTTATGGTGTCAGTGGACTTTCTGGGGATGACGACGAGGGTGCTGTGATATTTGTGCTTGGAGGTGGAGGGCGACCGAGATGGGAATTGTTTGAGCTTCTGCCTAGAGAGGGTGGCGGCTGGGGAATGGTAGGAAGGGGATACAGAGAGATCTTGGGACGGCAGTTTGTGGATTGATTGCACTGGTATAGGTCATCTGGGGTGCATAGCATGGTATTGGGGCGCGACGGCAGCGAAATGATTACGTATTGATGCCTCTACGGCCATGGCCAAAACTGTCTCCCGTATCTCCAATAAATTCTCGCGACGTTCCACAAAGTCCGCCACAGGGCCAGACGAGGGAGCTAACACCTATTCCCGCATGCAACTTTCACAGAGGAGGACTCATCGCCTATACTCCTCCGCCTCCTTCATCTTCCCCCTCTCATCCTCAAGCCACTTCGGCGATCCATCCGGCCAGTACGAGAAAGTATCTTGCCCACAGTAATACACCCTCCGCATGCTCAGACACTCCACAGTCTGCACTTGCGGCGTCGTGTGAGGCATGTAGGAGATACGCAGAAGCTTGATTCGAGCTGTGTGACTGCTGGAAGCCTGCACCTGGAGATCTTGGAGTGTCTTTCCGAATTGAGCGGCTGCTCGTATCATTTTATCGTGGAGGCGCATGGTGCGTGGGTAGTGGCCTGAGTGGAAGCATTCCTCGGTCATGTGGTGTTGTTGGCCGGGGTAGCGGGGCTGGTTGAGCTTGAGGACGAGGCTTTCGAGGCAGAGCTTGCTGGTCGATGTGATTGCATCGAGGGCGAAGAGTGTTGGGCAGAGTGAGACCATTCGTAGACGTACTCTGCGAATCTTGGATATGATTTTGGCCAGTACGCTGCAGATGTGGTCGTGTCTATATGGGAGGAGGGAGGAGCCGCTCGTGTCAAGAGTCAAGAAATCGAGGTTCGTGGCCAGGGAAAGACTGGTGAGGAGGCGTTGGCAGGTCTCGGTGTTTAAATAGTCCCATTGCGGACCTTGCTCTGCTTCTGCTTCTCGGAGGACCTCGAAAGTCACGTCCTCGAGGACCTCGAAGCTGGCAAGGTCGTCGAAGAAGGGTTGTAACGCTTCATGTCGAAGGGTCTCCGTCTGCCATTTCCTGATAGCACCAGACCCTGGGTCGTCCATGGTATCAAACGGCTCGAAGGCATGCGGTGGCTCCTCGGGAGATCTCGGTCGATAGTGTTCGTCACACGCGCAGTGTATCACTGTCGAGTCCCACCAATGGCCGTACAGACGGACATGTAGACTTCGAGTGTTCTTGTACATCAGTCGACGACTACCAAGATAGTTCAAGTGGTAGGGTAAGTCGAGGCAGTGAATGCCGGTCACCTCTACGCTCGCCACATCAAGGCCTGAGAGGTACACTGGAAGCGCTGCCTCGTACCAGTAGCGATTCAACGTCAGGCGGTGAGAGCCAATGTGGATGCCGCGTCTGAGCTCGCGGCCACCGAGATTTTCCAGGATCTGTGTCAAGAGCTCTGCGGGCAAGTCAAGTAGAGCCATGTTGTGAATCTCTTGCCGTGGACAGACGCAGCCCTGTGGCGCCAGACGGGCTGGCAGCTGGACGATCACAGCTCCGTAGTTGGCAGATCTCGCCACCCTCAAGGGTCTTTGTGAGGTATCCAAGCAGCGTACGATGCCTCCATCTGCAGCTTCATGTTCTCATTGTTGTTTACATTGCTCTGATTGGTAGGAGTTCAGTAGTGTGAACTGAGGCATCACTGATTCCAGGCATCCAGACTTGGCATGTCGTGGACATCAGACGTACCTGTGCCTAGAAAGTCGACAACGGTGTCGCGCATGCTGATTGCTATGTATGCACCAAGAGAACTTCAAAACACTCAATCTTAGTCGCTACATACGCTTCCGCGATACCGCAAGTCCAGGGTGGTCAGCTGCCGAATGATCAAAGTCTCAACGGCCAGCACATCGAGAACTCCACAGCATGGTCCGTCTCATACCTGGGACACCCATATGATCTCGCTGATGTCCTCTCAAGTCTCAATCACTGCGACCATATCTTTCATGCGTCCGAACGACGCTCACAGCCGCCCTCTCCCTCTCCAATTTCGCATCACAAGCCAGCGAACGACACAATGTACCCGAGATAGAAGCTCAGACGTCGCCTGAGCTGCTTCTCAACCCCTTGACTGTATCACGAAACGCGGAGGAGAGAGTGTTTGTCGAGCCGTCAGTGAATAGCGTACGAATCAGCATACGGATAAAGCAGGCGGACGAGATAGAGCATATCCTTGTACACAAGTTCACGCGATTCCTCACACAACGAGCGGAGGCATTCTTTATATTACGGCGGAAGCCGGTGCCGGTATGCATGTCAATGTGCTCAGGGTAGCGGAGCGATGCTGACACTGTCCAGGGCTATGACATCTCTTTCCTGATCACGAATTTCCATACCGAAGAAATGCTGAAGCATAAGCTGGTCGACTTCATTATCGAGTTCATGGAGGAGGTCGACAAGGAAATCTCGGAGATGAAGCTCTTTATGAATGCACGAGCAAGATACGTGGCAGAGAGCTTCCTCACGCCGGTATGTGCTTCGTCACTCACTCCCGCCAGATTCCTACTAATGATGTGCAGTTCGACTGAGCATATCGCCACTCGATACCATACGACCATAGACGTGGAGCAGACGATCATCACATGACTGCAAACCGCTGCAGTCTCACAAGTTGGGTTGCAGACAGGACCTGTAGGGAGTCGACGAACTCGGCTCACATGAAAACACGCCTCAAAAGCATTTCAGCATGAGTACACTACTCATTTGAACTTCTCTCTTCCTCAGCCTCGTACTACGCAACTTCCACTGTCAATACAACAAGTCACATCGGACTCAATCGGTCTCGCTGCATCTCATGAAAGTGCGAAGTATAGGCGCAGCGATCTGACGTCTGGAGAGCACGTGACCAAGTGCGCCTCTACGTCGCTCCTTCCTTCCTTCTACCACACCACAACCCACCTACTCCTCGAATCTCTTCGAGACGTCTTGGCATGTCGTACGTTATTTTGATTATGATCCCACTCGCGTCCTGCAACACTACACCATCGCCAATAACATTATCTTCCCAACACCACTATGCTCTGTTCCTGATCTTCATTACACTGCACCACGACCACGCTCGAACTCGCTACGCCATGGATCACAACAACGGATGCCCGACAATGCAGAACGGCAACACGTGAGTCACGTCCAACCGCGTCTGCGCAGCGCGACCGAAGACTAACTGCAAATTTCCGCAGACACGGCTTTGACGTGCCTCAAACGCCAACTCCAATCTCTCGTCAAGAGCGCTATCTCCCGCCTGCGCTTCGCGAGGACGTGCTCGCGCAAGACCGTCCAATCCGCCCAGAGTCAAGCGCCAGCAATATGACTTTCGCGACTCAGGTTCCCTGGCAAGGCGGCGTCCCACTGCCCGCGGGGTCCTTCTCCGGTCCTCCAACAGGCCACAGCTTCGTCAGCGCCACCACCCAAGGCTACAACACGACCAGACATGCGCCAAACAGCATGCATGGCGCACAGCCACACCACAACGGCTTTGGTGTCCAGCCAATCAACATGTATGGTGTGCAGTTGCAATACTACGCGCCAACTCCACAGATGTCCATTGCGTATGCACCAACTCCGCAGCAATATGCGCTTGCGCACACTACTCAGCGTGGGCGTCAGGACTCCGGCCACGTCGTACCGCCCGGCCACCTCGCCTTCCAGATCAAGGCCGGAATGATGTCGAACGGTGACGATGAGCTCGACCAGGCTGGACCCGACTCTATCGGCGGGCGCAGGCGGATGCTGTACCAACAGCCCACTGGGAGGCACCCGCAGAAGTCAATTCACCGTCAACCCCACCCCGGTCTGGGCCGTAGCCGCAGCAATTCGAGGGAGCGCGGCAAGCCACCACGCGACGACTTTATCGAATACTCTCAGCCATCCCAGTACCCAGGTCCACCTATTGGACGCCCACTGCCTATCGCCACCTCGGCACCCCCTGCTTGGCTCGCGGGCATCCAGCATGGCTATCTGCCCGCTGTTGATGATGCGCTGGCGTCGCTCCCATTCCACAACGCACTGCAGCCAAGCGCTCCCTGCAGATATGGAGTGATCAGATTCTCCAACGTAACCTCCCCAATGCGCTTCGATGCAATAATAACACTGACCTCACCATCACAGATCCCGT
This sequence comes from Cryoendolithus antarcticus, assembly GCA_002077065.1. Classification (NCBI taxonomy): domain Eukaryota; kingdom Fungi; phylum Ascomycota; class Dothideomycetes; order Cladosporiales; family Cladosporiaceae; genus Cryoendolithus; species Cryoendolithus antarcticus. The sequence continues at coordinate 447,923 of NAJO01000028.1, read as the reverse complement.
ACGGCGTGACTCGCAATGAGTTCATCGCCGCTGTTGGACGCAGTGCCAGCATCGTCAATCAGCCGCAAGGCACCCAGTATCACGGTATCCATATCATTATGGACCGTAATACTGGCAAGACCATGGACGCTTTCATGGAGGTTGCCACGCCACATGAAGCTGTCGCCATTTCCCTATCACTTTCTCGTCGCGCAACTGAGGGTCGTCCTCTTAAGCTGAATGATCGGCCCACTGATGTTGAAGTTAGTTCTCAAGAGGTGCTCATGGCTGCCCTCTTCCCGCGCGCCAAGCAGATTCAGTGGGTCGGTACCACGCCACGCCTTATCCCACAAGACCTACGCTACTACGACAACAGCAAGACGGCTATCGGCTTCAACGGTTTCATACAGAGTGAGGAGCTCGATATGCTTCTCAAGTTCGTGGAGAATCCTGCTCGCGTCAGTCTACTTCCTCCCACTCTCTCACATCGTGATCACTGAGTCGCCACAGGGTCCCTTCACCCAGCGCACTCCCAACCGTCTTTACGAGAGCATGATCTCCACGCTTCACAAGTACCCGTGGACGTTCACGCAGTACATCCGCCTCTCCGATCGCAAGATGGTATTCGACGCCACCGTCGCTGTCATTCGCCACCTCGTCGCCTCTCTTCGCCGCAACCACCACCCAAACCTCCATCCCGGTTTACTGCAAGAGCTCACGGTGGCGGCCTTGACGTGTGTTGGGTTCAGCGAGCAGCAGAAGAATGTGGTAATCGTTGTTCTCAACAAGGGTGGCTACGGCGCTCTCGCTGCAGGGCATGGTATGAGTGTGCGCATGGGAGGCGATCACCGCCTGAGCGCGAACTGGCCGTTCTTGGCGCTCACCTTCAAGGTGGAGGTCAACGATGAAGTCCTCGACGTGCGTTGCTCTACCAGTGCCTCAACACCAGCACTCACTGACATTCCTCCAGTTCTACATCCGCGTCCTCACCGGCACCACCCACTCCCGCCCCACCTGCCAGCTCCCCTCCCACGCTACGCCCTTCGCTTCCGTCGCCAACGCCGATCCGTTCGCCAACTTCACCGTCAACTACGGCACTATCAACATGGCGTCCCTCACCTTGAACGACGTTGCTCGCCGCGAGTTCGACGCTGTCATGGCTGCGCTTCACAGGGAGCTCGGTGGGCAGACACCAAGCAGCTACGGAGGCTCCACTTTGAGGAGCAGGAGCAACACGGACGTGAGCCAGCTTAACCTCGCGATGTCGCCTTGGCACATCTGAAGCGCGACGTGGCTGCACTGGGAGCTTCGAGGGGTAAGAGGTGGCTGATGACGACAAAGCAATGCTGTGGGAGCCTGTCGGGCAGGTGACCTTGCTCTTTTACACGACACTGTCAGAAGACGATGACTGCACGACACTTCTCTTTGGGTGCGATTACTTCGAATGTCCTTCGCACACGAAGATGTCAAGATATTGGGACTTGACAATGCTTGTCTTTTGCTGCGACTTTTTGAGTCATCCTTCGCACACGAATATGACAGGAGACGACGTTTGGCGGATGCTTGACTTGCGCGCGATTGTTTTTGGGTGCGATCTCCTTTGGGCGCGATAAGCGGACGGAGCACACACTACGCCGGACGTCACGTCTAGCGTAGCAGCTCTGGTCTGCATGATGCGGTGGTCTGAGGGACTTCTGCTGGCACTACTAATCCACTCTGGGACTTTGGGGTCCGCATAAAAGCTTGCGTATTCTTGAGCAATCAGCATGGATTCATGGGGTTATGGCGTTGATGAGCGATACCCCAAGAGATGTTTTTATGAAGAGGACAAAGGAAAATGGGTGTACCGCAGCTTGTATCGAGTACTGTACACTAGTCTCAAAGATCCTTGTCCTTCATGATCACAACTAGATGTCAACACCATCGTCATCGAAGTAATTATTGCCCGCCTGTCCACCGTCATACATTTGTCTTATCAACCGAAGCCCACTACCCATCTCCCATCTCCAGTCTTGCCCACACCAATCGCAGTCCACTTTGTGTCGACAACCACTTCGTACGCGTTGTACTCAAGACACGCACACCTCGCCGCACCACCTTTGGCCACCCTGTTCAGCTTACCTTCCAGCTCGAATCTCGCAGGCGCCGCCATACCGAGCTTGATGCGCGCCTCTTGCGCATTCGCAAGGTTCTCGTTGTCCTCTACGATCGCATGCGCCCCAGAGGTAGCCAGCAGCTCCACTTGAGCGGCAGCATCATCACCAGTCTCAACAATTCCATCATCCGGTCCGATGATGTCGTCGACATCATAGCCATCAAAGTCTGTGTTGGGTTCGAAAGTCGGAAACAGCGTGTACCGATGATCTTCTAGCTTGTGGTTCTTGGCTACGAACTTGTGCCTCTTGTACTTCCCGCTGCGCCACAGCTCGCCAACGGACATCTCGCCCATGTTTGGAGGCGAGACAAGGATCGTCGCACGAGCTTGAGTGGCGTCTGACAGCAGCTGGTCACGGTTAATCTGCGTGCCGATATGGCTGGCTTTGGTAGCTGGCTTCGAGGGTGGTAGTGGCGGGAGCTCGACAGCAGCGAAGGATTGTACACGCAGGCCTAACAGAGGCATGATAACGAGAGGATGCATCTTGGCTGCAATGCGGGTGGAGTTGAGACTCGCGAGAAGAATAGACTGGGACTTTCCTGAGGGAACATCAGCTCTAAGACGAAGTATAAGATGAGGCCTGGGAGGATGAATTGGCGTGGATTGTTCCAGGTTTCTTGAGAGCTGCTGGGCCGTAAGCACTGGAACCGACGCTGTTCGGCCGAGCTTGCGGACGTCGGATCTTGGACTCTGGACGGAGAGGGGATTGTTCGAAGACCCCGCTCGAGCTGTTGATTTCTCCGGTATCGGTGGTGGTACAGAGTTCGAGAAGGCATAGCTGCGGAGGGACGGGTGATCAGCAGTCAGTGGGTCGACCATGATCTTGATGCCTGGAGGCGCTGCACGCTGCTCGGCGTAGTGCACATTGCGCATGCTCGAGCTCTGCTGCAGTGGCTGTGGCGAACGGGGTGATCGTGGCGGGCATGGCTTTCTCACCACTGGACCGGCGTGCCCACCATCGGCGCTCTTGGGTGGATCGTCTGCGACATCCTTTGCTACGCTTTCGGCAGCAACAGCCTCTTCGCGAGTAGCTCGCAGCAGGCTCGTAGTGCCAGCGAAGCGCTGCATCTGCATGCTCAGCGACTTCTTGAGTCGTCGTTTAGGTACCGTACGCTTCTGATCTACCTTCAATGTTGCTTTTGCTTCAGCAGGAGCCTCGCGAGCCTCACGCTCTCGAGCCTGCTTCTCCGCAAATCGCATTGACTGGAGGCTCAGAATCCTCTTCATCCGACTGGGCTCGGCACCATCATCAGCATGCCAGGCGGCCTTGACATCGATGGCAAGTTGCTCTACCGGTAAATGATCCTCGTATCGGACCGGCAGAACACCGAGCGAACTCACAGTGAGATCAGTGGCTGGCTCTTTGGGGAAGGGATACTTCTCCGCAGCCAGAGGGAGACCATCCAAGATCACACTTTCGCGTGCCTCAAGAACGGTCGACAGGCACTTCTTCCGCTTCTCCGCTTCTCGGTCCTTCGAGGCAGCATCCGCGGGAGCGTACTGCTCAGGAGCAACTTTTCCAAGAACAACTCCGACTGGCACCACGTTCACTGGAGCTACGTGTACGGTGGCCACTTTCTTCTCATCGGCACCGAGCACACTCTCCCAGTCCTGGCAGCTTGGACTGGCCCTCGCAAAATTATCATACCTTGGGCCCGTCAGATCGACTATCTTTCCATCTAGACCCTGGACCGTCTCCCAGCCCATCTCACCCCTGGCGAACCTCTTAACATTGCTCTGCACGAGATCGGCGTCTCGAGCTTGCCGTTCTGCATCCGTGAGGCCTTTGGCTAGTTTTGGACGGTTGAGAAGGCGACGAGCAAGCTTCAGCGCAAGCTGGCTTGCTCTCTTCGAGAGTCCAGCGGGACGCTTGGGTGGTGGAGGAAAGTCGTAAGTCGAAACGCGTGGCCCATCCTGGAGCAGGATGAACTGTGGGTGTGTTGGGGGAAGGTGTGCTGGCTCCTTTGTAGGCAAGACATCCAAGGCGGCGCGACCTCGAACAGGCGTGTAGTCGATGGTACTATAAGCCATGGCGAACATGACAAATCCTAGCCAGGGAGGAGACCTAGGAAAGGTGTAGATCTTCTCCGGTAGTAGAACCGGAGTCGGAAATGGTGGTGTATAGAGTGGTGGAAAGAAAAGATCAACGAAAGCGAGCCCACATGCCCCAACAGCCACGAGGAGATCACCATGACTGCTTCTATGGGATCACGGAACTTACAGAATGTGTGCGCTAGTAGGGGAAGTGAGCTGTCAATTGTAGCTCGTGGAAGCGAACGTGACGAGATGCACGCGACTTTCCTCACGACTAGTGACCGACCAGTGGCTTTCGTGCTATCATAGACAAGTACATGAACGCCCATGCTAGCGCATTGTTCGTCCGCGACAGTGGTGTAGCAAGCACTGAAGCTTGTGCATCGTCTCCTGACCAACCGCATCGTCGGCTCCAAGGCAGATCAGCCATAGCACCGGTACGACCGCAGGCGTATGCGGGCTTTCAGGTGGTCCAGAGCGCAATCAACTCGTGCCGCCTCTCGTGCTAGCAGCGAGTCTTCCATCTTCACGGAGCAAAGTCGAAGCCGTGTCCATTGTACAATTTCGATCATCTGCCATTGAAGCGTGCGATTTGGCCGCGAATGCAGGATCAGCGCCATGGCCACGCCGTGCTCTGCGCAGTCTGGTAGTCGAAATCTCAGCCAACGGCTACTCATGTCTGGTCAGGGCATCCGTGGTCCGTCAATTCCTCTGCGTGTAGAAAGCGTTGCCTCTTCGCGGACAACACTCTGGTACGATTTCAGGTTGCATCCGCCCTCCTCTTCTCCAATATTTCGCCCCTCACGCCTTCAGCAGCAGCCATGACCTCGATCAGCTTTCCTACACCTTCTCTCCACGCACCATCCAATCCTCTGACCTCCGCTTCGCTTTCTCCTTGCCTTTGCCGTCTTTCCTGCTCCAACGCTTCTACCTCTGCCCTAGACTCCTCAATCTCCTTTTCCAAGCCCTTTAACAGGTCTTCTAGTGCTGCATTGCCGACCAGCCAGGCATTTCTGCCGTAAGTCTCCAGAAGTGCGAGATTTGTTTCACGTGATCGAAGGTACTCTAGGCTGGTGTATGCTTGACTGAGTGCGGCTTCGTAGGTCTCTTTCGAATCCGTCGAGGAGGGGGCTGTAATGGCCTCGTAGCGGGAAAGATGGATCCCTTTTTGGCATTCGGCACCGGATGCTAGAGCATCGTGTTCGGCTTCGATCAGAAACGAGAACTTCGTAGGGCGAAGGGCAGGTATGGCTTCGTGGAGATCAGATGCTGGGCGATCTGGAAGCTCAGCGCGAATCAGAGCATCTGCGGCAGCGAGGGCGTCGGCGGAGGGCTCAGCGTCGATGTGGGGAAGATGTGCGGTCTGAGGCTGGAAGAGGGGCATTGCGAGGGAGAGTGGTGGAGATCTACGTGTCTACAGGCTCAGCAGCGAAGTTCGAGAGGTGAGGTCTTCGCCAAGACAGTCATTGGCTGTACAGAAGAGCATTCGATGTCAAGGACATTCTAGATATGACACCACGATAGACATCTTATAGACAGAACGCTTCACGAAGCAGAAAGAATCAGAGAAATTCGTTCCATGCCATCGACAAGCACACCAGCTACTGTGCGCCGTCCTTTCGTCTTCATGTAAGTCTTCGAGCTACTTCACTCACAGCAGCGCACTGACCATTACAAGATCTGCTCTCTTCCTCGGTCTCACCCTTATCTACTGGCTCTTGAGCCTGGGAGAGTCGCAAACGATGGGTAGTGCACCGGAGTCGTCCTGGAAGTTCGAAGTTGTGCCCAACCTTTTCCTGCAAGATGATCCAGCGACCGATGATACGACCTTCGACTATGTACGTTCGCTACAGTTCCTTCCAACTCCTCTATTCTCAATGGTCTCTTTCATATTCATCTACTGCTCGATCGATCCATATCTTCCCGTCTACACAAAATTTTCAAGTCCACGTTCTGATCCTCTTTCCTTGGGCCCATGTCAGGGGTCATAGGCTCCTCAACGTTCCCGTCTGACTCCATCTCTTCAAGACGAAAGCCAACCTCGGTCTCGCTCCCTCCCTGACCTGGCACTCTTTCCAATCCCACCTACAATCCCTCATCTCTTCCGCCCCAGCACACAGAACCTACAAATTCTTCCTCCTCGCCCGCCACGGCCAGGGCACCCATAATGTCGCCGAGTCCTTTTACGGCACCCAAGCCTGGGATGCGCACTGGTCGAAACTCGAAGGCAACGGGACCGTAACCTGGGCTGACGCCGAACTAACCGATATAGGTGAGGGGCAGGCGAGGGAGGCGGGGAAGTTTATCAGCAAGTTACTGGGCGAGGGGATGCCGGTGCCGGAGCGATGGGAGATCAGTCCGTTGAGGCGGTGTTGTCATACTGCTTCTCTGACTTGGGCGGGTATGACGATGCCTGAGGGGAAGGAGTGGCGACCGGTGATTAGGGAGATGTTGAGGGAGGTTATGGGGGAGCATACTTGTGACAGGAGATCTTCGAGAAGTGTGATTCATGAGCTTTATCCGAAGTTCGAGATTGAGAAGGGGTTCGTGGAGGAGGATGTGCTGTGGCAGGCTGAGCATAGGGAGACGAACGATGAACATGATGTGAGGAGTAGAGCTTTTCTTGAGGACGTCTTTGAAAGGGAGAAGGGGGTGAGTGTTGTGAGTACGACGAGCCATTCGGGAAGTATTGCCAGCTTCTTGCGAGTAATCGGGCATAGGACGTTCGTGGTGCCTACCGGTGGACTGATACCGGTATTGGTAAAGGGCACAAGAGAAGGCTAGTCAGCTCATACAGGTCTTACAGTATACATATCCTACAGCATGCCCCTCCTCCACGCCCTATTCGCCAAACTTTCAATCTCCTGCACCTCCACCGGCCCCTTGACGCCCTCATCAGCAATCCCCTCCACCACCGCCTCAGCGACCAAATCCGCTTTCAGTGGCTTCGAGCCTCCAGCACCCATCAGCCACGTCAAGTTCCCGCCCGTCAGACTGTTCACCACAAAGCCTCCGTACGTCACAGCCGCCATCGGCATTGTGAAGCCTCTACTGCTGTCGTACAGAAAGCCGGGCCGCAAGAAAAGGCTCCTCATGTCCGGGAACTTGCTCGCTATCGTCCCTTCAGCCTCGCGCTTCGTGTTGATATACCGCGCCGGCAGTATCGGCGCCCCAGCAGCCGCAGAGATATACACGAACGTCTTCGCTCCAGCATCACTCGCCGCCTTCGCCAATATGAGCGCCGAGTCCCGATTCATCAACTCGTACGTAATCTGTCCATCGCTCTCCCCTGGCTCGATCTCGTCGCTCTCTAGCGGATTCGTGGCCGATCCCTTCTTCGTCGCTGAGAACGCTCTCCGTAATCCGGCTATAGGAGATTCTTTGCCGGAGACAACACCCTTGTAGTCTGCTTCGAGGAGGATTCCCATGCTATGGACTACGGCTGTGGCGTTCTCGAGTGAAGAACGGTAGGTGGAGGGGTGCAGAATGTTAGCGCTTGTCCAGGTTACGGATTTGGACCAGGCTGGGGCGGTAGTGTCTGAGGAGACTGAGGGCCAATTTGGTTCGCCTGAACGGCTGTATGGCAACGAGTCAGACCTTTGCTAATGGCGTTGTACAGGAAGTGGAAGGCATTGCTTACCTACCTGATCGATTCAACCTCCCAATCGCGTGCTACGGCTGCTTTGCAGATGCGGCTGCCGAGGAAGCCATTGCCGCCGCAGACTACCAGTTTCCGTTTCGCTGTTGTGGTGGCCATGTTGATCTATGGCTGGCGGGAAGTTCCTACAATGCTAGATGTTGTATTGTACAGACGATTCCCATCTGCAGCGTTGAAGCTATCACAACTCAGATGTTCTCGAAGGTCGATGGAAGCTCTTGCCGATCGACGTCAGCGATCGTGCCAAGCCGATCGGAAGAGAAGCCGCACGTGACCATATTCTTCTCACGCGTTACCTCGATTACTCTTATTTCCTTCAATCCCGAGTGCGTACCGATATCTTCTTCGCGGCTCAGCAAGCGATGCGTAGAAATCGTCGCATCGCGTCCGATGTATACATCTCTATCTAAGCGACATCGACACAACCTGCCTCCGCGGAAGCGCTCGCGCATCGCAAACTCCCAAAGCATCTGAAACACAACGCACGTCTCGACGCGCTGTCTGCGCAGGCATGACCCTCCCTCTGCCGCATCACCAACGACTCATATACCCTCCCGTCGTCCCCTTCTGCACGTCCTGTCCGACTTCCCTCCGTCCACTCCCAGCACCGGCGCATACACGCTGCTGCTGTCGTCATCTCCCTCAGCCCTGCGTCAATCTCGGCACCGCGTCTCGCCATACGAGCAGCTCGGACAGCTGTCCAGCTCGTGCATCGGAACCTCGCTTCGATGTGGTGCATGGCTGTGAGGTTTCCAGACGCCCTGAGCAGCGCTGCACCTGGTTGCAGGGCGGAGGGCAAGGGTTCGTATGGAGCCTGTGCTGTTCCTGAGATCTTGGATGGCCATGGGAGGCCTGCGTTCGCATTCTTTCTTCTGCATGGTGAAGGTGTCGGTACTGCGTGCTTTGACGATGAGACCGTCATTGGCGATGCGAGGTTTGATTGCAATGCTTGGGTCTCGTAGGGTCCCAGCGAGTTCGTGGTTCCTACTGCATCTCCTCGCTCAAAGTTGAGGATCTCCTCCGCGTATATCGTCTGAGGGATCGTCGAGGCGGTACTAACATTTCATTTATTTCCATTTGCTTGGGACTCGCTACCCAAATCGCACCTTGCGCTACCTTGTCTCTTTCCCTTTTACGTCAATTGGAGTGAGGCTCTGCTCATCTAGTCAGCCATGTCTCTCGATATGCCAAGCAGAAGTCTACAGACATCGTCGCCGGCTGGCGGAGATCGACCTTCACACGACAGTATGCACCCAATGCTTCGCCACGGTGCAGCGCGATCGGCGGAGCCCAAAGGCAATCAGGAAGAGGGACGAGAGTCGCACATCCCCCGACTGGACTTCGAGCCATCTCAGTACCATCAAGCCCAGGAGCCCCCACCATTGCACCCGGCACGCGCAACGATGATGCGATATGGACCCTCACGGAACGATTGGGACTATGATGACCGTGATGACCGACGATACTGCGGACCTCGCCAATCGTACGACTACCCAAGACAAGGTGGTAGAACGACACCTGGGGACTATTGGGAGGATCCGGCAAATAACAAGCCGCATCGTCGACGTCCGTCTGTTGTTCACAATAACACACCATCTCGCATGGACTCGAGAAGTGGCCGACCCCAGCCCTCGAATTCTGCTCGAAAGACGCAGCAATTCGAAGGCTCAAGCGGAAGTGAAAGCGAAGCACCACAGCCAGTACGGAGAAGAAGACGACGAGCAGGAACAGCAGACAGTGATCCCAGTTCCCCTGTACCGCCCGAAGTCATCATGCGTCTTCCCTTCACGAATTGGATGAACAGCAATCTGAAAAATCGTGAGTATCCACGAGTCGATTGCGCTTCGGTTATGGAAAAACCTTACTCACATCAACACTAGACTTCGTCGCCGCCGTCGGCGAATTCGTAGGCACGACCATGTTCCTCTTCTTCGCCTTCGCCGGCACACAAGTAGCCAACATCGGCGCCAACGACAGCTCCGCCTCCTCCACAACCGGCGCAGCCACTGGCTTCAGTCCCATAGTACTGACCTACATCTCCCTCTCCTTCGGCTTCAGTCTTATGGTCAACGTCTGGATCTTCTTCCGCATTTCCGGCGGATTGTTCAACCCCGCGGTCACGCTGGCGATGGTGATGGTGCAGTCGCTCTCCTACACGCGGGGTATGCTGCTGCTTGGAGCACAGCTGAGTGGGAGCATGTTTGCGAGTATCATCGTGAAAGTGCTCTTCCCAACGACGTTCAACGTCCGCACAACCCTCTCAGCAGACACCTCCATCGCCCGCGGCATCTTCATCGAAGCCATCCTCACCGCCGAACTAGTCTTCGCCATCTTCATGCTAGCGAAAGAAAAACACCGCGCCACCTTCATAGCCCCCATTGGCATCGGCCTCGCGCTCTTCATCGCAGAACTCGTCGGCGTCTTCTACACCGGCGGCTCCCTCAACCCCGCGCGCTCCTTCGGCCCTTGCGTCATCACAGGGATCTGGGACGAGGAGCACTGGATTTATTGGCTAGGACCCGCAATAGGGGCGGTGGTGGCGGTGGGGTTTTATAAGTTTATTAAGATTCTGGAGTATGAGATGGCGAATCCGGGGCAGGATGAGGTTAGTGAGGAGAAGGCGGAACGGAGGGCGGAGGAAGTGAGGGCGGAGAAGGGGAGGGAGACGGTTTGAGTTCGTGGAGAGAAAAGGTGTTTGGCGGGGCTGGGAGGTTGCATTGGAGTTCGTGCGGTGGGGTTGGGGCCATAGGTCCATTATGCTCCATGAGAGGCTCTGGGTAGCGCTGGAAAGGGCCATATCCTTCACATTCAGTCCAAGGTGAGCAGTTGAGGCACTACTTTGGTCATATAGCGCTCGCCTCCGTACTCGATGTATGAGCACGCTGTTGACCTTATGCTATGCATTCGAACCACTTGAGGATGCAACATTTCGACTACGTGAGTGTTCCTGTGCGGCATCCGATTACTTCAGCAAAGAGTATGGGACATCTGAGAAAATGTGGTTGATGTTCATTTCCGTATGCTGCATATACCAATTTCGTGACCGCACCCGCAGCCATTTCCGCGCGCTCTGCCTCGCATGATGTTCGTTCTGGGCCCAGCAGTGCCATGCAGGCCGCCGTTCGTGGTGGCAATCGTTTGCCACATGCCATTTCCGGGCTCATGACCACGCCATTGTATCTGCTGCCACTTGCACCCCTGCCGTCTACCCTCAGCTCCCCATCTGCACAATCAGATGTTGTCCACATCCAACTCCCCTCCGCTCCCACTCTCACTATCATCCTCGCCGAAATCGAACCCAATCCCGCCCTCCTCCTCGCCTCCATAAGTGTCCGTCTCGTTGATCTTCGCGCTCTCCGGTAACTCGCCGTATGCCTTCAGTGACCGTGCCTCGTCCGCGCTGTACTTCAAAATCACATCTCCCTTCTCGTCCTGGTAGTCTCGCAGCGAGAGAAGGATGATGTCTCCCTGGTTGATCCAGACTTTCTTGCGCAGCTTGCCGCGGATGTGGGCGAGGCGTTTAGAGCCGTCGAAACAAAGGGCTTCGAGGCGGCCGTTGCCGAGCATCTTAAGGACTTGTGCGTACTCTGATGGATATGTTAGGTCTCGAATTCGCATGGCCGTATTTCTGATGGGTATCGCTTACCTTGTCCCTCCTCCTTGAAGGTCAACTCGCGCTTCTCGTTGTCGTTCTCGTTCTTCCCACGACGCCTGTTTTTACCTCCCTATGAAGCGCATGTCAGTCTCTGATATTGTCTGCGATGGAGGGGCGAGATTCGTACTTTTCCCTTGTTCTTGGGCATGGTGGCGGTGTGTGGGTGTTCTGATGTCTAGTGCGGCTTCGTTGCCTGGTATACTCCCTTTTTGAAGTGGTGAGTGATATAGAAGTGCAGTGGATGTATGCACTGACTGCGGCCAATTCCAACGTTGAAGGGTCGTCGTCTCTTATGACTGCATGTGCGTGGTGGGGGCGGGCGCGGGCCAAGCCGTCCTCACAAAGCCACACATTCACTGCCCTGTGGCGGTGCTGTCATGCTGCTGAGTCACCCCCCCCTCCATCACTTCCTCGCTAGGCGCCGAGCAGTGGAGCGCCGATCAAGTTTAGATTGGGAGACCTTTCACATGTCTGCTCCACACGCCTCATTGGACCTAATGCTGCCGCCCGAACATCAAACAGAAACCACTGAACTTCCGACCTCTACCCTGTCTACGCGCTCGATACCCTCCTCCCACCACCACCACCACGGCGTCCTCCCACCACAACAGACCTCACAGCCACCGAGCAAACACCCTCCCCCACCACCGTAGCTCCGACACCACTAGATCACCCACGCCTTCCTCTCCCTTGACCATCGCGTCACAGCTTACGACTTCCCGCGATATCCTCTGGGACCCTAAGTTCACTCGCAAAGAGCCACCGGACATCCACCTGCAGCCCACGCATGTTGGCACTCTAGCAGTTGGATCATTGAACGCCGAGCATCGGACAGACAGCAACATCAGCGTTAGATCGCTCGGGGGAGGGCAGAGGATCGAAGTCATGGACAAGCGGCATCCAAGTAGCTTCCAGCAGTTGGAGAAGCTGGGGGAGGGGACGTATGCTACTGTGAGTGCTGGTCATGTTTCTGTGGTGCATTACGCGGCCAACTGATCTCAGTGCAGGTCTTCAAAGGCCGTAATGGCGCAACTGGTGCCTTCGTAGCCCTCAAAGAGATCCACCTCGACAGCGAGGAAGGAACACCCAGCACAGCCATCCGCGAAATCTCACTCATGAAAGAGCTCAAGCACGAGAACATCGTCGGCCTCTACGATGTCATCCACACCGAGAACAAACTCATGCTCGTCTTCGAGTACATGGACAAAGACCTCAAAAAGTACATGGACACCTACCCCAATCCCGTCAACGGCCAACGCGGCGCTTTGGATGCCGGCATAATAAAAAGTTTCATGTGGCAGCTCCTCCGCGGCATAGCCTTCTGCCACGAAAACCGCGTCCTACATCGCGACCTGAAACCGCAGAATCTCCTCATCTCCACGACCGGTGTGCTGAAGCTTGCTGATTTTGGCCTCGCGCGCGCCTTCGGAATACCAGTCAACACCTTCTCGAACGAAGTCGTGACGCTGTGGTACCGCGCTCCGGACGTCCTGCTCGGTAGCAGGACCTACAACACCTCGATAGACATCTGGTCCGCCGGGTGCATCATGGCCGAGATGTTCACTGGTCGGCCCCTTTTCCCTGGCACCACAAACGAGGACCAGCTGCTCAAGATCTTCCGCCTCATGGGCACCCCAAGCGAGCGATCTTGGCCGGGCATAAGTCAGTTCCCCGAGTACAAGCCCAACTGGCCTGTCTACGCGACGCAAGAGCTCAGAGCTATCTTGCCGAGTGTGGATGCGGCGGGGCTGCAGTTACTGGGGCAAATGCTGCAGGTACGGCCGGAGATGCGGTGTTCTGCTCAACAAGCACTAGGGCATCCGTGGTTCGCGGAACTGAACGCACGAGCTGCGCAGAGGGAGCAGGCGGCGGGGTATGCGGGGTTGGGGCAGCAGCAGGCGCAGGGGAGGGGTTATTGAGATGGGTATGGAGACTTGTAGACTGGCGAGCAGGAGACGAAGTGCATGAATTGCAGCGAGCATTACGTATTACGCGTAGGAAGGGCTGCAAAAAGGACAATTGCGTATAAGCGAAGTTGGGACCGTATAGGGTATGGTCTGGCAGACAGCATAACTACTACTGAGCTGTCTCAAGCCTACACGAGCGAATACACCAATTTCTCCCCACTAATCGGCTTCATCCACTCTTCCCTCCTCCCCTCAGCCTGCTTCACCGCATCCCCTTCCCCAACAAGCATAAATCCATCTCCCACCACCTTCCCCAAACCCCCAGGCATGCGCCTCACAGGATTCGCTTGCAGTTTCGACCCATCTCCACTCGAAAGCCAGCGATAGAACGCCCTGGAAAACTGCCGCATCTCTGCATTCGCCTCGAGAACCATGCTATGGTACTGCACCCTCTCTCCCAGCCCCCGCCACACGGCATCGTACAGCGGATCGATGTGTGCTGGCACTAAGCTGGCGTCCCAGGCTCCCGCAGCACGAGAACGCAGGACTGCTAGTTTGCCGCCGTCGCGGAGTGTGGAGCTTACTTGGCCTACTGTCGAGGCCTGGGAGATGCAGTCCAGTGCTATATCCACGCCTCGGTTTCGGGGGTGGAGGGCGCGGATCTGAGCTGGCCAGTCGGGAGAGCGGTAGGAGACGAGGTGTTCGTAGCTGTAGGGCTTGGCGCGGAGGAGGTCGAAGCGGGCTGGGCTTGCGGTGCCGAGGAGATGGACCGTGGTGTTTGAGTGTTTGGCCGAGAGATGCAGGAGTTGGGCGGCGTAGAGACCGACGGATGTGGAGGCGCCGTAGATGAGGGCGTAGAACTCCCGAGCTGGGGTGGCGGGTTTGAAAGTCGTGTCCCATGGGGCGACGAAGCCAAGACGTTGGAAGAGCGCTTGGGCTGCTGTGAGGCCGCAGAGACTGATGGCGCTGGCTTCCTCGAAACTCATTGAGTCTGGGATGCGCCAGACGAGATCCGCAGGGCAGACGAGGTAGTCTGCGAACGCCCCCGGCCGGTCATTGATGGAGCAGGCTCCTTGCAGGAAACCAGAGACGCGGTCGCCCGGGGAGAATGAGGGGATGGGAGACTTCTCATCGTGGTATGGAGCGGCCGAGACAACGGTACCAGCGAAGTCACTACCTACTGTGCGGCCGGATGATCCAAGGGGTTTGAAGGTGTAGAGAGCGTCTACAGGGTTCAGAGCGATGGCGTGGACACGGATGAGGAGCTCGCCTGGGCCAGGAATGGGTACTGGGATTGTTTGGATTGTTGCTGTGCGATTTGGGGCGTCGAGGAGGAGTGCCGACATGTTCTCGCTGGGTGCTGCCATGTTGCTGTCGGTCGTGGGCTTTTGCTTCCGTTCGATGGGCCAATGACACAAGTAGTGGTTGGTGGAGTATGATCGATGCTAGGCTGTGTGTGTGGATTTTGGCCATTTGGCGGAGCCATTATCTTTATATGTGTCTGTCAGCTCTGTAGAGCATCTCATCTACACTGTGCCGTGCCCTCGAGTGCCTACCCTGTACCCTACGTCGTGGCTACAACTGCAAGGCCACGCCATTGGTAAGCCTGGCTACCTTGCTAATTGCAGCCGGTTGATACTGGCTTACCTTGCTGCTGCTACCGACGCGTCACTGCTCACGCCATATGCCGTGGTATACTACCCTGCAGGCCCTAATAGTCTCTCGTGCATGTGGTGCGATCGCAGATATCTCGGAGGTTCGAGCTGCTGCTTACCTATCACAGGGCACCGCGATCTTGACGGTGAGCGCTGTCATTGTGCAGCTGCATGCACATCCGTGAGAGGTATCGACTGAGTTATCAGTGCCGTTTGCAGAGATGCCTGCCAAATGTGACCGCAGATGGAGGGACACGATGAAGTCAAGGAGCAGA
This sequence comes from Cryoendolithus antarcticus, assembly GCA_002077065.1. Classification (NCBI taxonomy): domain Eukaryota; kingdom Fungi; phylum Ascomycota; class Dothideomycetes; order Cladosporiales; family Cladosporiaceae; genus Cryoendolithus; species Cryoendolithus antarcticus. The sequence continues at coordinate 432,605 of NAJO01000028.1, read as the reverse complement.
GCGGACGAGCTTCTTGGGCAAGTGCTTGGTACCGATTACTAACCCGCCCCTGGGGCCTCACGCGCGATCATCATCACCCTCGTCGCGCCTTGCACCAGCGACACGAACGGACTTATGAGCATCTCCTCAGTCCATCATGCGTAGTAGCCAGCAAGACAGCTGGGCGAATGGATGCGCGAGCGGTGCAGGTTCTGTCCAGAGTTGCACCAAACGTCAGAGACCGACCAGGACTCATATTCCAACTGTGCAGATGCTAATTAAAGTCATTGTTCTTGCAAGGCAGTCTCGTACTTCACGTACTGTACGGTCGTAAAGGTCGACTTGTAGTCCGTGACTACATGTGTCTATATTGACAAGTGCAGACGTTTACTTACTCGTCTTCGATCTCTCTTCAAGAACGGTTCAACACCGTCCTGCTAATCACCTACAGCAGGAGAACAAAGGCGGCGACCACCTCCGCATCGTATTCATCGAGGTCACGCCTTCACGTCGCACTGTTTCAACAATCTTCGGCTCACCTTCACAACAAGGCTTGCTCCACCCTGTACTACCCAACCCTAGCCTTCATCGTCAGCGGCGACCGGGTATCTGCACCGACCGAGATTTGACACAAAACGTTGTCAAAGGAACGTGGACTCCACGCAGGAGCCTCAGGTGGTATTCCCGAACACTCTCTCCTCTATGTCTCACGCGGCAGGCACCCTCTCCAGAAGAGCCGTCAATCTTTCAGCATGGCCGGTCAAAGACATCGTCTATGTCGCCATCGTGGGCGCCGTCATGCTGGCTGCATTGGTGGAATGGTTTCTTTGGCTCCTCGCATTCACGTACTGCTTGATGAAGGTGTTCCAGAAGGCTGAAGGCAAGGGCAAATGGGGGATCAGGGCGCTAGCTCTCGGGAACATGATCTTCTTCGTGGTGATGCGGGTAATTTTCCTGCCGATCATGGTGGTCACCTTGCCTATGCCGGCAGAGATAACAAAGCAATTCCCAGAGAGTTCGGTCGCAGCATTGCAATGGGTAAGCCTGAGCCAGTGGGTGGCCAACGATGCTCGACCTCAATTGCTGACAACATCACAGTCTGTCCGAGATTGTCTGCGCCTTGACCCATGATGATTTCACACTAACATACAATGTCTAGGATCGCCTTCTGGTCCTTCGCCGGTCTCCTGGTCATACCCTGGCTCTTCTGCGTCTTTCAACTGGTCACCCATAATATTGGTCGGTCAAGACGGATCAAGTATATTCTGGACGAGCACACCGCGCCGAAGATGGTGATTGTTATGCCATGCTACCACGAACCTCCGGACATTCTGCTCAGGACCGTGGACTCGATCGTCGACTGCGAGTATCCACCCAGCTGTCTGCACGTCTTCCTGTCCTTCGACGGAGAGCAGGAGGATGAGCTCTATCTCACTACTCTCGCCGAGCTTGGTGTACCAATGGGACTCGACACTTACCCCAGGAGCATCGATGTCGTCTACCGTAGCTGCAGGATCACAGTGTCCCGCTTTCCGCACGGCGGCAAGCGATGTTGTCAAAAGATGACCTTCAAGCTGATCGACCGGGTCTACGAGGACTATCTGCGAAGGCACGACAACATGTTCATCTTGTTCATCGACAGCGATTGCATCCTGGACAAGCATTGCATTCAGAACTTCATGTACGACATGGAATTGAAGCCCGGTAGTAGCCGCAACATACTGGCGCAGACTGGCATCATCACAAGTACGACGCCAAAGCACAATCTGCTTACTGTACTACAAGACATGGAGTACATACACGGTCAGCTGTTCGAACGCACTGTCGAGAGCGGCTGTGGGGCAGTGACCTGTCTCCCCGGTGCGCTTACAGTACTGCGCTTTAGCGCCTTCCGCAAGGTTGCTAAGTTCTACTTTGCCGACAAAGCCGAGCAGTGCGAAGACATGTTCGACTATGGCAAAACTCACTTAGGCGAAGACAGATGGCTCACGCACCTATTCATGATTGCATGTCAGAAGCGTTACCAGATCCAGATCAACACGGGCGCCTTCTGCAAGACCGATGCTGTACAGACGTTTGCCACATTGCTCAAACAGCGTCGACGCTGGTTTCTTGGCTTCATCACGAATGAAGCGTGCATGCTTACGGACATTCGGCTATGGAAACGCTATCCTCTGCTACTTCTGTTGCGGCTTGGACAGAATACGATCCGCACGACAGCTTTGCTATTCTTCGTCATGGTCATCTCGCTGGTCACGACATCGCAGAAAGTTACGAATTTGCCCGTGGGCTTCATAGCAGTGTCTCTCGGACTAAACTGGCTCCTGATGCTCTACTTCGGCGCACGACTCGGCAGATACAAGATCATGCTCTATCCGCTCATGTTCGTCGTCAACCCGTTCTTCAATTGGCTTTACATGGTCTACGGGGTCTGCACGGCCGGGCAGCGTACTTGGGGCGGGCCACGAGCAGATGCCGGTAAAGCAGATGACAAGACCCCAGCCGGGATACTCGTCGCCAAGGCAAAAGCAACTGGGGATGATCTCAATGTTGTGCCCGAGACCTTCAAATCCACCATTGCCGAAGGGCTCAGGCGTGAGACGCATACGCCTCTGCTTCCGCCCGATCGCCTCGAAGGCCGCTTCGCACCAGCTGAAGAGATGCCTGGTGGCTGGTATAGACAGAGCAACGACTCCGGCCGAGTCCGAGGGAATCTGACTTTACGCGATCACACGCCCCCGGGCTCACGAAGTGGTAGCTGGGACTCGTTCTACGACCCTGCGTCAGCGAGATCATCCATGCGACCTCGAAGAGTGGAGAGCATCGTGGGCTTAGACGCTATGGCAGCGTACAGGCAACAGCAGCTAACTCAGCGTCCGGCTGGAGGCGCATGCTTCGAAGCTGCAAGGCCACCTTTCGGCCCGATCAATGGCCCGTACGGACGAGAGGACCTCGCCCAACCGCGCGATCACTCAAGGGGCTCACTGGCAAGCAATGATACCGTACCGATGCATTTCGGCGTCCCCGGCCGCTTGCCTTCGCCAGCTCCACGCACGTACTCACGAACACCCCAAGCTTACGCAAACGCTGGTCTACACCCGCCGCCACTAGCGGCTTACATCCCAGGCTCGTCGACTCTACATAATGATCGTAGCCCGTTGGCGAGGAAGAGCTTCACTCGACTTGCGACGCTGTCGCCGGAGCTTGTTGGAGGGGAGGTGGAACTCGAGCTGGAGGTCAGGATGCCAAGTGGTGGCGACATGCACAGGGATAAAGACGGATATGGGAGCAGCGGCGAGGAAAGGGGCAGGAGAGTGGAGAGAAGAGGCCGACGGAGCAGGAGAAGCGTCAGTGTTGATGGCGATGGGCGGAAGCGACTGAGTAAAGCCAGAAAGGGGAGCAAAGAAGGCAAGGACAGAGACTGATTCGAGGTCTGGAGCAGGGCGGCAACGAGAGGAATCTGTACAGCTCGAGCTTTTCGCCGTCGCCATGAGCCGGAGTATATACATCTGTGCGCCGGCAATGGGCCTTCTATGGCTATGGGGCCATCACTCCCAGCCAAAAGCCTAAGTATGTCCGTGCACCAGCACTTACCTCACACATCTCATCCTCGCTCCATTGATCGAGATGCCTCCCACATCCGATGCTTTTGAAGTCCGCGACATCCCCGGCGCTGGTCGCGGTGTCATCGCCCGCACATCCCTTCCCAATCGCACCCACATCCTCTCTACATCAACGCTAGCCGCCTACGTAGTCTTCCGCGAATACCGCAAGGAAGTCTGCGCGCAGTGCTTCCACTATGATCGCGGCCGGACACTGGCTGTAAGAGATCTCGAGACTGGGAAGGTGTTCTGCTCGGAAGGGTGTCGGGATCTATGGGCTGAAGAGCAGGGAGAGGAGGGAGTGGAGGCATGGAAGGCACTGGAGACTTGGGTGAAGGCTCGGAGTGGGGCGGTGTGGTGTACGGCTACGTCTCGAACGGATGGGGAGAGGCCGAGTGTTGAGGAGATTGAGGTAGCGTGGAAGAGAGTCGAGTATGCGAGGTTCACGAGAGTACAAGAGACTAAAGCGGAAGCCAAACAGCGACGCAAGGCGTTGCAGAGCAGCACTTCGGGGCCCGTTGATCCTGATATACTGTCATTCCTACTATCTGGCATCATCTTTGTCTCAAAGCATCCTGCCTTGTTCGCCTCCGACGTGCTAGCCCTAGCTATGGATCCTACGCCCTACCGCACGCCCTCGGATCTCCAGTCTCATGCCAATAGCTTCCTCCAACTCGTCTCCCTGCTTCCACCTCCGCTCTCAGAAAGCTGCACCACCTCACGTATCCAAACATTGATAGCAGCGGCAAGTCACAACTCCTTCGGCATCCGCGCAGGCTCCGAAGAGGACATGGAGGAGTACATGGGCTACGCGCTGTATCCCGATGCGAGCTACTTCAATCACTCATGCGAGCCGAACGTAGCTAAGAAGCGGAAGGGTAGGACGTGGGAGTTTTGGACTAGTGGGGCGGTGAAGGAGGGCGAGGAGTTGTGCATCAGCTATTTGGGTGGCGATGAGAAAGGCTTGGATGTGACAGGACGGAGGGAGAGGTTGAAGGGGACGTGGGGATTTGAGTGTGGGTGTGGGAGGTGTGTGAGGGACAGTGGTCAGGTGTGACGAGGTGCAGAGTGATGTCGGATGAACGTACTGTGGAAAAGGGAAGGAGTGAGAGAGGCGATATGCCAAGACTGCGCACGGCAAAGATAGACTTCAGCGTCAAGCTCACCCGGTCACTCATGACAAGACTCGCCCGATCACCCAAGTCCAGACCGACCAAGCGTATCCAAATCACTGGCACAGCGGCCTACCTGACGACAATCACGTGGTCCAAAGAATATCCCGGAGCCTATGGCTTCTGGACCATCGACGATCAAGGCTGGGTCTACATCAACGAGCTCCCGACCCAGGACGCTCAGTCGAATGGTTCGATCGGTTCTTTCGACGACTTCAGTGCTGTGTGGTCGGACCCTGAAGATCGCAAAATCATTCAGGCTGCGCTCAATGCGGAGGCAGAGTGCATCATGACTCAGGCGAAGCGACTCAATAAAGGGCTGCGGCCGAACGTGAGTGGTAGCCCTGGGCTTCGTCGCTGGGGCAGATCTGACAGGCTCGTAGTTGTGATTTGAAGCTCATCCAAGCGGACCATGCACGCAATACTAGGTGTCTGTTCCCGCCAGGTTCGAATCGAAGGCCTTCTAGCATCGAATGGTATACACAACGCTTGACTAGATCTGAAAGAGTGCTGAGGTGGTCAACGTTGCTTCGCAGCACGCCAAATCGGCAACTACCTTCACGCGCATCACCGACAGCGACTCCTTGGGAAAGGGCGGTGCTTTTGATGGTTGGTGGTAGGCAAGATGATGGACGAGAACGAGTCTCTTACCTGCATCTCAGATCTCAAGTACCACACTACACGACCCCTCCCACAACATCTTGGCCACCTGTGCTTTCCAATCCAGTGCGCCTTCCCACCGCACCCTGCTAAGCCTCACAAGGGTCAGCCTACGCCAGAGATTTCGTCACCGTGCCCAACCCCAGCCCACCTCCAGGCGCCGTCGCTTCTAGTATCCTGTCGTGCCTTTCCCAGCATGTCTGCTAATGATATCAAATAACCCCAGCCATGAAATCCAAGAGCAGCTGCCCCAGGCGCTGCAGATAGTCCAGAACGCCGTTTAACACCCGCTTGCGCCTCGCTTATTGTGAAAGGGATTGGATGTTCGAGCCAATTCGTTGCCGCATTGTCACACGATCCAGAGGGTTCGTTTGAGCAATCGATGCCGCTCATAAAATGCCCGAGTCCTTCAACGCATTCTGTAATATCGTCTCCTTGACCGCCGCGAACACGAGTCGGATGTTCGATGTATCGGTTGCTTGCGTCAGACTGCCATGCACTGTCAGCGTCTGCCCACCACCCTGCTCATTTTGGGAACACTTACTGCGGATACAAATTTAGATGCGCCCGGTTCACCTGGTTGAACCGCCACAGTAGATACTTCGCCGCGCGATTTACATCATCCCCACCACTGTAATCCGGGAAGTAATTCTGAAGTGGGGATTTCTTCAGCTTTTGCCGGAAGAGGTCGACCTTGTTAAGGAAGAGGATTATGGATGTGCGCATGAACCAGCGTGAGTTGACTACGGAGTCGAAGAGGACGAGGGATTCCATCATCCGGTTCTATGGCGTGTCAGTAGAGAGCGAGATGAGTGAGGAGCTGAAGGGCGAAGCTGACTTGTGAGGATTCTTCGAGCAGTACTTGGTCATACTCGCTCAGCGCCACGCAGAAGATAATCGAGGTGACGTTTTCGAAGCAGTGTATCCACTTCTTACGTTCACTTCTTTGGCCACCGACGTCGAACATGCTGAATCGAGTGTTAGCTAATAATCCTTCAAGGAGGCCTCCAGAATATCCATACTGTATGCTGAGCTGGCCCATCTGGAACCTCGTCTCGTATATGCCCGTCGTCTTCGTTCGCGCTCTTAGCACATCGGCTTCAGTCGGTATATATTCCGGTGCAGCTATCCTCTCGACTTCATCGAAGAAGCTAGATTCACGGTGTTAGTCCCGCCCTTCATCTCTCCAGAAAGTTCGCAAAGAGCAGGCATGCACTCACTAAGGCGCCGAATCCATGAGGTAGAACTCGTTCGCGTGCTCGAACACCTTCCCCACGCATGGGTCCTTCCACACCATCTTGACCGCTTCTCCTGCTCTCGGGTCTAACGCCGAATGTGGGTCCGGGTCGACCGAGTACTCCAGCAAGAAGTCGCAATACTGTTGGTTTGCAGCGTTCTCGACATCGATCTCGAATTGTCGCATAGCGCCTATCAGGGCTTTGGCGCAGTCTATAAGGTTCTTATAGATTGTGTGCCGGTACAGGGCGAGCTCGTCAACGCTGTAGCCATTCTGGTGAATGATCTTCATCTGCTTCACGATGGTGCTTTTCCCACTTTCGCCGGAGCCAAGCAACAAGATCTTGCATTCCCTCCGCAGCTTCTTCGAGTCCTCCTCCAGCCCTCTGTCAATGGCTTGACTCCGCTTCTTCTGGTCTCCCTCCCCCGTCTCGCCGCTCGACATGCACGCGCCCATTGTGGCGGTGTCAGTAGCGGCGGACTCAGCAAAGTGAAGCGCTCAGCGCGGTCGAGAATCCCAGTACGCGGGAAGCCAAAACGGTCGATGTCCCAATTGTGTGCAGTCGTGCGCGGCTTAGTGCGGCGTACAGTGTATGGTGAGCGAATGTATTAAACCGTGAAGTCGCGGAGTGTTGCAGAGAGAGGAAGCGCGAGGATATGCGTCGGTCCGAGTTGGGAAGCTGTGTAGCACGAGGTTGTATGTTGTTGTGAATCCCTCTCTTGGGGCGGAGCGGGGCAGTGAAGTCTATAGGTGGCGGCAGTGGAGCGCGACGGCGATGTTCCAGCTTCGGTACGTGTACATGTGTGCGCACGGCAGTAATGGAGGATGAGTAAGGCGTAGTGTGCTGGCAAGTGAGCAAAGCATAAGAAGCACAGCCGCGTATGATGTAGGAAGCTTGGGCGTTCTCGTTGTCTCCTCAAGCTTGGCTAAACCTTCTGCAAGCGACGACAACATCACGACGCACATTCCGGATCCTTCCTGTGATCTCCTCGTCGCAGCCGATGTTTCGGCCTGCTATGGCTACCTCACTACAGCTTTCACGATACAAGCTTGTGTCAAGTACGGATTGCATGTGAATCATGTAGTCACATACTAGACCCGGCGGCGTGCGACCGCTGACATGCGCCAATAATAACGTCGGGGCTACTCTATTGATGAGCCACATGGCAGATCCTGGGCAGACAGCACTAGCGGTTCCCGTTGGATTTGATTAATCCGATCTGACCTGGTCCCTGGTCCGGCTCTTACGTTGTCTCACTTGATTTGCGACTTCTGTTTCACAATTGATTCTGACTGATCAGTTGGATCGATACACGGCCAGATGGACAAAGCGATACTGATTACACTGATCGACATTAGTATCCGGAGCGATGTGACCCGGCTACCGGCTCCGTCCACATCTCTCCAATGTGCTTCCCCGCGCTTTGACGAGAGAGGCGGAGTTTGACAGCTGCCATGATCCAAAGCAGGTCACAAGCAAGTCCTGCCTACGACAGACTCTGGACAGAAGAATGCTCTCTCTTCGGATTCCAAGTCTTTACAGCGGCCTTCGATTGAAGTACGCAACAATCCACCCTCTCCCAGGCTGTTCTTTCTGCCGCTGCACACCTCCACGCTCGCTAGACATCTACGGACGCAGAAGACACATTGCCGACCACCGCGAGGGAACTCGATGGATCTCCAATTCTGCGTGAAAGGGGCAGCCAACAACGACACGGTATCCAGGACGATGTATCGCGTATCACTCGTTCGATATCTGCAACTAGGCCAATGAGGAAGACAGCGAATGTAGTGATAGAAGCTACTGGCAGGCAAGGCAAGGTCCGCGCAGCCGGACGTTGATCGGCCCGCGGTCCTTCGTCACTAGCCGTCACCGCGCTTTTCTCGATGAGGCATATCGGACAGCTGAACATATGTAAATCAAACGCTGCTGCATATAGCTGTATTGTAGGAGGTTGTAGTTAATCATTTGAACATATCTCTGGTGTTCTCGTCCTATCGGCCCCCTTGTGCATACACTTGGAACACTGCATCGGGGAGATCGCCTTCAGAGAAGGATTATTCTCTACCAGGAGCGCTGAGGAAGATCTACCAGATCTGCGTTCACAACCATGTCCGATGGCGCCATCGAGCGCGATGAGACGAGGAGACCTCTCCTAGGTCAACCACGCTCCTCAGCCCGCCCGCTACCTTTCCGCAAACCCACTCTCCGCCAACGCCAATCCTCCACCTTCCGCTACCACACCTTCCCCACCGCACCGCCTCGACACCCCAGTAAGCGAACCTCGAAGGAGCCACTAAATTCCCAATCGTCAGCCTCGTCATCCCCGCCCCCTGAACCTCGACACCGCAGGAATGAGTCTGGGCAATCGGGACGGCAGGAGACGCCGTTGCCTAAGCGGCAGTTGGCGATACTGGCGGTGATAGCGCTCTGTGAGCAGACGGCACTGAACAGTATAAGTCCGTACTTGCCTGAGATGGCTAGTACGTTCCCGGAAGTGCGGGAGGGGCAGGTCGGAGTGTATGTCGGTCTCATTGCGAGCAGCTTTGCAGCAGCACAGTTCGCAACAAACTTCGCATGGGGCTGGCTGTCAGATCGAATAGGCAGGAAGCCAGTCGTGCTTTGTGGGACGATCCTTACAGCGGCATGCTTCGTTGCTTTCGGCTTCTGTCGGACATTATGGCAGGCGGTCATGGTGCAGGTGCTGATGGGTTTGGTAAACGGCAATCAGGGCGTGATCAGTACATGTCTGGGGGAGATCACGGACCGATCGAATCAGAGCAAGGCTTTCACATACCTGCCCGTCATCTACGGTCTGGGTGGCATTACTGGACCAATCGTAGGCGGCCTACTGGTTATGAAGGACAATCCATTCCGACCTGGCCACGCGAACCCATACCCTTACCTCCTACCCAACCTCCTCTCAGCCGGCGTGCTCCTTCTAGACTTCGTCCTCACCACTATCTTCCTCGAAGAGTCTCTCGAAGAAGCCCGCGACCTGCAACCCCTAGGCAAACGCGTCGGCAACCTCTTCACCTGGCTCTGGCAATTCACTTCTTCCCACCGTCCAACTTACACTCGCGAACAGCAGAAGCCCTTCAACCCCCGCGCAGGCTCTACACGCGACGCCAACGGCGTCCGGCATAATTCCAACTCCCTCCCCTCGGACTCCGAATCGACGAGTCCAAACGCTTGGCTCACACAACCGAAAGAAAACAACGATACCGACTTCAAATCTAGCGACGTCTTCAACAGAGACACCATACTCCTGCTCCTCACCTTCCTCATCTTCCAACTCTGCAACATATCATTCAACAGCTTGTATCCGATCTTTGCGCAAGGCGATCCGCCCACTGGACGAGACTTGAACCCAAAGGAGATCGGCATCTCGCTCGCGTTTGCAGGGGTGATCACGATTCTGTTTCAGATTGGCATCTTTGGCCGGCTGAGGGAGAGCGTCGGAAACAAAGCAACCTACCGCACTGGACTCGCCGGGTTCATCATAGCTTTCCTTCTTGTGCCGTTTGTGGGCTATAAGAGCGACTCGAAGGTTTGGCTCTGGGTTGAACTTGGTGGGATTTTGGTTATCAAGACCATATCTGCTGTTGGTGGACTCACATCAGCTCTCCTTCTCATTACCAACTCGGCACCTTCGCACGCTGTGCTCGGGCGATTGAACGGGTTGGCGCAGACACTTAGTGCGGCTGGGAGGGGCGTGGGACCGTTCATTAGTGGAGGGCTGTTCACTGCAGCAACGAAGCTCAGTGGAAAGGGGGAGTTGTTGCCTTTCGGAACGTTTGCTGGGGTTGCGGCTGTGGGGTTTGCGCTTAGTTGGGGGATCAGGGGAAAGGGGCTAGAGGGCGATGGGTGGGAAGATGAGGAGGAGGATGGAGATGAGGAGGAAGGTGACCCTAGTGAAGAGAGTCGGATACGGTAGGACGTCTCGATACACTACCACGCGGCCTAGCCATGGGTCACTCAATGCTCGGCTCTCACTATCTCACTCTATCTCATGTCTCCTCATCGCTTCATGTGCAATCATGATCAGAGACATAGCGCGTCTCGAGCGCACTCGTGGCAAGCCGCCTGCCACGGAACGTCAATTGACCGCAGTAAAATCTGCCGCGCAGTCCATCCGCTCCACCATTACAGGCACACCACTCATTTCCCACGCCAGACTCGCACCCTACCATCTCATCATGGACTTTGCCGCGTACGACCGCCAATACCGAGCCACGCAAGACTCTCGACTCCTTCACCTCACTCAGACCACGCCTCAACTATCCTCAACGAAATACAGCCACTGCCTCAAGCGCAACGACACACCCAACTACATCATCGAGCACATCATCTCCCACCCCTCCCAGAACACGTTTCTTCTCGAAAACGACGTCGTCTACTTCGGGCCGTACCCAAGTATCACTTGTCTTGGGCTGTCGTATGTTGTGCTACTGGGAATGATTTTGTTGACTGTGAGTGATTTCCGCTGCTGTTTGTGAGCTAGGGACGGCGGAGTGCTGATTTGGATGGAATAGATGTGGCATCCAGAGGCCTACAGATCTCCCGAGTACGGGAGTGGAGGCTGTGATGACGAAGAGGGTGGGCGTGTGAAGGGCGGGTAGGTGATTGTGAACGTATGGGAGGCTCTTAGGTACTGTTGAGGTCCAAGGGTGGGCACAAAGTAAGTCATGGTGGTGATGATCCGTCCTGAAAGTCGCGGTGGCCACAATGGCATGAATGGAGTCCGGATCGGAAGTATCTTTGAACAAAGCTTGATCGGAAGGAACAACAATGTGAGAGGTGAGCGTGATGTCTGAGTGCTTAGCCTGTTGGGTGTCAAGGATACCGTAGCCACGCTTTCTTCTTATTCCATTGCGCTCTTCACTTACTGTCACTGCACAGTTCACAGCATCATCTCCATCGCTTGTTGTTCAACAGACCCACTTCAAGATAACGCTCCTTGCCATGGACGACCTCATCTTTACGCCTAGCCCTAGTCCCAGTCCCAAGCACACTCAGAACCCCATCAAGCGTACCCTCTGGGATGAGCTGGAAACCGTACGTGCGATTGTTATCGAATACATCAAGAAAACCCCCAAGCAGACTCTCTTCATCATCAAGGATAACGTAGTCTTCTTCACGCCATACCCTGGGTTGTGGTACATGCCTCACTTTGCAGTGCCGGTGGAGGAGAGGTAGTCGTGGTGCAACGTGTAGGTCTTCCACCAGCTTCTCGATTCCGGTACATTGCTGATAGTCGTGGAGCGGGATGTAATACCACAGCTCAAGCAGGCAAGGCTTCGTGCGGAGAGACTGGCGACGAGAGATGTCCTGGGAAATGGCGAGCAAAGCGGATTGCAGAGGCTCGATCAGGCCTTGCGGCGACAATGCAAGAAAGCCGATTGAGTGATGCCTTCTTGGACATAGCAGATGCGCCAGCAAGGCGACAGTAGGGCCGCAATTATCGGCCACTCTAGCTTTGTGCGGTGCGAAAGCATGTTTTGCCACCCACCTCATCCCTCCTCCGCTCCTTCCACTTATGCACTTCCATTGCACCGCCCCACCTAATCTCCGCCTCGCCGCACGCGGTCGCTCCCGCAGCAAATCAAACATCTTCCCTCGCCATTCCTCGTCTCCTCTCTTCCGACTTCTACCACACAACGCTGATAGAGTCAAGCGCTGGTCCATTACCTTCATCGTTCCCGATGTACGGTCGAGAGCTTTGCCCGCTTTTGTCGCGCAGGGCTTCAGCGATTCTTGACGATCACCTGCTCCACCACCCTGCTTTCGTGTCGATTCGGGAATGGTGTTGCAAGCGGGAGTCTTGAGTTGCTTGGTCCGCTGTGGGTTTTTGTTCGCTCGTGGGCTTGAGTTGGTATGGCGTGGGAGTTCCGCGCGCGTGGCGGGTTCTCAGAACTGGGTGAGTGGATGCTGGAGTTTGCTGCAGGCAGCTCGCTGCTCTTGTACCACGACTCTGCTGACGGAGAATGCAGACAAAATTGGGTTAACGAAGCTTGGCCTTCTGCGGCTGGGTTGATACTATGGAAGCGGGTCACTCCTAGAAACCCCTAGTACCAAGGAAGGGCGAGTGGACGGTCCATCAGCTGCACAGGATGAGATACGAGACTGACTCCTACCTCGCAGGGACGAGACCTAGAAGTCGATATCGATGCCACAACTTTCCGACACTGCGTAGGCTGATCGATGATCTCCAGCTTCATCAGGGTGAGATACAAACTACGCCGCCTCTACTTCCCCGATCCCGTACCAGACTGTTCGTAGCCACCGTGTCGCTGACTGCGGTCGGTGGCATCGTCGGTTACGTCCAGCGAGGTAAAGCTGGCATGAAGCATCCGACCTGGTTTACATGGCTACGGGAGCCTCCAGCGGTCCGGCGTCAAGGGCTCCGAACTATCATGCAAGCACACCCGCCACATAAGTGGTGGCTGCTCGCTCGCTCTCCTGGAACACCGCGCAAGCGTGTGAGCCGGTGGTGCGATGCCAACAGCAGTGATTACTTGAGGAGGGAGCTCCCGTTACAGGCAGCACAATGGATTGGCATCACATTTCAGGAAGCAAGCGAAGAGGTTTCGGCCGCGAGATTAAGAACATAGCCCTGTTTGTTGACCATGCTTTGAGTCGTTGGAGTGTTCGCGACGCACCATCGACAGACGAGTGTGGGACCTTGCAGCCGGCTTGAGTGATTTGACGAGGCATCTGGCAGGCAGGACTGCTAGTAGCGGAGGTGCAGCTGAATCAACAGAGGGCATTTCTGGGACCAGGGGCATCTATTCGGAGTGATGACATCTCAGGCGTTACTCGACAGTGGATGCGTTGGGCGCAAGCCTGATGTATCGACGTGTGATGAGGCAGCCCATACACAAAGTCTGATCGGATCAGAAACACTTTTCATCACTGTGCTTGATAACCGTCGAGGACGTGGAGAAGAGGCTTCTCAGCCGAAGTTTTGGCATGTACCAGCCGAGTCTGTCTCATCGTGGTCACGACAACGCATTGCGAGGTCTCGACCAGCTGAGCGTCTACTCGAAAGGGCGTGTATGCATAACCAGATCTACTGCAAAGATAGATGGTGTCGTCGCGAGAGCAGAAGCGGTCGAGACAAAGATTCTACGGCGCCAGTCGGCACGCCTTGGCATTCATCTTTGGTCAAAGTGAAGCATTGAACCCCGCCATACCCCGCTATCGATGATGCCAAATCACTGATGGTAATTGACAGAAACCGAGGAGGCTGTAACGTCATACACGTAGATAGCTCGATGTTAGTGCCCCACGGCAGAGTGGAACGGACGATTGATATGAACCAGTCATGATCTTTCGAGTGACTGCTTCAATTCCTCGACTTGCCAGGGCACTACCTCAGACCACCCTGACACTTCGTCTTATCCACGTTCAACCCAAGATCAACTTTCCTTCCACTAGATACCGCCAGCTTGCCACAATGACTTCGACCCAGTCGAAAGCATGCTGCACCGTCCCTCCGGTCGTGAGCGAAGGCTACAAGGAGAAGGGCGAGTGGATCACCATCAATGGCATGAAGACCTACGCAACTGGTCCTAAGGACGCGAAGTCTGCTTTGCTAGTCATCTACGACATCTTCGGCTTCTTCCCGCAGACGCTCCAAGGCGCAGACATCCTGGCGCACTCGGACAAGGAGCATCAGTATGCTGTCTTTATGCCCGACTTCTTCGATGGCAAGCCAGTGCCCATCGAATGGTACCCGCCAGACACGGAGGAGAAGGGCAAGAAGCTCGGCGAGTTCTTCAGTACTTCTGCTGCGCCGCCTAAGACATTGGAGCGCATTCCGAAGGTGCTAAAGGAGATCGAAAGCCAGCGATCAAGCATCAAGGAATGGGGTGTGGTCGGCTACTGTTGGGGTGGCAAGATCGTGAACTTGTCGTCACAGGAGGGAACGCCGTTCAAGGCTGCGGCAGCTTGCCATCCGGCTATGGTCGATGCCAACGATGCGCCAGGCGTGACGATCCCGTACGCCATGTTGCCTTCCAAGGATGAGCCGAAGGAGGATATCGAGAAGTGGCAGAAGGGCATCAAGACCAAGGTGAGTGCCCGCCGTTTGGATGGTCGAATAAGCAAGTGCTGTGGCTGACAAGAGTCCGTAGAACATCGTGCAGTGGTGGCCCAACCAGATTCACGGCTTCATGGCAGCCAGAGGCGATCTGAAGGACGAGGCGGTGAAGAAGGACTACGAGAAGGCGTATCAGCTCTTGCTTGAGTTCTTCCACGAGCACATGTAAGTGCCGCCGCTACTCCACCAACCGCGGCAACATCTGACGAGCCTACAGGTGAGTATGCTAATGAGGCCGTCAGGCATGACAAGATCGAGTCCAAGATGTAGCCTTTCAGTCGAGGGTAACGTAGTGCACATAGTACCCAGTACATGTTCCACGCCCGTGGTTCTCGGTTCTCGCGCCCCTTGTGCTGGTCCATGTCAACTCCTGCATCGAAACGTCTTCACGAGACGTGGCGGGTTCAAGGCTCTTTCACGAACTGAAGTAGCAGCGCGTTGTAGGCGGCTCTGCAATCTGAGGACTGCCTCAAGGCGATTCAGACTCGTGGGCTGTCACAGCCGGCAGGAACCGAGTAGATTTGAGGAACACGTGCTCACCTGCTGTTTACCGTTACCGCTATCTCTCTGGCATGCAGGTCACATCAGACGCCATACCCAACGGTCAGTGCGTGATCATCTCCACGATTGCACGATTGCGGAGGCGGAGAAATGCGACTATGTATTGCCCTGCGTTCGAGCAAAACTGCGTGTTTGGGCACTATCGTGTCAGACGTCGAGAAACGACGTGGTCTACGATAAAGGAATCGTCTGAATGGGAAGGCCAAGCAATGTCGCCTGACCGTGCTCGGGCACTCCGCGGCCTGCTTGCGCCATCTCTGTGAATGTCGATTCGCCGGACTGTTCTTGCGTCTTATCGGAGTGCATTGTCGTGCGAGATACGTGAAGATACGCGGGCGAAAGGAGAGCGATCGGCACTTGTGTATAAACGATATGTTATCTGCACTCTGGCTTCCTCTGCTCTCACTTCTCAATGACTTGAGTAGCACTCTCACTGGAGGTCGAGATCACCGCTCGCAGGTCTTGGCATTCGACTCTGTCGGAACATCTCAAGTCCGACCCACCCACGCACCATGGATGCGCTCAACCAAGCACCTCACTATTGGCACCCCCGATCACATCTCAAGGACGACTGCCCATCGACCAGCATGAAGCAAAAAGTAGTCTTGCCTCCACCTCAAGACCACAAACCTTCTCCCGGCTTTCAGCACCGCCATCCGTAGCCGAGCCGGGGAACAACTACCCACAGCCGACGATGAACCTAGCCGTTGCATAGATCAACAAGGCACGCGACACCTGTCATCGATCGACGTGGGATGTTTCCACAACCATCGCCTGCACATCGGAGACCGGCTTGTTTCCAGATGGCTTACACAGATGTTCGGATAATGCCAAAGCTGATGCGCTGACGCCGCCTGTTCACGCATGCTGAGTGGATCGAGAACACCCCACACCTTTTGCTTGGTCTGGCCCACTCGGCTGGCGAGGTCATATTTGCCGGTCCTCGACTTTACCCACTTCGTTTGGTGGATCCGGTTCACCTTTCGAGGTTCATTGTTGTGGAGGTTACCGTTGACATGTGAATAGGGCTGTGATCGCGACTCGCGCTCAATGACTTCAACATGCGAGCGCTCGGAGACGCATCTTCCTCGCTGCGTCGTCCACGTTGATGGGAGAAGCTGCAGGCCACCTTCAGATACAGGCGTACTAGCATGAATGGCAAGACTGCCGCAAGCAAGCCGTCTAGGAGGTCAAGATTCAACATCTCAACCTTCTCCAGATGCGGAGCCCAGGGTCAATCAACTTACGCTCCATACGCCCCGCACAGGTCCGCCTCACCGCCAGCTTGACATCGATCGCACTCACGCCGCTCATCTGAGCCGGGGCTTTGATATGCTCTCAACTACAGCACCGCATGGTCGCAATCGCCATGAGTGGTGCAATCCGTAGGTTGTGGCGCTGCCGAACAAATATGTCGTTTCGGCACCACCACGGAAGCGCTTCGCAGATTGGCTTCTGCACCAAGCCGTGGTAAGGTGGGGTCGATGCTGAGAGACTGCATTGTCTTGCGCTGTTACTCTAGGCGTGAAACCAACTCCGAGACGACCGCGTCCGCACCAAAACCAATCTGAAAGTCCAAAATTGGCGATTCACTGCTGCGACTGGAGGTTCGACCTTCATGACGAGCCTAGCACGAATCGCATGTAGATGAGTATCGTGTACACAACAACAATCATGGCGGTCTTGCATTGCGGTGTACATAACGCGGAGCCCCACGCTTTCAACACTGTGCCACATTGTGTGAGTAACTGTCTCGCGCATGAGTGCGTCATTCGAATAATGTTCTGGTGCCTTACGGACAGCACTACTTCCGAAGTCTGCACGACATCAACGCTTGAGCACGGTCTGGGGTACCCTCACCTGTGTATCTGAACTCGGATTCTCACGCGAGCGATGCAGCACAGGAAAAACTCTATTGCCCATCGAGCGGCCTCGACTCCGTTCTGAGGCATGACACTGTTTAGAGTTGACAGCGCTATTCGCCCGCCGCTTCTCAGCAATTTATGGCATGCGACGTTCGGTGAAATTGCCCCTCAAGCTGCAACGACTGCTATTGTCCCTAGCGGAGGATTGATGTGCGCCGAGCTCACTCCAAATCCAAATCATAAGCATGTGATTGGTTTCCTCTCACGACGTCGCCCCACACCATCCCACGCGGTTTGCGGCAGAGAGCTCGTGCCATGCAGCAGGCAAGGGTCGGGGCTGGCGATAGGATGCGGAGCGAAAAGAAGACATGGACGCCGACATATTGCCTTGCGCTAGGTGGGAGCGTGAAGCGTCGGGTAAAGGACGAAGCTCGAAAGATCGCTGCAGCTCTGCAGCGTTGACAGGCTTGGGATGGGCCAGGATCGAATGAGATGTGGAGCGTAGGTTATGAGGTTGTGCGCCTCTATAGCTCTAGCGCGAAGGCAGTTGGTCGAGCGGGCATAGCGCGGCAGTAGTAAGCAGAAAGTGCCCACCACCCGCGTACTCTGGTACCGGTTGCGCCCGCGAAACGACAAGCCGAGCGACTCGGTCCAAATTCGCCCACCACTACCCTACGCTTGGCCCACCACGGCAGTGATTCACTTCTCCATGCCTTCCACGTGCAATATCGTTACACATCAAACTCGGGACTGTTCCCTCGCTTCGCTACTGAGCCTGTAGGAGCGGCTCATTGTCGACGCATGGACGAGGCCATGTCGCAGACCGCCGCCCAGAGTCTGGCGCAGGAGGCTAAACGGAGGTATGGGGAGAGGCGTGGGGGCACGCTGCGAACACCCGATGCGCAAACCGACGACTTCATGGACGCCGTTGTCGAGAATGCGCATGACAGCACTGGCCCCTCTGGCACGCTTACCTGTCCGTCCTCACCGAGGCATGTGCGCATCCCACCAGGACGACAACGCGACACCACATCCGGCTCTTCGTCGGCCATACAATCGCTCACATCAGCCAGCACGCTGAGCACCCTCGAGTCTAAACTGGATCTGTCCCCTGCGGACTCGACGCTACCCCAGGTTATGCTTAGAGACTCATTCTTCGATCAATGGAAGGACGACACAGTGGGCGTGGAAATTGAGACGCCGGAAGAGATGCAGAAGAACGATCCATTGGGCACTCAGATATGGAAACTGTACCACAAGACAAAGGGTCAGCTTCCGAACGGCGAACGCCTGGAGAACCTCACGTGGCGCATGATGTCAATGAATCTGCGTCGCAAGGAGCTTGAAAGACAGCAAGGGTATGGACATGACTTCACAGCGCAGCCTTGCCGAATGGTGTCGTTGACTTGTCCGTCACAGATTTGCCTCACAACCTTTGCCTCCGCAACAGAACGCGCCCAGTGGAATTGCACAGCTTCGCCAATCATCCGACCATACACTTCGATCGGCTACTGATGAGCATATGAACATTGACGACTTCATCGTGCCCACATCGATTGGAACACCCGCTGGGGTCTCGCCTGGTCCCACAAGCACAGCAGAGGCCGAGCGGTCGACGTCCACAGCGCCTGGTTCGATACCTATCAACAAGCGCCAACAGCAGATCCAAGCCGATGAGTTGCATCTGTCGCGGGCTTCAGCACCGTCTGGTGGTCCTTTCGAGCAGACCAGACACAGCGCCGAATTTGACTACGTACCACGGCACGTGCGCAAAACGAGCATAGACGAGCGGAGGGTACGTTGTCTTGTGATTGCAGCCTGACCACTACGGGACTAACAGCATCTAGCCACCCAAGCGAAGAGCAGACGCCTCACCTCAGGTGCCACCAGTGTCCAACAGCACCATGGCCTCTCACGACGCTGCCGGCGACGCTGCACTTCATGACTACACCCTAGAATCTTCAAGCTCCGCCCATACACTACAACCTTACATGCCACATCCTCAGATACCGTTCAATATCGACACATTCAACCTTGACAACGATCCCATCATCAACTCCGCCGGACCAATGCAAAATCACTTCACCTTCTCTCCAGTAGGCTCGCCGATGATGAATACTGGAGCGTACGGCAACATGTACGGGATGCCGCCACCTCTCGGGATGCAAGGCTCAAGTACCTTCCACTCACCGGCTGGGTCCCAATTTCCGTCGACGGTGTCGACACCACAACCTATGCCAGACAACGAGCAGGTGTTCTTTGCGCCACATCACGCCATGCACCACGGCTCGATGCCAAACTTCCCTCAACATCATCAGCAACAGCAGGCAACACTTGCCTCGTCACTACCTCCGCATCAGCAGCAGTTCATCTTCAACCCCAACGGAGAGTCCATGTTCAGTGCAGTGCCTTCTGCAAGTCAGTCGAGCTCATATACGCAGCCTGCATTCCAGATGCCGGGCCCCCTCGACCACTCGCAATTCCTGAATCCTGACTTCAATCAGCACGGCATGCCAACCCATCGCAACATGTTCACTTTTGGCGGAGATTCTGATGGCGAAGATGAGGACATGATGGCGATTGGAGAGAACGGCATCATGTCAAATGGAAATGGTTACATGGATGACGGCATGGCGGACATGGCCAACGGCTATCAGTGGGAGCAGTCACTACCGAACCATTACAACCCGGCACATGCGCGATATCCTGGCGGTCCTCCTCCGCGTAAAGGCGTGACGATTGGACCGACTGAGATGATACCTTCGCCGCAAGGCTGGGATCCGGCCATGTTGGCGAGAGGGCATGGCTCGGCAGTGTCAGTGAGCGACATGCGCAATCGTGGTGGCGATCCTCGGACGCGCAAGATCCCCCGCACGACTTCAACACCGAACACTGCGGGTATGGCGACTGGCATGTTCTCGATTATGAACACGTCATCTCCTGCCTCGCCGAACGAGTCTGGATTCAACTCGTGCGTGCCTTCGCGTCCAGGGAGTCCACCGCCTGGGACCGATGCAAATGGCGTGCCGACGACATGTACGAATTGCTTCACTCAGACAACGCCTCTGTGGCGCCGCAACCCGGAAGGCCACCCATTGTGCAATGCGTGCGGTCTCTTCTTAAAGCTGCACGGCGTGGTGCGACCCTTGAGTCTGAAGACCGACGTGATCAAGAAGCGCAACCGCGGTAGTGGCAACACGATGCCGGGTAACTCCACTCGCTCAGCGAAGAAATCTGCGAGTCGCAAGAACTCGGTTGTACAAATCGCGAGCACTCCTTCCAAGACCTTAGCAAATGAGTCAGAGTCCCCACGATCAACAGCTGGGTCCACTGGCACTGGTACCGCTGCGACGACACCCACAAGCGCCACGAACGAGAAGCCAGCGCTCAAGCCTGTGGCAATTGCACCCGGCCCACCGAAGCCGACGACAGTCCCTACGCCTTCTGCGCCGACTCGCATCATGGCGCCAAAGCGCACTCGTCGCCAAAGCCGCGCCGCCAACGCTCCGGCACAGGACGCTGAAATTACGGATCAGAATGACGCCAAGTCCATGGATAAAGGGAAGAAAGACGCAATGAGAGGTTTACAGCCGATGCAGAGCACGTTCTTGGCGCAGCCAAATACCATGCCTATGCAGGCACCTATGGGTCCACAAGGTGGAACGGCGATGCAGGGAGGCCCACCGATGCAGATGATGGTACCCGGACAACGGCCAGATGGCAGTGTTCCAGGACCTGCGGAGTGGGAGTGGCTGACTATGAGTCTGTGAGCCATGGAACCTGCGAGCGAAGCTCGTTTCGAAATTTAATATCAAGCCAGACATGGCAGATGACATGAAGACGCAGACGACGTTCAAGACGGAGACGAAGAGATGGATACTTTTTGATACCCGAGGGCTTTGGCTACGAGGCCGGGCTGCTCACATGTCTTGTGTTTTGACACTTTGTTAGGCGCGTGATAGATTGGTGGGCAAGATTTCTACCTCTGTACATAGACCGTTGCGCGTGTTGGCTATTCTCTTGGGCTGGCTCCCTGATCAAGCGCTGGCGTTGAGGGATGGAGGGTAGAGATCTGGACCAGACCGCTCTTGGTGCAGAGAATCTAATGAGGAATGATATGGTGTGTATAGAGCAATGTCTACCTTTGATACCCCCTCACTTTACTCCCTACCTGGTCTCAAGGTTCTCACACCGAATCTCGATACAAGATATGGAACACTGACAGCGCTGCAGTCGTCGAGCTCGACAAGCAAGGCACCTTCGTCTGTCGATATCCCACAGCACCTCTGTCTCGATGCTTACCGCCACCATCATTTGCTCGTCTCGCGGTTTGTCCTTTTTCCCATACCGACAGCCTTCTGAGCAGTTGCTGTCAGCCATGTTACCAGATCCGCCAGTCCAGTGACCCTGAGAAGCTTGCCAATACTCTAAGCGCAATACCCACTCATATCAGCACGCTGCAAGGTCGCAAAGACTTCGCCTGCTGATGGAAATCCAAAGAGCGACTGCGAGTCGGCAGCTGAAATCACTGGACGAACGTCAGCTGAGATCCAGGAGCATCAAAGGAATAAGTATTGCTTACTAGCCGTAAGCCCATCGTGGAGACCCAGGAAGCAAATCGTCGGCCCTAGGTAGAATCCTCCAGAGTATACCACTACACCCTTGATGAACTCTACGATTACGATTCTGGGGTTCGCCCTGATCCACTGGTAAGCCTCCCCGGATAGCTGCTTGAGTTCGGACGTGGTGCCGGCGGACTTGCGATGGCTGTGGCCGACGATAATTTCGCCGAACGTGCTTGACGTGCTCTTGACGTAGTCGACAGTACCCTGAGGGAAGCACTTGGGCGCGGACGTCGGGCTGTACAATCCAGGGATGGTGAAGGCGGCAGTAGTCGACGCGTGGAGAACGAGGAGCAGTCTGAAGATTTGCATAATAGCTCTGGGCTGGGTGTGCTTAACGATTGGCCGTCTTGAGTGCCGATGCTGATTGTCAGAGGATCAAGGGCAATTTGTATCCTACCGTCCAAGCGTGAGTGAACAAGGAGTCGCAAGTGACTGGTGAAGTGAGGTGTTTGAACATCACGTCGGTCCTGGCGCTGTATGGGTCCAGACTGCAGCAGAGGCTCAGATGAAAACAGAGAAGGTCGTAAAGCAACGAGTGAGGTTAAAGGAAGCGTCTGAGCAGATGTCGCACGAGTAAGGACGTTATGACGCCTGCCATCAGAGTTGAGCATTCAGAGTTGAGCATTCAAACTTCGACTAACGTGCAATCGCATCCGCCAGATCTTGTGGACTGCGATCCGCTAGAAGATGCAATTTACTCTCGTGCATTCCCTCAGCCTGCAGCTACGATCACTTTATCCTCACAGCTTGCTCTTCAACAGCCCTTGCTGCTGCTCGCCGAGCAGGCCTTTGCCAAGCAACAACATCATCAGATCGACCATCGCGATACCCTGGATGACTCCGTTGACGATAGGAAGGCCATACCCACTCATAGCAGCGCTCTGAGCTGCAGCAAAAAGACCGGCAGCAGGCACTACGCCGGTGACTGCTTGCCATTGCGCAGCCAGAGACCCTGGAAAAGCCATTAGCACGAGCCGTATCGCCTCGACTTGGTCGCACACTCACCCGCGGCGGGGCCTGTGGATGTGAATCCGAACATCTTCAGTGCAGGAGCAGCTGCCATTTGGGGACAGAAGATTAAGAGTCCCCCGATGAGGACGAGGCCGGTGATCTTGGGATTGTCCTTGATGGAATGCAACATATCGCTTGGTAAACCCTTCAGCCTTGTTGCGTAGAGGAAGATTTTGGCCATTGCTGATGAAGCTCGGAGTATGGTTACAAGGATGCGGATGAAGTGAGGTATGGTGCACGATGAATTCTTTTCCTTCTGTAGTGAAGTTGTCCCGTTCGGTTGGTCCGAAATATCGACGGCAGGAAAGGTCGAACTGTGCGTACTTGTACATCCTACAGCACTGGAGGCGTACTCGCAATGAAGTCGCCTTGAGTGAACCTCAATGTGGGCTCAGCCTTGCAGGAACTGCGCAAGCATACGCCGCATATGCATCCGCAGCAAATCATTGGTCCAGAATCGTCCACAGTGAGAGGAGGCGCTTCGACGCACAGATTGTGCTGTGCCGCAGTATAGCCTCAGGCCATCACAGTGACACCAGCGCATCTCATAACCGCCGTGGCTGTAGTATAAGCAGGTTTATACATCTCATCTTACCAACTCAAAAGTACTACAATGCCCTTCATCCCGACTACTGAATCCCAAACAGACCTTGAACTCCCCCTTCGGCACGACCCAGTTCTGCACCTCCACGTCCCAATAACTGCAATCCTTTCTCGTCAACTCCAATCTCACAGGCTGTCGCTTCTCCTCGTTACTAGTCCCGACGAAAATCTTATCCCACTGTCTCAGCACCCTCACAGGAAAGTCTATGGGCTTGCCGGAAGGCGACATGACATTGGGAGGGAAGCTGAGGTAGGCTTGCACGACCGCTTGGCCGGGGACGGAGCCAGTGTTGGTCAGGGTGGCTTGAACTTTGAGGGCCGTGGTGTAAAGATCGGGATTGCCGCCTTCCGCTCCGCCAGCGGGGGAGAGGGGAGTCGGAGTTGCGTAGCCGACTGGGTAGGGGTAGGCTCCGACTTTGATGGACGAGAGGGAGGGAATATAGGGGTAGACGTATTTCTTCAACTTCTTCGTGCCCTTTGGCCACAGCGCTTCGGTGGCATCTGGGATCTCGGTCGACAGCTGCGGTGCGACAAGGGCGTCTGGACGGGGTGCAGGGGTAGCTCCGGAGAAGCCTTGTGGGTTGAGAAACATGGAGGAGAGCTTGAAGGTCGTGTAGGAGAGGCCGAATCCGAAATCGTAGCGGGGTGCGATGGACTGTTTGTCGAAGTGACGGTAGTCGATGTAGAGGCCTTCGGTGAAGTCTTGTTGAGGGACGACGCCGTTGGGTAGGTACATGATGCCAGACGTGGGACCGTAGTCTTTCTCGTCTTTGGCGATGGTGTACGGCAAAGCACCGGAGGGATTGACGTCGCCAAAGAGAACGTCGGCTAGGGCGTTGCCGGCTTCTTGGCCGGGCAGATGAGTGATAAGCACGGCCTTGACGCTGGGAAGATCAATCCACTTCTCGAGGATGACGGGACCTACAGTGTTGATCACGACGACGGTGTCGCCACCACAGTTCTCTGCGACGTCCTTCACGAGCTTGTCGCCGCCTTTCTGCGCGTACAGATCATTTCTGTCGCCTTTTACACCGTTCCAGCTGACGAAGCCTTCGCCTGCATCAGCCGAGATGAACGCGATGCACAAGTCTTGCGCCTTCGCGAGCTCCGCCACCTTCTTGCCAGAGTTGTCAGCAAGGCCAGAAAACTCGACCTTGCCGCTGTCGAAGTTGTGGTGCAAGGCGTCGACGGGGGTACTCAGATACGGCAGCTCGACAGCACCAGATCCCCAGCCCATTGCGAGAGTTCCAGTGTTGCAGGCACGATCTTTGCAAGCGTTATCACCGGCCGGGTTCGGGAATGCACCATCTCCGAAAACTGCGATCTTGACCTTCTCGTTGGAAGTCTCGAAGCCGCTGCCGTCACGCCTGAGTGGTATCACATCCCCCTCGTTCTTGACCATGACGATGCCCTCTGCAGCGATCTGCCTCGCTAAGGTATCGTGATCACCACCTTCAGTCGTGTTTTGGGTTTGCACAAACTTGTTAACCACACCCTTCTGCTTCGCGTCCGGCGATCCAGGGTGCAGCAGGCCCTCCTCATCGTCCGTCCAGCTGCTGAAGTTCGGTCCCCCGCCGTCCTTCTCAGCAGGCCATGCAGTCGCGCTGTCCTGCCCCAGCTGATACCAAGCAGCGACGATCCTCATCGTCATGTCATTGAGTCGATCCATAGGTACGCTGGAATTCAGCACGGCCTTCGTGAGCTCCGAACCCCACAACGACTTCCCATCAGCCCAGCTCAATCCATCACCAGGCATAGTCATATCCAGCCCAGCAAGCGCCGAAGCCACGCCAGACCGCTGTGCGAGCCAATCCGACTGCACGAAGCCCTGGAATCCCAGCTCGTCTTTCAAGATTCCGTTCAGCAGCGCAGAGTTCTGGCAAGCATACGAGTTGTTTACCTGATTGTAGCTGCACATCACGCTCGCCACGCCAGCCCTGACGCTCTCGGCAAATGGCCAAGCGTACATTTCCCTCATCGTCCGATCGTCGATGTTCGAGGAGATCGCGTTCGGTGTGCCCCACTCCCAGCTCTGCCGGAAGTGCTCCTGCTCGTTAGCCACGTAGTGCTTTGCTGTGGCAATGACACCTGAGTCCTGGATCCCCTTGATGGTCTGCGCAGCCGCGTAGCCCTGCAACACCGGATCTGCACCGAAGCCCTCCCAATTGCGTCCTCCAGCGGGTAGTCTGCCGAGCGGTCCCATCGAAGGCCCAAGCAGCGCATTGATGCCCTTCTTCTTCGCCTCAAAGCCATGCGCCTTGCCGCGCTGGTACATGAGCTTCTTGTTCCACGTCGCGCCTACCGTGACACCAGCTGGGAACGCCGTCGCATTATCCGCGAACCGCAACCCGAGAGGTCCATCCTGCAAACACAGACTAGGGAACCCCAATCTCTCCACAGGCCCAGTATTGCCCACGCACATTCCCATACTCCACCCAATGCCCGTCGTGACATTCACCTTCTCCACCAGAGTCATCTGCCCCACAAGCTTCGCCGCTTTCTCATAGCTCTCGGACCAGGCTTTCACAGACCCACCTGCCGGGCTAGGATACCAGGGCGGTGACTGTCCATCTAGAGGTACTGACTTCGAGTGCGCCCAGAACCCTCCAACGCCCAGAAGCAGGGACAGCGCAACGATGAAGAGGACAATGAGACTGCAGAGGAAACGGGAGGGAACGAGATACCGTGTCCAGCCTGTCCTCGTGCGCTTCGCATCGAGCCATGCTAGGGGTTGCTTCCCTGCGGTCTCTTTGCTGAAGGATCCGGGTTGTAGTGGCTGCGAGGCATCGTCTTGATAGGCGCGTTGAGAGGATAGAGGCGTATCCTGGCCGTCGTCAGAGTCGGAGGAGTAGCGGTATGGCTGATCGTAGGGGCCACGTGAGGGAGAGTCGGAGCGGTCTAGCTCGTAGACTTGGGGGTTCTTGAGAGACATGTCGATGTCGATGACTTTTGATTGCTAGCGCATGTTGGATGTGGAGGGAGGGACGCTTGGCTATAGCGTCTGCAGCGCTTACTCACTTAAGCAGATTCAGGCGTGGGAACGGCTGCAATGTGAATGGAGCGTAATATGGACTGGGCTGCTTCGTGGATCGTGTAGTGATACCCCTGCAGCGGAAGTGGGTGCCGAATCTCCGCCAGGGCACGTGGAGAGCGCCGCTAGTGAAGGTAGAGTTTGGGACGAAGTGAACATTGCGCACGTACAGCTCATGCTCATGCATTGGCCAGCCTGACTTCGTGATGGGCAGTCAGTGACGCATATGAGACACGAGCTTGACCCTCTCTCAAAGACCATATTGATACACATTTCTACTCGTGCCTGTGCCCTGCCCGGACACCCTCGATTTCATATAGTTCCTATCCTTTCCGCAGACGCCAGAACGACATCCTGCACCTTTCGGAATTCTCAAATCTCCAACCTGACATATCCCTCCCCATCTCCTAGTGGCTCAACGCCATCCTTCCCGTTCCCCTGGACGCCCACGAATCCCTCTTCCATCTCTCCAGCGCCCAAGCCTACCCGTCCCAGCCTTCCCTCAACTTCCCGAACCCGCTTCCGGAAATTCAAGCGGTCAAGGAAGAGTCTCTGCCGCATTCTCTCGACCTCTCTCCGCTCAGCGAGCAGCAACGCCTCCATCTCAGAGAATTGCTGCATCTTGAGCTCCAGTTTCTGGATCTGCAGGTTCACGGCTGCTGAGACTTGGGCCGTGAGCTGGCGTTCTGTGTGAGAGGCGAGAGCTGCGGAGCGGGCGGCTGTGAGTGCAAGCGCTTGTGTTGGGAGGGGAAGCGCGGAGGACGTGGAGTCGCGGGTTGCAACAGCAGTGGAGTCAATGTCCATGGACGTGGAGTCTGACTCGGGCTTCACTGCTGCATCGGTCGCGCCGGGGTGGGAGTCGGCTTCTATGCGCGAGCGGAGCTGCTTCCGCATCTGCTCCACGGACTGTCCAGCTGCCTTGGCGGTTGTGGCTGGGTCTGCAAGGCCAGCCAGGAAACCCATCACCGACAGCACAGGGTTGTCGTATTGGCTGAATGGCAGACGGCCGCCGCTGAGATAGCCGAGGTCGGTGTTGCCATTGCTGTTGGCGTTGTCGCCTCCCTCGAGATACTTGTCCTCGATCTCGAGCTGCAGGAAGCGCAGCACGCACTCTTCGCGAGTGCGAGTACCAAGGTGATCGGCGACTGACTCCCAGTTGTCGTCGAACATCTCGAGGCCCTCGAGGAGAAGTAAGAGCTCGGCGTCGGACCATGGTTTCTCCTGTGTTCCGACTCCACGGTAGCCCTCTTCCTCGAGTTTAACGTAGTCTGCTGCTGTTGTTGATGAGGGGAAGCGCGCTTCTTGGTAGCATAAGCTGCAAAGGTCGTATCGCTGGTCCTTGCTCGGCTTAGGCGTTGCAGCGTTCGCGGGCGGGTTCTTCGAGTTATGATATCGAAGGCGAGTGCAGTTCTTACCGCAAGAATGACAAAAGTGCTCTTTCGTCTCCTTCTTGACCAGTGATGCATCGCTACGACCAGTGAGATCTTTACCCTTGGCATCGTAAATGTTCCTGCGCACTTCATGTTTGAGATCTGATGACTGTGCTGTGGATGTGGCGAGTGCCTCTGTCTTCGGATAGGGCTTGCCGGCTGTGATCGAGCTGTTTGGTGCTGGCTGGTGTGGTTGCAGACCGCGCGGCGTGTCTGCTGTGATGCGGAAGTGACCTGTGAATGGAGGACCGATACTGGATGGTCGTGTGTCTGGGTCGACCTGAATTGGACGTCAGCATGTGTCTTGCTCTGCCACAGAAGTATGCAGGACTCACCTGGTAGTTCACCAGCCCCCACTGCTCCAAGAATTGATGTACGCGCATGATCGCACAGACATCTCCGGCCAAGTTTCTCCGGCACGCCGTGACTGTCAGGTACTCCGCAGGGTTCAGCCTGTAGGTGTTGACCATGAAGTCTCGATAGTCCTTGTAAACTGCTGGCGTCTTGCTGCGATTGCGGTTGTTGAAGAACTCGGGCAACGCCTTCCTCTCGATTGAGTGGATGGCATGCATATCGAACCAAGCACTGTACGAAGGCATAATGATCGCGTGTGCCTGCTCAATGAGATGTGTACGTGCAGATTGCTCAGCATGAGCTTTAAGCATGGCTGGTGTAGTGGTGGGTGCATCCGACGTGACTGGAAGTTCGGCGTCTGCGCCTACATCGCCCTCGCCCTCGCTACCTTCCTTCGTGTCATCAAGCATCTCCTCATCGTCTCCGCCGCCGTCGTCGTCGTCGTCGTCGTTCTCAGCTTGCTCCGGCTGCGGCGCGTCCGGCGCATCGAGAGGATTGTCTGAGACCGCGCCTGCCGCTCCTGATGGAACTGACTGGGCTTCGAGGCCGTCTGTTGGGAGTGCGTTGTCCGCATTCCCAGCCTCATCATCCATCTGTGTGTCCTCCACCGTAGCTTCCTGGTCCGCGCTCCGCTCCGACTCACTGGCCTCGTTCTCTGCCGCGATCAGCTGATCTGAGCCTTCTCCAGGCGCGAGGCCATCTTCATCCGCAAAGCCGATCTCCATAGTCTAATATGGAGAAGTGGTTCGGTGGACGATCAAGTCCCCCTGTCGCAGAGCAAATACCGCATGCGTCGCGTGTTCGATTTCGACGCTTACTGGACAAGGGTCGAATCACTAGACCGGTAGACGTCGTGTTGAGAATTAGATAGTGCGGCGATGGATGAAGGCGCAGTACTTGACGTTGCGCGTTGGATCGCGGTTTCGAGGGGACGTGTTGGCTGGAGTTCTCGCGTTTGGAAGGGCCACGGAGCCGGCGAAACGTCTCCCCGAGCAACGACCTCCGCCAAGGCATATCTAGGGGATGGAGTGCGGCGGACACAGCTCGGAATGGCTGTCCTGGCGAGAGTGCTTATATATGCTGCCCTGGTACTGCGTGGTCCCCTAAGTGATGCTAGTGAGAGACGGCCTAACTAAACGATTGCGTCCGAAGCTCGTGAGCGCAATTCACCATATCATACTATACAACCCCGATGTTGACCTACGCGTGCAAGGCCCAACTCCAGGATTGTGTCAGCAAGGATGAACAAGTGTAGTGAAAAAGCGCGTTGTGTATCGATTGACACGGGTCTACGTTTCGCGACGACCCGTCGCTGACCTCGATATGGCTGTGGTGGCTTGGATGTCACAAAGCTCGAAGAACTGGCACCAGACCTCACGAGAGAAGACATGGTGATATGCGATACGCGTCTCTATACAATGGAGCTGGTATCAGGCGAGCAGGTGGCAGTGTCCTCCCGCATACTCCTTGACTCGACGTTCGTACCGCTTGAGGCGGCTCTCGGAAGTATGTGCCTCGCGGCTAAGACCTGGCCCCTTGCGTCGTTGATGAGCGCACTGCAGCGCAGTAAACCTCTGACTAGCAGACGAAGAGCGACAACGTAGAGAGATAGAACGGTCGCGACGGCCAGGGTGGCTGTTTGAAGGGCCTGCGTACCGTCCAGACCACAGTGCTGCTGGTCCGGTATGCTGGTTGTGGAGAGAGATTGCCTGGAATGCAGCTCGCGATGTCAACACGCGACCCCTGGGGACACGCAGGTAGGTCGGCTCTCTTGTCTCGTTTCCTCGTATTGCTGCACCATACTTGCATAGTTTGCATACATACACTCTTTCTAAGGCTACGCCGCGATGCGGTCCTCATCATTCGTTCTGAGGGCAGCGCTCGCCGCTTTGTCAGTACACAATGGCGTTCGTGTCGCCCTCGCCCAATCGCCGACGCCTGCGCAATCGTGGGCTCCAGCGGCAACTTGCAGTAATGGTGGACCGAACCCGACTGGAGGCGCGCACACCGATCACTTCGGGGCGAACTACAGCGTTTCATGCGGACAGGATCTTGATGGCTATGTATACGCTTCGGCCGGTGTCTCGGGACAGGGCATTTGTAAGTCGCAGTTAAGCAAAACTCGACTGCCCCGATATGCCACTGATACAAACCAGACGGATGCTTCAAGGGCTGCGATAATCGACCTAGGTGCAATTCGTTCAACTACAACGGCACTCAGACTGGACCTCTCGCTGGCACCGGAACGTGTTACTACAGATATCAAGCGGGAAATTACTTCACCGCGGCCGGTGCATACGCAGCCGCAAACCTGATCAGCAACGGCACACCCCAGCTACCTTGTCCATACTACAATCAGACAGTCTACACAGATGCCAATAATGTCAAGTGGCAGGTCTAGTAAGTGCAATGTACTCAGTGGCGCCAATCATCGCTAATAACGTGTTCAAGCTGTGGATTCGATCAAAATGCCAATGGTGCGGCCACTCCCGTGAGCTATGGCTACAACATGGCAGACTGTATCGCTCAGTGCGGAGCGGCCTCCGACTGCGGTTCGGTGTCTTACGTCTACTCGAGCGACGAACAGACCGATGCCAGCACGAACAAGCAAGGCCAGTGTTTCTTCAAGAATGGTGCCTACCAGGCCAACGGTGGCGGTACTGCTACAGTGAACTTCGCTGCCTTGGTGACTCCGAGATCTACGAGTGCCGCGGCCGCAGGTGCGACAGTCACGACTACGACAGGCACATACTCTTCTGTCCCCTCGCCCACCGCGACCTGGACCCCTGCTGCGGCTTGCACGGCTGGTGGCCCAGCTGCTACTGGCGGTGCCTATACTGACGCAAACAGTGCTGTGTGGAACGTCGTTTGTGGTGCTGACAACAATAATGGGCAGTACTTTGAGAGCGCCAAGACAAATGGGCAGGGCATATACGGTCAATACATCACATCCCTAACTACACACTATCTTCACTAGGCTGACTCTACATAGCTTGTGCAAAGGGTTGCGACCAAAGACCCAATTGCGTGGGTTATAGCTTCATCGGCAGCGTGTCCGGCGCCACAACTGGCAGCGGGGTCTGCTACTACAAGAGCGCCGCGGCCAACGCCTACTACTACAACTCCACTGTATACGCGGCTACTAATCTCATCTCCGGCAGTCGCAACCTACCTTGTCCCTATTACAATGGCGGAAACTACACTGCGAGTAACGGCGCCGTCTATTCGATTTACTGCGGTCAAGACTCGGCGACCGCAAGCTCTTCGAACTCGGCGGTCCAGAACATGGCTCAGTGCGTCGATCTGTGCGAGACAACTGCAGGCTGTACGGGCGCATCCTACATTTACAGCACCTCGACTGCGCAGACTCCTCAAGGTGTGGAGACCAAAGATGGCGAGACGACAACGTTCGGGACGTGCTACTTGCGCACTACTACGCCGGCTACGCCTGGAACTTCGCAGTACAAGAATTTTGCGCTCCGCATCGCGAACGCAGGGGGTAGTCCGCCTTCGAGTGCTTCATCGAGCTCGTCAGGTACTTCGGCTGCTGCAGCTGCGACGCCTTCTGCTGCGGCTGCTTGCAATGGCACGCCCAGTCCAGGATTGTCTACACTGACTTGCACTGGCGCGAACGCTGGGGCTGGTAATGTTGGCCAGTACACGGATGCTTGCGGATCGCTGTACACTGTGAAGTAAGTAAACTCCAGAAGCACTGCGCGCAAACTTGCACTCCTTCCCCTTCAGTCATGCATGCATAGCTCTGCTTGCAACATAGGGGAGAACTGGAGCTGACTTTCCAAAGTTGCGGTAACGACACGGACGCCGGTGGCATCGGAGTGACAGCCAATCCAGCTACCATCCAAGGATGTATGCAAGCCTGCGACCAGTATACTGCAGCAACTTGCGTCGCGGCGACGTTCAACGGAGGATGCTAGTAAGTCGGCGGCGTCCAAACGATGGCCTCCATGTACTAACATTACACAAAGCCTCAAAACCTCGTTCCGGACGTTGACAGCTGGTAACCCAACTCTTGCTGCCCTTGTGCGATATGTACCACCAAATCCGAATTACGCTGCTCCAGTCACATCCACAGCAGGTGGTTGCGGCTATGCGCTACCATACGGCCTTGTTGCTGACGGCGCATCGGTGCTGGTGAACTTCACGAGTCCGACGGATAGTCTAGCACGCAACGCTCTCATACACATTCCAAAGTTCTACTCCACAACAAAGGCTTCGCCAGTCATTTTCGGGTTTCACGGTAACAATGCCGATGCACCGACAATCGAATCCCAGACGGGTTTCAGCAATGGTAACCTCAACCCATACGGCATTGCTGTGTACGTAAACGGGTACGGAAAGGGGTACCAGTCCAATCCGGCATGGGCACCGGGTGGACAGTATGCGAATGTGGACGACATTGGCTTCACGAACTACCTTATCGCCAACATCACCGCCACTTTCTGTGTCGACACCACTCGAATCTTCGCCGTCGGCCACAGTAACGGCGGTGGCTTCGTTGGTGTCATTGCTTGCGATCCTGGGCTTAGCAGCAAATTCGCCGCCATCGCTGGCAATTCCGCTGCCCTTTACACCAACGTGTCGAATAGCGTGGTGCCGCTTCCCGATCCAAACACGATCGATCCTGTCAATACACCTGTCCAGCCCGTATGCAAAATCAGCAAACAGCTACCGATCTTCGAGTCCCACGGCACTGGCGACACGCAGATCCAATATGCAGGTGCCACTGATCACAACGGCTATATCCTTCCTTCTCTCCCGCACTGGGCTACGAACAGAGCTCAGTTGGAGGGCTTCAGTACTACGAACTACACCACCTACCCCAGTACTGGCGTCACGATGTACCAGTATGGTGGTGCTGTCGGTCAACTGGGTATCGTTACGCACTATCGCTTGGAAAACTGGCCGCACGCCTGGCCTTCTGTCGCTGGAGGAGCACCAATCGACATTTCGCCGAAGATGATGGACTTCTACTACCGCTTCTCTGATCCGAATCGGCCGTTGGTATACTCCCCGACTGTCAGCTCGAGCAGCAGCTCCTCGATGACCATGTCTTCTACGAGCAGCAGCTCCAGCGCGGCTTGCACAGCGCAGGCTGTCAGCTTTTCGGACCTTCGCATGACCGCGTTCGGTGAAAGTCTAGCACTCGTCGGCTCTGTGCCACAACTTGGTACTTGGGATACATCAAAAGCCGTCGCAATGTCGGCTTCCAACTACAGCACCGACTACCCGCAATGGCAGACGGTTGTCACGTTTCCACTGGGTACTTATATGGAGTTCAAGTTCCTGTGGTTGCACAACGGGTCCATAGATTACGAAGATGGCGTCAACCACGCCTACACGGTACCAGCAGCTTGCACGACACCGGCGCCTTCTCTCCGGTATTCGTGGCAGTATTCCACAACATCGACCTCCAGTACTAGCTCAGCGACTTCTACCAGCAGCTCCTTGAGCTCGAGCAGTAGCATGTCGACTTCCAGCAGCAGCTCGATGAGCTCCAGCAGCAGCCTCTCGACCTCTAGTAGCAGTTCCATGAGCTCAAGCAGCAGCGCCACCACTTCGAGCAGCAGCAGCAGCCTAGTGACATCGAGCAGCAGTCCAAGAACGACCAGCTCAACGTCGACTCTGACTACCTTAAGCTCCTCGAGTACCTCAGCCGCTTGCTCTGCGGTGTCCATCATGTTCAATGAGCTGAGGTCCACTGTAGTGGGCGAGAGTGTCTATCTCGTGGGCTCTGTTCCACAGCTCGGTTCATGGAATACAAGCAACGCTATCCTGCTGAGCGCTAGCAATTACACTAACGCATACCCGCAATGGACTACTACAGTGAGCTTCCCGCTTTCGACCTACTTCGAATATAAGTATGTTTTGCAGCATATCGACGGCAGTCGAGAGTTTGAAAGCGACCCGAACCATGTCTACACTGTCGCAAATACTTGTCCAAGTACACAGCAGTCCTGCAACGATTCTTGGCAGTACTCGGTGACTTCGACTTCGAGCTCGTCCACAGCCAGCCGCACTTCAACCTCTAGCTCCAGTTCGACGTTAACAAGTGCTACTGCTCCCTGTACCGCTGTCACGATTGGCTTCTCAGAATTGCGACGTACTGTCTTCGGAGAGAGCGTGTACCTCCTCGGCTCCGTTTCACAGCTGGGGGCATGGAATACCTCCAACGAGATCCTCATGTCGAGCGGAAATTACAGTGATCTGTATCCGCAGTGGACTACAAGTGTCAGCTTCCCACTGGGGACCTCTTTCGAGTACAAATACCGCATCGGTCACACCGACGGCAGCCAAGAGTTCGAGGGCGGAGCAAATCATATGTACACCGTTTCTTCGACCTGCCCGAATGGGCCGCAGTCCTGCAACGATTCATGGCAGTATATGACGACTTCGAGCTCTTCGATGAGCACTACTAGCACGAGGTCGACGGTCACGACGTCGTCGAGTGCGACATCATCGGCCACGACATCCTCCTCATCGTCGAGTGCGTCCGCTTCAGCTACTCTATGCCCCGTCATGTTCTCGGAGTTAAGATCAACTAATTTCGGAGAGAGCATATCCATCGCGGGATCCATCCCAGAGCTTGGTAGCTGGAACACATCGTCGGCGGCATACATGCTTAGCACGAATTACACTCAAGCGTACCCGCAGTGGCAGAGAACCTTGAACATTGCTGCAGGGACGTCTTTCCAGTACAAGCATATCTTATTCGCTACTGATGGGACGGTGAACTATGAATTTGATCCGAATTTAAGCTACACTGTACCTCTGGGCTGCAGCAGTGCCAATTCAACGATGAGATACGACTCCTGGCAATACCCTCCCGCGAGTACAACCTCAACCTCCTCCACATCGACCACTTCTTCCTCCTCGACTGCAAGTGCTTCCTGTACTCAAAGTACAACGTTCAACTTGCTACGCCAGACAGCGTTCGGAGAGAGCATTTCGATCATTGGATCAGCCCCCGAGCTTGGATCGTGGTCCGTCAACTCTTCGGTGTACATGACGGCGACTAACTACACCGACTCCTATCCTCACTGGCAACGCACGGTCACGTTCCCAAGGGCCGGTGCAGGCTTCCAGTATTCTTACATTTTGTACAAAGCGAACGGAGACGTGTTCAGTGAAGCAGCGCCCAACCGATCGTACTACTTCTCGAACGTCTGCGGATTTGCAGCCACAGTTTCGGACTCCTGGCAGTATGCTGTTTCGACCACTAGCTCATCGACGTCTATGCTCGCGACGACGTCCTCGTCGTCATCGTCGACCGTCAGCTCATCGAGTTCACGCTCTTCAACTGTCAGCTCATCGTCCGCCAGTGCATCGTGCACCCAGAGGTTAATGTTCAGTGTGCTCAAGAAGACAGCGTTCAGTGAGAGCGTTTCCGTTGTCGGATCGGCTCCAGAACTAGGTACTTGGAATGTCTCGCAGGCTGTCTACCTGACAGCAAGCAACTACTCGGATAGCTACCCACAGTGGCAACGAACGGTCACGTTCCTCACCGCTGGTGCAGGGACACAATACAAGTACATCACCTTCTCGACGAATGGTTCGGTTACCTTCGAAGAAGATCCGAACCGATCGTACTACTTCAACAATGTTTGCGGTTTCGCCGGTTCAGTCTCGGATTCTTGGCAGTATCCAGTCAGCACTACGATATCGTCAACAAGCACATCTACCGCTACCACCGGCTCTGCTACTACCACATCCACTTCCACGGCTTGCGCGCAGGTGCCTGTACAGTTCAACGTCCTCGAGGCCACGAAGTATGGTGAGAGCATCTCGATAGTAGGGTCTGTCTCTCAGCTGGGATCGTTCAATACCTCGAATTCGGTCTACATGGTTGCGACGAACTACTCTGATAGCTATCCCAACTGGCAGAGGACCGTCAACCTCCCACCATCGACATCACTGTATTTCAAGTATATCAAGTACCATGTTGACGACTCACTGGATTACGAAGGGGGAAGCGACAGGCCCTACACGGTCCCTGCAAATTGTGACTACCCAGCAGTCCTGAACAATGTTTGGCAGCCTGTACCCACCACGACCTCGACTAGCAGCTCTTCGACCAAGACAAGCTCGTCTACAACTTCATCCGTCTTAACAGCGTCGACTTCCGCAGCATGCTCAGCTGTTGCGGTCCAGTACAATGTTCTAAGAATGACCAGCTTCGGTGAGAGCATCTCCTTGGTAGGGTCCGCTCCTGAACTCGGATCGTGGAACACCTCGAACGCGAAGTACATGTTGGCCACGAACTATACAGACAGCTATCCGAACTGGCAGACAACCATCAACCTTCCGCCTGGCCTCTCCACTACTTTCAAGTACTTACTCTATCACACAGACGGTAGCTTTGAGTACGAGTCTGGCGCAGATCGTTCGTACGTCGTCCCACCGAATTGCGACTATCCGGCCGTGCTACAGAACTCCTGGCAGTATACGTCGACCTCGACCTCATCTGCTGCGTCTTCAACCGCAGCAGCTCCAAGCCCTACCTGTACGCAAGTCGCCATTAGTCTGAACGAGTATCGGGCAACCGCATTCGGAGAGAGCATCTCGATAGTAGGCTCTGTTCCTGAGCTCGGCTCCTGGAACGTTTCTCAGGCGGCTTACCTAGTCGCTGCATCGGACTACAGCGATAGCAATCCGCACTGGACACGGACGCTCAACTTCACGCCTCCTGGCGTATCGTTCCAATATAAAGCCATAATCTACCATGTCGATGGATCTTCTGATTATGAGGCTGGAGCAAATCACTTCTACGTCGCCCCATCCTCATGTTCAACGACTGCGCAGATTTCGAACTCGTGGCAATATTCGTCCACTGCTACTGCAAGTGCGACGACTACCTCAAGCTCGAGCGGTCTCGCTTCAGCCACATGCACAAGCGTCGCTGTCACCATGAGCGTCCTCAAGGCGACCCATTTTGGGGAGAGCATATCAGTGGTCGGATCCGATCCAGCCATCGGTTCTTGGAATGTGTCAAACGCTGCGTATCTGCTGGCGGCTTCCGACTACAGCTCTAGCAATCCGCGATGGACTCGAACGCTGTACTTCACTCCGGGAGCAGCATTCGAGTTCAAGTTCATCCACTACTTCAACGACAGCACGTTTGAGTACGAGATTGGGGCCAACCGTTACTACGTAGCACCGACATATTGCTCGGCGAACGCTCAAATCTCGGCTACATGGCAAGAACAGCCATCGACGACCCCAGGTGCATCGTTGACCAGCTCCTACGTCTCTGCAATGCCAACATGCACGAGCGTGTCCATCGCATTCACCGAGTACAAGGCTACTGCCTTCGGGGAGAGTATCTCCATCGTGGGCTCTATACCAGCCTTGGGTTCATGGGACACCTCACGGGCCGCCTATCTATTGGCGACCAATTACTCACCAGACAATCCTCAGTGGTCAAGGACGCTGGACATTGGACCACTTGGAACGGGATTCTCATACAAAGCAATTCTATTCCGAAGCGATGGTACTGTCGTCTACGAGGATGGCGACGACCACTACTTCTTCGTGCCAAACACCTGCACGAATACTTCAATTACCAACACCTGGCAAAGTGCAATCTCGGCTTCCTCTTCTACCTCGTCAACGCTCTCGAGCACCACCTCAAGTGCTACTTCGACATGCACCGCCATCCCGGTGGGATTCTCAGTCTACGAGCAGGCTAGCTTCGGCGAAAGCATCTCCGTCGTTGGTTCGGCACCGCAATTGGGCAGCTGGAATACCACGAACTCCGTTTACATGACGGCCAGTGCGAACTACAGCGCAAGCTATCCCGAATGGAGCAGCGGAGTGGTGTACTTCGCGCCAGGAAGCCAATTCACTTACAAGTATATTCGTTACTCGACCGATGGCACCGTGACCTATGAAGGCGGTAGTGACCGTTTCTTCATCGTACCGAGTACTTGTCCGTTTAGCACGGTCAGTCTTCAAGATACGTGGCAGGATCTGCCCGCAACTTCGACCCCATCACCTCTCCCAACAGCCTCCAGCACAAGCACTTCGACGTCAGCGTCCGCAACACCCAGTGGGCCTCCTCTCGATTGCCCCAGGAATGCTGGCAAGTACTACACTGATCAGTACACCAATCATTTTACTGTGCTCTGCTACCGTGATTTGTACGAGACGGGCTCAGTAGGGCGCACGCTCGCTACTGACTTGGCCAATTGCATCGAACAATGCGACTATGATTTAGATGGCGCTTGCACGAGCGTTTCATGGCTCTTCTCCGGCCAAGACCAACAGTGGTGCTACTATCACTCAGCCAACTCGACAATCATTCAAGATCCTGACGGCGCTGTTGCATATTCAGCCAAATTGACATCTCTTGTCAACGGCACTCAGAGTTCAAGTTCGAGCAGCATGACGGATATGACAACCGCCTCAAGCACGTCACGCATTTCGATTATCAACCCCCGGAGTACGTCGTCGTCTTCGTTGCTCATGGCGGTGACCACTACGTCGACGACAAGTACTTCCAGCAGTGCATCGTCTTCGGTGTCACCATCGCCATCCCCGGTGTCTAGCCCAGGGCCTTGCCCAGCAAGCAATGGTACGAGCTACACTGACGCTATGGGTATGACTTACACTCTCTACTGCGACTCTGACAGCAGCCCGGGATCCTACGACTCCGCAGCCGCATCTTCTTTCGGTGCCTGTATCAGCCAGTGCGACCAGGCCGCTGAATGCGCTGCTGTTGGCTTCAACGGCAATGATCTGAGCGGAGGCTTCTGTTACCTCAAGCGATCCGTGGAACAGATCGTACCCTCCACTGGCATTCGACTTGCTGTTCGTGTGATACCGGGCGGCTATCCGTCCCCGTTGAGCTCTTCGTCCGCATCCACGAATAAGATTGTAATAGCGAGTACGACCGTCTCTTCAACATCCGCAAGATCCTCGTCTGCTGCAGCAACTGCCACCGTTGCTCGACTATGCCCGGGCTCAAACGGAACCACTTACACCGATCAGGCTGGAGCATCGTACATGATCGTATGTGACACGGACTGCTCACCTGGGGCGTTCAGTTCAGTTCCTGCGCCCAACTTCCGTGCTTGCATCGACGCTTGCGACGCACAGACTCAGCCCGCATGCGGTGCTGCAAGCTTTGTTGGCTCCGAGGATACCGGGGGCAATTGCTACCTCAAGTCCTCACCTACGAGCTATGCATCATCACCCGGCGTCAACCTGGCTGTCCGCGTTATACCAAGCTATGGAACATCGACCTCGTCGACTGCTCCTTCAAGTTCGTCGAGCTCCGGCGTAAGCACCACCAGTCCCTTAGTACCGCCACCAGACTCGTCTCCGGGAGCGACTACTAGCAGCACCACTTCCATAGCGATGAGCACATCGAGCGAAGCGACAAGCTCAAGCTCGAGATCTGGCAGCTCGAGCTCTACTCCCAGCATATCCAGTTTCTCATCGACAAGTGCTGCGACTCCGCCCGGGTACAGCGCTCCGTCCAGTAGCAGTAGCACTCTCATGAGTACGAGCAGTACCAGTAGCTCGACAATATCCTCCTCCGCGATGACGAGTCCTTTCTCGACGTCGAGCCGGTCGTCGTCGTCAGTTTCCTCAAGCAGCAGCGGTAGCTTAGCAGGACCCCCAGCGTACAGTTCACCAGCTGGTGCCTCGACCACATCGATATCGTCAGCAAGTTCCTCGTTGACGACTTCATGGCCATCTAGCTCGAAGTCCTCGTCCAGCTCCTTCGTCTCCACGAGCTCGTCGGCTTCACTCAGTGCTTCGCCATCATTTAGCCTGATATCATTCATCGTCGCTTCAACAAGCTCCTCCCGATTATCGACTAGCTCAACTTCGGCTGCTTCATCGACCGTCACTTCGAGTCCTTCCGGTGCGGGTATGACCACTAGTATGCCATTGAGCACGTCTGTGACTGTGTCGCCGCCAGCATACACGCCACCACCCTCGGCTGCGTCTTCCTCGTCCTCTGCGCCATCTTCAAGCACATCATCAGGCATGGCGGCTTCATCGAGCTCCGCGCCGGCTGCGGCATCAACCAGCCAGAATGCTCCTCCACCTTACTCGAGCCCAAAACAGCTGACGACTTCATCTTCGCCCTTTTACATGAGCATCAGCTCGTCGTCGTACACTTCGATGACGCCTTTGCCGAGCTGTGGTGCCGGTGCCATGTCCGGCGGATCAACCAGCATGGCAGGCAATGGCTCCGCTTGTGCAGACTCCTACGGCAACTCCTACAATGTTACCTACGGCTCAACGCAGTACACCGGTAAAGTCACGAAGAGAGCGAGTACCACTACCGCGGATGCCTGTCTCACACTTTGTGACCAGACTGCCGACTGTAAGGGAGCTAATTATGTTGGCACTGAGTGCACGCTATTCTCAGAGATCACTGGCACGACTGTTGTCACAACGGGACCACCTGCAGTTGCGGCGAGCCGCCCGCCAGATGTGAGTACCGTGTACACGGCACCGCACACTTCGACGCCTGCTGTTTATACGACACCGGGGCAGCCTCCTGCATACGATGTGACAACCAGCTCGTCTGCGACGTGGACAAGCATCAGCAGTGGACCTGGCTCGACGTCGGCCATGACGACCGCGCCGATGACTACCACGAAGACTTCTACTTCCAGCTCGGTGGCGTCTCCACCTGCATATGTCGGTAGTAGCACTTCAACCTCTTCCACCGTCGCCGGTCCAATGTCGCCGTCCTCGACATCTACTGGAGGGCCTCAGTCGTACGGCGGGTCTGGCAGTGTGTCAAGCACGCCGGCAGGCACCCCTCCGCCTGGGTATGGCTCTTCGTCTATGGCATCCGCTTCATTGTCAGCTAGCCTGCCAGACCAGTACAGCGCCATGTCCAGTGGACCGTCTGCTTCGTCCGGCGCAAGTATACCAGGTCAGTACGGCTCGTCTTCGGCAACCTCAGTCATTACTTCTCAGACTGCCACGCCCTTGTCGTCCTACGGCCAAACGCCGACCAGTAGCCCCAGCGGATCCGCTCAGTCTGTACCCAATACCGTATCATCACCAGGCTCTCCCCCGGGCTATATCACCAGCTCGCCCGCATCGTCCTCTTATTCGACGGCCACTCCTACGCTCTGTCCAGCGTACGACGGCAAGAACTACACCGACTCCAATGGGGCAAGCTACACAGTCATCTGCAACAAAGTCTACACTGGCCGCATCTACATGCGCTACACCTCGCCTCAGTCGCTCGCGTCTTGCTTAGCATCTTGCGATCAGTACGCCGCTTGCGTAGCAGTTTCGAACGATGACTCTGGTTGCACTTTGTTCAGCTCTACGACCGGCACGACAACGAGTCAGGGCGGAAGCGGAGCTTCTAAAGTGAACGGTCCGACAAGCAATATAGTGACAGTGACGGTGTGCGGAGTAAGACCAACGACGACCGTCTTCGCTACTGCGACGAGTACTATGTGCCCGGGGAATGCAATGTGCACTGCTCTTGCGCAGCAGAGATACCCGAAGGAGGGCTTCATTGCGAACGGGAGATGATCTGGAGGATATCGGACGCGTATAGAGTAGAGGAGGAGGCATTCGTTTCGGGAGGATTTTTTTCGCAAGGCTCTATGAGTCACGGCCTCAAGCTGTACCTCATGGGTTATATTGGTTTCGCCATCTAGTTTGGCTAGTATCTAGTAATGGCAGCGACTGTTCAAGCGCAATGTGTCTCGTGTGAATTACTTCGTTCTCGTGCATGTTACATCACTGTAGTAGATCTTGCGATCAAGGTCACTCCTGAGCTACCGCTATGGCTGCGAAGGTTCATTGACTTCCCCCATGAAGAGCAGAGTATCGGAGAAATGCTTAGTAGAATCACCGGCGACCTCGAAGTAGCGTCGATAGAGCAAATGCAATCATCACTTGCTTCGAACACGCTGAATCGCCTTCCAAGTGGCATGTTCTGTAACGAATTGGCACATGACCATAATGCGCGGTCGATGAGCAGCTGCCGCGGTTCAGTTTGCTACGAGCAAGCCCGAACAGGCAGGAGGTCTCTGCGCAGCACTCGCAGGAGCGTACTGCACGGGCATATTTTTGCCAAGGTAATGCAATCTATCGGGACTAATGATGCGTACCAAGGGTGCCTTGGAACTGCAGAAGATCACGATCGACACACGTTGTCCTGAAGCAGGCTGTATGTCAAGTGTCAGGTGCGTGAGATCATGAAACACCCGTCTTTGAGGTCGTCTGGTATTCTTCCGCCAGTGTACGTACTGCCTGAGACTGTCGATGTACTGGGATGTACGGGCTAGATTGCGAACATGGTATTGCCGTTGCAATCTCAGCCGTTGGAGAGCGGGATGTCTTACCAGGGTCCTTGTCGCGCATCCTTTGGCCTGAGCAGGTGGTGCCGCGAATAACCTTGCTTGCAATAACTCGTTCGTTGGGCAGATCGAAGATCATGTTGCTGGTGATCCGGTGTCGGCTAGACATTTTAGTCTTCCATAACGAGTCCACCAGCAGCAATCGAGGGTGGCATGCTCCCGCTGTCAGGTCCCTCTCATACCGAGATGGCTCCTATCGTCGGCACTCGTTGCAGTATCGCAACTCTGTCAATGTGAAGCCGCTTGCGTTGCCGGAAGCTGAGAATTGTGCATTCGCCGTACTGCAAGCCGACGAGTCAGCGACTGCATTATGGTCTCATATGCAACACTCAATTTAGTTTTCGAGGATCGATTTATGGAGAATTCATCCTCCATTCCTGTCAATATCAGTTTGCTTGGCTGCCGCGATCCGTCCGTCGGACAACGGACTGCCTGAGTCTCTCCCATAGGTGGAATGGGCGTCAGGCTCCGTCATGCTCACTCAGACATCGCAATCAAAGACGTCCTTGTCACGGAAAGCTCCTATGTCTCGATAGATGAACGAAGACGCTTCCGTGTGCAAAGTCTTTGCAGGCATTGAACGTTAAGGTAACGAGCTAATATCGAGACATCTTTGCAATATTCTACTGCTTGGGACATCCCAGAATTCCAATGCTGGTCGCGATCCATCTGTAATCTCGGCTGCTCGAAATAAACGTGCCTCGGGCCCCATTGACGCTGGAGCCTTCGATGGACACGAATTTGCGTACCATGCCGGCGGCATCGAGGACCTCGTTGACGTGGCCACGGGGTTGTCCTCACTCGGCGGAAAGATGCAGGTCACACACAACATTCGAAGTCGGACGCCCATGTGGACTTGCCGACTAGAAGACCCTGACTATCACACGGCACTTCCCATGTCTCAGGAGATCAGAACTCACGTGCCGCCGATCTCCACGCTATCGCCACGAGACACTCCCGCCGCTGCCGGACGATGCAACGCATTGATCAACATGCCTAAGCGAAGCACGCGACGCGCAGATCTTGGATCACGGACCAAGAGCCGAACTCGATGAAACATCGTCTCGTCTTTGTGGCGTGTTGCTGTCGGGCATTGAGTGGTAGCGATGCGGGACTGTTGAGGAGAGGCGCTGGAGTTCACGCGAGAT
The DNA here is from genome assembly GCA_002077065.1 of Cryoendolithus antarcticus. Lineage (NCBI taxonomy): Eukaryota > Fungi > Ascomycota > Dothideomycetes > Cladosporiales > Cladosporiaceae > Cryoendolithus > Cryoendolithus antarcticus. The sequence goes on along the minus strand of NAJO01000028.1, from coordinate 388,853 downwards.
ACGGGTAGCGAAAGATGCGGAGATGGCCTCCGAGCACTGTCGACGCGGAGGCAGTCCTGTACCTGTACAAATGCTGCTGACCAATAACCCCAATGGGGTGGAGAGGCAAGTCCACCTCCTTGAGTTACACGGTGATATGACCCGGGTAGTCGAACGGTACCGACCACCTAATGATGCATGTGGAGGCTGCACCATCGCACGCATCAGATTGAAGCGGCTCGCTTGTATGCTACTATCCCAGTCAGTGGGAATTCGCCAGCCCAATGGCCCAGATCGCTGGTAAGCCACTACTGCCGCATTCTCGACTGTGCATTGGCCTGAAAGAGGTAGGAGATTGTCCCTCATGCGATGCACATTGCGACATGGGCATTATTGCGCTCCAACAGAGGGAACAACCTGTTTCTTGAGCCTCAACGTCATCTGATCGACATGACAGCCGTCAAGCTTGAACATCATGGCGTGTGAGCGAGCCCACGTCCCGTCGATTGACTTGTGATCAGCAACGGAGGATGTCGGCGAAGCATTGAAGATTCTTCACGAATTATCGGGAAGATTACACATGTGAGTGCTCACCGACAGCGGCCGTGGGAAGATCTGCCGCCTTTCGCGTGGCTTTTGCGTGGCTTTTGTCGATCTCCACGCTGCCACACGCGTAGGTTTCCGTCCCTGACCCTGTCAGCCACGCCGCGCTTGCAGCGATCTGCACAGCCGAACCAACGACATCATCAAGTAGAGTTTTGGAGTATAGTACCTGCGACATTACATCAAACCGCGCCGCGAAGTCTAGTCTGCACAATCCGATGTAATTGGACATGTTGTTCCTGGGCAGGCTGTGACTACCACCCGGCTCGATCGCGCCGCTGCACATTACCAATGAGATAGATGAACGTGACCATTACAGGGCAAGCGCCGTTGCTTCGGGAAAGACGCCGCCCGTGAGATCCTCGTATCGCACTAGACATGCCATAGGCGAGATGACGGCACAGCGGCCAAAATCCATCAAACCTGCATTTCTGCTCCAGGTGATCTCTCGTAACACCAGCCGATGCCACAAACGGCATCCTGCGCCTAGAAGTCAATATTCGGATACACGGTCCTACAGCCCAGAAAGTGCCGTGCTCGGTTCAATAATGATCAATGCCATTGTGATGCCCAACGGCCGGATCACCCCCTGATGTTGACTAGGGTGTCGCATCAATGATATCTCCAACAAGCATAGTCAAAGCGACATGATGATCTGCTCTAGCCTAGTGCGTGATGTATTCCCGCACCGGTATTTCTTTTACTTGCAGAATGATCTGCATTCGAACAGGGCCTATCCTGCCATCACATCCGTCAAACACGCTGCTCCACATGGCGCGGCGGCCTAACCCTGTCCGCCACTACTTCATCCTTAGCTAGTACTCCAATGACAGCTCGTCCACTGTCACCCTGCAAACCTCCGACCCATGCAGGGCGAGGGCTGAACAGAAGCTACCGAATCACTCATAACAATCATCGGTCTGCGTCCGACTCTGCATGCTTCCTAAGCACCTGCGTTGGAGCCGGCGCTGCAAAGTCTGAACTCTGAGGGTGGCGTGCATACACTCTGCGGCAGGCGCTTCTGGCCCACAAACCAACTACACACTCGCTGCACTCCATTCGCGATCAAGGCTACGATCTGCGTTGCAACCCTCTCGGTACTCGTGCTTACGACACCTTGGCCGCCCTGGCTGTAACCGAAGACGCTCACGGTCCACCAAGATCATCGCTTTCGCACGTGGTGTACCTGAGCACACGCAATTCCTCGTGGCCATCCACCCTTCTTCTCTCTGATCACCACGGATCAACTTGCCTGCGCTGCCACGCGACCGGTCGATCACCATCCAATCCGGACCACACTCCTTGTTGCGCATCTCATCCAGCCCCTTCGGATCCTCGCTCTCATCACTCGGCGATCGGGGCACTTGCCTAGATTAACAGCCAGGATCACTCAATCAATCCCACCAACCCCGGCCCGCAGCAAATCATCGTCAGGCGTTCGTGCGCTACTTGCGCATGCAACGTCCGTAGCCGTTGTCCGTTAGCGATCGTTGCTGTTCGAAACCCGGACCTGGGTGCATGGGCATCCTTCTTTACCTGTCCCGCTTTTCTTGACCCGAGCATCGACTAGCAGTAGTGAGCTTCCATTCGACTTCTACTACCCGAGTCGCATCGCTAGCAGGGCCAAGTCGTCGATATTGCTGCTCATCTACCGAAGAAGTGCACGGTTTCCTCTCGCTTTGTTGTGCATTTAGCGGCTATTGCCTTGATCGACGTCGATCTTAGAGGATCGCGACTTCCTCTTCTGGTCCACCTTTGACTTCCTGGACTTCACTTTCGCGTTCATTACCTTCACTTGACGAAGCGCGACACCCCACTCCTCGAACTTCAACCTTGAGCGGATCTGTACATCAGTTCACTGGCGAGCCGAATGGCAGTCGTTGGCACAATGGCATATCTACCTCGAGATAGCTATCCTGGCCAGGGGCAACAGTACCCCCTCTACCACGATCGGATGTCGCAGGGCCAAGCAGAAGCGGTCACTTCAATACCCACAAGTCAATACAACGGCTACAACCAGTCGCAGAATGTCACCGCATACCCTGCATCGACAAGACCACAGCAATCAACACCACAGATCGTTTCCGATGATGGACATAAGATGTCGTTACCATCGATATCGAACCTGTTGGGCATAGCAGATGGTGATCGCACAAGTCAAGATGGTCGAGCGCATGAGCAGCAGGCAGCACACACGTCGCAAGGCGAGCACAGCTATGCAGCAACGCAGGCGACACCCAGTCAACTACCACAGCAGCAAGCTTCCTCACATCCTCAACCATCGCAATACGCAACAAATGGAGCAGAAAGCGACTCAAGAAATCGCGCATCGCATCCTCCACAAGACCAACGGAATACCTATCGACCCATGAACCCTCCACCACTTATCAGATCAGATTCGATTGCAGACACGACGGACAGCCCCTCCACAATCTCAACAGCCTCCTCGTCGATTCCTGCTCAATCCTACTATCTCGGCTCAGCACTAAATAACGTCGAAGCCGATCATCAACAACGCACAGTCGTAGCGCAAATGGTGAAACGCGCCTCCGTGCATTCTCAACCCAACACCTCACCCTACGATACCTCGCCATTCGGCCACCCTTCGTCGAGCTACTCTGCAAGTCCAGGAACGCTGCACTCAAACGGCCCTCCGAATTACTACTCGCCTCAAGTCATTCCTGTTCCAAACGCGGCCAACTACCCATTATCGGGTCTCTACACACAACGACCGCTTCCTCAACAGTTCCCGCCCACGTATCCTCAGCAACCGCCACCTCCCCATTTGGCATCTAGTGAGCAGGCGTACTACACGCAGCATCATCACTACATTTCGCAGAGTTCTGCCGCCACGTACCCGCAAAGCCAGGACCGGTATATCTGCCCCACTTGCTCAAAGGCTTTCTCCAGGCCAAGCAGTCTGAAGATCCATAGTCATAGCCATACGGGAGAGAAGCCTTTCAAGTGTCCGCATGGAGGTTGCGGGAAGGCTTTCAGCGTGAGGAGTAACATGAAGAGGCACGAGCGGGGTTGTCATACAGGGCTTGGTGGTGGCGGTGGAGCAGGGAGCGAGTGACGGGACTGGTAACGTCTCCGGTACGGATGCGGTGGTGTCGAGGCTGCTGCTCATACCAGCAGCGGGACGAGATGTGCTTTTGGCGTGGCGTTCGGAAGACGGACTGGAAGCATGTGACCTGGCATGGCACACTTGGGTTGGCGTTCAGTATGGTGAGATACCATGAATGGGCTTCTCTCAGTCACGGGGTGATGATGTTGTCTGCGAACAAACTTCGCATTGGCGTTTCGAAAATGCGGACCCTGCATTGGCGGAGAGAAGAACATGGCACATAAGGTAGACTTTGCATGGCTATCATGCCGGTGGGAAGTGTAGAGTCAGGGGCAGATAGATGTACGAGCCGCGAATGTACACAATGGTGTGTCTACCATCATCCTCACCACCTTTCCACAGTAGGATTATCGCTTAGTGTGAAGGACCATGGTCCCACTGCTTACACGAGATTCGCTAGAAGCTCGGTCTACCCTATCTCCCAAGTAACGTGCTCTCAAGCCGCCGTATCTGAGCAACGCCATAAACGCATGATCGCTATACAGGTCATCAAATCGTACAAAGATATACCACATACCCTCCATACCCTCCATCGCAGCTCGCCGTGTCCAATTCTCGCCTACTTCTCCCCCGGTAACCGCATCCTGTCAATCTCTCCCTTCGTCACCCTCCTCCAGTCCTCCATGGGCAACCACCCAATCCTTGCGCGGTCGCCGAAGCCACCAAACCAGTACACGTGCTCCACAACCAACCGCACATACTTGCTCGTGTGCACATCGTTTCCTGGCTGCCAAAGCACACTATCCGGATGCTTCGCCAAAAAGCACGCCGGCACGCGATAATTCCTGTAGTCCCTAAAATCCACATCCTCAAGATAGCCGTGCAGACTAAATCTCGGAAGCGCGGCTGGGGTGTGCGGCGTGGGGACATTCTCATCCTCGGTCGTGGAGTAGATGTGCGTCTGGCTCGGCCACCACCTTACACTCAGCGAGATGTTCGAGCCTGCCACGTAGTTTCGGAACGGCGTCGCGATCCCTATGGCTAGGATGATGGGGTTACCGGTACTGTCACAGTCGGCGAAATATTCCATCAGGCCTATAGGGCTGCCTGCCATGCCTTTTGGGCGGTTCTCGGATGTTGATAGGTCGTCGCTTTCGGTCTCTGAGGGGAAGACGGTGACAAGTGTGCCTTCTGAGGATCGGGAGAGTATGCGGCGGGCCATTATGGTGGATTCGTAGATTGTGGGCATCTCATCTTCAAGTGGCGCTGGCGATGCCAGCTGCTGTTGGGCATTGCTGTGAAGGGCGAGGGCGGTGGCGACGCTCAGAAGAGCGGCGAAGGGCCAGGAGGAGATCATCATGGGGATGCGAGTCGATGCGAACGTTCGTGTATGCTATCGCTGCCGCTTTCACATGATCGCTGTCTACCATACAACAAGTCAGTGATGCGAAGTCAATGCTGCACGTGACGCCAAGCATCTCACAGGCGCGGGCGGGTGGGCACCTCGAATTTGACGTCCACTCACCGACGGCGATACCTGGTCTACCACAGCGACATCGACAACACCATCGGCCATCTCGTAAGTCATCGCCCATCCCATCATTACTCCGCCGCCAGCACAAGAGCTTCCAGCGCTTGAGGAAGACTACCAGGAGAGCGCACACTGACTATATTCGCCACCTTGACAGAAAGCCGTCGACACCCTCATAATCACACAACCGCAATCATGGGAAAAGTCCACGGATCCCTCGCACGTGCCGGAAAGGTCAAGTCGCAGACACCAAAGGTACGATATATCCGCCACTTGAAGGATCCCGCATAGAACTCCGCACCCAGCAACAACACGAATTATCCGACACTGCGAACAGCATTCACCGGCATTCACCGATTGAGGTCGACCAGGCGCTGACACAGATACTCAACAGGTCGAGCCCCAAGAGAAGAAGAAGACGCCCAAGGGACGCGCGAAGAAGCGCATCACTTATACCCGCCGCTTCGTAAATGTCACCATGACCGGCGGTAAGAGGAAGATGAACCCCAACCCGGGAGCTGCATAAGCGTCTTGCTCCAATCGATCTCTGCGCAATACCAAGACTTGAACAAACGGGAGATGAGGAGAGGCGGGACGTAGGAGGTTGAAGACTAGAGAGTGCGAAGCCGAGGTTGGAAGAAGGTGCAAACTGGGCGATGTCTCTAGAGCGTCTACAATGACATGATGCTTGAAGATGGGACTGCTACAGGTGCATGGTTCGAGTTCAAAGATGTGGAGTGGGTGCTCTGCTGGCTTGGTAGACACCTGCCATCTCATTACAGCCAGTTTAACGTCCACCTCAATTCTCCCACACTTCTTTTCGCAGCTTACGTTCCGAGTTGACACCTGTCATTCATCTGCGATTCGTCAACACCAGTAATCAATCCCTTTACATCTCCTCTGGTCTACTTACCACGGCCTCAGAGTCCAAGACATTGGTCCTTTTGTACGCTCAAAGTTTCCTCTCTACATCCCCACCGTCAGCACCACTCCTGCATTCTCCTCCCAAGCATCCTCAGAACATACCGCAAGCCTCCGTCAACTTCCCCAGCTTAACAGGCACCAACCTATGCTCCGGCCACTTGATGTCCGGCTCCCCAGCAGCCTTCAGCTCCGCAGTTTCGCGCATGGAGCGCTCGTAGTAGTAGTCACGGTCGGCTCGACATGGATGCCGACCGGGTGTGCGAGCTCAGGCAGCTCGAACGTGCTATCGGCGAGGATACCGTAGTCTTCCATCGGGAAGGACATTGTGGCGGTGTGGTGAGATTGTGAGGGATAGCGGTGAGAGTGGGTGGTGTGATGAGCACTGGGATCTTTGACGAGTTGCAAATGCTGAAGGGACGAGGGAAGGTACGAGTCGAAGCTCAAAGCTAAACAGAGAAGCAATCGATCTTAGTGCCTGCTCTGCCGGGGATGTGAACTCTTGGCCTTCCCAAGGGTCTGCACAGATGCTACAAGTATTACTTGAGCTATTAGTTGTGCGAGCGAATGGCCAGCACACGAGGTTGCCTCTCATTGCCAATGCAATCCTTACAACCACGTTCTGCAGGGTTCATGATGGAGGCCCAGGCACCGAGACGAGAACCCTTGAGATCCCGCGGTTTATTATGCACACCGCACGGGTGGCCTTGATATAGGTGTCACTATCGCTGGCGCCATCCGCAGGCGATCAAGTGTCCTTTCTACCGATAAGACCACACGAACGAGGCCATTGCCACTGGATTTCCCAGCAGTCCTTCGCCGCAGCTGTGAGACAGAGATCCACTCGAGACCTCACTCCCGAGAGGTCATCGCGCCCTCGATATCGTTGAGTGTGGCAGCACAGTTCCTGATCTCCTGCTGGACCTCGATCGTGGGCGATGATCTGGTCATGCTTGCCATCCTCCCCGAGCACTTGGCGGATGGCCGCGATGTGTTCCTCGCGAGGGATGAAGGACACAAAACCCATGTTAAACGTCGATTTTGACGCCGACAAGGGAACTGGCTTTGTCCTTCCTGGACGGAGCAGACAGAACGGTATTGTAAATGCTCAAGAAAGTGTGAATCCATCTCGACAGCCGAGCCTTCGTCCAGACCCCACAAAGTCATAGTCTGAAGGAATGCAGAAGCCTTGCTCACTCTCGTACCGTATCGAGAGCTTGATTTACGCAGTGTGCATGACAGAAGCATAGGCTCGTCGCGAGAGTTCCATGAGAGTCGTCTTGTATTCCAGAGCTTCGTCGTGCTCATTGCGCAGATCTCGCACTCTCTTCTCACCCTCGCTGCAGCCTCGAGCCTTGACTTGTGCAGAGTACGTGACGGTAGCAAATGAGAGCAGTGAAAATCCTGCGAGGGTCGGCTTCAGGGTCAAACAGCCGTCGTAATATAGCTCCAAACATTGGATCGTTCTCTCAAGGACAGCTTTTCGCTGGATTCGACTTACGCAGAGCGCCTAATAGCAGCACAATGAACCTCGAATATGCATGGAGAAAGACCATTCAGCTACCTCAAGACCCCCTAAACACCCTTCCTCCATCACCTGAACGCCTCCAACGCCCCCAGAGTGCTACTCCTCATCTCCCTCACTAACCTCCCCAAGCACCCTCCCTTTCTCCTGAATCTCTCCAAGCACTCTCGCCGCAGCCTCATCCTCACTATCCATACTCTCACTACTGGACCCCTCCCCAGGCTTCTCAATCGCCCACATCGCATCATGGAACTTCTTCCGCTCTTCGGGACCTCTATGCGCCACCTCATCGTCAATCGCATTAATCCTGCTGTGATCCCCAAAACCCGGAATGGAGAGCTTGGCTTCCTGGAGTTCTTGTTGACGCTTCAGCTTGACGGGGTCTGCGGCTACTAAGATTAGGTATTTATTCTGCTCGCGTAGAAGTCTCGCGCGATCAGGTTGCTTCACGGGTGGTGGGGAAGCTGCACGAGCGGCCTCGGAGGATGATGTGGAAGAGGCGGAGTTTGGCGACTCGTTCCTCGTCGCGCGCTTCAGACGTAGGTTACGCGGGTGTGGCGCAGTAACGACACTGGCGCCAGACGAGCTTACGGATCTAGCAGCGATGGCCTCGCGAGCTTTCTCGCCGGCAGACTTGCTTGGCTTACGCACTGAGATAGTTGCCGAGCCTTCGTCTGTACTGAAGGAGCGGGTAACGAACAGCGCCACGTTACGGTCGAGCTGTGTCCAGTCTGTGTTGTCGTTGAGTGCGAAGCCCTTGGGCAGCGGCTCGTCTTCTGCATCTGTGTCGTCGACTGTCGGCTCCACCTGCGCGGTAGCCTTGGCCTTCCCCGTACCTTTGCTCTTTTTCTTCTTCTTGGACTTCTTGCTCGAGCTGGGAGGAGCGTCAATGCTCTCGATCTGGGCGGGTGACGGAGTGGCGGCCAGGCCACTGCTGCTAGCACCTGCCATAGACACTCCTAGGCCCACTGTGATGTCCTCAGGACTCGATTCGGTAGTGTAGACGATCTGACCGGGACTCTTGGTGGTCGTCGATGGGGAGTCGAAGTCCTGAACCTGCAGAAGAGTGCTGAATTCGCTGACTTGCGGAGCTGCAGTGGTAGTGGACGCGCGCTTCTCGGCCACCATCTTGGCAACTGGTGCAGCATTCGTCGATTTGGTAGGCAGTGGAGAAGCCGCGCTGGTGCCGAAATCGGCATTGGTGGCTGATTTGCCTTTGCTGAGAAAGCTGCCGAGACCGAGATACTTGCCCACGTTGTCGGCAAGATCAGCAGCGATGCTCTGCTTCCGTGGCGAGTTCGACGCTGAGGGCGCACTGGCATCCTGTCCCTTAGCCCCGCCAGCTTTCGTAGCGGTCGCCTCCTTGCCTTGCTTGTTGGTGCTCGAAGACTCCACCTCCTCAGTCTCCTTCGCTGCATTTGTCTTTGCCTGCTCAGGTGAGTCATCCCCTTTGAGTGTCGGGGTGCTGGTGATGCTAGCATGCGCAGCCTCACGACTGTTCGCCAAGTCCACATCGACGCTAAGCTCGGCAGGCTTCCCTCGGATCGATGCCCTGCCCTTCGCCGGCTTCTTCTGCTTGGCTGGCTTGATCTTCTTGCCAAACATGCTAAGCGACTCGGTCTGGCTAGGTCCTTTGCGCTTCTCCGCCGCTGCAGCCTTGTCTTGGACAGCCTTCTCCACCGCAGCCTTCTCGACCGCAGCCTTCTCCACCGCAGCCTTCTCGACCTCAGCTCCTGCTGCCGTAACCTCCTCTCCTACAGTTCCCTCTGCCACAACCTCCACGGTAATCTTCTCCACATCAGCGGTCTGATTCACGACGTCCGTCTTCTCCGCTACAGCAGATGGTTTCACGAGAGCAGTCTTCTCCACGTCGGGTTTCTTCACGTTATCATGAGTGGTGACCACCTTCGCCATGTTAGCATTTGACCGAGCCTCGTTCTTTGATTTCTTTACGTCTGCAGCTGTGGTTTGAGTATCCGGAAATGCAGGAGTACTCGGCGCAGTCTCGTGAGAGGGCGTAGGCGGAACGGAAGTAGTCGATGTTGGAACAGGACCCACCTCGGCGGATTCGAAGCTGCTGACCTCTTCATTGGCTGTAGCAGGCTTGAGGCGAGTGGCCTCGCGCTTGACATCTTGCGCAGCAATTGATTTCTGCTGACCAGCGCTCGAGGACTTCTGCAGTTTGATATCGTTCTTGGGGATAGCTGGAATCGATCCGCTAGAACTCGCATTGCGCTTGCTCGCGCCCGAAACCTTGCGTACAGCTGCTGGTGTCGGCGATGGAGTCGGCTCGAGTGAGGTCTTGCTCGTCTCTTTGGATGCCATACCTTCGCTCTGCACAGCCTTCTCCGAATTGACGGTGAGGTCTGCATCTTTCCGCGTCGCTGATGCAGGCGGCGAGTTTTGCGCAGTGTGGAAGCTGTCGTCTATGGTGTCTGGCTCTGCGGAAGCTGCCTTGCGAGCCTCGGTGTCCTCAAGCTGAATGTCTTTCTTGGATGTGATCTCATCCGTGCCGCTCGCTGCACTGTCAGTCACTGTCGCCGGAGTAGGTAGAGCAGGATGTGCCACTGGCATCAGGGTAGATGCCGCTGGCGCAAGCGAGGGATCGATCGAGGCAGTGTAAGGATCGATGGGTTGATGAACAGCGGTCGGTGATGACTGTAAAGTAGTGTTTGAATGCTGCTTCGTGTTGTTGTTGTTGCTGGTATCCGTGATCACACGAGGCTCAAGCTTAGCCGTATCCGAAGACTTCACTTCAGTATTCCGCACGCCAATGACTTCACTCGCGGCGGTACTCGCGTTCTCGATCTTCACTTGCGAGGTCGAACCGGACGCGGATATCGCCTCCATAGTCTGCGGCGTACCAGCTTTAGCGCCTTCAGTGGCGTTCTCAGCTTCCCGAGGAGCCTTGTTGGCCTTCCTGTCTATCTTCGGCTTGGACTTCCTAGGCGTCGTAGTACCCGAGGGTGCCGGCGTGGTGTTCTCGGAATGGACTGTTGACAGAGGGACATTATCTGCCTCGCTAATGGTTGGGACTGGTGGTATAGCATAGCTCGGCTTGCGCTGTATCGACGAGCTGCCGGCGTCATGAGTCGAGACGGGGTTCTCCTGAGTGCCAGGCAGGACACCCTGATTCCTGCGCCACTGGTAATATGCTTCCAGCGAACCAGAGGCATGCATATCGGGCTGCGATTTGACAAAAAACCTGTCCTTGATATCAAAGTACCGCTTGGGCACTCGAACTGAGAGGGCTTGACCTCTGAGATGGAGCTGGTCCGCGCGCTCGAAGATGGTAAGTGCGTCGAGGTGCGAGTGCAGGGTCAGAAAGACGTGATCTCTGCGTACAGCCTCCAGTATGTAGGAGGCGCCCAGTTCGCGGCTGATCGTCGCGGGGGCCACCTTACCCATTGTTTTGACGGCCATCAAGATCTCCTCGTCACTGCAAGATGGGGGAATGTTGAAGACAGCCAAATCTATTACGTGCCGACAAGCAGTCCCAATAGATTTTGAGGTGATACCGAAGCCTGGAGCAGGTGCCTTCTCTCCACATAGAAGGCCAGACTCCAGTAGATCTTGCGGTGTTCGAGGATCAGCATTGTGTTGCGCCTGAGGATAATATGGCTGTCCGCCCACACTGTAGTCCTCGCTAGTAGTGCGGATATTGTACCGCTGAATGCGCGGCGACGACTGATCATGCGTGGGTAGTATGTTGTAGCCAAGCCCCGGGGCGCCGAAAGTCTCGTAGTCGGGCCTCACAGGTCCATTCCACCAGTCATTACTGGCACCCCGGCTCGGCTGGCGGTTCTTGTCAAGTGCGTGCGGGCCCGAGTTATCGCTGCAAGGCATGCTAACGTTACGACCACCATTGAAGTTGCTGTCGTATGACGAGTGCCGGTCGCTGCCAGCCCGCCCACGACCGCGCGTAGAATTACGCGGACCACCACCACCACGTGAGGTCTGACTTGCATGCCTCTTGCCGCCGCCACGCCTGCTGGAGTTCTCAGCGAAGTCAGATGGCGTTGCCGTGTCGATGTAACGAGGTGGAACAGAGGGAGCTTGCTGCCCATAGACATCGTTCTGGTAGTAGCGAGCATCTTGCTGGCTCAGCGCGTAGATTGCGTTGCCACCCGGAACTTGACTAAACTGGTTCTGATTCTGGTAGCCACCGTACTGGTTGGTAGGGAACCCGCCCTGACCCATGAGATGGAGCGGAACTGGCTGCGAGCCACCAGAAGCATATGCACTACTAGCACCAATGCCAGCATTGTAGCCAGATCCCATACGCATAGGCGGCATGTTCTGGTCATTTTGCTGGTACTGACGGCCAATCATTGGATTGCTTGGCTGTACAGGCTCGAAGGCGTTTCTCTCCGGATCGTACAACGCCGGACCGTTGTGTTGTGGCTCGTTGTAGGCTTGCCTGCCTGCACGACTGCCCTTGTCACTGCTGATAGGCCGAGTCTTTCCGTTGACACGAATGCGCTCATGCTTCACTGGAACGTGAGTTATGAAATGGTCCACCCCGTTGAGACGCGAGCCAGCATTGCCGCCCGTGGCAGGCTTGACCGACGCCTTCTGGGCCTTGTTACCTTGCGCATTGCCGACCCGTGCTTGTGCGGTCTCCTTGTTGGAGAGTGCAGTTTCGACATCAGCAGTGGATGTGAGGCTGTAGGTACGAGGCGCGCTTGTGCCAGCTGAGTTGGTCTTGACCTCTGCCGACTCTAACTTCGCCTCTGCGTCTGAAACATCGCGTGGGGCATGGAGACCCTCTGCATCCTCCATCTCCCGAAGCTGGTACTGAATGTGACGAACCGCCTGGAGACGAAGCTTTGGCCCATACATCTTCAACTCCGCAGGCTGAAAGAACGTCTCAGGGTTGGCATCTCTGCTGCAAATGGCAGCAAGCATCTTGGGGTTCTTGCGCCAGCTCATATGCTCCTCTTGCTTCCACCAAGCAGTAGCAATAGCAGGGGCAAGAGTCTCAGCGTTGTATAAAGCAATGCTCCACCAGACTTGGCCAAGGAAACGGAAGCCTAGACCAGCACCGTGAGCGCCACCTTGCATGTGGATTTCAGTTTGGTCGAAGTGTTGGCGGAGGAAACCCTCCTCGTCATCCTTGATGCCGGTTTTGGGGAAGTCCCAGGGCAGGACCTCACCCCAGTATTCCGGTCGAGCGGCCCAGATGCGATCGCAGTATGGGCGCAGGTCAGTGTAGCGATTGCTAGAGGCGATGATACAATCGGGAAATTCATATATCGGCGACTCAGCTACTGCTGTTGAGGGAGAGGTGGACGAAGCTTGATGCGCCTCGCCATCACCGGCAGGGCCCTCGACCACGATCGTTGGGGGTGCAGGTGGAGCAGGCTGATCTACGTTTGCGGTGGACTCCGCCATGACGAGAGATTTTGCTCCTTTGAGCAGAAGGGCTGACAGTGAGTGAGTGTAACAATGTCGGAGGTCAGTGGGTGGAAGAGCCCATGCGAGATCGTCGAAGGATGGTGTTGGCGTGGAGTGAGTGCTGTGTTGTCAGATTCGTGCGGTGCGGCGGGAATCGATGTGACAGCCTTGCGGTGGCCAAGCTTAGCGAAGAGGAAGTTGCGTTGCGTCGTTGGGGGAAGGCAAGTACGACTTGGAGTGTCTGAAAGGCGCGAGTGGGTGTCAACCCTTCGTCGGCGCGGACAGATCCGAATCACAAGGCAGAGCAAGACAGACCAGCATCTTCACGTTCTGTCGCTTTCTTCAAGTAAAAGCGTCCTGCAGTCAGCACAAAGACATCGTCACTCACCTACACCGTCTTCCCACCATCATTTGGTAGGGTGCGGCTTTCTTCGTTGCCCGCAGCGATGCATACTCCCGAGACATCGAACGGGCACACAAAGTGTATGCCAGCGCATGAACATGGTGAGCACCTTGGAGATTAGCGCTTTTGCGAATATACTTACTAAACTCGACGATCGTGCACATTCTCCGCCTTCGGCCCGCTTCTCAGATGTACTACGTCGGCCTTCGACAGCAATTGAGAGGCGAGTATCTTACACCTTGCTTTTTGTACAACGACACCTCAAAATCAGCGGTGCCTCTCACGCTTCTTCAGAATCATCCTCGTCGATAGCCACTTTCACATCCCATCCTTGCGCTTCACACTACTTCTCCAGTGCTCGAACGAGCCTGAGAATCTCGCTTTCCGAATCGCCGACCACTACGTGACGTCAGAAGCTAGTCTCCGTGAAGCATGCGCTCGCACGCTCTCGTCCTCTCACAAATCGTGCAGTGAACTCACCAGCCTTTCCGTTCTCCCAGTCTACTGTGATCGGTCTCACAAATGACGACTCGCTAGCCCTAAACTTCTTCTCCGCATCCTCTAGACTTGTCGCATCCTTCACTGCGCTTCCAAGACTCGAAGGTCCAAGGAACGCAAGTATATTGTGTAGCTGATCGCTCGTAGGGAGTGCTTCTTGAATGTCTGCGATGGTGAATGTCAGCCATGTCTACCATCTCCGCCAAATTCAACGCTACTTCGTATCATTGACACGACAGCATCATCCTGTCTTGACGCCTCTCCCCCAGCAATATAGGCTTACCCAGATCGAACTCCCTCTCCACCTTGCTCTGCTTCGAATGATCGCTAGCCTGATCCTCGGTAGCGGTCGAGCTTGCGGCAGCAGCAGTCTGCTTCAGAAGCGTATGAGCTCGCATCGAGGCTGCATTCGACGGGCTGTGGAACAGCGTGATGACATCTCTGCGGGCGCCCTGTGACTGATCAGCACTTGCACACGTTCGGTCTTTGCAGATGGGTAAAGAGGATTGTGGCAAGACCCAGTGGCGAGAGGGAATGTACTGACTTCCTTGAAGAGGTTGCGGAAGAGAGACATGATGGGCGAATAATGTGTGCTTTGTAAGACAGCTATACAATGAGACTATGGGTGTTTGTCGTTAGAAAGTCGAGATGGAGTCCGAGCTTCATCTGCTGCGGGATGGCCCGCTCATTATCAAACTTTATTGGAGTGCACGAATATAATCGCTACAGCGCGGACGCGATGAGTGGACAACTGGAAACAAATAGCAGTCCATTGTCGTTCTCGGATGTAATGACTATGTCTGACATGTAGCTCACGTAGTTTCACCCAAAGTAGACCGTGATCTATGCCCAAAGTGACACCTGCAGCTTGGAGTCCTTGCATAACTTGTCTAACACGCTCAACCGAGCTGATCTTGCACTCTGGCCAACAAAGGCTGGCTCTCTCCATCCTCACCTTTGGGGTAAGGCATCTTCTTGAACTTGCCGTCTGCGACTTTGGCGACTCTCCAGGTGCCCTGCTCGCCAGCCTTCTCGAAGAACTCGATATTGTCCTCGAACGGTCTCCCGCCAGTCTCGGGTTGATAGAAGTAGGTCCAGACTCCAGCGAAGAGGTTCGTGCCTGCGAAGACCAGGAAGAGGATGTACTTGAGGTTGTTGAAGAGGATTGGGGTCATGAGAGTCACCACGAAGTTCATGAAACCCCAAACGATGACAGAGATAGCAGTTCCCTGTGCTCTAGCTGTCGTTGGATAGTATTCCGTAGGCAGTAACCACGGTGTAGCAAGCCATCCAATGCCAAAGGCACCTGTGGCGACGAAAAGGAAGACAATCCCCGGTATGGCGACGGCTTGAACCGGAATTCCGTACTTATCCGAGTCGGCAGCGAGCCACCCGAACACCGTCAAGAGTCCAAAGCAGACGATCATCGTAGCAGAGCCAGCGATCATGATTGAACGGCGACCGACAGCATCGATCAAGAGCCAGGCGAAAGTCATGAGTATGAAGTATGAGACGTAATTGCCCTGAGTCAAGTATTCCGAAGTGCGTGTGTCATAGCCTAGCAGCTCGAAGATCTGAGGGCCATAGACTGAGATGGCACCGTAGCCGGTAAGTGCTTGATTGACTTGGCCCATGATGGTGACCATGGTTGGGTGAAATTGCGGGTGGCCTGGGGTGAGCATGTCGATGTAGCCAACAGTTCCACCTTCACTCTCCTGCTCATGGCTCTCGATGAGCTCTTTGAGTTCGTTGTCGACTTTGTCCTCGCCAGAGATAAATTGTAGGCTCTTCTTTGCGTCTTCCCTCCTCTCATGGAAGATGAACCAGCGCGGAGATTCGGGAAGCCGCTCAATGAAAAGCAGCAGTCCGACAGGGTAAATCTGCATCGCAATGATCGGTATCCTCCAGGCCCACTGGTTAGTCTTGCCAAGGTGTATCGTGACGAGTAAGTTCAATGCGAATGCTACATTGAGCCCGAAGATGTTCCATTGGAATTCCTGCGCCATAGCCTTGCCCCGAGCATCGTCAGAGGACAACTCAGAGCTGTAGATAGGTACAACTGAATCTACCCCACCGACGCCCAAACCCATGACGACTCGGCCAATATACATCACAATCCTTGCGCCAGGGGTGTTGCCAATCCCAGCGAGGAACATGATCAGATTTCCGATAGAGGCCACCGTCAAGCACCCGAACAGAGCAGGCTTCCTCCCTCTTTTATCTGCCAGCAGCGAGAACAGTACGGCTCCAATGGCACATCCTAGGTAATAGACCGAGACAATGACTCCGACTTGCGGATCTTCCTCAGCTATTCCCATAGTCTTTAGGTAGTCCTGATTCGTGTTGATTAAGGACATCATGCCCTGATCGTAGCCATAGAGGGCAATCGCGGTGGACGAGAACAGCACCACCTGCACGACTGTTAGACACATGTCCTACAGCACCACCGACACTGTTGTATCGAAGCTCACCTGCTGCTTCTTGTCATAGAAGAAGCTCTTCACTTTCTCCATGTTGGCTGGTTGTCTCGTTTACGGCCAGTGGAAAGGGTAAGAATGTATGGACTACGCTTCAACGCAGGACGAAATTGAAAATGATGCTTGCCTACCACTCGGGAAGCTCGAGAAGATATAGCGGTGTTGCACCGCCGCACAGAGCTTCACTGTGCAGGAATATGCCGCACGTGGGCATGGGATGAGGTGCTGACGCATGAAATCCGCAGGGTGATGTAGAATGTCGCCCAAGCTTCAGTGCAGAGACACAGCTTGACAACCAACCTGGAAGAGCTAGTTTTGCTACACACATGTAACCGGGCTGCTAGCTGGCAGGTATTGATCACTATGTGCTCTACTGTGCCGGAGAAGCAGGCTGGTTGGTATGGTACCGAAAATGACGAGAAAAGAGCAACGTGGCCATCTCAAGACACAGCAGCCATCTACCGTCTGCTAAGCTGCCTGCTTCCCGATTCTAGCCACCCAGCAGCTTCGAACAACCTTGGAAAGCGAACGACCTGGGCGCGCGAAGTGCTTGGGACATACCGACTGTGGCTTCATAGAGGGGGCGCCGATATCAGTGCGTGGGTTGCGCAGAAGTGTAGCGGTGAGGTAGAAGTAGAAGTCATGGAACATGGGAAGACGAATGATCTCACAAACCAGTGACCTGTGCCACAGCCAAAGTCATTCTAAGAGGTACCCGCTCTGGCGGCTGTGGCGCGTAGAACTCATCTGCGTGGTGGGGGGTCCAGTCATGTCACCCGATCAGAGGCGATTGGCCTGGTCATCGACGTCGATCAAAGCAGCAGGTGGTAGCTTATAAGCGGCGTACTGCCCGCTATGGTCTAGTGTGACTCGAGATGTTGGTATCGCTGCCACCAACCACGTCGTCGTCGATGAGGTCGTTGAGGCTCTGCGGAGTTCGGGGGAGCTAAGTGCTGATGCCTTACAGATGCCTGATAAAGTGAACATCGTCATGAAGGGAATCCAAATAATCTACAGGGTTGTGACATTCACCTCCATCTCTTTGACTCGCAACATCATACACTCGTTCCCTTCAATTGATGCGGCGTAGTGACTCGGGAGCTGCAGCGCTGTACTTTGCTTAATTGCGCGTGGCATGGTACACTCCAAAGTCGGCCCATAGACTGCTCTCGGTGGTGGTGCAGCACTCCCATCTGGCTCTTCCGGAGTGGCATGCTAGAGCTCGCAACGACATGCGTCGACACTGGAGTAAAGCTGTCTCTCAGATCTGCACGCCCATCGCGGAGCACTCGGCTGCTGCAGTCGACATTCTCGAGCCATGGGAGCGGCGACTGCTCTCTTGGGACATGGACGCCCACTGCGCCGCGGCCGGGTGCGGGCGATAGCAGCGGAGGCAGACTAGCAACTTCAATGAGAGTCGCTGCTAGTCCTCGTATACATGGGGCGGACTCGGCAGTGGCAGAAAAGTCACAATTTCTTGACTTTCTGTACCCGCCACAGGCGCTCACAATGCTGCAATCGATATCGGACGGGAGCCGTACTCGGCAACGCCGTGAGACGAGAAGAGTTCCTATCCAACGATCGCGTGGCTTCGCGTCTCGAGGCAGTGCTTCGACGAGCACATATACACCGAGTTTGAGCAACGCCGGCGGACTTGGAGGCCGAGACCTAGCAAGTCTACTGGAAGACGAGTCTGCGATCGAAATCGAACGAGACAAGGCTCCACAACCAAATATTCCCCTTGATGTGAATGCATTCACGAATCACGCCGAGACGGACGATGACGGCAGCTTTTTAGACCTCCCTGGAGAGGTCGCAGAGTCCGACGGACAAGGTCTACCTGCATTGCGCCAGCTTAAGCGTTTGCTCGCAAAGGCGCGACGCGACTCGGATGATGGAGCTCCCTCGACAGGTCTGGAGACCACGTCTCAAGCCTGGGCACTGTATTCCCAGTCGGACGAGAGCGATCGCAACGATTTGCTTACGAAAGAGATGCTCTTGACATGGCTGTCGACGCAAGAAAACGAAGCTGCAGAAGCGCATGGTCTAGAGGTCTACAATGCGATACCGCCACAGCATCGCAGTGTTGGCGTGTACAAAGCCGCTACAGGCATGTTTGTGCGATGCCATCTCCTTGGTCTTGCTGAGCAGGCCCATGAGGAAGCTCTTGCAAGGCTACACAACGGCATTGTTGTATCTGGCCATCTATGCAAAATCGCGCTCGAACAAAACATGTGGGATCTTGCATTTAAGGTCAAACAACAATTGGACCATCGATTCCAAGATAGCGCTGTGACGCAGGCCATGATGTTGAGCACCTTTTGGCGAGATGTTGCTACACTCCCCATGTTATTTGACAAGGCGATGGAACTTGCCAAGCATATGTTGTTGCGATACAAATCCGGTGTGCCTTCTTCGGAGTTCAATCTTTTCTGTCAGTCGCTTTTCAAGACTGCGCTGCGCGAAGAGCTCGTGATCAAGAATGTCGACAAAGCGAAGCCCTCGGCAGCACTTATAAGTGCTATGGATGGCCGTACTATGCGCTACATGCTAGGCTACTTCAAGCAAGACGAGCAGGAGACTGTGGTCTTATTCAAAGAGCTCATTCTTGCTATCCTAAAGCCGGAATCGGGCATTCCTTATGCAAATGCTCACAAGATCGTGTCATTCATGTATTCAAGGTATCGCAAACGCGATGGCGTCGCGCCGAGTCGAGCGATGCTCGGCTTGCTCCAAAGAGGCCTCATTAACGCCACAGACGAACTCGGTGGGTTCACCATACAGAACGATGGAAGAGGCATACACTTGCACAATATTGAAAAGGACTGGGTGAAGTTCTATGGCAGGATCGGTCGGACTGCGCTTGTTCGATTTATGAAAGCCTGGGCCGGCCGAGGCCGGCCTGATCGTGTCCAATACTACTGGCAGCTCTTACAAAGCGGATACCCTGACATCAAGCAATAAGTGGATGCGCTGTGGGCGCTCATATACGTGCATGCTCGCAGAGCTGATGTCAAGGAAGCTCGCAAAGCATTCGACAGTATCGTTCAGCTTACGAGACTGCACACAGCCATTGTGCCAGTAGCAGAGCGAAGGAAGATCTGGGCTGTGCTCTTGCATGCCTATTCTCGGGCTGACGACCTTGATGGAGCGGTTGATACCTTGCAGCAGTTCATGCAGCTCGGCGACGATGAGCCCAATCAGTACATCTTTCATCCCGTTCTCGAAATGTACGCATTGAGGGGAGACGTCGAAAGCGTACATGGTCTGCTGCAGCAGTTTGATACGCTCGGCTCCGAGAACAGGAGTACTGCCCTGTACGGCAGTCTCATGACTGCGCATATTAACGACAATGACATCAATAGCGCAGTGACGGTCTTAGAAGAGGCTGTCACCAAGCAACGGAAAGGAGAGATTGAGGGCCAACTCACGGGGTGCTTCAACATATTGCTGACTGCATTTGCGATCCGTCGTGAGATCGACTCGACTATGCGAGTGTACAGACGAATGAGAGCAGAGAATGTTTCACTCGATGCGGACAGCTATGGCGCTCTGATGCTTGCCTTGACGCTGTATCAACAGACAGCTTCGGCACATCAGATCTTGTCGAATGTCATGCCGAAGAATAACATGCGACCCACAGCATTCCACTACGCCATCGTCATGACTGGATACATCAATCAGAAGAAGCCCAGAGAAGCCCTAGACTTGCACCGGCACATGAAGCGACTGAGTGTCAGGCCTTCGACAAGTTCGAACTTAGCGTACCTTAAGGCTAGAGCAATCTCGGAAAGAGCAGAGACGACCATCGCCACGCCCGACGGCATAGCCGGAGATGCGTCACTTTCGCAGACTCTCAGAGCCTTCAAGTCAATGTCGGACGCAGACATATCGGCACCACATGCCGCCAGACAGCCACAAAACGTATCACTGCGCGACTATAGCTCTGTCGAAGCGATGTATTACGGCCAGCTCATCGCCGCCCACGGCACACGTCAGTGCTTTTCAGCTGTCCAAGAGCTAGTACGGCAGTTCAAGCAGGCGGTCACAATCAAGGAAAGCAAGGACTCAGTCAAGCCGGAGCTGCCTGTAGTAGTGCTCAACGCGCTAATGATCACGCATCAGGGAATGCAAGCATGGGACGAGGTGGATGCCTGCTGGAAGTTGGCGAAGGAGCAAGCAGACATCGTCACGGCTTTCCGAGCTCCACCCACTCTAATTCCTTTGTCCGACGAGCCTGGATCGTTGAACGATTTGAGCTTGCCGGCGCTTGGAGATGCCACGCCTGCGGCGTCTGTCGTCAGACGCGTGGACCATTCCAATCCTGCTCTCATGAAAGCGGAACACGCGCCTGCTTTACGCCACATTCTGTCGACCACCGTCCGCCGCTACATCTCGGCGCTGTTTTCTCAAGGGCGGTATATCGACATGGTCTCAACCGTTGCCGGGTTGCTTCGCGAAGGCTACATGCTCGACAATCGCACCTGGAATATTTTCATCAGTAATCTGGTCCGCCGAGAACGGCCGCTGGCACTGCTTGCCTTCCGTCTCACAGAGCGATACCTCATTCCTTCATTCCCAGGCTGGGCAAAGCGAGCCTCTCACAAGCCTACGCAAGGCACACAAAAACAAGGCTTGAGCTACATCAACGCCCGCTATCTATCACCCCAGCAGCTGATGCCGCAGTATCAGACCCTAGTCATCTTGGCTTCGGCGCTACTGAGGCTGAGACGACTAGAGGCTGTGGGTGTGACGCCTATAGCTGTGAGTGAGGAGGACGCGGCCGTGGAGAAGTACGTAGGGACTGCGGAGCTCATCAGGAAGTGTGCGCCAAGAACGCTGTTTGCGGTGCAGAATATGCCTTCCGTCGACGACAATGTGCAAAGGAAGTGGCTGAAAGGGGAGCGAAGGTCTTGATAGACGTCGATTGTAATATAGATGAGTACGGACGTGCGATAGTGTATGAAGGCACAAATCATTCGGCTTTGCCCCAGATCCTGAAGCGTCTGGTCCGTGCAGAACCTCACGCACATCTAAGCGAGCTGTAGGATCACCATCCTAGCACCTCCACCAGTAATCAAACTGCTAACTCCCGCCCTCCAGGGCTGAGAGTCGAGTGCTAAAGACGTGACAGGCAGTAGCTCAACTTCACATTCACAAACCTAGCGCGGCTGTTTGCTGGAGCGGAAGACTGCTGTGCTATCTCCTGCTTTCAACGCACCAACATGCCGTCCATTCTCGGCATTGTGGCCGTTCTCCTGGCATTGTGCTTCCTTCCATGGCCCTACAGATTCCTGCGGAACCTCTACTATGCCAGGAAGTCAGGTGTGCCAGTAATCATTCTGCCTTGGGACCAAGATAACCCGCTTTGGATTGTAATCTCGGTCCCTTTGCGTCCTGTCTTACAGAAAATACTTCCGAAGGTTGTCTTCGAGAGAATAGTGCTAGCGATCTACGGATGGGAATTCCATGACAAGGTATGTATGCGAGTCTTCGAAGCACTCCCTTGGCTCTGCTGCAACTTTCACCCTATTTCTGGTGGCAAGACGCAAGCCAGAGCGTCTCCAGACTCCACTTGCAGGTCCAGCGATCCCTCGACGTGACGTAGAAAGCCTCATGGTGCCCCTCATCGCTTCAATACAGAGAGAGACGTCTCCTCGGCTGGGTGGGCGCCGACACACTCGAATTTGCACGACCGTTTCACAAGACCTTTAGACCTTCGGAGAATTGGAGGTACAGAAGCCACTGCTAATCACAACCTCAGCTCCGTCCCTTCGAGCAGTATGCAGCGCCTCAAGGAAACGACAAGACCTTTTTCGTACGTCTTGCAGCTCTTCAGTCCCAGATCGGGCCGTGCTAACACTACTGCCTAGCTGGCCACAGCCGGTCTGTCAGAGATCACTACTCGTGATCCCGAGGTGGCCTGGCAGATCGTCAGTCGTCCTCGGGACTTCCAACAGGCGCAATGGATTGCAGCTTTTGTAAGTTCAGCCGGTCCTCTCCGCTACCACACTCGCTACAAGCTGTACTGACTCGCTCCACCGATCGGGCGTTTTGGTTCCAATGTTCTCACATCCAACGGCCCCACATGGTCCAGGCAACGCAAGATCATCACGAGTGTCATCAACGAGCGAGTCTCGAAGGTCATATTCGGAGAAAGCTTGAAGCACACGTCCAGTATGATGGGTGAAGTCTTCGATAAGGCCGACGGGAATGCTGCAGAGTCGACTGAGGTCTTCAACATGATGTAGGCAAAATCCACTAGCAGCAAGGGCTGGTAATGGACTGACCAATGATTCAGGAAGAAAATCACCATCAACGTCCTCGCAGGCGGAGCGATGGGCCAAGATGTCACCTGGGACAGTGATAAAGATGACAAGCCTCGTCCAGGATACAAGATGACCTACATGCAGTCCACTAAGACCGTCATCGAGGCGGTTGCAGGACCCATCATTCTGCCGATTTGGTTTCTCAAGGCCTACCCCAGCTTCCTTCCTGGGCACAAACTCATCAGCGAGCTCGGTGTCGCCATTGAGGAGTTCCCTGCGCATACCAAGCATCTCATGCAAGTGGAGACCGAGCGAGCGGAGCGTGACAGCGGTCACACCCGCAGCAATATTGCTAGTCAACTGTTGCGTGCCAATCGAGGTGACGACAAGAGTCATGCTTCGCTAACTGATGAGGAGCTGATGGGTAACCTGTTCGGTAAGTGGGGCGCAAGTGACGACCGGTACGGCCCATCACTGATCTAGTCTCCAGTTGTCTCTGCAGCAGGGTTCGATACTACAGCAAATACGCTTTCTTACGCGCTAGCCTTACTGTGCCGATACCCCGAGATTCAGGACTGGATGTTCGAAGAAGTCGATGAGCTACTCTCGGACGATATGGGCGACGATCTTGACTATGTGGCAGTCTTTCCACGCGTCGTCCGGATTATGGCGATCATGCTCGAGACATTGCGACTCTTTGTCCCCGTGGTGCATCTGGCGAAGGAAACGCATGGGCCGCAGGTCATTGAAACTTCAGCTGGAACGCTTCGTGCGCCAGCCAGCTGCACTATGTACGTGGATGTTGTGGGCTTGCACCTGATTCCCGAGATCTGGCGCGACCTGAACCTATCCGGCATAGAAGCCGAAGCCAAGAAGGCCACGAACGTCGATGAGAATGCTCTGGCGGACGAACATGTCTTCCGCCCTGCCCGCTGGGTCAACCCTACCGGCTCAGCGCAGCCGTTGTATCAGCCGCCCCGCGGCTGCTACATGCCATGGTCGGGCGGACCTAGGATCTGTCCAGGTCAGAAGATGGCCCAGGTCGAGTTCACAGCCATCTTTCTTGGTCTCTTCCGTCGTCATCGCATTGAAGCTGTGCCGCTGCAAATTGATGGACACGATGAGAGAGTGTTCGAGAGAAACGCTCGACTCGATGCGATCATGAAAGACAGCGTCAGCTTGTTGACACTACAGATGCAGGGCGTTTATCACGCTGCTGATGTCTCTGGTGCTGCTACTGGCAAAGGTGTCAACGTTCGTATAATTAAGAGGCGTTGAGCGGCTCGAACACTATGAAACCTGCAGTGCCTCTCCGCAATATCGTTGCCGTTTCGATGCTACTGTACGCTCTGCTGCGAGAGTCATACTCATTCTGCAATGATCATGGGAGACTGCGCCATTCTCATCATCGACGCATATAACGCTTCGTGTTTCTCAAAGGCAGCTCAAATACAGATCAGTTGTTGTGGGTCTACCGGGATATGCTCAAGCCGCGTTGTTGTACAAGTGAGAAAGTCAGGCTTCGAGTGTTGCGATAGTAGATGTCGGGCAGGATTTGGATAAGGCACTGCTCAAAACGAAGGCACTGCTCAAAACGTTGGCACCTTTACAACATCTCTGAAATCGGTGGTGAGGATAGTGTGTCCACGCATCTTACGGACTAGTCTGATCTATCGAGTCTTCTTCCACTCTCCCTCCTCCACCCTTGCGCAAAGCTTCTCCAATATATCTGCGCTCCACTCGAAGTCCGCCTCGACGAGGTAGATCTGGGCACTCAGTCTGACCCACCAGGTATCACCGTGCACTAAGAAAGCCATGAACGTGTCGTACTCTTCGACGAGGACTCTGCTCATCCACTGCGCAATCGTGACTGCAGTAGCGAAGTCCCCACCAGCATCTTGCTGGTAATCCAATGGCAGCCGCACGTTGTTGAAGAAGCACTTGGTGAGGCTATGCTCATCGTTGTCCAGGATATCGGTACCAAGCTTCGTCGACACTATCTTGCCTGCCTTCTGCGCCAGGTCTTCAAGATAACCATATATAGCGACCTCGCCGTGCTTGCCCTGCCAAGTAAGCTTCTTCCGCCACTCGATTGCAGCAGGCACGCATAGATAAGGAGAGTTGTCAAGCGTTCCAAGGAACTTGTAGTTCTCGATGTACGCAGTATTCTTACCCGGCGGCAGAGGATTGATCTGAGCAGCTGATGCATCTCCCGTGGGCTGCGGGACGAAGCCATGTGAAGTGGGCAGCGTCGAACGCATGACGTGCTGATTGCGTACCGGAACATAGAACAGTGCGCAGCCTCGCGGCACGAAGAGCCACTTGTGCAGGTTCGTGACGTACGCATCTGGATCGAGCTTGCCGAGATCGATAGGGATGCCACCAACACTGTGTGCGGCGTCGATGAGGCTGAAGATGCCATGGTCCTTGCACAAAGCAGTGAGTCGTTCGAATGGCATTCGCACGCCGGGCAGCGAGGCTATGGTATCGTAGGTCGCGAGTCTGGGATTCTTGCCCTGTGCTTTGATGTTCTTGATGACATCTTCGAACGCAGAACACAAAGCATCGTCCGAGATCGGGTAGGTGTATTCTACTTGCCTCGACTCGGCTGGCGTGGTCTCGGTGATATAGCTGATCGTTTTGCCACAAGCACCTTGTCCAAAGTCAGCCAACATCTCACGCGTTCGTCTTCCAGGAAGCATACCATATATAGTGGCGAAGTAGATGATCACATCGCCAGGCTTGAAGACCAGGTTCCTCAACACAATATTGATTCCAGTTGTCGCGTTACTGATCAGCACGCAAGCATCAACAGGGGCGTGCACGAAGTCAGCGATCGCCTTTCGCGACTCATCGAGTAGGCGAGGGTAATCGTATCGAATGAATGCATCCGGTCTCTCCTCGGAAAGGTCAGCGAATTTATGGAAGTTCGACCTGATAGCAGATGGATATGTGCCAAATGAGCCTGGTGACACTGATCAGCTATCGTGTTATAGCAGGCTCAGTTGGACAATGCTTCACCATGATTGAGATTGCGATATCCATCAGGGAATGCGAAGTGCGCCCTGGCTGCAGCTCCACACTCAATGGTTTTGAGCTTGCGGATGTCGTTCAACGGGTCCTCGACTTGCTTGGACGACCGCAAAGGCATTAACGCCTGTTTCGCCACCATTGTGCGAGTGGAACAAGAGTTCAATTATTGGAAAGGAGTTTTTGAGCCAACAACCAACACATGGAATCGCCGACCTTGTTGTACAGAGCTGGGTGATGTTGACTCATCTATGTTCCGGGTACGCCCTTCGACACGACGAACGGGTCCACAGCATAATGTACAAACGACGATGCCGGGTGCGACGTCAATTCAGTCTAATGGTTTACCGAACTATACATTCATACATGCGCTGATGTAGGTGGCACCACCAGGTATACAGGGGAGGTTGATAGTCGAATTGGGCAGCTTCCGCATCTCATCAGTAATAAGCATCGCGGCGTCGCCAGAAATGCATTGTCACACCACAATCGCCGGCTCGATCATGTCCCCCATGTAGGCCCCATGCATCTCTGCAAAACATCTTGGCCACTTGAGGTTCTACCCTGTCATTGGTGGCTCGAGTCTGTCACCTTGAGAAGAGCGACTCGAGTGCAAGGCCATAGGTGACGTTACACCATGCTCGAAGAATGCCTCTCAGCGAGGCTGTGGACATCACTTAGTTGTCACGGCTTCGATGATAGGTGCTCTGGCGATTGCAGTCGTTCCGGTCACCTGCATCAACGCACGTATTTGGTAGTGATGATAAACCTTCCTGGTTACCCTCTGATCGACTTTAACCTCATAAAGGTTGTTGCGGAGGCAGGGCATTTCCCAGCACCGGCTGTTCAGGTGGCACCTGCTGAGCTTCCGCAGCCTGTTCCTGTACGGTCGTTACAGTCTCATGCTTCCCAGACGTCGCATCCCTCAAAGGCTGCATGTACTTCGAACTAGGCAATCGCCAATACTTGCCCAGCCAAGTCAGTGCAATCGTCGCTACCCCAATCTCACGGGGCTCCTCCCTACCAGCGCTAGGATATATCGTAGTAGCACCCAGCCCAGTGAGACCACGTTCACCAGCTACAGCATTCCACAAAAATTGCCTGATCCTCCCATCTCGATCAACTTGCATAACGCCAATAGGCGATTTGCTCCGTTGTACTGCCTCAGACACTCCTTTGGTACACGGATGGGTGCTGACCAGCAGCGCCATGACGTGGTCTCCTTGCCATGCGCTCGGAGCTCCTACGTAAGCTCCTTCCAGCTCCCGAGCCATGGCTGGCGTTGGCTTCGAAGCCTTACATTGCACAAGGACCTTCAAGGTTGTGCTCTCATCCGGCAGATGCCACATCCCAAGCAGATCGATCCCAAGATCATTGCTGCGCCCGGTACGGCGCAACGAGAAACCGAATGCTTTCAAAGCTGACGCGACAGTATATTCGTATAACGTCCCCTTGTAGACTGAAGTGATAGTCGAGAGATTCGCTTTCTTGGCGAAGTCCAGGAACGTCTCCAGGTTGTGATGATTCGGTGAGCCAAAGGCATAGAGATCGGGCTCTTTCGTGTTAACCGATGTCTTCTTGCTTCGCTTTGACGAAGTCTCACCAGCAGCTCGAGCCATTGCGCCTGCTTCTTTGCCTTTGCGTATCGCAATGCTCAGCCTCAGGCTCTGTTCCAGACGCGCCTGTTTGGCGAACAGGCCGAGCAGGGGCTTCTCCTCATCATCCTTCCTTTTGGACTTTGTAGCCTTCTTAGGCTCGGCCTTCTTGCGAGTGGCGCGTGCTAGCCCTTCAATGCCAGGGACAGTGGTTGCTTTCGTGCGTGGGAAGTGTAAGCAGGCAGATGACGCGAAGGTCCTGCCCTGGATTTCCCTCAGGAGACGTGTCGTGTCGCCAACATGTTGGCTGAACATGAAGCGATTGAGGCGCGGGTACCTCAATCGCAAATAATGAGTTATGGTTCAACTACTAGCCGCCGACGTCCGTTAGCTCATCGCGCAGGCTACGTTGTAGCAGTTGGACATTCCATAAAGAGGAGCTACGAATTTGACATGCGGAGCACACGGGTGACAAAAGAAGCGGACCACTCGAGGGGTGGTCATTGCCGACACTGCTAGGATATACTGCACCGCGATAACGGATTGCTGCTAGTCCCGCCCTGGAGAGTTCTTCCAAACACAAGCTTGACTCTCGTCCACAATGTAGCCGATTTTGCACTACTGCGGTGAACTGTATATCAGCATTGTCCTCTGTAGAGAACCGCTGAGCGATCTGCTTCTTCTGTCATCCATGTCTAAGCCTCGAAGTTTACCATGCCTTCGTGAACGCATCCAGTATAAAGACTACACAGCCGTGAACCATTGAAGAGTCCGTCTCCAGCACACCAAGCCGACAACATCCGCTCGTAGTACAGTAGGCAGTGAAGATCGAGCTACCCGAGCTTGATAAAGGAGACATGCCGTCTTGCCCCAGTCGTCGTTGCGACACGTCGGCATGACATCTCCACCTGGCTTCTATGCAGACACTGAGGCGAAATCGGACGGCTTGGACTTTACGCGCTTGCTTGTATGACGGATCTCATCTAGAATGTGAACGGTGTCAAGGCTGACGAGCACGACAGTCGCAAAGAGATGCATCAATCAAGATCCCGATCAATTACGTTCCAGTTCCAGGTGTCTCGCTGACAGCGGCCTGCTTCCCTCACGGTCAATATGCTATCGAAGCTGGGAGCAGGTGCTTCTCCAACCTTCTGGCAGTCGGCTTCCGTAGATTCGAAGTGGACCTATTCTGGGATCCTGGACGAGGGGTTTGGTCATTATGTCCTGCTGAGCTGAGTGATGAAGCAGCTGCTGGTGGCAACATCGATCGAACGACTGCTACGATACGAACTCAATCTGTCACGGCCACTCTTGCGAGCGGCCAGCTTAGCGATCAAACAGCTGTTTCAGCGCCCAGTACAGCCGCAGCATTCGCCCTACTGCAGGCTAGACAGACCATTGCATCGTCAAGTGAGAGGATCGCAGACTCTATCAGCCCCTCCGCTACAAGCGCCACTGGCTTCAGCAGCGTTACCTCACTAAACAGCGGAACACAGACAGCTAGTGGCAGTGCTACTACCCAGTCTGTAACCAGCGCGACGAATCAGGATGAGCACCTAACCCGGGTGGGTGATTACGCCTGTTCACCAGATCTAACATTCAATGCCTTGCTCTCCGTTCTCAACAGACATCTCGAAAATACAGAAGACAACTTGAATGCTACAACTAAGTACCTTTATCTAAATTTATATCTAGCACAGCCGACAGAGAATGCCAATGGCTCCTCAACCATCTCGTCGGACAACCAGCCGGAGAGCCTTGGTGACCTGATCGCCTCGAACAACTCGCAGTTCCTCTACACGCCTGAAAATCTCCGAAATCAGCGCGCCAACCTCCTTGCCGCTGGTAGTTGGTTTCAAGTAGCCACTCAATATGTGCCGACCAGGGGCTACTTTGACGTCGATACTAGTGACGCTGTGGCGTCGTCTGTTGACGGCTGGCCGAGCGAAAGCTTCGTAGAGCTGGCAAATGCGAAGAGATTCCTCTCGACTATAGGTCGAGTCGACTCGGACCTAACGGAGTACAATTATACCAGCGATGCCAGTACCCTGTTCCCTGAGAGATACACTGGTGAAGTAAGGCAAAATACAATATCGAGTGCTGGCGAGCTGAGGCAGGGCTGCTTCTTCAATAGTCGATATAACGCGCTGGAGTCCGCAAACTCTTCATGGTCTGTAACGACAGTCGGAGATCCTTCGCGGATTGACCGGTCTTCGATCGACGCACTACTTACTTCAGCAAGCCAACTCGTAGCCTGTGGCATCTCGCCGATCCTCAACACGACATTGCTCAACAAGACTGCTGATCAGGACTACGCACCATACAAAGCTTACGTACAAAGTACAATCTGGAGCTGGGCTACTGACGAGCCGCGCAACACAAGCAAGACCAAAGACGGTGAGTTCGGTCGATGTGCTGTGCTCAACGTCTCCTCGTCACGTTGGCGGACCGACGACTGCTCAAACACACATCATGCCGCCTGTCGGATCCGAAATCTACCTTACCAATACTCCATCTCGGATGATAGCGTGTCGTATGAGCGAGCTGAGGAAGCCTGTCCAAAGAATACCAGCTTCACTGTCCCTCGCACTGGGCTCGAGAATCAATACCTACACTCTGTCTTCAAGACGTATCGAGACGGTCAAGGCTCTGCGATTGACGACCCTGCTGACGAGCTGCTATGGATCGACTTCAATGATCTAAGTGCGGAATCTTGTTGGGTAGTAGGCGCGAATACTACATGCCCTTACCAAGCGCAGGATCGAGGCTCTGGCAGAACGATTGTTGTGCCCACTGTGGCTGCAGTGATCGTGCTGGTCATTGCACTGGCTGTGATCGTCATCAAGGTCGCCGCGAATAGGCGTACAACGCGACGAAAGACCCGAAGAGGAGACGATGGTTGGGACTATGAGGGTGTGCCATCATGAAAGCACTGGGCGAGAACGAAGCCTACCTCACGAGCGCAGCGGTGAAGTATTTAACTCCCGCGGCCAACGTCAACGTAGCATCAGCCCTCGGCAATATTTGTAGAGAGACTGAAGTATCAGGCTCGTGGAGCAGCAGAGGCACGCAACTAGGTATGGAGGTTGGCGGTGTTTAGCACTGTCAGCAACGACGCATCTACACGAAGGTCATCTTGAACGCGCGTTTGTAAACAATTGCCCTCGGACGTATTGTCATTTGATTTGCCGAGGAAGACTTCTCATTACACCGCCCTAAACGGCAAGTGCTACATGATAGGCGATCACGAACCTGACCTTTACTTGCGGCATACATCGAGTCGCGTCTACCGGTGAATCGCTCCCAATTGCCTCGGCCTTCTCTCCTTAACATCCCAATACGCTCACCTGCATGTCCTTCCATGCACAAATCTGCATATGTCACAGACGCCACGTCCGGTCTAGCGGCATCTAAGCGACAAAGGCTACCAAACCCAATCTGGAGCACCGCACGTGGGGGTCGTTGCTAGTCAAAAAGGCGAGCAACGCAAAACTGTGGTCGACTCCACAACGAGCCGCGGTACTGCGAAAGACCGATGGGTCCGAGAGCCGTTGGAGCGTTGCCAGGATCGTCTGCTTGGGCGAAGTTGTTTTTGGGTGCGGGTTTCGCGGTACAGCCGTTGCAGGCACAACGGTTTTGATGATATTTTGGGGTGTGGTGGAAATTGCAATGGCTTTTGATGTGAACGTCACCTCTTCGGTAGATGCAATGTGAGGTGTGTATTCAGAGGTCAGGACGGGGAGAGTTGCGGCGGCTAAAACCATGGGAAGCAGGAGTGGCAAGCGGTGGTGTGAGGAGGTAGTTGAGTGCAGCTTTTGTTTGCTGCGGATCTATGAACGAGCGCTGAAAGGGTATATAGCGAACGAACGATAAGAGCCAATGCTCTCTTGCCTCCATGATATTGTACAACATGCTGACGGCTCAGCAATGGTCTCATAGCGTGATGTTTGACAGCTTCATCTTGTCCTTCGGCGATCCTTCAGGAGTATGTACCGACGGTATCGGCGTACCGTGCAAGACCGGATCGATCTGCAGCATTGACGGTTTGCGAGACATCTGTAGCGCCGAGTCGCCTGACATGCCCGAGATTCGCGGCAATTGCACACTCGATGCCATTCCGCTCTGCTGGTAGAACGCTTGTTGTCGATCTGCGTACATTGGTGCTTGATATGGCTGCGGCGCCTGATATACTTGCATGGATTGTGGCATGCTGCCAGATCGTTGGAGCTCAAAGACCTGAGGCTGAGGCGAAACGAATGCTTCCTGCAGCACTTGCGGTTCCTTGATTTGCTCTTCGTACCGCGAGACTTGCATAGTAGGAATGTGCACTTCGGGATTTGGGTAGTACATGTGTTGTGTGGTCATGTTGAGCTGAGGCTGTGGTGCTGGCCGTTGCTCATTATGGTGACCAGACAATGGTGGCAGTTCAATGGGTGAACCATTGTTGTTGTTGTTGTGAGGTGAGCGCATCGACATCGACGACCGATCGCTTACGAGTGACGGAGCGCCGTCCGCTGACATTTGCGAGAATGCTGATGGCGACGGGAGAGGAGTATCGAACGTCCCAGACAATCGCTGAACAGGAACATGGGGCGGGAGACCCATGTGTTGTGACCATTGCGCAGTCTGTGGTTGGTAAGACATGGGCTGTGCCCACGAAGGCCCAGCTTGCATTATCGACTGATTTGTCTGCGGAAGTCCATGGCTCTGATAAGTCTGTTGTTGACTCATCGGGTGTTGATTGAGACTGCGCTGGCTGATCTGAGGAATCGGAGGCGGTCGGAACATGCCAGGCATCGATTGCTGCGGAACCATCGATAACTGCTGTGTGGATGAACGAGCTTCGGAGTCTGGTCGACGTTGGCCATTGCTTCTTCGTCGACGGTTGATGCCACCGTTGAACCAGTTCTTGACTGCATTGTCGCTGCGCCCACGGAGACGACGAGCGATTTCAGCCCATCGTTTGCCCATCTCTGCGACCATTTGCTCGATGAGCAGACCCTCCTCGGGCGTGATTGGGTCATGATTGAGATTCGGCTTCAGGTTCTGGTGGAATCTCTCCCGACATTGCTTGGGCGAGCGGCTGGCGATGATCGACGAGATTCGCACCCAGTTGTGTGCGCCGTGCAGGTTGACAAGATGTAGTAGATACTGGTCCTCAGTTGCAGACCAAGGGCCTCTCTTGTGTTGAGGCATATCGATGATGTCGTGTGTTTTCTTTGCTGCGTGCAATAAGTGTTCGAATGTGAGCGATCGGGGTGGTAAGGACAGTGATGTCTAAAGTCAGCGTCCTCGTGCGACGTTGGGCGTAGACGATATGATCAGCAGGCGTTGCAAAGCAGATGCGTGACGTGCTGGGCCGTTGAAGGATTTAAGAAAGCGTGGTCGTTTTGGGGGAAGTGGGCGCTTTGCCAGGACCGCTTTTGGCTTGGACCAGTGCGGAGGATCCAGACAAGGCGCGAACGTTAGGAAGAAACGGAGATTTCGACAGCAGACTCTGGCAACGATCGGAAACTCAAATAACTCGGGCTGACGACTCGGCAGCGTGGATGGGTGGGGCAGCTTGTCGAGCCTAGGGATCGGTCCAGCCAGAGTTGTCGACTTTGTGCTGACCAGTCGCTGGTGTTGCTATTGACGCCAATGAAGATTCGAGCAAGGAGATTACAGCTTCCAGGCAATTGGCGCTGAAGGACGGGGCAGATGAACGACAAGGCGATCGCTGCGCCGGGAGCGTTAACATGTAGGTGTACCGGTGCACTGGCGCGGGCGGCGATCAAAGGTGGGGAGGTACACATTGATCTGCAACCATCGCCATGGGTCGACTCGCACTACAGGGAGATGCCCATGTCGATATCGCCTATCGTCACAGTCTAGCATGGGTCGAACTTGGTCGCAACTCCAGGGAACAGGAGGCCGGAATAGCTGATGTGGTGTGAGCACTACCGCCCACGACCGCAGTACTAGTCTCGCGCGACAGGCACAGAGCACCGGAGGAATGCGTGATAAACCCCTGGACAAGGCGGGCATGCGCTCGAGGTCCCGGCGATCTCGTCCGTGGCCCTTACAGGCGCATGCTTTCCGAGCGTGACAAGTGCACAACCCCGATTGCGTTAGCGAAACGATCTCCCGCACTGTTGTGTATGCTCCAACCCGCAGCAGTTTGCGCTGTGCAGTACACGTCCCCTCCGACCGTGGTACGACCACTCGGTACGAGGCTCCTCATCCATCGCGACGTGACTTTGCTCAAGGTGCATGTGCGTGGCAACCATAGCTGCATACGGCGCCGCTCCGCGGGTTCGGCCGTTTCGACTCTCAAGTCTTGAGTCTTGACCCTGTTCAGCTGGCACTCCACTTGCTTCCAATAGCAAGTTCTATCTGAATAGACGCCACATGTCCATTAATAGCAGATGTCTCGCAGGACCATGACAGCCGTTTGTTTTGATTTGCGGCCACGGCATTGTAATCTTCGCCATACAGAGACCGTGCGATGAACCTCATTTCGGGATGACAATGCTATGTGGAGTGCTGCACTATTACAAGAAGAGGCGTTGCGCCGTGACGTTGCGCCTTGACAGGCGGGCACGCGTGTATCGACGATCACCCGCGCCGCCGCCGTTGGCTGCCCACAACGGTGGATCTGTGCGGAGACTTTCGGTACATGCTCTATTGGTAATGTACGTCGCCATGTTGCCTACCGAACTGCTACCTGTGGAGTCGCACAAGCTGTAGATCTCAGATACTGAGCGAGTGATGACAGCGCTGACCTCGAGAAGGTCCGTCAAGATCCAAAAGGCACAAGACCGCACGACTCGACAGGTCTCTGGGGCGTGCGCCGACTGGCCAGGATGGTATTCCAAATGATGGGAGACCCCCACGTTAAGGATGCGGACCGTCAAGGGTACCGCTCGCATGGAACGCGCTACTGCACGAGTGGCGTGGAGCCAGCCGGCCGGTCACCGAAGTGAACCCAGCGTGCAGTAAAGAAGACTTCTCCAGTATGCTGTGTCACGGTCCATAGAGTGTTTGGTACCATTCGTACATCGTCCCGAACTCGGCTCCCGTGCTTCCAAACGTGCAAAAGTACTGGGTTGTGAGAAAGTCGTAATGCGTTGAAGCGGTGAGCAAGGTGACGAACCCAAGCAAGGCAAAACAATACTGCGAGCAGGAATCCAAAGGTGAGACATATGCTGCAGATGCCCGGTCACCGCCGATCAGCCTTTACGACCAACCTCGGTGAGATGCAGTGCATAAGATGGACCGTAACGCGCCGGTCTTGTTCAGGCTATACTCCAATGCTCTCGAACACGAGCCGGCAAGACCAGGTGACGTCAAGAACGGAATCCTGGACATCCTGCGGCCATGGACTTTGGTCCAGAAACGGAGCGCCTGTTGTGACCTGGAAGATCGTGAGGTCTCGAATGCATTGATTGAACAGCCGCAGGAGTATGGCTTTCGCCGAGGGAGCGCAACGCTCCACATGCCGTGTAATTCAAGCTAAGCTCTTTGAGATCATAAGCGAGCACCGCCGTTGAGGATTGGATCTCGAAGTCTCCACTGTGCTGGGTCCGATCCTGATGGATACATCCTTGCCAGCTTTCTGCAAGTCAGCGCCAAGTGTAGGAAACTGTCTGCTGTACATCAATGCTGTGTGACGCCGTGGCGATCGCTCCTTTGCTGCAGGAATGGATGGCAATATCTGTGGCCAGTCAGATCGCTGCGGTAGCGAGAATTCAATCTACTTTGTACTCCACCTGCGGCGATCTGAAATAACGGTGCCGCTGCTAAAAGAAGATCATCCTCGCTGGCTCACCGTGATGGCGCCCGGCGCCGCAGCCAATCAGGGTGTTGCTAGGGCAGGTCACCAGCGTCCGTCGGGGATAATGACTCGACGACCAGCCGACCGCTGCGAATATGTCACTTCAGAGGGACCTACCGCAGATGCCACTGGTAATGGTAGAAACGATAGCGGCATCGGTGTCTCAGGTGCATATACCCGACATTCAGGCATTGTTCGTACAACTGTTTGAACGTACTGTCGACGATCGCAATCCTGCAGTGAATCGCAACCTTCTGATGTAATAATTCCATCGCAGAGTAGTGGCGCGGAGTCTCCCTATGTCCGCGCGATAGCAAAGACTCGTCGCCCACAGGAGGAGGTCATAGATGAAGTACGAGGTGTCAGTAAGGAAGAGTCTCCACGAGCGCCAGGATGACTATAGCAGCATGCTCGTACCCACGCTTTGGACTTACTGCAGTAGGCAGAGTGGAACACTTTGCAGGCAGCCACAATGCCTAATCTTCCTGCATGTAGCAGTGCAAACTGGACCCAACGCTAAGCATATCTATTTCCTGAACCTCATGTTTCCTTCCTGGGTATATCGCTCAACCAAATATCGCCTCCCTCACCCGCAACCCACCGTCTCCAAGCCTCCTCATACGCATCCTCCAGATCCCTCGTCCATCTCTTCGTATCGAACAGTCCACTAGTCCAGCGTGCCTCATACAGCATATGCCTTAGCTCCACTAGCCGGCCCTGGCCAACCCCTTGACTACCAGGAGGATACAATAGAGACTTTCCCAGCGACACGGCTTTCTCTTCGTAGTCTTCTTCACTCGTAGCAATGAGCTCTACCGTGACTTGGTCGCCTTCGGCGTTCTTCGGAAGAGCACCCTTGAGTATGCTGGCAGCCATGCGAGAGCACATCTTGTACTCATACCGAGGGAGAGTAAGCAGAGGGGTACCACTCCAGAGTACATCCGCAGCTGTAGTATGGGCGTTGCACTCTGGTGTATCGATGACCAAGTCGCACACCCTAGCTCGCGAGATGTGCAAATGCTTGGGCGCGACATCCGTGAAGATGACTCTGCTTGCTACGTCCGGCGTTGCCCACTGTCGAGCAGTGTTGAGCAGATGCGACTCGCCCAGATCAGGAAACCTCAGAAGCCAGAGGATAGCGTTCGGCACGCGCGCTAGAATCCTCAGCCAAGTACGGAAGGTTGTGGGTTCAATCTTATATAGCTGATTGAAGTTTCCAAAGATGACTGCATCATCAGGTATGTTCGGAAAGAGCCCTTTGCGCATCGCCCAGCGGCGTGCTTGCTCTTCTGACCAGCTGACTTTAGGCTCCTTGGCATCTGGAGCGCTCTGCCGATGATCGCAGCAGAAGAACGTGTCGCGGCAGAAGATGACGTTCTCACCGTAGACCCAGGAATTGTCGTCACCGCCGTTGTTGTCGTCAGCAAGCTGGTCTTCGACGTCCACGTTACGCCGCCACGGCCTGAGAGTACTCGGAGGTATTGATGTCTCATCAGCCAACAGGTAGTCACACCACTCTGCGCCAAGCGTGCCGGCGAAACCCATGAACGCCATCTGAATTGGCGCTGGCCTAGCAGCGAAGACCTCATTGCGTGCTCCGCGGGTATAGCCATTGAGGTTCACGAGGATGTGGATGCCATCGCGCACGATTTGATTGACAAGCCGTTCGGCAGTCCATCCGCTGGCATCACGGAAGTGAGGGGCTTCACCCTGGATTTGCCTTCGATGAACGGAGTTGTCGTTGGCTGTCGTGGCGTAGCAGTAGGCTTCGACTCGCTTCCTGTTGTGCATACCAAAGACAGATTGCATCAAGTGCGCAAGCGGGTGGTTGTTGAAGTCAGACGACACGTAGCCCACGTGCAATTGCGGTGATGGTGGTAGTGGCGGCGGATAGACCTCCCTCGGTAGCCAAGGTGCTCGCAGTGTGCAGACTGAGATACGAAGGCCATTCCTCTGCGATATAAGTCGAATTTGCTTTGGAGACATCGGAGCAGTGAAGGTGTGGAAGGGTAGAACTGTCGGCGCTGTTGGCACGGACAGATTAGCGGGCAGCTGCGGTCGATCGTAGCATGTGGAAGTGCGCCGCTGCTTACGAACGTGCGAGTCCTGGTACCGATGCCACGAGATGCGCCGCGTCGCACGTTCAACAAGTCTCGTCAGCCTTGCGCCCTCCCACTTCTGATGATGCCAGCTCCTGAGCACCTGCCTCAAAGAGTCCTGCCGATCGATTGCATCATCCAAAGAGCCGTCGAGTATCAAGACCTGCAGCAGCATCTTCTCGAGTATAGTCGGCTGAAGGACCCCGCAACCCCAGCTCTCTCCATCCACCAGTTGCTTCTCTACGATGTCTACAACACGCTTGATCCAGCCAGAACTCGTGGCACCAGGCTGTCTGGCGTCCAACAGCATACCATTGCGGTCGACATGCCATCGATCACGTCTACCACCATCGTCTGCGATGCCACCTCGAGACTGCCATCCACATACCGAGTTCAACGCGTTCGCGAGACCACACACAGCTTCGGCGAAGTCAGGATTGACTTCGACAGCACGTTTATAGAAGCCAATAGCAGCACTGATGCGGCCCTTGTCTTTGACAGCGTTCGCGAGATTAGCAAGGGCGATGTCAAAGCGTCCGTCGCATTTGACAGCACGCTCGTACATCGTGATCGCCGCGTCCAGCTGTCCAATGTCCTTGAGAAGACTGCCCAGATTTGTGTAGAGATGTGCATGATGCTGATCAAGTTGCAGGCCGTAGTTGTAGTACTGCAAAGCGAGAGCAATACCACTGCCAGGCACGACACCCGGGACCTCGACCTTCTGCATCGTATGAGCAGATGGTGCAACCTGCGGCACACCAGCTAGAAGGATCCCAACGTTGTTCGCAGTCGAAGGAGACGGCTGAAGCGCCAGGGAGAGATAATAGAGCGCAAGAATGTCGCGAACACCCGCTTGCAGTGGCGTCACACGAACAGATCGACTCGGATTCGACATGCCATCTTGGAAGATCTTGGCTAGTGACAGGAGCGAGTTGCTTGTAGTCGAGATGATCGCTTTGCGCTGCATACCAGTGGAGCCACCGGGGATGTATCTGAGGAACGGCAGCTCGCCCAGTGCTGGGAAGCAAGCCTTAGCGGTCGACATAGCTTGCTCAGGTGTAAGCAGCAAAGGATCATGTGAGACCCGTGCAGGCTTCTCTACCTGTGTGTTGTACAGCCGCGCCGTGACGACTCGGAGTATATGATCAACAAGGCCTTGCACGTTCGTGAAGTGCCGGCCGACTGCGATGAGAACGGCGTCCTCGAACGCTTTCGCTGCGCCACCGTTATCTCCAACACTGTAGAGCATATTTCCTTTCGCATGGATCAGGGCGAGGATCCGGCCATTGTCGCTGGGTGGTATGGCAAAGCCACTCGACCCGAACCCTGGCTCCGATGCACCTACGAGGTCTTTCCAGTCTGACATGCTTGCATCGCCATCTACGTCGAAATCATACGAAATCTTGTCAGCAACATCTGATATTGCAGGTGAGCGGCTCGGGTTCGATACAGAACACTCGCTCCGCCGATCAGACACGCTCGGTGTGTCACACTTATTGCTACACCGAAGACTTCGCTCCACGTGTTCGATGACTCGAATTGCATCACGACTTCTGTGGTCGTGACACAGCATACCCACAAGATGTTCAACCGCCTCGAAGTGGCTCGGCGCGGTTCTCACTACTCTGACCCAATGCCGTTCCGCTTCCGGCTTCCTTCCAAGTGCAAGTAAGGCCGCAGCGAGGTTGGACAGCCCTTCCAGATGCTCTGGATCCCGATCAAGCACTTGCGAATACCAGCTCTCGGCCTTTTTGTAGTCCCCAAGGCCATACGCTAGACACCCTCCAAGGTGCATTCCCTCAATCCATTGCCAGTCAGAATCCTGGCAAAGCTCAGTGATGAAAGACAGTGCTACTGTAGCACGTGAAGGGGGAGAGTTGTCTTGTGGATGTGGTCTGGGTGGGGGTGAGATCTGGTAAGAGCCCGTCGAACGGCGAAGCGCACGAGGACGGTTTTCATGCCACTCATTGGACTGCGGGGAACTCATACGCAGGTAGTCTATGTCACCTTCCGTTGGTCTGTACCCTTGCACTGGAGAGCGCATGGCTGGTGCACGGGCGTTGAGAGTTTCCGAGTCATCGTCACAGACCTTGACTCTTTGACTGTCTGACTCGTCGCGACTACGCGCAGAATATGATGAGCGCCGTGCACGAGCGGTGATATCGGCGTGGGCCGCAGAGCTTCGTCTCCGTTGTGGCACAGCGAAGGAAGAGCGGGTCTGCGACAGCCTCGGCGGCTGGGGAAAGAAGCTTGGGCGATGTGGTACTTGCGGATGCCCGGTGGCGTGTCGCATTGCCTGTTGTTGCCTCTTCGTATGCTGAATGAATGCAAGCAGTTCTCGATACTGTTGTAAAGCCCAGGCAAAAGCCTTGTCTCGTTGGACGCCTTTAGTCGACTTCAAGCCATTCTCTGCGACCGGCCCAGAGGACGGTTCTAGATTTCCCGTATACGAGCGCTCGTGGGTTGCTAATCGGAGGCCGTCCGGACCATGAGGGGGATACACGGCAGCTGGAGGCAATACATAAGGTACTTGCAACGTATAGCCGCCCAGTGGCTTTGCCGGACCTGTGAAGTAGCTCGTACTCGGCATCATCTCGTGACCCTGTGGACGCAGCGGCTGAGGCGCATTGTCAAGGCGATTCCCAGCAGAAGGCCAACCACTGCTTGAAGAGAGGAAGCGATGTCCGCTAGGCGCGTACTGCCACTGACTGACCGGTTGTGGGTAGTGTCGAGGATCTCGTACGGCTGCGGCCCTGTAGGGGACGTACGTGCCATCGTGCCAGTAAGGGCCGTACGGACCTGCTCCCTGGCCACCAGACGCAGTTGGTCCAACATAATGGAAGGACGGCTGTACACCGCACGGGATGCTTTGATTGTAATACGCTTGTGCGCTCTGATATTGTTGCATCGGCACTTGCTGGAGCATAGAATCCATTACAGGAAAGGAGTGTGGTAAATACTGGCTCGGGAGCGTGGACCATGCGTTTATGCTCATCTGTTTCAGCACGGTCTGCGTGGCACGTTGTCGCTGGAGCTGATGCTCGGAGAATGTCATCCTGACCTGAGCACCATGGGCATGCGGCGCGCTGCCTCGACCATACAGCTCGACTCTCGGTCTTTGCTGAGACTTGTAAGTCGAGTCTGCCGGAGCAGAGACTTCGAACCCAGCGTTGAGGGTGCCGTTCGGAGTCTTGCGTCTAAGTGTGTTTTCAGCATGATGCGAGACTTCGCCGAAGCCCTGCGAAGATCCTGCATGAGGGCTTGTCTTGGGACGAGGGAAACTCGATGGCAGCTGTTCTGCTGGATCCGGCAGGTCAGGTGCGAGGGGTTGGGGTACATCAGTGACTCCGTTAGCATGAGCGTATTGCAGCATATTGTCGGCCATTATGGTTCGGACCTCGCACTGATTAAGCGTGCACTAGCGATCTCGCAGGCGATCCTTTGTCACGCCCGGTTCCTCTGCCACGCCAGATAACATCGCGAGCACGCCTATACTCCGGCTTTCGCTCTGATAGGTCTCTGCAGATATTCTGAGACCAAACGCCAATACTAGTATGCCTTTGCGACACTGCCAAACATTCATAGACCTCTCAGCCCGGGGAAAGCGTCCCCAATGGAGTCAAGGCGACGTGCGTTGGAGCCACAAGGCTGTCACTTCCCGCGAGATGGAACAAGGAACGCGAGCAAGACGTCGTTACCCGTTTAAAGCGGCGTGGGTGTGACCACGAGTCGTAAGAAGATCGTGAGTGCGGTCCTTGTCCCTGGGACTCGATACGTGTGTGTTTGCGGCTACGTGCGTGCCTTGCTGCTAGCCGTGCCTTTATCCCAAATACGAGTTCCAATACAGCAATGTATCCGCGACTTTGCAAGGTGCCTGGGACTCGGAGCAAGCTCTTTCAAACAAGCGTGTGCTGGGTGTCCACTGCGCTGAGACCAAGAGCTCGTCCTCAACTCCGGGACGGTGATGCTAGGCTATCACCAAGATGTTGAGCAGTATCGAGTTCTAGATGTCGCGGGATGACACAAGGTAAGTTGGTGTTGAAATACTTCGACGCGTGAGAAACGAAGAGTCGAGACATATGGATAGCATATGCAGCTGTCACGCCGCCTCGCAATCTATGGTGGTTCATGGCGCAGCAAAAGTACAGTGCGGCCACGCATTCCTCCACTCACATGCACGTATCAAAGCGTTAAGCTTCTCTCTAGCCCAACGGCCGCAGTAGCGCCCTCCACAATCTCAAGCCATCTTTACGGCCCGTCAACACCAACTACTGACATGAAAGTCGACAGATGTTGGCATCTCTGGTCGAGCCGGCAAATTCTGACGACCTGCAGACGGCTATGTAGCGGTACAGATGACGAGTGGGCCGGGAACTTCTCACGCGCAAGACATTGAATCGCGTCAACTGGAACCCAGCGGAATCGGCGGCATCAGTTCCGATACATTCTCGCGGATGCGACGTCCAGGGTTTCGCACGCAGGCGACCCGCATGGTGGCTGCACTGGCGCGGCCTTGTCAGCAAGGATCTCGGCTCGCGGGAGCGAATGACTGTGCTGGGACTGCATATCGCATGCTGATCCTCGCCAACATGCACCAACGGTGTGCATCCTTTCACTGCAATATCACGGCACTGAATGGGTCCTCGTGTCGCACTGCAACGACGCCCGACAGTTAGCGGAAAAGTCGCGGTAGCCAAGTCGTGGCACCGCACGGCATATTTGCACGGTCTGCATACACGATGAGTGATCTATGCGGACAAGAGTTCGCTCAGGGCCAGATGTCTTTCCATTCGCCGACATCATATCTCACAAGCTGAGTCGGCAGCCGATATCCTTGCCCAGTGCAGCTAATTCAGACTCAGCCCATGCTGCAGCGCTCTCAGGGAGGGTCGAAAGATGATGAGCGCTCCCGAGACGTTGATACAATTCTATGAGGCCTGGGCCGTTGGCAAAAGCATAGAAGCTGGCGAAGCGACTTCCTGCCGCAATGGAGAATTCAATGCCTTTTGGGACAAAGACAAACTCTCCAGCGTACAAGTGAGCAGGCTTTGAGTTGCCAACGTGGACTTGCAATCCTCCTTCCACTACTAGAAAAGCATGGTGGACATGATCAAACGCCAGCCTTCGGCTTGAAGATGCAAACAGGCCTGCATGTAGCTTCAGATGCGACGACACCTCGATCTGACCGATGGAGAACTTTCCCCCTGACTCTGCGGTAGTGGCAAGAGGCCTGCACAATGTCCCGCCGGCGAGGTATGCCGGACCAGTGGCATTCTTCACGAAGTATGGCTTCAGGGAACCCGGAAGTCTGCCGTCGGTCTCTGCCCAGGACTGAGGCTCGACACCGTGATGCTGTGGACATGGCACCATGTCGAACTTCTCGGCAGCCGCTTTCAGCTTCGGAAGCAAGACATCGAAGAAGTTGCGGTCGTCTTCCAATGGCCACGTCGCACCGTCATATGGCTCTCCAATGAATCGGAAGAACTCCTCCCATCCACCTGGCACTATGAGACCAACCATCTCGGAGTGTGGGCCAACTATCTGGTATTGATGTATCGTGCCCTAACTGATCAGCAATAGCTAGAACTCTTCCCTCGATCGACACTACTCACAGGAGGCACGCTTGCGAAATCGCCAGAACTCAGTGTCCGGCATTGATCGTCGGCCCACACGTTGATCTGCCCTTTCAGGCACAAGAAGACATCGTGAGCTTCTCTGTGGTAGTGGAAGCCGATTGGGTCCCCTTGACTACCTCCAGAGCCAACAACAGCGAATGCATCATCGGTCTCTTCGCCGGTCACAAGTAGTCTGGTCACTGATTTGGACAAGGGGATGTATATGATCTCTCCTTCTTGACTCGAGATGATGTACGGCTTTGACGAGATCCCTGTCGGTAGGGTCGTGGTCTCGATCTTCGCCATTCTGCCACTATGGCAGCAGGCACTCAAGACCGATCCACCTAGGAGAGCGGCAACGTTACATATGACGAGTACGGTGTGGAAGTGACAGACCACCGGATGATGAGCCACCATTCACTTTTCCCGCAGTCCACTTCAGCATTAGCATTAGGGCTCAGTGGGCGATCGGCCGAGCGTACATAGCTAATCGGCAAATGCCGATGGAATCTGCTGCTGCAGTGTGAGTCCCCAGCAATGATGCTTCTGGCTGTCTTCTGGCCTTGGCACAAGTTCCTGCCACTCTCAAACACGTCGGCGGGGTACTGAAAGCTAGACATCACCCCGCCAAA
Organism: Cryoendolithus antarcticus; assembly: GCA_002077065.1. NCBI lineage: Eukaryota > Fungi > Ascomycota > Dothideomycetes > Cladosporiales > Cladosporiaceae > Cryoendolithus > Cryoendolithus antarcticus. The sequence goes on along the minus strand of NAJO01000028.1, from coordinate 345,396 downwards.
TACTTGGTGCATGTCGGCATCAGCATTTGCCGACTTCATTCTTGGCATCGAGGTAAACATTAGTCTGCCAGTCTACGTAACTTACACAATACCTTGAATCATGGCGGGAACCATAGAAGCATTACCGTGGGCTCTGGGTGTCTTCGATGCTCACTGTCATCCCACTGACACGCTCGCAAGCCTACAGGCGATACCGAGCATGCGGGCGAAAGTGCTAACCGTGATGGCCACTCGAGCTGCGGACCAGCATCTGGTAGCGGACGCGGCAGCCATGATCGGCGTGAAGCCTACTGATCTTGGCAGTGGAGATAATAAATGGAGGTAGGTAAGCCGTAGGTAAGACATCGCCTTCGAAGCGAGCAGGTAGATTTCTGACAAACATAGCAATGAAAACAAGATCGTACCAGCGTTCGGCTGGCATCCTTGGTTCTCACATCAGATGTTCGATGATTCTGCTACCTCTGACAGTGACACTCTCACTGGACACGGAAAAGTCGTGCACTATCAAAGAGTACTGACTCCTAAGCCGGACGACCGCGATCTCTTACTGGCTCTGCCTGACCCAATTCCACTCTCGTCATTCATAGAACAGACAAGATGCTACCTCAAGCAGTATCCGCTGGCGCTGATTGGCGAGGTCGGCCTAGACAAATCCTGTCGCATTCCCATACCGTCCTCACACGAACATCAACGAGACCGCGCCGCCGATGCCACGCCTGGCGGGCGCGAGGGCAAGCCACTTACGCCTTACAGAGTCAATATGAGCCATCAGCAGCTTGTGTTGGTTGCTCAGCTTCGTCTTGCGGGAGAGATGCAGCGAGCTGTCTCATGTCACGGCGTGCAGGCGCATGGCGTCTTGTTCGACACGCTTGCGTCAACTTGGAAGGGCTACGAGCGGCGGAAGCTGTCAAAAAGGGAACGGAAATTGCAGGAGGTTCAGCCGGCTGACGGGCTTGATAGTGGAGGTACGTCTACAGGTGGTGCAAAGCCGTATCCGCCACGACTGTGTCTACACTCCTTCTCAGGCACCGCGGAGACGGTGAAGCAATATCTCGTACCTTCTATCCCCTGCGAGATATATTTCAGCTTCAGCACGACGATCAACGGCTGGTCTGATGATGGTCAGGGCAAAGTCGAAACGGCAGTCCGAGCTGTTCCTGATGGTAGACTACTCATCGAGAGCGACATGGACTGTGCTGGAAATGATATGGACGCTCATCTGGAACAAGTTATCCGCAAGGTATGTTCTGTGAAGCAGTGGGATCTAGAAGCAGGGGTGAAGCAGCTTGGAAGCAACTGGATGCGCTTCGTTGGGCTGAGCACTACCGAGAGTCAGGCGGCGCCGTAGCTCGACAAGCGCGGACATCAAACGCTGCAATACCGTCATGAAAAATCTAGACTTCAGGCTTCGGCTTAGCACTGGATTCCGATGCAGGACGTCGAAGAGGTGAAGGTATGTTTTTGGATCAGCTGAGGTGAAATCACTGCATCACATGTGAATGGTGATCGCACATGTCCCATAGCATAATGCTACTAGTATCTTCGCGCGTAGGGCCAACATGCCAGACACGCTCAGTACGCTCTCTTGGATTCGACACACCGCAAGTACCCCTGTCGCTCGTCTCCTTGTACTGCTTACAACGCTCTGTTACACAACCAGCACCATGTCTTCCTGCCAGGTCATAACGGGTCTGTATGGCCCTCAGTCATCAGCTGTACCTGTCTTCGGGACCCCGGCTGCCCTTACTGCACTTAAGTCCGCCGTCGATCATGGTCTAGTGGTCCGAAATGCCACATCACCTAGGCTCGTCGAAAGCGAACATGCCTTCCAGATCGCCGTTCAAGCTGTCGTGCAGGACAACACCATCTTCGCGGAGCTTGACCTTCTTTCCGACGCACACCAACATCAACATGTATCCTTCCAGAATGCGCTCCGTGGACGTCCCCTATGCGCGGACGCTTTCGACATCAACATCTGCGACTTCGACGCACAGTATGCAGACGAGTGGGTTGTGGCTGGCTATCTCAAAATTCTCCGGAGGCTTTCCCAGCTCCGGCATGACCGTGGTGAACGGAAAGCGATCTTCCAGGTCGGCCTGTTGGTCATGAGTATGACAGAGGACACGCTCGCGCACTTCCTGGCTAGAGTGTACTCTTCCGATCTGGGCGATGTAACGCATACCATCTGGCTTTACCGGTGGACGTATACCGGTGACGATGGTCTGCGTAGAGAGCACTGGCGCGGCTTCGCTGCAGCGGACCATGCCATACAGTCTGACCGCAGGCCTCTTTCCGGCAGTATCATGCAGGAGAATCTTGAACCACCGCTCTGTTCTCCCGAGCTTGTCCCATACGATCCTGCGCATAGACCTCGCCGTAAAGGACAAACGGACCAGGACGAGATCGGACCACAGACGCCGCTTGACCGACCTCCGATACCATACGATCGTCCACCTAAACGCCAGCGTATCAGCTCGGTCGACCACTGGCACCTCAGCGATGACGAAGTCTTCCAGCTTGAACACCACCACATCCAACAGGACGTCATCTTCCGCCTCGCTCACAGCTACAGCAACAAAGAGATCTTCGAGCGCATCAACGCTGTTCGTCCGCCAGAGCAACGCATCAAGACTCCAAACGTCATCACCAAGCGACTGACGCACGCTTATGAGCTGGAGGCCAGGAAGCAAGGGCGGGAGGTAGATGAAATCCGCAGAGAAGTGGAGGCTGAGAAGAATGCGAGGGGTGTGAAGCACAAGATGAAGGTGGAGGTGGCGACCTACAGAGACAGGCAGAAAAGGGCTGAGAACAGAGGAAACGCGAAAGGAAGGGTAGAAGTGGGTGCGATGGGGTATGGCAACAGCTTCTGATGGCTTGCGGAGGAGCTCAAGGCAGCTGTAGAAATCGTGCCCTGTGTATGAGATCGATGGAAGTGGCACTGCTTAGCATCATCGTATGAGTCTCTGGTGATGAGCATTGCATCGCTTTGGCGCCTGACTAAAGCAAGCTCTCATCTGCAGAGCTAAGTCTTCTGTTGTCTTACACAGTATCAATGCCACTGTCAGCGACACGGTCATGTCCGGGCGAGTGCACATCCGAGCCAGAGGTACTTTTCATTGAGGAGAAGCAGAACGCTATCTCAGTAGCCGAGTCTCGAAACTGTCGTCCATCTCACCACACTAAACGAGCCTAGGAATGTAACGTGTGGCGTTGGAAACTTCTGTCTTGAAGCAGCCGCAAGCAGCCCAGACCGGCCTCAGCTCCAAGTCCATGTTTCGTCCTGGGCGGCCCGCAGAGACCACTTGAGCGAAGGTCCAGTCAAAGAGTACGTGGAATCCATCCCAGTGGTCTTCGTAACATGCCGCAGCGTCTGATCCTTGAGACCGGGTCGCAGGTCGTCAAGAGGACTTGTATCGGGAACCTTCTCCAGTAGTCCAGAGTCTATGTCCATGCGCAAGCGTCCTTGTGTCTGATCCGATGGTGGATGACTAGAATCTGCATAGCCTGGTAGTCTAGCGTACAGCTTCGGCATGTACGCTGTTCTGGTCTTTTGAACGAACCCCATACGCCGCCATACTATCAGGGTAGCCCACGGACGTAAATCCATTTGAGCGGCGGCGAGTTTTGCATTGTGAGCCGACAATTAACCCTGGAGCGGGATGGGGACGTAGGAGATCTTTAATTCATCAATGAACACTTACCGCTGAATCTCTTGTCGTTGAGCTTCATCGTAATAGCCAACTCTGGTCATTCTCTTCGTCCGTCAGAGCATACTGGCTGCTTTTGGGCGACATTGGTACGTGCACTCGTCATACCGACGATTGTGGGAGAGTCATAACGTGTGCTCGTTGATTTCCACTGCGTCTGCTGAGGCCTGCGAGATACCAGCAATGCTGTCTCTGGATATTCGCGTTTGTCAGCCTCTTCAGTCCCAAGATCTGTCAAGCCTGTTGATTGGCCAACTCGTCAGCTTTGCTTAGCGGTTTCGCCGTCCGTGGGCCGAACCTTGTGCAATCGAAGCTCCTCTCTTGACATCACCTGTGGAGTTTCACTCCAGCGGTCAAACACCCCCGCAGAGCGGCATGGCGGAGTTAACGGCGTAGACTACTTGTCGCCGTTGGTAATGTAGGTTCTCCGGTCTCGTCTCCCTCTATCATCTCTGCAAGATCTTTTCTGATTCGACCTGTCGTTGCTCTTTCATACCCTTCCCCAATTACTCGGAACTCAATCGAGAAAGGGAACGCCTCGTTCGACTTGACTACAACAGGAACACGCAAAGATGTCTGAAATGTTCACGCCGGCGCCGGCGCCGTAAGTATCTGGCGATTCGTACCGCTGTGAACGAGGGACGCTGACAGGGGATCGATCTCAGGCCAACAGAGCTTGGACGCTATCGAGTTCTTTCGGGAAGCGCAGGCATTCGCGTATCCCCATTGCAGCTGGGTGGAATGAGCATTGGCGAAGCATGGACCGGTATCCTTGGGTCCATGGATAAGAAGACTGCTTTTGAGTTGCTCGATGCTTTCACCGCCGCGGGAGGCAACTTTGTGGACACGTAGGTATACCCGGTCGCATTGCTCGATTGTACTGACCTTTTAACAGCGCCAACAATTACCAGAACGACGAGTCAGAGGCTTGTAGGCTTCATCAGAACGATATGTATCATTTGGGGAAAGACTGACGGTTCGGCAGGGATCGGGGAATGGATGAAGGAGAGGGGAAATCGAGACCAGATGGTGATCGCGACCAAGTTTACGAGCAGTAGGTCACACTTGAATAGCGTCCGACTGTCCACTCTGGAGCAGCACAGGAACCTTGCCAAGGACTCGGCCGTTTCACTCGCATCTCCAGATATGGGGGTGAACGAGACTAGCCCGAAGCTACGCACTTACAGCAAGCCTCAACTGATACAGAGCGTGTGAGGAAACATCTCCCTACCCTTACAGCGGTCACCTTCAACCTTGGCCAAGTCCATCGCAGCACCAAGAGAGTCACAGCCATCTGCGGGAGCAAAACACTAACCATGGCCGAGGACTGACTCTTTCACAGACTATGCAGGGTACAAGCATGGCAAAGGCTTCGGAAGCGTTAACCACTCAGGGAACCATAGACGCTCGCTTCATATGTCTCTTCGTGACTCTCTGCAGAAGCTCCAGACGGAATGGATCGACATCCTTTACGTCCACTGGGTAGATACATTTGTCAGCTGCCCGATCACCTCTCACTGACCACATATGTAGTGGGACTGGACTACATCCGTTGAGGAGCTCATGGACTCTCTTGACATCATCGTGAAGCAGGGTAAGGTCCTGTATCTCGGTATCTCCGATACACCCGCCTACATGTGAGAGTCATCGTCGATAACCCTAACCACCAATACGCACGCTGACACTGAGAAGCGTCGCTGCCTGCAACACCTACGCCCGAGCACACGGCAAGACACAGTTTTCCATCTACCAAGGACGCTGGAACGTCATCCTCCGCGACATGGAGCGTGAGATCATTCCCATGTGCCGTCACTTCAACATGGCCATCGCTCCATGGGACGCTATCGGCTCGGGACGATTCCAGACCAAGGCTCAGCTCGAGGAGAAGAAGAAGAACAACGAGAAGATTCGCGCCATGCTAGGTCCCCCCGAGCAGACCGAGAATGAAGAGAAGATCTCCGCGGCTCTGGAGAAGATCGCCAACGAGCATGGTGTCGCCTCGCCTACCGCAGTCGCGCTGGCTTACCTCATGGCAAAGGCACCCAACGTCTTCCCGATTGTCGGTGGCCGTAAGGTGCAGCACTTGAAGGATAATATCAAGTCGCTTGAAATTAAGCTGTCGACGAAGGACATCGAGTATCTGGAATCGATTGTACCTTTCGATGTGGGCTTCCCGATCAACTTCGTGGGCGAGGATCCGCATGTCACTGGCAAGGCCGGCATGATTGTTTCTGCTGTCGCGCCAATGTCATACGTTGTCAGGAGCCGTCCCATTGGTCATGAGTAGAAGTCAGGTCTTGCGAGGTTGGTAATGTAGCTCGACCTCATCGGACACTGTAGTCAGAGCGAAGGAATCGAGAAGTTATAATTTCTCAAGTTATGTACAACATCTTCCAAGCGCGCGCCAATGCAGCGCAAGACTCTATGTACAGAGTAGATCAATCCAACAACGCCGTCATCATCATAGTGGAGAAGGGCAGTCTTTCAGCTTTCATGCCACTCGGCCAGCGTCTTGTCTCGCATCAAAAGGCCCGCCCAATGTCACCAGCACTCCCTCCCTCACTTCCCTCCCCACTTCCACTTTCACTCCTTGCAAACGTAACACGTCTCGGCGTCGGGTGCTCTATTCTCAACGGTGAGCCGTGCGCAGAGCTTTCCTGACTTGCATGCTGTCGCGAGATCTGACTCGTGTGTGGCGAGCCGAGCTGAAACAGAGCCTGGAGTGCATCACGTTCAGCTTCGGCAGTCTGTGTGTCCGTTCGTAAAGGGCGCGGCCGTTCTGGACGAGTATGAGGTGTTGAGGGAGGAGACATGGAGTACTGTTGAGAAGAGTACGTGTGGAAGCCATTGGTGGGCTTGAGATCCGGAGCAGGCTGAAGACGTGGTGACGGGTCGTAAGGATAAGACTGCTGGTGCGAGAAGCCAGGGGCGAGGGCAGCGAACGAAGCAGAGTGGCGTTTTGAAGGTGGCGGTGCAGTGTCATCGTATGGTATGCGTTGAGCATCCGGACTGTAGATCGAGAGTCTAGCGGTGCCATTGCTCAGACCACTGCTCACTGGTCTTCGTGCATAGTCATGGTTAGGCATGCTGTACCTGTTGGGAGACGTCTTGGGTGCAGCGATGCGCTCTACCTCGGCGAACGTCTTGTGTTCGAGACCATGTTGGACTTTGACCATCGCATAGCCGAGACGCGTCTTCAGGCTTGCCGCCAGCTCGCCTGCTCTGCCGCCAGTGGACGACATCGATTCGGCTCGTGAGCGACCGCCACGAGGAATGATACCGAGGGGTGTGTGCGTTACACTTGGTGCATTCTTGACATGTCCACTTGCAGTTCTCTTTGTACCATTTGTAAGAGGCGAAGCAATATTCATCGGACTTGCCAAGAGCACATCCTCCTTCACCACCTGTACTTCTGGCGTCCTTACACGATGGTCGCCCGACTGCACATCAATGTTCCACCCCCCATACTCCTCATAGCTGGGCCGACTCGACGCAGGCGACGTGAAGTCGGTGTAGTCGGTGAGCTGCGACACGTTACTGCTACTCGTCTGCAGTCGCTGCACAACACTACATCTCGTGCTCCCATTACTTGTGATAGACTCTTGCGAGGCAGGAGCGGACGACAGCGAGTGCTGGTACCCGGGTGCGTGCAGGCTACGCGTCGCCTGCGGGGACACGCCTGTCGCAGGCTTTGCGCGGGTCTGCGTTATTGTCGTGGTGGGAGTGCGTGGTGGGTAGGTAGCGGTCGACATTCTGCGGTTGGTGTTGCACAGATACACAGTGCAGACGACTGCGTGACGGACTATTTCGCTTCTCAATCGTACATTCGGTTCGAGTCGGTGGGCGAAGGCTGGGTGGGATGATGACGCGGTTCTGCAGATGGCGACGGCGGCGGCGACGCGATTGAGAACGCAATTTTGGCGCTGTGACTTCGAGACAAATTGGACACGATCGCGATGATACAGAAGCGTGAAATGCGACATAGCCACTCTCCCAGTGGCCCTACGTGGATAGATACTCGGATACTTCACTTACAATTCTGCGCCTTCCGTCTAGAGTGCAATGGTCACGTTCGCTCTTGCCCCACTTGCGTGTCAAGTTCGCGTGTGATCCATCTAAATGGCGGCACGAGCGCAGAGCATTGAGCATTGATAACGAGATTAGTGACACATGGGATGGCAATGAAGATTCTGTCATGTCCATAGTGGCTGGATTGTATTTGCGACTGATCTTGCGACCAAGATATTCACTATCGATACTGCGGCGTCCACTGCACACCCGAGAAAGCTCTCGGGGGCGCTGCGGCAAGCCCTCCAATCTCGCTCTCGTGCTCCTCCGCCGTCCGATGCACGCCCATCAATGCATCTTTGCATCGAGCCAGATCTCGCATCATACGTTGTCGCTCTTCGCTCTTGGACGAGCGTCCTCCGAGCCGAGCCAGCTGACGCAGCAGAGCAGTGACCAGAGCGACCTTCGTGTTCTGCGCGCTGGCGAGAGATCGCGGTGGGTCGATAATAGCGTTGTAATTGAAACTCAACGTGTGGGCAGGATACCGCTGAAGTGAGGTCGAAGCTGGTGTGGTAACTGAGTAGATGCCTTGCTTGTACCCAAGCCATCTCGCTAAGCCCTCTATCTCAGCCGGACGGAGAGTATGTGACATTGCTAGTATGATGCAAAGCTGCTCATTCGCTGCCAATGCGTTTACACTGTCTTCTGACAGCGCTTCAAGCTTGAGCACGAGTGCGGTGAAGTCGAACTTTGCAATGTCGAATGTGATAGGAGCGTTGGCGAGCAGGACAGGCTGATACTCTCGAAACATCTGCTTGCATACCAGCAGAAGTCCCGGTGCAGCACTACTTTGCTTAGGCCGGCGTTTCTTCGAAGTGACTAGAGTCAAAGGAGTGATATCGGCCAGGCGCTCATAGACGGCATTCCGCAATTCGGGCGGTAGCGCGAGCAGCGGTGATGTAGTCGTCTTCTCGTTTGATAATGTCAAGGGTGACGAAATGCTATCATTGCGATCACTCTGAGATGGATCCTTTCCACCAAGTCGTAATCGTCGCATCAGATTGTCCATTCCTTATGCGTCTATCAAGGTCAGCCGCTGAATCGTAAGATCCGTATCTTGGGGACGCTTATCGCCTACCTTGAGTCGATGAGGTTATGTCTCGGCGCCAATGCTGCGGTCAGATCTCGCCAGACAAGAGCTTGAAGTAGATCAAGGCAGGTGCAAGCCGCACTACCCTGCAAGATGCGGGGGTCCAAGGTCACGCGAGCTTTAGCCGCCGCACTTCACGTGCTAGAGTCTGGGCCGGTCTCATATAACCGGGTCCTGCTGTTCAGTACATTGGACACATTTCCATCTCCAATGACTGCAAAGAATAACTAGGGGAGACTCAGTCGACACCCTCAGTTGATCTTACCAACGCCTCTCAAGCTGAGGTACACATCAGTACCCCAACCAAACAGACTTTGTACGGCAATGCCACCGCCAAAGTACCCGGCATACGCTCGTCCAAGAGGTAGTCCATAGCCTAGGCCAGCTAGACTACTGCCACCTGCTGCGCCAGCAGAGAGCATGTCGAGTGCCGAAGGCCCAGCGTCAGTGCCGGATGTCTTATCATTGATTTCGTCTTCGTTGAAAGTAGTGAAGCCATACTCCCACAGCTTCGTGTGATTCTCGGGGCTGATTCCACCGCCTCGGTCTCGTATGCGGATTGTGACGCCCGGTGAGCTACAATCCAGTGGCTGTATGTTTGCACTGGCACCCGGCGGGAGCTTCGTGTTCGACGCAGCGTCTGCCGTGCTGGTGTCGTGATCGGCGACGCTATTGATTGCGGAGCTGCCCTTTTCCATAGCACGCTTCTGCTCGGCACGCCAGTCCTCGTTCTCTGGCGCCGGCGCAATGGTGATGTCAATCGGCTCCTTCTCCATTCCAGCCTCGATCGTAGCACGGAAGGAGTTCTTCAGCAGCTCTGTCAAGATGTACTCCAGGTGCATTGGAATATGCGCAATCGTCGTCTCGGGATCGCCGCTCAAAACCACAGTCGGCCTGACGCCGTACTTCAGCTCACAGATCTCGCCCACGGTAGCTTCACACCTTCGGATGATCTCTGCAGGCTTCAGTGCAGTGTCAATGACACCAATGTAGGACGATTGCTCGGTCGTCTCGTGATGATCCGATAATTCAGCGTGAGCCTTCGAAGAGAAGTGCAACGCAATGTGCTGCTCGGCGATCAATCTTGTGCCGATCCTGGCTCTCAGATGCTCGTCCAAGAACCGCGTAATCTGCTCCGCACTGATGTACTTCCTTGCCTCCAGGAATCCTCTTGCCAGCACCGCGATCGTATTGCTGTGCGTCTCTACCAAATCCGCCATGACTTCTGTGAATTTGATCTCATCCTGCAGGGTCTCGATGTGGCGCTCGGCGTATGGCAGGAGCGTACTGAGACTGTGGACATAATTGTTGTGGATCTGCGACACGTTCGGGTTCGCAACTACGATGTAGGGCAAAGCTCTGAGGCTCTGTATGCGGTGTGCTAGACGCGATGGTAGAATGCTGAGCGTGAAATTGGCGCTCTTGAGCAATTGCTCTGTGGACAAAGGCGGACGTCCGTGACTACAGAGGTCTGCTAGTGTCAATGCATGTAATGGCTTCGAGGCCAACTGCTGAATTGCTCCATCCGTCACCGTTGCCGTCTGTATGCCGCGTTTCTTGTTTGCTCGTCCCACGAGATGGGCGCCGCCATGTCGACGAGTGGCTGCTCTTGCCGCGGCCAATATGAGCATCACATGCAGGCAGATAGCGGGAGCAGAACCATGAGCTTAAGATGGAATGACCTGGGCAGAGTTAGACTGCTATCTCAGCAGGGTGCTGCCTCGAAGTCACAACATTCATTCACTTCTCGAACGCCAAGTAAAAGCTTTGACTCTCAGAACATCGGAGCAATTCGACTTGCTGTAAATCACTAGCACATATATTACCGAATTACAGACACGCGCACGAATCTGTCAGGCGACGTGAAGTGCTTGAGTGCATAGTAAGCTACTTGCGGTGAGCTGGCATTGTTAGCTGCATGGAAGCTAGAAGGAGCTGCTTCCTCTCCCAGCTTCCTCCTTGAACTTACTCTTTCCATCTTCTCCTCCATTAGACTCGCCTCGAACAGCCATTGGAGTAGAAATATTTGGAAGAGCATCAACAGATCTCCCGCAATCATATCAGCACCCGCTACGTCACACCGCTCAATATCTCAATCTTCAAGATGCATTCTACTTGCCCGAAGTGCTCGGCCACGATCGCCGGTGGGTCGAAGACATGCAGCTCTTGCGGAGCGGTAAGTCAACGTCACAGAAGTCATGACCATCCGATTGATTCCCAGGACTGATCTCGGCGCTAGAGTTGCCCGAATTGAATGACCAAGTATCTGTGAGAGGTTGACGGGACTGAATCGGGGACGGAATTCTTGTTAGAAAGGAAGCGGGTTGAGAATCAAGACTCATATGATGCATCACGAAGACTATGGCGAGATCGGCGAGTGGGCAGCGAAGTTGACGATGATTTGATGATCGACTGTGCATTACAAGTTCCACGTACCGCTGAACGCTCACTTTCAACGTCCGCTTCCTCCGTCCTCGCGGACAAGTCCGTCTTTCCATTGCATAAATGTCGCCTGAACGCCGCACCAGCCCGAGACCTCCATGCCGCCCACCGGCCGTGTATGCACCTTGCAGGGACGTCGCCCACTGAATACGCCCTCGCTCACTCCGCCGGACTCCTCGCTAAGACGTAACGCTATGATCCATGGAAAATGACGCCTGAGGTAACTATGTCAAGTCGAAGTTGCGCATTCGACGATATGCCGTGGGATAATGCCTTCGCCGGCCATTAGATCGCGAGACGCTAATCTTCACATCGTGTAATCAGGTTGCCTGCCGCATGATCTGCTCTGATCCATGTCAGTGCTGCCGCCCACAAGTGAAGGAGTCGGCCTGCCTCACGCTTCTCTGAGCAACCCTTGCACGCCTTGTACTTGCACTCCGTGCACTCGAAGATGATCCAATGCGGCCCTGAATGGCATCGATTACAATTCCAAAGTACTATCGTCGTGTTCGATTTTATTGTTTTGAAGGTGTGCTGGCATTCACCGGGCTTTGCCATCGCGACTGCATAGTATTAGCGGCAGGCCTTGGTGGTGCGCAGCGATCTCGAGCTTGTACGTACTGAAAGTGCCTGTCTCGGCCACAATGGAGCTCGGTCGAAGGTTCTGCTGAATCTGCTGTGTCGTAGCTTCCGCAAGGCCTAGCTTGCAATGAAGATCAGGACCTTGATGTAGATGGCTGGGTCAAGAAGCCTGAAAGGAGGAGCCAGATGCCGAAGTAGTCTTACTATGTAAGATCGAGTCGCGACAGTGAAGTCGAGTAGCGATAGCAATGTCGAGATGATTGTGAACGAGTGACGCTTCCCGATGTACTGAAGTTAAGTAGGGTGATAGCGAGCCCACCGAGTCTATATACTGCGCAGTGACGAGATGAGGAAGAAAATAGCAGAGCACAGATGGGGAAGATGCCTTTCTTATGCCACCACCAGGCTCTCAGCCAGTGACAGGCCTGACACACAAGCCTCTGAAAGGAGAGGAGATAGTGATAGGAAGCAGCAACAAGGCAAGACTCAGTGGTACCATGGAGGGCTGCAGACGATGCGACACGCTGGCCCTTTTCTCTCTCATCGTCAGCCATCTGAGACTAAGCCGGGCGTGGCTTCTGCGATCCCGCCGCCGCGGAAGTGGGTTGCGATCTACTGCTGGCTTAATGCTTGCGGTAGGGCCAGATAGATGACCCCTTCGAGCGATGGTGTGCGGGCGGGAGGCGCCTCTTCGAACGATGTCTTTTTCCAGAAGCTGCGCGTCGACGTTAACGGCGTGAGATGGCAGGGGGGGCGATCTGCGGAGAGAATCGCTGCACAGAAGCCGGGTTTTGGCAAAAAGAACAGGCCTTGTCATACACTTCATCGCATCTCTGTGCCGCTTACCATTCCTCATGCTCAAAGTAGGCCAAACTCATCAATTGCATCTACGAGGCCTGCCCGGCTGATTGCATGTACCCCATCCGGCGGCTCGTGACGAGATGATTGAGATCGTATCGAACAGATGGCTCGACGGCGACCACCCAACCGGGAGCCTTGCATAACGCCACGAGCCGCCTTGGAGCCGTCTTGCCAACTGCCGCGCCAATGGCATCTCCCGTGATCACCTACACCATTGTGGCAGAGACAGAGATATGACTGCTCACGAAGCGCTCCTACACCTTCACGAAGCTGCTAGTAGCCCACTGCACTGCAACGTCGTAGAGATGGCGTTAGAAGCATGATCGCGTGGCGCTGATCTGGAGTCTTGCGTAACACACCCATCACCTTCGCATTCCATGAACCATCGTGCTGCACAAGGCGCTTAACAAAGACATGAAGTCGAGGAAGTCCAATTCCGGTCGTGCAGCATCAAGAGGCACGCGCATTGACAGCTTCCCTGCGCGCCGGCCCTGAGACCACAATCCCACCGACCCGGTTTTTTGCAAAGATCACCTGGAGCCGCACCTAAGCTTGCGCAACGGTCCAGGGCACCATGCAGGCGTCCGCCGCGCTGCGCTTTAGTTCGCAGGCTGCTACCACCGATTGACTCGCGCCTGCAGCGACCTGTTCCCTGGGACTCTGGTGAGATGCGATGGGTAACGTTACGTGGTTGTTCTAGGTATTGTCTGGCAACGTGCCCGAGTCGTGCAGCTTGGTCACGGAGATCTGGTGTGCTTACGATAGCTAATATAGAATGCTTTGCTGGGAATCAAGCATCGATGCGGGACTCGCAGCGCGCGCTACAAACTCGACGGCGATGCTGCATTGTTACAGGCGCGATTACCTCTCCGGGGTGGACGTTCAGCAGTAACCTACCCTCGAAGATCATCTCCATGGAGCTTGTCATCCATGGAGAAGCTTCTCAAGGCGTATCTAGCTTGTTACACCACAACGAATCACGCACGAACATCCCCGGTCGTGTTACGATACTAATGAGCGCCTTCTTCATGATGGTGAATCGCGAGCGCACTCTCAACATTATTAACGACTGACCACCATGTCTGTAGCTATGCGCCGAGCGAGCATCTCCCTCCATGTCAGTGGCTTGCCCGGCATACCTCGCCCATGTGCCTCATATGACTGGATCATCGCCGTGGCGCTGGTCAACGGCTGTCGACAAGCGCCGTTGCGTTACATGACGATCGACCCGACCTTTCATGCACAGGCACCACTTCCGCGGTACGGTAAGACAGGGCAAGCCTCTAGGTCAGTCACCCTCCTGAAGCACATCCACACTAGCCTATGGGCTTCCTTCCTTTCTCCAACTCTTTTAGCCACACCACCGACGCCTCACTCGGCGGATGTCACGTTTCACCGTGTGGCATATCGGAGCTTCGAGCCGGCTGTGTAGCATTGCACAAAGACAGTCCGCTCATGGCGCTTGTGGGCGCTTGATGTTGCCGGTGTCACGACGTTGCACCTGGCATTGCGCAATCCCGGATGCTAATGCAGGTACGGTGTCGTAGCCAGGCCGGCGGTTGGGCGGAGAGCAGTGGGTCCGGCGTTCATCATCAGCGAACGAGTCTCGCTGAGAGGAAATGGCTGAACAGGTCCCACGCTGCAAATGACTTCTGGCTCTGGTGTCGCGGAGGACCGCGAGTATCGCGGAGCGCTATCGAACTGAGGCGGTGACGAGGATTTATGGCATAGCTGCCACGAAGGACTTTCTTTACACCATCTGTCCCGCATGCCAGGTCGCCTTCCTGGTTCCTTGCTATTAAGCAAAAAATCGCAGAGCTCGTGTGCTTTACCGCCCCAGGCAATACATGTAAGTTACTCCAGACGCAATCGCCTGACGAAAGAACGTCTTGGCATGAATGTGGGGGGAGTTCCCTCACTTCTCGCATTGCATAGGCATAACTTTCGATCCCATCCACGACCATAAGATGCGCAGGTGAACTTGTCACTGTGACGTTGCCTGTCAAGTATCTGCAATCGTGAACGCTCACGCATCGGCGACTGCGTCGACATTGCGCCCTTCGTGTACTCGTTGAGTCACGCTGTACAAAGAGAGCAATAAGTTGTCGAATCATTCCATTCTGCTGCCTGCTCTTCGTCTTTCTTACACCGAGACACTAAACTTGTAGACAACATTGGGTAGATCGTAAGAAATTTGCTGGCACTTACGCTCAAGATGACGAACAAGAACGAAGCAGATCGACGGCCTACAGTCTTTCATGCTACTTGCGAAGGTCAGACCGGTCCATGTCAAATCCTACCAGAAAAGCTCTAACGGTCACCCAGACATCCCCGAACTCCTCGCCATGATCAACGAGCTGGCCATCTACGAAAACCACGCCTCATCAGTCACAGCCACAGAAGAGTCCCTGACCCGTACCCTCACCCTCGCTCCATTCACCCAAGAGAACAGCGGCTACGCTCGCACCCTGATTCTCCGCCTCCCCACCAATCCTACCATCTCCTCCGACACTCCCAGCGCGGTCGCCGGCTTCGCTCTCTACTTCAACAACTACAGCACCTGGCGCGGCAAGCAAGGCATCTACCTCGAAGACTTGTTCGTGCGGCCACAGTATCGGAAACGCGGGTATGGGAGGGTATTGATACAGCAGCTGGCACGGCTGGTAGTAGAACAGGACGGAGGGAGGTTGGATTTTCAGTGTCTGGCGTGGAACGAGCTGGCGTTGGGGTTCTACAGGGGACTGGGATTGCAGGTCTTTGATCAGTGGGTTAATGTTAGGGGCGATGGAGAGGGGTTGAAAGAGCTGGCGGGACTGGAGTTAGGGGCGAATGTGGTGGATTGAGTGAGAAATCGGAAAGCGTTTGACATGCGCACTACATGTTTGAAAACTGAGCGAGCTGAAGGCCATCCGCGTAGGAGGTAAGACACTCTAGATCGTTCTGCGATTCAGGCTTCAGCGCATCTGCATATTGAGAGAAACAAGCAATGTATAAATTCATATTCTATGCACTGCAGAACTTGTCAATCTCCTCTCCTCAGCACAATACGACCATGACGTGGCGACAAAACATGAACATCGACCCCAATCTGACTAACACAGCTCCTCCAGCTGGCCGCAACCATATGTTCTTCACGCTTTGTTACCACGACTCCGCAAGCGCACGAGTCCTCTGCATCTGTTACCCGCCAGGAACTTCTGCCTCGGGAGCCCTACAGGCAGAGCTAGCCCAACGGAACCTCTATGGCACGCCGGTGTGGCATTACCCAACCGACAGTCACGAGGAAGTAAGCGGTCTGGAGGAACTTGACACGATCCCGGAAGCGCTACGAGAGACGCTTCTGGGTTTGCATCTAGAGGACCCCGAACCGGAGTCTGAGGATGATGATCAGCTGGCGGTGGCGAATCGGACAACGCCTGAGGAAGATGACCAAGCGAAAGCCGAGAACGGGCGCGAAGAGATTTTGTATGATTCCGACGAGCCGGCCGACTACGTTCGAACACCCGTCAGGACGAGACGCACTGATCGTGGGCGAGAGCGAGATGCTGCGGAGGAGCCTGGTGAGCAAAATCTGCCGAATGATAGATTACTGCGGAGGGACAGAGTTAGGAGTGGTAACGGCCGGCAGCGAGAATTGGAGGGAGCGCCTACTCATGCATCAGCCTACGAAAGCGCCTTGAGGCTCTTGAATCCTGCGCTGTTTGCTGAGCCGGATAGACAGCGAGCACAGTTCGCTGTGGAGCGGAACGAGAAGACAAATCTGCCTCATGAGAGACTATCGCGGAGCGGTAGCTTGATAGCCAGTGGATACGGGAAGACAGCGCCGGCGGGAGCATCTACTCGTGCATCAGCTTACGAAGGCGCCTTGAGGCTCTTGGATCCGGCGCTCTTCGCTAAGCCGCGTTCACCACAGGCCGTGTCTGCTGCTTGCAAGCGGAAGACCACGCCGGTGCAGCAACGTGGGGGCGGGAATCAGAGATTCAGATTCTCGGATAGCACGCGAGGGAAACGGGACAGTGACGAAGAGGAAGCGGACTACCAAGAAGAAGTGAGAGAGCATGAAGGCATTGAAAATGATAACGATCCCGAAGTCGCTCCTTCTGCAGCGAGGGAAGTGATTGAGATTGGCAGCTCTCAGTCAGATGAGAGCAGCGAGGAAGAGGCTGCGCCTGCGTAGGAGAACGAGAGGGAGGTGGGCGATGATACAGTACTTCCACGGAGGGAGAGTCGGTGGTGCAGAGTCTACTCCCTTGAGCCCTGCGCAACAAGCCACTGCTGCAGGTGGGAGAGTTGACTGTTCTCATAATCAGCGTCCGAACCCAAACCACCCCTTCTTCCTCTCGGGCTCTTTCTTCTCCTCCACCGCATCAACTTCCATCTTATCACTCTTCGTCTCTTTTGCCGAATGCTGCCGACCGGGGTAATCCACATAATTCCACGCGACGTCCAGAAACAGCGGCTTCAGCGGCACAGGCTGGAGTGTCGGTGGGTAAGTGACCAGATTGAGCAGATCAATCTGCGTTCCCAGAGTCGGGTAAGCCTTGAGATCGTGGATGAGAAGTGCCGCAGAGGCGGTGTTCTTGGCAGCTGCACTCGCGGAGTCATCTTCGAGCTTGCGGAGCTCGACGAGGGCGTGTGTGCGGGAGAGCTTGCTGGTGATGTGATCCGTGATTGTGGAGATGTTGGTTTTTGTGAGGTCCAAAGTCAGTGACGCATCAGTCTCTCCAGCCTTGCCTGCGTCCTTGGGTAAAGTCGAGCCGATATGGTCTTGTGCCCGCTTGAGCAGTGCGAGGGCGTTCAGATGGTTTCCAAGCAAGCTGTGCGAAGTGGCGATGTTCACGCACTTCAGCGCCCGGAAGTACGCACTCTTCGCGTCCAGCTCTGCTACGAACGTCTCATCACGCATAGCACCACGCAGGTCTTTGACAGACTCGATGGATTGTATCGTAGCATCGTACAACACCACTCGTTCGCGCAGACGTGCTAGCTTGCGTGATCGTGCCTCTGGCTGCACCGGGTATGGCGTTCCGTCCTTGCGCGTGCGTTTCGATTGCTTCTGGACATGTGCTGGGAAGTCGAGGCCATCGCGATCGCCGATGAGGACTCGATTTCGACCCACGCGCCATGATACGAGATCGTAGTTGACAGCAAGGCTTGTGACACGCAGATCCTGCATGCGGGAGTCACCCTCGTCCACCCGCTCCTTTTCGAGCTCGTCCGTGGCATGCTTCGCGGCATCTGCTGCGTCCTGCGATGCAATAAGAACATCGTCATACGCTGCGGCCTTGTCTCTCGAGCTCGCACTGGGATGCTCAGCCAGGTATGCCCGCAGCCGGGCCTCCGCAGTCGCCACACTCGCTAGTGCCTGTCCGATCGAGGAGTCCACGATGTTCGCCTTCCGCCCTCGCCACTGCACACTGCTCGGCGCTTCGACCACATCTTCCATCTTCGTGTCTCCATTCGTCTCCGTGACAGGCTTATCCTTGAACGCCCACTGATCAACACTCTCCACAGCCCTTACCAACTCTGCGTCCTCCTTGGGAAAATATTTGCGCGCAACAGTATTGACAGCCACACTCCTACTCAATCCCGCCTGATATGCAGCATACCTCAGCGTGGGATCCACAGTATCAGCCAACAAGTCCCTATACACGCCCTTCCCCTCCTTGGCCAGCAAAGCCGCATAGACCACTCTCGCCTCACTCCACGCCTTCACACAACCCTCCCAGCTTGTCTTCCCTTCCTGGCCCTCTTTCTTCTCACCTCCAGCCTGCCGCTCGAAAGCCTCGCTGCCCCTCATGCTCGCCGCGTAAGCCCTAGCTTCAAGCACGTCTCGCGTCTCTTCCCCCACCTCCTTCACCAGCTTCACAGCCTCCTCCGCGTTCCTCGTAGCTTTGACAAGCTTACTCAGCACCTCCTTCCTCGTGCTGCCCTTCAAGCCACCTTCATGCGTGGCTTTCATGGCCATTGCATGGGCCCAGGCGCGCTCAGACAGCAGCAGTAATAAGTGGACGAACTCATGATTCGACTTGACATCTGCAGCTGTGATGGACTTCTTGGAGAACTTCTCGCGCTTTGGCGTCGTGCGGCCGAGTCGCTTGCGGAGGGCGAGGATCTGGCGGGAGAGTTGGGAGCGGTAGGCGGCATAATCGGCGATAAGGAGGGCTTGCCGCTTCGTGGACAGGAAGGTCGTGATGTCCATGTTGAACGACGTGACGGATTATCAGACAAGAAGTCGCTGTGGAACACACGAACAGTCGTCTGGCGTGTACCTCAGTGGTCTGGTGGCATAGAATTTGAGGGAGTGGGGTATCGAAAATCTTAATGCCTGAGGCACTTATAATCAACGAGGACGGCGACGACATGATGAACTCATTCGTCAGCCCCATATTACGAACGCATATCGTGTCATAATCCTTCCCTCCCCCAGTCCGTCGGCTCATCACTCATGTCAAACTCAATCCGTCGCGCCTTCACGATGTCCTCATGTCTCAGCACCGGCCTCGTCACCTCCCTCCCATCGACCCTCAATCCCTTCACAAATGCCTTCGTCTGTGCACCCGGTGCACTGATAATCACCTCCCTCTCTTCACCTCCCTCACCTCCGGTAGTAGCTCCAGCTGGCAAATTGACCCTTACCTCCTCAAAAAATGGCGCTCCCACAGCATACTCCCCACTCGCCGCATTCAGCGGATAGAACCCCAATGCCGAGAAGAAATACCACGCGCTCATCTGTCCCAAATCCTCGTTCCCACTCAACCCAGAAGACGTCGCGTTATAATTCTCCGCCGCAATTTGTCTGGTTAAATTGGCAGTGAGGTTCGGGTACCCTAGCGCGGAGTACAGATACGGCGCGCGGTGGCTAGGCTCATTGGTATGATCGTTCTGGCCTGTGGAGAAGTACTCGTCCAGCTTCACTTTCATGGCTTCACGGCTGCCAAAGAGAGACGCGAGGCCGTCAACATCATGCATCACGTTGAACGTGTAGATCCAAGCGTCGCCTTCGGTCCAGCCGTACGTGGCGTTGGCCCAGGAACCGTTGGCGTTGCGGGATTGCATGAAACCTGTTGCATTGCTAAAGAGTTGGCAGTAGTTGTTGCTTCGCTCGAAGAGAAGGGCAGCAGTCTCATTCTCCCCCGCGTGTCTGGCGACGACCCCAGCGGCGTAGTCGTCAAATGCGTAGTCTAGTGTTCTGCTGCCAGCCTCAGCCCACTTCACTGGTCGTTGGGCACGTAGCCTTTCTCCATGTATGCCGTCAATCCCGCCCGGACTTCCATGGGCGTATAGCCTTCGCGATCATAGTACAATAACTCCTCATCCCGTTCCGGTGGCTCGAAAGCGTTCTTCTTCACCGCGTCCCACGCCTTGCCAACATCGAAACCCGTGAACCCTCGTTCCAGAGCATTCGCAATCACAGCATCCACATGCGTACCGATCATGATGTTCGTCTCCACGACATTCGCCCACATTGGGAGTCGGCCACTATATCCGTAGATTTTGAGCAAGCTGCGCATCATACTGTTCACTCGCTCTGGCGCAAAGAGAGTAAGGAGACTGTGCTCCGCGCGGAAGGTATCCCAGACGGACCAGGATTGGTAGTAAGAGTCGTTACCACTTTGTACGGAGTCTGTGTAGCCTTCGTACCAGGTTCGCAGACCGCCCGTAATGGTGTGGAGAGGTTCGGAGAAGTCTGCAGGGTATTGTAGGGCGTGGAAGAGGGCTGTATAGAAGATCGTGAGCTGGTTGTGGGCCGTGGAGGTGGTGTTTGCGCCTTTGATGGCGACGCGGGAGAGCTTCTCGAGCCACGCTTCTTCGAGATTCTGTACTGCAGTGTCGAAGCTCAGCGAGGATGGGGCTTCAATATCGAGATTCCGTCGTGCTTGGGCGATATTGAGGAAAGAAACGCCGGTACGGACTTCGACTCGAGACTTCGAGGCCGAGAAAGTCACGTACGCGCCTAGATGCTCGCCGGTACCTTGCGTCCGGTTTGCGGTCAGGTTCGAGCCATGCGCTATACCATAGGACAGGAAAGGCTCCGAGAAGCGGGAGACGAAGTAGCCACTGGAGTTTGGTGCGCGATGGGGACCTAGAGCGTAGTCCTGACGCTGTGGATTGGAGCCAAAGACTTCACGGTTGACCGGGTCGATGTCTACGTAGCCAGTCCAATTCTGGCGCGTAGCTTGGATGAAGACGTGAGGGTTGACTGTTACTCCTGCCGCCGTCAACAGATCACCATGCTGTGGGAAGTCGACGCGCAAGTGGCCGACGTGAGACGAGGCCGTCATTGCGACTTTGATGATGCCGTTTGATGTCGTCGTGCTGCCAAATGTATCATAATTCGAACCCGGAGCGCCGTGCTTTGGTTTCTCGCAGTTAGGGCCGGCATCATTCGTGCCCGGACGCATCTCACCGTTCCCGTGAGAGTGATCTCGAGCACCTGGACCACCTCTCTCATCTCGTCTCACCCTCCCATTGGCGCCCTCGCTCACCTCCTCCGGCACCTCCTGCGCTCCACCCGGCACAGGCGAATGCAAGTCCTCCATCAGATCAACCCCTCCAACAACCGGCAAACCCTCGACCTCAACCTCATACAAGAAAGCCTGACTTCGTTCCCACAATTTGCGCCGTCCTCTGTCCCCAAACCAAGGCTTCACCTCCCCAACACCAGGCACCAGCACGAGCTGCCCGCTCTCACCCATCCAGATGGCGGGCTGATGCGTAGCCTGGAAGCCATGTAAATATGCATCATCGAAGGAATAAGGGCATTGAGAGATGAAGTTCTCTCTTGTCTGTGGAGTCCAGCGCGTCATGGCAAAGGGCGGAGCCACAGACGGTATCATACCGCCGTTGCTATTGGGAGAGGGGCCAGAGGTGCCGACTAGGGGGCTGACATGTTGGAGGACATTTGGTGGTGTACGAGAAGCTGATATGAGTAGTAAAGACGTAAATGAGGCGAGAGTGAAAGGACGCATGTTGGTGATAGAGGTTGGGATGAGGGAGTGTAGGAAAGACTGTGCTTGTTGAGAGGCATACGACAGTGCCATGAGAGCCTTTACTGGTACTTAGCTTACATGTAGACCATTTCACTGGTGTTGCAGTGCGAATCCGTAAGATGGCATCCGTGGTGCGGGGAAAGAATGATGTTGCATCGCACTCCACCTCACAAACGCATTGCGTATTCATCTGCACCGAACTCTCGATGTCAGCTGTAGGCTTCAATGGTGGTGTTACCTACCGAGCGACGGAAATCGAGCTTGCTGGTGGCTCTGGGGTGAAATGCACCACTGCTCGGAACAGCTAGATCTGGTGCGTCTTTGTTTCTGATACACAAAAGTCCTGTCAGCTGTCCACAGGTTCTTTCTTGATCTCAACAGGCGGCGGCGACTCGCTTGACCGGTTCGTCTCATCGCTCCCCGTCGAAGATCCTGTGCTCAGCTCACTCGTCCTTTTTGATAGCGTTAACGGTGAAGGCACCTCAGGCACGGCTTCCGCAGCCGACAGCCTACTCGAGCCCGCATAGCTACCGACCTTCTTTGGTCGCCTGCCAGATCCTATGGAGCTTGGTAGGCCAGCAGAGGACGCCGAGCTGCCTCTTCGCTTGGCTTCACGATCGCTCGCGCGACTGTCCGTACGTCTATGTGTGGGTCGGCCTTCGTTGTCAGTGACTGGTGTTGCTGAGCGGGATGAAGAGCGTGAGTGGGCTTCAGGGCGAAGCGCGCGCTGCTTCTCGTCCACTCGATGGGCGATCGGCTTCTCGCGTAGCGCCAGCTTCTCCAGATCTAGTTGCCGTCGACTCTTGCCTCGAAATGCACCCCAATGCACATTCCGCCACCCTCGCCATCCAGTCCACCACAGCCAGCCGCCTTCTCGTCTTGCAACTTCGCGCCTTCGTAGCTTCACCACTCTTCTTAGCTCCGCACGGCGATGGTTTTCGCGTTCCCAGTACTCGCCCCTCCAATTCTCCCAGCCCTCGCGGAAATCGGGACTGAATGGCTTAGGCAGTAACAGTACCTTCAACACATCCCCGGCAGGCGCAATGTCCTCCTCAATCAGCCCATGTCGTGCAGCGTGCGCATTCCACATGTCTGCCTTTGCACTCATCTCTATATCTTTTGGCAGAACTTGGAAATTCACTCTCTTACTCTCGCCCCACCACCCCGCTCCAACCCAGCCTAACAATTCACTCAGGAAGCTGCCTCGCACAATGATGATCTTGAGATTGAACTGTCGTAGACCGCGATTGGAGGTGGAGACGAATTTCCGGGGCCAGCGCACGCCGCGCTCGTACATGCCTGTGGCGTAGAAGAGACATGCTGTCACCACTCCCCCGCCCCAAGCCAATTTGTAGGTCGTCTCAAGGACCCAGTACACGCTGCCCCCGACACCTGAGCCATCCTCGCGCGGCCGGAAGAAGAGGAGCCAGGTGAAGAGGAGGATCCAAGCACTCAGCACCGTAAGCAGTAGTAAATGCAGTCGTAAGCGAGCGCGGAGACTTAGGTATTGCAGCCGGAGGGAGGACTCGAGGATCAGAAGATTGAGGTAGATTTGCGCCGGGGAGGAGGGGAGGTTGTCGCGAGGATCGCTGGGGGAGTGGGGAGCGGTTGGGGAGGTATTTGCGGTGGCGCGGGCGGACTGGGCGACTTGGGTAGGCGATATGTTCGGGGGTGGTGCGCCTTTCACGAGCTGGTCGAGGTTGTTGCCGGACATGGCGGTGTTGGTCCTGCGGGCTTGGGCGCGATCACGGCATGATCTCTGTTCGTCGCCCACGATTCCACTTCACAATGCAACCCTCTTTCTCTCACGGATGTGGTGAGTGCAGATTGCTAACTTCTCACCTCGAACAGTGCCCATGTTTAATTCCCCATCGGCACCAACCTCCCTCCGAGCCCCGCCCGTGCCTGAGACCCTGCATCACAGCAAGTCTCGCACTCAGTCTCCCATTCCGTCATCTCGCAGTCACCCGGGATAATTAGTCTGCCTAATGGCGCCACCACCGCCCCGGACGATAGCTAAGTCCGCTCCGCCTGCGAGAGAGCACAGTGACATATAGACTGCGTGTGGGCGCCATTGAAGGCTGCCCAAATCATTAACGCCCACCACGTCTCTGAAGCTGCGCTCTCCCAGCGCCTCACTCCTTGCATTGCCCGCAGCCATACGGTCTTCACTGTTTGTCGCTGCTCTCCTTTCACTATCGAGCCTAGGTAGTGCGACAACATCGTGCGCGGCAAATCGCCACCAGTCCACCATGGCCTCAGCTGGATCAGATACTGGTGGCCAGAAGCCCATGCTGGCGAGACACCGAGTAAAAGACGATGCCTCGAACGCGCCGACTGGTCATGTACCACCTCGAGCTCAACCCGGCTATTTCCCGCTTGGCTATAAGGAGGGCTTTTCACAGTGGTGGGCTGGTCTCTCGCCCGCAGTGACAGAACACAAGGTTCTGTCCTACGTGCCCTACCTGCAGAAACCACCCACCCACACCCAGACCGGCAGCGCGCCCCCAAGCGTGAAAGACATGGACATGAGCCTCGACTCATCCAAAGAAGCAAAGCCAGTACGTACAACTAGCATCACCGACCCTTACGGCCCCCGACAATGGCACAGCGAACTCGTCCAGCTCAGCGGCAAGAACCGCGCTCTCAACGAGTTCAGTGTCACACGCCTGGATGAGCCTGTAGAAAATAACCTTGTAATGCTCCACGGCTACGGCGCCGGCCTCGGCTTCTTCTACAAGAACTTCGAAGCCCTCTCGCGCCTCCCAAACTGGAAGACCTACGCCCTAGATCTGCTAGGCATGGGCCGCTCAAGCCGTCCAGCATTTCGCATACACGCTAAAGACCGCGAGAGCAAGATCAAAGAGGCCGAGTCGTGGTTCATAGACGCGCTGGAGGAGTGGCGCATCAAGCGCGGTATAGACAAGATGACACTCCTGGGCCATAGTCTGGGTGGCTACATGGCTGTAGCCTACGCTTTGAAGTACCCCGGCCATCTCAACAAGCTCATCCTCGCCAGCCCTGTCGGCATCCCTGAGGATCCTTACGCAGTCTCTGAAGAACTGCCCGAGCCCGGCGAAAGCACCATGGCCAACGAGTTCACCCAATCCCAAGACTCCACTACCTCCAAAACTGCCGCCGCCAAGCCTCCGCCACGCAAGACTCCCAAATGGCTCAACACTCTGTGGGACGCCAATATCTCTCCATTCTCCATTGTCCGTCTCGCAGGACCTATCGGACCCCGTCTAGTCTCAGGCTGGACATCCCGTCGCTTCTCACACTTGCCTGAAGAAGAAGCGCAGGCGCTGCACGACTACAGCTACTCCCTCTTCCGCCAAAGAGGCTCAGGCGAGTACGCTCTAGCTTACATCCTCGCACCTGGAGCTTTCGCTCGCAGCCCCTTGATCAGGCGGATTCAAGGTGTGGGTAGGCAGATCATCGCGCCGCATGCCGAGGCGACGGTCGACGAGACGACCAAACAGAGCGTCGACCGCGTTCGCGAAACGGGTATCCCGGTGGTGTTGATGTACGGCGAGCACGACTGGATGGACGTCAAGGGTGGGCACGCGGCGATGGAGAGTATGGAAGCCGAGAAACGGAAGGCGCTTGCTGGGGCTAGCCAGGAGGATAGGCGAAGGGAGAACGGGGACGCGAAAGTGACAATTATTAAGAAAGCGGGGCATCACGTTTATCTTGATGGTGCGGACCAGTTTAACGAAGAGATGTTGGGTGAGATGAGGGATGTGGAGAGGAGGCAGAAGAGGCTGAGGGGTTTGTGAGAAGGGTCAGGATTTGTGGGTATTAGCGATGGTGTTCCGGAAGCTTTCGATAGACCTTTTAAATGAGCCCTAGACCACGTGCTCAGCCGCGCCTCTCCAACAAATGCTGGAGATTCGGGTGTGAGAGGAGCAGCGATTAGGTACTTACGGTTATGTACATTGCGGCAGCGTCGTCTCGGTCTTTATTAGGTGTCTCGCGAGACGAGTCCCACTCGCATCTTTTCGGTTCCTCACTGAAAGCTCGCTTTCAAGATCTCCGGCTTCCGATTGCTCAAATCAATAATGCACTGCCCAAACAGCCCATTCGCCCACGAGAACCTGCAATCATCCAATCAGTACGCATATTTCGGCCTCATCAGAATCACAGCGAACTCACCACTGCCTCGTCCAATCACTCCCCTTGAACGAATTCACACTCTCATGTATGAGTCCCAACCCATCCGTACTACTCAAAATCATCCCCAACTGCCCCAGAATCTCTTCATCATCGTCGCTCGTAAAGATCCTGACGATACTCGCCATCGGCCAAGCGTAGCCTGGCCCGTTGTGCGGACCGCCAACGGCTGAGATGACGGGACCGCGCATGAAGTAGGAGTTCTGGGCCGAAAGGATTAGGGAGCGCGTGTTCTGATAGACTGAGTCATTGCGGTCAAGGTAGCCGAGGAATGGGGCGGAGAGGAGGGAGGGGATGTTGGCGTCGTCCATGAGATTCTGTGAGCCGTAGCCATCGATCTCGTAGGCGTATACCTGGCCGTGACCGGGCACGTTTACGATGCCGTGCTTGGTGATGGCTTGGCGAAGTTCGTAGGACATGTCTCGCATGCGCTTGCAGAGGACATCGTACGAGCCGAGGGCGTCTACGATATCTGCGGCTGTGGCGAGGTAGCGGGCGCACATCATGTTGGCGGGGATAAAGAGTTGGTAGATCGTTGCATCGTCTGAGGGGCGGAAAGCAGAGCGAATCAAGCCTGTGCCGTTCTGCACTGGGTTGCCAATGCCGTCGTTTGCGAGGGTCTCGGTAGCACGAGTGGTTTCGCGGGTGAAGGCGTACGGCGAGACCAGGACGCTGCCATTTGCTGCATAGGTCGGAGTTCGCATAGCGTCCGCGACATCGAGAACGGCCTCGAGGGCGGAGATCCAGCTATATTTACCGAAGAAGGACGTGTCGTTCGTGGACTGCCAGTAATTGGTGCAGATCTCAAGGAATGCAGCTAGCGAGTCCAACTCGTACTTGCATTCGAACACAGACTGGTTGTTGTAGGGTGGAACTACCGTATCGTCACTGGCAGAGGTGTTATTGGCGGGAGGAATGCCTGACTCGACTGGCGGCTGAAAAGAGTTGCAGTACGGCGAATTGAGCAGGTAGCGGGCCTGCAGATTGATCACGCCACGGTACAGGGAGGCCAGCGAATTATTCTTGGTCGACGGTACAAGATTAGGCAGATAGGACTGCATTTGATTTGCAGAATCGCGTAGCCACATGGCTTCGATGTCTTGGCGTTGTCGGTCAGCTATGGTCGACTGGAAGTTGTGGAGGGATGGGAGGATGGGGGGAGGGGGGGGGCGTCGGCCTGACTTACCACCAGTAATCAGGAACGTCAGCTCCTCATCAGTCCCGTTCGCATAGCCTTTCCACTTGACAGCAGTATCCAGTGTGTTCGATAGGCGTTCCCAAACAGCTGCCTCAAGTCCGGGTCCGCGATTTTGCCCTTGATGATCTCTGTCTCGGCGTCAACATCGCCGATCTGAATGGTACGGCATTCGGGACGAGGTCGCTGGTAGGAGAGGTTGTAGCGGCCCCCAGAGTATGGGCCGTGAGGCTCAAGGGCGTAGTCGAGGTAGTCCGGGCATGACTGGGCTGAAGCAAGGGCTAGAGTGGTAAGAAAAGCGATGTAGCGGGCGAGAGGTGGCATGATGGCTGATGGGAGATGCTCTGTGTGGTCTACACTGTAGTAATATTGACTCGATACTGTGGGAAGTCTGTTCTGAGTTGAAGGAAGAAGACAATGAAAGTTCTACTATACCTTGCGGGAGTGTGGGTACACAGTAGCATCTCGTACTTGCTTGCCGGTCGGCCCCTCATCTTGGTTCCTGTCGTGTTGTCAAAGTGGAGGTGTTGCAGTCGCTGCGGGTCATGAGTCTGTCAGGTACGACTTCCCTACACATGCGGGCTGACGCATTGTGGTCTTTAAGCTTTGTGGAGGAGATGGTGGGCCCTGCCAATTATGCATTCAATCGTTAGCTGGGTGTCACAGTGCTATGTTGTACTGCGATATGGTAGTCGTTGTCTACCAATGACGACGGCCCCTCGGTTCTAGACCTCCATACGCGCCATGCCCCCAATGATGCCAGCTTCTGCACCAGGTTTTCCACCATGATGTTGCTCGTATAGAGCCTTGACATCACCAATCTCGAACTCTCTTCCCGTCAACAGAGCCATTTCCTTGGCTACTTCAGCCCAGCAACGGTCGATCTCGCTTTCGAGCCTTTGTTTGACGGCTCGGAATTGTGCAATGGTCAATAAAGCACGTAGGTCTTCCAACGATCCTTCGTGTACGTCCCAAAATTCTTCGTCCTTGATACCCTCGTTGGCAAACAATCCGCATTTCCAGGTAGGTGCAGAGGCTTTGAGCACTTCAGAGACAAAGAACTCGCGAATACTACGCGGCGACACATCCAGGAAGCGCGTATATTGTCGGACAAAGGCTATAACATTGTCCCAGATATTGGCGCTCGATCGTATGATGGAGTTGCGCAGGACTTCGATTTCTCCTTGCGTCAAGCTGACTACTACTCCGCTAGTATCGACTACGCCGTGATTATGACGCGTAGTAGCGATCGCTCGAAGCGACAATAGCACTCCCGTCCTTTGTGTAGGGATAACGGGCCGGAGTGCTATCTCCATCGTAAAGCCTTGCGGTAGTGCTACCATAGTTAGCGCCGTTACACTGTCGCAAGCTACACAGCTGTAGCTGATATTTGCTTACGTTCTTGTCCATCTCCCGACATCGCGGCATTTTACTGCAAGTCACATCTGTCTTGCTCTCTCAATGACAAGGCATGTATTGCTTGAGGGAATATCGATCCCACCGTATACGAAAGCACGGTAACATAGGCTCGGGGCGAACGATAGCACATAGGAGATAATGATGATACACTTACCAAATGGTACCATACCTCGCTTCTTATGCAGTCTTACCCAACCCGGTCACAGCTGGTCGTGCCTTCCAACATAGACCAGAGAGCACGTGAGAGCTTCGTTCTTTCCACACAGAGCGTTCATCTTCCAGCGGGAGCCAAGTAGCACTCCAGATCTATCTCACTGACAGCCGCCAGCCTCTTCTCGCAGTATCGGCGCACAGTATAGCACCACAGCAGTCGTGCAAAATCCAGAGAACTACCAACAGCATGGCACATATGATCGGTTCGAAAGCTTCTTGCTTCACCGTATGTACACGCAGCCCTTGGGCTCAATTCGTAAGTCGCCATAATGCCCACCCCCAGATCTACCCGTAGACCATCGTTCTCATGACCCCCCAGCCTCTCGCTGTGCCCTTTCATGCTCCCGAATTTGCCTTGACCAGTACCGTGATGGGAAGAACCTGTCCGGCTGTGCAAACCGTTAGTACTGCTTCCCACACTCCAGCTGAATCTCGCGTTTTTCTGTCCACACTCCGGGTACGCACCTCTGGCATCTTATACCTATGCTCCCGATCCGCGCTCACACTCCACGCCATAGCCACAACCCCAGACACCACTCCGAGCATTATAGCCGTGTTCGCTTTCCAGTTCGCGGGCTGTGCGTACCAGCCTCCAGCAGGTGACCAGACGTGTTTGGGGTAGCTGGGTGGGAGATCAGTTGAGACTCTGCTGTAGACCGCGATTGGAAGGGCGGGCGTACGGGATCTTGCCACCGGCACTACGGAGAATCAAAGAGGGCCGCATGGTGGCGATGAGGTCGCTGGAGTCTTGCGCGGCACACAATGGAAGAATGTGGGTTCAGGGTAGAGCTGTGGTGGAGGTCTCGCAGACGGCGGCTGATCCCGCGTCTCTCCCGCGGTGAGCGGCTCTCAGTCCTCGAATTTCTGGGTAGGGGAGCACGCGGGCAATATCACTACATCATACAATTGGCGCACTTGGGACTACCGCATCGAGATCTGCATCTGGTTGAGCCACGGGTTGAATGGAAAGATTGATGAAGAGAGTGAGGGTGGATCGATGGGCTACACAAATACAACCGCCCCGAAATCCGCGGATATCATCACAGAGTCGATGTCCATTTTCCAGCGAATGTAGAAGTGAGACGAGAAGAGTACAGCATGGTGGAGTTCGACCGATAGCACAATGGCAAAGGAGTCGAAGAAGATCACTGGACGGCCGACGATATGCATCGACAGCAACTGCAGTAGACACGCTCGAGACTGATGATGTGCCATTGGAACTCAGTGAGACGCCCATAAGACCTCCACGATCTCATGACTTCGTTCCTGGACTCAACGCACCTTCTGCTCTTCGAGCGACGCAATCAGCCAAACTCTCGGCCTTGCACGCTCGATTAGCGCTACCGTCAAAACTCCCCATACAGACACTGGCAAGGTGTCTGATAGATCCGTCTGTCGATCCTCGGCCGGATTACAACAACTCCTCATTAGCTATTCTGGGCTCTGACATACTGGGCTACTACACGACGGAGCACCTGCTATGTCACTACCCACGGCTACCGATGCCAGTGCTCTTTGCAGCGCAGTACGCTTATGTCGGTCCCGCGACACTGGCGGTCATGCGGCAAGAATGGGGTGTGGAGGTTGTAGCAGCGCCAGGGCAGGAGGTAGACCCAGGTCTGCTGCAGCTCAAGCGCGTCACACCAGGCAACGCTCTGAGTGAAGACGGCATGACAAGAGTGAAAGACATGCCCACGCTCCGCCGACTCGGCAGCGGCCGAAGAAACGAAGCCTGGAACTACCGCCGAGGCGTCTCAAGCCGGATAGTCTATGATGACCAGTTCGGCGACCTCCAGACCGACCAAACCCAGGACCCTGATGCTCCACCATTCGCCGGCGCGCCTCTCACCTCCAACCTCTCAGACGCCGTCTCAGAATCCATTCCCACGCCACCTCAGCCGTCTACTCAATCAACAGAGGCCTCCACAGTCGAGTCCGCAAGCGCGACATTCATCCGCGCACTCACAGGCGCGCTACACCTCCATGCTGGGCCCGCAGCAACGAAAGCTTTCCACAACGCACACGTGTTGTCGCGACACCTAGCATTACACACGCTCTTCGCATTCACACATCCCACGCGCGACCTTTCCCGCCTATGCTCGAGAGAGAACTTTGAGCCTCCAGTCGCGCGCCTGATCAGCGAAACTGGACGACTGTCAAGAAGTCCAGTCTTCGTAGTGGGAGTCTTCAGTGGCGAGGACAAGCTAGGTGAAGGCGCTGGAGGAAGTTTGAACGAAGCTAGAGTGCGAGCAGCGGCTGCGGCGCTGAGGAGTTGGTATCTGTACAGTCCCTCACCAGAAGAGGTAGTCCTACCCAGCGACGTCGAGGGCGAAGCTGGGAAGATGAAACGATGGAAGCCACAAATGGTAGACGTGGGCGAGATCATCACTTAGCGCTGCTGTAAAGGGAATGTAAGATCTGTGTAAGCGACGACATACGAGCAGTGTAGCTCTGTACATATAAGCTATGTCTGGATACTCCTCAGCCATACCATCGTCCCGCTACCAACTAGACCCTCCAAAACTCCAAAACCCCAAGCTTACCCCTGTCCATCAACGAGAGTCCCTGCGCGGACGCACAGAAAAAGAATTGTCCGACTCTTCCGGCCAAGGCGCTTGCAACACAGGCCTATGCCCACCTGGCCCGCGCGGCTGATTCCGAAGCAGCACCGCGTGCTCGGCTCTCTCAGCTCCTCCCAGGGCGTCGTAGGCGGCGCGCGCGGCGGCGGCATCGGCCTGGTCGCGATGCACCTCGACTCTTCGGCCGGATTCGTTGATGTAGGAAATGGGACTGGTATCGAGGATGTAGAGACTGCCGTCTGGGGCTGTGCCGTATTGTCTGCCGTCTGGGAGAGTGCCGGAGCGTGCTGGTGGTGGGGCTGGAGATTGGGGAATTGGGGTGACAGAGGCGCCGAAGCGGGCGTAGTGTTGTTGTATCCAGTCGTGGGGAGGCAGGTTGTAGGGCGGGATCCTGTATGGCGGGAGGTTGTATGGCGGGAGGTTGTACGGCGGGAACTGTGGTGGCATGTAGCTGCCAAAGCCCTGGTATTGGTTCACTCCCCAGCTATACGGGGGTATATTGTATGTCGAAGGTAGTGGCCCGTAGCCTCCATGTTGTTCCCCTTCCCCATCACTGGGGACATGTTTAGAGGTCGGCTTTGGTAATGGTGTGTGAGATCCCCTTTTGCCATGTTGTGCGCCTCGCCCGCCGCGGCCACCTCTAAGGCCTCTCCTTGCGCCGCCTCCTCTCCCTTGTTGTGAAGGTGCCGATGGTGTTGATGGTGTCGATGGACCTCCCTAATTGCCCCTCCCACCTCTCTGCCCACCTCGCCCTCCCCGTCCACCTCGATCACCTCTTCCAGCCCCTCCACCCCTTCCCCCACGATCTCCTCGTCCCGCCTGCCCACCTCTCATCCCACCTCCCCTCCCACCATGCCCACCCCTCTGACTCTGCGCCGCCTGCTGCGCCTGATTCTGCTGCTCCTTCACAATGTCAACAATCTCGTCCGGCACTCTAAGGTACTTGATGTTGTTGCCTCTGACGTAGCACTCCGGCAGGCGCCAGAAGCGCTCACCCTCGGCGGAAGTTTGAACGACTTCTTTGAGGGTGAGGTTCATGTAGGTGTCGCATTTGAGGAGGTGGCCGTTGAGCGTTTCGCCGTTCTTGAGCTCGACGAGCATGGGGTGGCCTTGCGAGGCCGTGAGGAGGGAGAGGGGGAGCTATTGATATGTTGTTGGGATGGTGAGGGTTGGAAGTGGATTGGGGGTAAACGTACCATGGCTGAAGGGTATCGAAGTATACGAGAGTGCCAATCGAGGTACGAGACCAGCTGCAGCGATGAACGTGAGCTCAATTGGGCGCTGTGGTGATTGGTGTTCCCGGAGCTGGTTGTAGAGCGGAGCAATAGCGATGTGTAGATATCTTGAAGGTCTCAATGTTCATGCACAAGTCATATCGAAGCTCGAATATTGATCAAGCAAGGAAGGTATAGCGAAGGAACGTCGGAGTTGGACGGCGTGCGACACAGCCTCAGTCGAGCTTATGTTGCTGCCTAACATCATGACCGAATTCGTTCCTGACTACCTGTCATCATCACGCGACACGAGATTGTCAGGAACGACGAGGCGATTATCATTGTTGATATGTGAAGCGGCAGCGTGGAGGGTGCAACGATGCACTCACGCAGCCTACTCGACTTGCTGGTGTTGCTTGCTGTGCTGGTGTTGAGTGTGAGCGCGCTGCCAGTGAGAGCTGTCAGCAAAGCGACGCTTTCGAAGGGCATTGAGCTGTTGAAGTACGGTATGTCAAGCCAAGTAGAGCCATTGGGAAATGAGTTGATGGGTACTCATGTGTATGCCTGTTAGATATCAAATCGCAAGACTTGGTCTTCAGCCTCCCGTGTGCTGGCTGCATTCTTAGCGTAGACGCGGCCACGCAAGCTGACTTGGTATGTCTACGTAACACCAGACTATTCCCTCTTGCAAACCTTCCTTGTGCATTTACTCATACCTGCCTTAGGTATTCAAGCTCAGGCATCTGTCTCGACCAGACGCTGCGACCTGTGGTATCGTCGCTGTAGTGAACGACGGTCCAGTAGACCTCTGCTACCAACGAGATCCACATGGAGTCTACACGGCCGAGAGGTCTCTTGAGATAGCCGCGATCGACAACGCCAGTCATCTGCATGCGGTGACACTCAACGTGACTGGCCACGGCATTCCATTGGACGCCAACAGCGACTTGTCAATCTTCGAGTCCAAGTCGTCCTTCGACATCCTCATCCACTCTGTCGACGGTGTAGAAGTGCCGCATCCTCGCGGGTTCAGCATTCGGTGGTCTGAAGGTCAGGTCGCTCGCCTACTCGATGTGTCGCTGATGCAGGATCCTGCTCGCATGGACTTCGCAAGTATGACCAAATCTTTTGATCGCAGCCGCGAGTCGCTAGACATGACGTCCTCCATGGCCGAAGACGAAATGTCCGACATCGAGAGCGATCTCGAAACGCTACGGCTTTTGGAAGCAGACGCATCGCAACTGCAGTCTGAACTCGAGGCAGCGCAAAAGGCTGTCAAAGCTCGCATCAAGCAGCACACCTCCAAGATGCCCTTGAAGCATCTCCTCGAGCAGTGCGATGGCATCATGTGTGCCGTCCGTGTCGTATCGGAGCGACTGTGCGACAAGCTCGACATGTCAACACAGTCACTCCACAAGTATGTGCAAGTCAATGCACAAACGCAGCGTCTCGCCACTCTCCCAGACGCGTCTGAGAAGCCACCTCAGACCGCTCGCAACTTCACCAAATTTGGCCTCCCAAGCTACGGCGTCATCAACCCGTTGCACGCATCCGACAAAGTCCAAGCCGCCGCTCTCCCTGTAATCATCACCCAAGATAGCTCCCAGAACGCCTCCTTCAATTGGCGCGACCAACTCAAGCCCCAAACCCAAAGCACGCTCGTCCGTGTCCTCGAACTAATCGCCGCCCTCATCGGTCTCACAACCCTATGCACCTACATCCGCCGCAAATGCATGTCCATGCGGCGCCGCGTCGAGCGAGCCGCAGACCGCGAAGAGCGGCGAAACGCTCGCGCCTACCGCCGAGCAGCGCGTCGCGCTACGATGCGGAAACGCTGGAGCGGCTTAGTCGCCACCTTGTCCTACTTCAGCGGAGAGTCCACAAAGCCAACGAGGATTGAGGACTACGAGGAAAAACGCGCGCTGATCTTACAGGATGCGTTTCTAGAGCAGAGTCTGGATCAAGCTGAGAAAGGCGAGGTGATGGAGGCTGAGATTCGGGAATTGAGACATGCGCATGAGATTGTAGCGGGGCTTGTGCGTGTTGGTGAGGATCGGAGGGATCTTATGAGGGCGCCGAGGTGGGATCCGCCGCCGCAGATGGTGCCGTTGCCTGAGGCGAGGTCGAGGGCTAGTACGGCGACATTGCCGTCGTATACGTCTGAGAGCTTGCCTGATTACGCTTCTACTCCAGATGAAGCAGAAAGTGGAGGTACGGCGAATGGGTTCGCGCGGTATGCACCTGCGAGTGAGAGTGAAGATGGCTGTCCGAGCTTGGTGACGGCTAGTGAGGGCAGCACGTCAGGGAGTCTGGTGACAAGGTACACACCTGTGTCTAGCGTTGCGGCGATCTCTGTACGGTATAGCGAGGAGACGCTGCGCACAGTGGGCACAGGTGGCACTGGAGAGTGAAGTGCATGAGGAGATGTAATGGCTTGACGACATATGGGCGGCTCATCTAAACGGCGTTTCGGCACGGACGAACAGCAAGGCGCTGGACGGCAAGGCATGGCAACAGTCTCAAGAAGACATGTAATATCTACCTCCTTACATAATATATAATCTTCCTCACCCACACCCTTCCACTCACCCCCGTTTTCTCCTCTTTCCCCCACCGCCCCCAGCATCCCCTCCCTCCTCCCGTCCTTTCCTCTTTCCCCCCTCCTTCCTCCAAAACTCATCCCGCTCCCTCTTCTCCCTCTCCCTCCTCTTCCCCTCATTCTCAGCAACCTTAGCCTTATACCCCTCCTTCCGCTCCTCCTGCTTCCGAGCCCTCTTCTCAACTTTCTCCTTCCTCACAAGCCCCACAAGCTGCATCAACCGTCGTGCCTGTCGCTCTTCGCCGTTAAGCACCACGGCTCGCTTTTGGATATAAGTCTCCTTGCCAGGTTTCTGCGCGGCCATGGTCGTGAGTTGGGATTTGAAGGGGAGATTGGACTGCAACTTGCGGGGGACACGGAGGGGGTTGAAGTGCCGTTCCTGTCGCTCGATGGGAGCGTATGTGCTGTTCTTCGCTACCGGGACGGGGAGGTTTAGATCTGCTCTCAGTTGGCCAGTGAGCCGCATGCCGGACCAGGTATCTGCATCCCCTGCTGACAGCAGATTCGTAACAGGGTTGTAGAATCTGTGCGGCTTGATGGGGTACCAGGCGCGGAGAAACACGATGTCGGACATGAGTACTTTGTCCTCGAAGGTCGCGCGGAAGTTTCCCTCGGGTTTCGACAAGGCTTTCTTGATTTGACCGCGGATGCCTGACACGGTGCGGATGGAGGCGCCTTCGAACTTTGCGATTTCGAGGGAGGAGGAGAACATGTCTTTGATAAAGGCTGTGTTTTTGAAGATCTTGTAGGGGTGGCCAGTGAGCTTCAACTTCTTGACAATCTCGGTGCCTTCATCGACGCTGAGTACTACACCCGTTGCTGCTACGCGGAAGCCCGGGTTCTTGTTCGAGAGGCTCTGCACGCAGACGAAGCTTGTGTTCGGGGCAGCAAGGGGGCCGTAGAACGTCCCGAAACAGTGCATGTGCTCTGGCGTGTACTTTAGCATACGATTCCGCGTACGCGAATCGGAGATGCTATAGACTGGCGTTGACTGGAAGCGCCGCCAGCCGAGACTGAAGATCAGGGGATCGTTGGTTTTGAGGATGCGTTTGTGCCAGCGGTGGCGCTTGATGCGGACTTGTACATAAGCCATGCGTTCTTCTGTTGGCTGGAGACCGCCTAATACTAAAGGGTAGCGAGGGTTGAAGTTCGAGATGAACTCGGAAGGGACATTCTGCAGGATCACGCGGCAGTAGGAGCCTGCTTTGAAGCCTTCGGCGCGGACGCGGGAGGAGGTGTCGAGCGCTTCGAATTCGCGGCGATTGATGTCTTGCTGCTTCTGCAGCTGGGCTTTTTGTTGATCGTACCATTCGTCTTCGCCATATTCACGAGCTTCTGCTTCGCCGTTGGCGTCGCGGTTGGTGTTCTTGGGGTTGAGAAAACCTTCGCGATCTTCTTCCTCGAAGCGGTTCTTGAGTTCCTCTTTGCGAGCCGCGTTCTTTCGACGCTCCGCCTCGAGATCGTCAGGCCCAGCTTCCTCTTCTGCTGCATGCTTCTCGCCGCTTTCGAGGTCCTCGAACGCTCCATCACCGTCGCTGAGATTGCCCTCGTCGCCATCGCCCTCTGCAGTTGGCTCACCATTCGCGCCAGTACCGCGTACAGCGGAAAATCGTTTCTTCAGTACCTGCATGTTGTCCTCGTCCGTCCACTTCGCATCCAGAAGAGCGTAGTCGAGCTTCGGGATCATGCGGTCCTCATCGTCGCTCTCGTTGACCTTCTTGACTTGGAAGAGCGTCTCATCTTGGTCTTCCTCCACCTCTTCCGTAACGTCCACGTCCTCGGCTTTCCACTTCTGTATGACCTCCGCAACAGACAGCATATCATCATACAGCATTCTGGCCATGTCGGCGACTCGATGTGGATGCTTCTTGCCATGCATCGCCTGTGCCTGCTCGACCATCTTCGACTTCCATCGTAGCTCGCCATCTTCGTCCTCTTCATCTTCCTCATCTTCGTCACTTGCGTCCTCATCATCGTCGTCCTCCCCCTCTTCCAACTCTTGGTCCGAGACAGAGGACAGACTGCCGAGATCGCTGTCCGAGTCTGCAAAAGCGACATCGCCCTCCACCTGCTCGTCCTTCGCCGCTCGTCCAAGCTTCGCGGGTGCTTGCTGCAGACGCTCCAGATCGGCATCGTCGTCCGAATCAGCGCTGACAAACCCTTCATCATCAATGTCCTCTTCATCTTCGCCAGCTTCCCGATCGGCTAGCTTTGGCATTCGCCTTGCTTTCCGTCCAGTGTCGGCGACGGTTGAGTCCTCCTCGATATCTTGCAGTCTGCTGCCCTTCTCGAACAGACTGATACCTCTCTCATCCTCGCCTAGCAGCCTACGCTCAGCCTGCAGACCGACCATCATCTGCTCTCCGAAACCTCGCTCCACCTCGTCGTCATCAGCATCGAATGTGTTGCTCTTGACGTCAATGTAGACAGCATCCTTGTCCACGAGTACACCTCCCACGTCGCTCATCGGCGCGTATATGATCTTCTGCTTCTCGCCTAGTCGTCTTCGCTTTTTCGCTGCTCCAGCCTTGACTTGTGCCTCCTCGAAGTATGGTGTAGGGCAAGGATCGGGAAGCGACTCCACCTGGGTGACTGTCAAATCACCGAGTCCAGGTATGTGTACCCTCGCATCATGCGAGGGGAAATTCGTCCCACGCAGGTATCCATACAGCGCCACAGTCCGGTCGCACTGCGGATCCTCCTCGATCTGTGTAGGCGGCGTGATATCTAGCATTCGATCCGCAAGCGCATAAGGATGACTGTTCCTCCAAATCAACGGTCTCGGGTTCTTCATCACGCTCAAGAACCTCGACAAATTCAAAACCTCCCGATCCGGATATCGTCCATTGATTACGCCGGACAGATAGAAAAGCTTTGCGCCCTGATACAGCTCACTCCAGAACCTATGCTTCAGCCTCTTCTTCTGTGCCTTGAGCGCCTCTTGCTTCCTGAACAGATCCAGATGGGTCAAGATGCCGAAGACGTTTCCGGGCATACCCGTGTTTGATAGCACAGTCAAGAACTCCATCGTCTCCATCTCGAAGCCAAAGTTGCCGTCGATCATTAGGAGCACAATGTCCACTACTTTCGCCAGATCGATCGCGCTTGCCAGACTATCGCTCGGTGCTTCGAAGAATGTGAGGCGCCGTCGCTTGCTCGTCACCACTGTGATCGGACCGGTGATCAAGGTGATGCTCTGCTTCGTGTATCGCCGTACCAGACTCTTGATCAATGTCGTCTTACCTACACCGGGCGGACCGACAACGCCGACGACGAGGGGCGGCGCTTCCTCAGGCAAGCGATCAACGAGTGGGACGTGTAGGCGCTTTTCTTTCACATCGTGGCTGCGGGCTGCTTGCTTTGCGAGGCGGCCGGGGGCGTTGAAGGCGAAGGCTTTGGGGTTTGGCTGGCCTGAGGTGTGCTTCTTCTCTTTCTTGGCTGGGCGATGAGCCGTGTGGCTCTGATCTTCGCCCGCCATGATCGCGAGTTCTGCTACAGGTAAGGCTTGTAGCTGTATAGGAAATCGAATGCGTCTGCAGATTGGAAGTTCGAGAATTTGGCAATGTACGGAGATAACGAGTCAAGCACGGCGATAAGCGCGACCTCTATCCTAGCTACTCTTTTGGACGAGTTCACGCGTTGAAGCCAAATCGTCACAGTGAGGCAGCATTGCTGTTTGTCAGACTGCCGCACGCCCGTAGAACATATCCAGAGAGACACCTTCACGCCTAAAAGATGAGTGGAAGGTTTTGGATGATACTAAGCTCGCATTGGTACCATTAGGGCATCTGGTTCTCTTCATTGCAGTGATCTGCAACTCGTGGCAACAGGTCAACGACTTGCGTTGATACTACACCGTCTCGATATACCTCTTCACCTCCCTGCAGAGTTCAGTCAGTACGATTGCTCGCCCAGAACTCGTGGAGGAATAACAGGACTCACCAATCCGTCACAGCCTCATCCCACAACCGAATCTCATGCTCCCTTGTGCCTGCGAAGTGATCCACAAAGTCATCCCCAAACACCTCCCTCGCAATGCTCCCTTTCCTCTTGAACCTCTCGGTAGCCTCCTTCAAGCTCTTCGCTAACCTCTCACCTTTATCCTCTTGCCCGCCAACATCCTGTCCCTTGCCTAGAGGCGGGATCTTCAGCTGCAGCTTCTTCTCCACGCCTCGCCAGCCGAGTGCTAAGATTGTGGCGAGCACGAGGTAGGTATTAGCGTCTGCGCCAGGGACGCGTATTTCGAAGCGTGTTGCTTTGGGGGACGCTGTGGGTGGGGCGATGAGTCGGATCGATGCGGCGCGGTGTTCGAGACCCCATGAGACTGTCACGGGCGCCCAGAAGTTTTCGACAAGGCGCTTGTAGCTATTTATCGTTGGTGCAACGATGGGCATCACATCCGGCAAACCTTCTAGCAGACCAGCCAGAAAATGTCGCCCAAGATCCGACAGATGCGCCAGATCAGGGTACGCAGCATTCGGATCCGGCTTCTCCCTTGAGAACAAGTTCTTTCCCTTCTTGTCCGTCAACGACAAATGCACATGCCCGCTATTCCCCGGCAGCCCCTCCCTCGGCTTCGCCATAAAGCACGGCGTAATCCCAAACTTACTACCGATATTCTTCACCGTCAACTTGAACAGCGCCGCACGATCAGCCATCTCTGCGATCTCGCCATATTCGAGCGCTGCCTCGTACACGCCGGGCCCGGACTCGGTGTGCCAGCCCTCGATGTTACAGCGGAATTTTGCGCAGGCGTCGAAGATGCCGTAGTAGTAATCTTGGTTGTGGATTGGGCGGGTGAGGGAGTAGCCGAACATGCCTTCTTCCAGCGGAGGGAGAGAGTTTACGGGGTTCTCGCGGAGGTAGGTGGCTGTTGCTGAGGAGTTGCGTTCGGTGTGGGGGGTTTGGGATGAGGTCCTGGTTGGGGCGCGGAACTGGTAAAACTCGAATTCGGCTGTGGGAGTGGAAGGCTGGTGTTAGTACGGGTTGTAGTCCTGGGCTAGCAGAGAGGCCGTGGTAGACTTGGTCGACGAAGGTGGATGAGAGCAAAGAAAGAAGACTACCTTACCTCCAGCAAGCGCGCCATACCCAGCATCACTGATCTTCTTGACTTGCTTCTCCAACAAGCTCCGTGGGCAAGCACTCAGTGGCCCGCCCTCGGGCTCCCTAAAACTGACTAGAAAGAACGGTATATCGTTCTCCCACGGTATCCTCCTATAGCTCGCCAGGTCTATCTCCGCCACAATGTCTCTGTACCCATTCTCCTTATTGCTGATCTTGAGTTCCTTGAAATACGTCTGATCGTGCATATCCCAGCCGAAGATCACGCTGCAGAAGCCAAAGCCAGATTCGGAGACGGAGAGGAATTTCTTCTTGGACATGAGCTTGCCGCGGAGGATGCCATCGATGTCGGTGCCGCCAACTTTGACGCTGATGTCGTCTTTGAGGAGTTCTTTTAGGTCGGCGTGCGTGAGCTCTGCGGGGTCGTCTGTGATTGCCATGGTTGCTGGCAGGATGTGCTGCTGGTTAATGGTACCGCTGAATGGAAGTACGAGTAGCGCAGCAGCGAGCGACTTGACAGGCGACCAGCGATTGGGACAGGGCAATGTTGTAGAAGCTCTACTTTGCTATCTGTATAGCTTATAGCTCTGTGCCCTGCTGTCGCGTGCGGAGCTTCAACAGATCGACCACGCTAACGATGCACGTCGCAACGTCACTGCCATTCGTCCTTCTTCCTGGCGCTCCCGCTGTCCAATTTAGTCTTGTTGTGAAGCGAAGAGACTCTATATCATCGCGATGTCAAGTACATGACTTCCAGCGAGCATCTCACTGCCTCCCGCGGGATTCCTACCCCAGGGCGGAATGGTGAGGTCCGTTATCGGGACGATGACATAAGGGTTATCTGAAAGATTGTGCGGCATGCGTTCACCGCCGGACGAAACTGCGACGAGGTGCGACGGAAATTGAGGCAAACATCAGTCATCGCAAGGCTGTCCTGTTGTCAGTCAGGCAATCTATCTTCTATCATCCATTAAGAATCGTCTCCTACCCATCAACTTCCCCTAAGTCATATCGTGCGACCTGTCAATCCTGCATCCGAACTACTGATTTCGACAACATGGCAGACTGGGAAGGCAAATATCCAATCAACGGCCGTCTCGCAGGCAAGAATGCGATCATCACTGGTGCTGCCGGCGGCATCGGTCTGGAGACGACAATCCTCTTCATGCGCGAAGGCGCCTCAGTCCTGATGACAGATGTCTCCGAAGCATCCCTCGCCAAGGCCAAAGAAAAGGTGCACGAGCTCGCGCCCAACGCCAAAGGTAAGCTCGATACAGCACACTGCGATGTCACCAAAGAAGCCGACATCGAGCGTGTCGTAAATTCACTGGATGACTGGGGTGGCGTGGACGTGATGTTCAACAATGCGGGCATCATGCATCCAGCTGATGCAGGTTTGTGTCCTGATTCCAATACACAGTGCTTCTCCTGCTAATAGACGCAGATGCCATCGATACGCCGGAGAAGATCTGGGACCTCACGCAAGCTGTCAACGTCAAGGGCGTGTGGTACGGCAGCAAGCACGCCATTATCTCGCTTCGCAGACACAAGAAGTCTCGCGGCAGCATCATCAACACCGCCTCCATGGTCGCGCTTGTCGGTGCTTCAACACCTCAGCTCGCCTACACGGCATCCAAAGGCGCAGTCCTAGCCATGACGCGCGAACTTGCCATCGTCCACGCGAAAGAGAGCTATCGCTTCAACTCGCTCTGCCCGGCTCCCTTGAACACCCCACTGCTGCAGGACTGGCTCGGCGACGATGCGGCGAAGAGACACAGGCGTGAGATCCATTTCCCGACCGGAAGGTTTGGAGAGGCGATTGAGCAGGCACAAGCTGTGCTTTTCTTGGCGAGTGATGAGAGCAGCTTTGTCAACGGGACGGACTTTGTGGTCGATGGTGGGTTGACGAAGGCGTATGTTACGCCACAGGGACCGAGGGCGCCGGCACCGGCTAATCTGGCGCGGTGAGTAAGTACGTCAAGTGAGTGAAGGTCTGGGTTGGTAGTATTGCATAATGACAGCTCAGTGTCTCTTCTTCTCATGGCTAGCTCAGTGAGGAATCCAGGTGATCCGCTCGCATGATCTGCTGTCGCACTGACTTCGAGGTTACTTGTAGGCACCACAGTCCGGATCATCCACGCACGGATCAGCGACACGATACCTGGCTCCGTCTGGCTCTACACTGAAGCCACGTTGATGATGGCGTCCGAAGTCACTGAACACAGTTACTGCGTCCGTTGAACTGGTTTAAAGTCCACCTCATAGACATTCCGGAGTAGCTTCACTCGACCTTGGCTCACTCCACTCTGGGATTGCAGTGACGACGGCACCAGCCTGCAATGAAGGACTCTGCAAATCCAGGTTGTACTGACGTGACAA
Organism: Cryoendolithus antarcticus; assembly: GCA_002077065.1. Classification (NCBI taxonomy): domain Eukaryota; kingdom Fungi; phylum Ascomycota; class Dothideomycetes; order Cladosporiales; family Cladosporiaceae; genus Cryoendolithus; species Cryoendolithus antarcticus. The sequence continues at coordinate 302,821 of NAJO01000028.1, read as the reverse complement.
GACTGGAATGAAGCCCATCTTGCGTTGCGTATGGTGATAAAGCACCTCACTCGAGTCCAGCTCATTTGACACTAAAGTTACAACGAAGGTGGTCCTAAGATCGAGTGAGTCCTTGCACTCAGCACCACAGCGATAACAGTACTCGGATCATATAAGCTTTGGGTGCCATCCTAGATCATACACTCATTGACTTATCACATCGCCAGCAGCGAAGCCGGACATGCATACTGCAATACAGACCTGCACATTGCCATGGCCATGAAGCGCAAACACCTTCGCAACGCAGCGATGCCCATCGCAAAGCGCCGAATTGGGGCTACATCAACCTCAAGGACTGTTCAGCTGAAAGCCGAGCGCGACCGGGCGTTTCGCCTAGAACGGGCCAACGACGTGCGCGCTGGCAAATGGCAGGACTTGCAATCTGACCCGGTCAGCATTGTGGCGACAGTACTCACGAAGTTCGAGCAGGGGCAAGAGCGCAGAGCAAAGCGAAAGGCGAAGAAGCAGAGCCAGACACAGAGGTTTCATCTTGCAAACTCGACGGTCCTCGAAGATGAGGCAGTAGACTCGATCGAACCGGACAAAGAAGAAGAAGTCGAGAAGCCTGTTGCAGGAGCGGCTTATATCGCGCTGCTGAAGTCCCTGCCGACAGTCAAAATCTCAGAGGACACCATGAAGTTCCTCGCCAAGATCGGGTCTCGCGGCTCGCCCTACGTCGGTCGCACGGTCTCGATAGCTGCAGGCCACAAGCCCGGCAACATTAAAGCCAACAAGCGTCGCACGAACGGACACACAGCACAAGATGTCCTCCTGCCCTCTGCGGCAAGCCGCTCGAATCGAGTGCCGAAACATATCGATGGCATGACGGTCGCGGACATGATCTACATCCTCGTCAACCACCTGGTATGGAAGGATCTGGAGATTGATGAGTTCCTCTCGTACTCGAATGACTTCATGTTTCTCTTCATCCACGCTCTGAACCGTCACTCGGAGAGACAGGGCAATGTGACAATCCAGATCGTTGACCGCCGCGCCTGCGAAGATATGAATGAAAAGCCGGTACCGTTCTGGTCGGCACTTGATCTAGCGAACCATTTCGATATCTACAACGACGACTACATCTGGGACCCTTACATGCAAGGCGACATACACCCTCGCAAGTTCACCCACGAGTATTTAACGTGGGGCAGCCTTCATCATACGAACTCTACTCTACTGCAGGCTGACCTTGCAGACCTCATCGCTGATGGGCTTTACAAGCTCTTCCCGGACTTCGAGACGCCTCGAGGCTGCGGTCGTGTTGGCTTGTATCAGGGCCAAGTTAGGTGCAGGGCCCCCGGCTACCCTCCCAAAGAAGGCGTGCGCAATGCTACGTCGCTCTACTCTTATACCGACTGTGACAAGGAGGAGCCCATGACTGTCGAGCTGCTGATGCTAGTGCGCAAGCTTGCACTACACTTTGGCACCAAATCAAAGGTCGGAGGTTACCGTTTAGCAGGTGTCGACCAGCCACATCTCTACGTCTTCCTCAACCTTCTGACCTTCCACAAACGCCCAGCTCGGGAACCGGTGTTCCTGTCATGGATCATGACTCACTACAGTGGTAAGTCCTCATCACGGATTCGCGTTGTATCGACCACACATGTGCTAACAAGAAGCTAGTATACGACATCGAAGAGCTGTAAATGCACCCCGACGGCACTTCCTACGAGGATATCACCAACGTTGCCGCGAATCTGCCTGGGGTCATGCAGTACCTCGATCTCCTACGTGACTGCATCAACGTGTTTGACTTGAAGACCTTGCCCGACAACGTGGTCGATAAAGTCTGCGATGGCAGGGACTTTCGCGACGAGGACGACCGCCTCAATCAGTCTACTGAATTGTTCTGGTCGATCGATAAGGACCAGCAGAAGAGGGAGCGGAAGAAGGCGAAGAACAATGACAAGGTCGAGCATGGGCTTGGTACGGTGCTGATCGATTTGACGGCAGTGGAAGTGACGGACTCGACCGCGACCGATGACGAGGAGGGCGAGGATGTGGCTTTGGGATTTGGAGAGAGCAGCGAAATTAGGGTGGTTCGGGTTCCAGTCGACACCCCATGACGAGTTCGATGGGTTCGATGTCGGATCAATGCCTACGCCGCGGACGCTGAGCGCGAGAGGTCGTCGCAGCAGCGACATCTCTGTCCGCAAGGAGATTCCATGAGTGGTCGAGAGCCCAGCTGTATGCTAGCACGGCGGTAATTGACTCAGCTCCCGTGCACAAGCTCGTGTGCGCGATTCCTCATGAAGGAATTAAGCTTGCACTGGTTATGTCGACATTTTGGCCCGTACCGGAGGTTGTGCAAGTCATAATGGACCCTAGACCGAGATCAACTTGTATGAGGCGTAGACGTTCGCGCATGATGCAGACGATAGCAAATAGAGAGGGACCATCGAGATAGAAGTACATCATGCTGCCTTGAGTTTCTCTACCATCTCCGGAACACGCTCGAACAAGTCTCCCACAAGCCCAACGTCCGCAATCTGGAATATCGGCGCATCACCGTCCTTATTGATCGCCGCAATGACCTTCGAATCCTTCATCCCAGCCAAATGTTGAATCGCTCCACTGATCCCTGCGCACAGGTACAGCTCAGGCGCAACGTTCTTCCCGGTCTGTCCAACCTGCAGCGAGTTGTCCGCAAAGCCAGAGTCCACAGCAGCTCGCGAAGCACCAATCGCAGCTCCCAGCGCATCCGCAAGAGGCGTGATGATCCGATCGAATTCATCCTTCGACTTCAGCCCTCGTCCTCCAGACACCACCCTCGAAGCCGACGCCAGCTCAGGTCGATCTGACTTCGCCAGATCCTCGCTCACCCACTCTGTCGGACATTCTGCCTTCGGATCAACACCCTCCTCTACGCTCGCTGACCCTCCTTCCGTGGCTCCAGAAGGAAACGCTGTCCCACGTACTGTGATGATCTTCGTCGCATCATCGGTCTGGACAGTCAAAATGGCGTTCCCAGCGTATATAGGTCGAACGAATGTGTCCTCGCTCTCGACACTCGTGATGTCAGAGATCTGCTGCACATCGAGCATAGCCGCCACCCGGGGCATTAAGTTTTTGCCAAATGCGCTGTGCCCGGCGAAGACGTGCGAGTAGCCTCCCTTCTTGATGTTCTCAACCAGTAACGGCGCGTAGTTCTCGGGCAGTCCCTTGTCGTACGCAGCATTGTCGACGTAGACCACCTTCTCAATCCCCTTAACTTTGCCCGCTGCTTCGGCTACAGCCTTGATGTTGCCACCAGCTACGAAAGCGTGAACATTGTTGCCAAGTTTCTGCGCTGCGGAGACTGCGGCCAAAGAGCTCATGTTAAGTTTGCCATCGCGCTGTTCGAGGACTGCCAGGGTGGATGCGAGGCGGCGGAGTGTGGCTTCCCGTGCAAGCAGACGGTGCTGCTGGCGGAGACACGTGTGGGCGCCTCGGAGGAGGGAGGAGCGGAAAGGCATGGCAATGCTTGAGGGAGAGGCGGAGATGCTTATCGCCACTACATATCGAGATGCCTACCAATGCACATGTCAAGTCAAGATGAAGTTCATGAGCCGTGAGCCGATCGCGGGGAGGATGGGCCGAGGTGGAAGTAGATTGGCTGGAGATGCGCCGGAGCTAAGGAGCGTCGTTATTCCGCCGTGAGTTCCATCAATTGGAACGTCCCTGGTTTCTCCGTCTGACTAACAACATCTCGCCCACGTCTTCCGAATATCTGCAAGTGGCGCCTTGTTCGGCTCCATTTCTCAATTACGACCGTAGGCGGACTGTGAATGTCTCAATTCGCACTTTTTCCTTCGTGCCTACGATACAATCTCGTCAATCTGTGTCAGAACCGAACCACTACCTGCATCCTAGAGGGCATTGTATAACCCATACCTGGGGAACCCTCGAGTGGTCAGAACGCTATGAGCCTCGTTGACGTGAAAAGCGCCTGGGAGACGCGATGCAGAAGGGTACCGAGCGCACGCAACAGATCTCGCCTTCGACTGTGCAGCTGGCTGTCTTCTCCGGACGTCAGACATTGCACTACGGAATGAAGCAGGCAAGTCAAATTGAACGCGGACTCTCTCTCAGCGTGCCCTCTTCTTCTTACTCCAAAGACATCCACCGCGTTCCCAGCCTTGCTTACGTCTTTCCGATCTTTGTTCTGCGCATATCACCCTCATGTCATCGAGGACAGTCTTTCTTGTTTTGTGCATTACGCATTCGATCGATAGCTCAGCTAAATCATGTTGTTGCTGAAAACAATCGATTGCCAGCGCCGATGCTCCGGACGTCTGGAGGTGTAGTACCTCTAGCAGCCTGAAGGCCGTTCGTAACCGACGATCTGGCAGAATGAGTGTTGCGCAAGTCAGCTGCTTGGTGAAGGCCCTCGTCAGCAGCGCGACTGGCGTTTGCTGTGAGGCCATGTCATTGACCGCCAGACAGCCACTGCTCACAAATTGGACGGCCAAGCGAAGATGTTGTCGAACACCCAAAGTCTGCTTTACAGCATTCGACGAGTCTTCCATCGAAGCTGTACAGAGTACTGGTAGCACTATCAAGCATGCCGCGCTATCTGAAACCCATCCTTGGACTCGCAATCACCATCTCTGGCTACATCGCACTCTGGCCGCACTATGCTCCAGAAACCCTTGAGCACCGCAAGTCGGCCAACATCTTACCGGCCCATCCTACCAATACCAGTATCAAACATGTCCGAGGCTTAGATCGACGCTGGTTCGGGATCTATTCAGACGCCGAGCGCGAGCACCTCCCTCAAGGAGTGGCCCGCGATACCTTTCGAAAGCCATGGCCGGGGAGCTGTGATGGCGATACAAAGCATTACGTGCAATTCTGCTACAAAGACGATCGCGCTTTGCTTATGTTGTATGATATCATGGGCGACGCAATAGCAGCATGGGGACCAGCGATGCAGCGGTCATCACTGCGCATTGTTCCCGACCGCGCGTGTGTCGCTGCCGCTGTCCGTGCAGGTGACGCAAGCTCATCGTATGAGTGTTTGTGTAGTGAGTCCAGCAGATCTTGGTGCACTCTCACGACTGATACTGACGCGTGCTAGCTACCCCGGGTGTCAGTCCGGATAGCCTCGTGATTCAGCTGACTAATGAAGGGTCGCAAGCTGATCTGGGCTTCAGTCCTGGCGACAACGATCTTTACTTCCAGCCTAAGAGGTTCGACCCTTCCCAACCGATTGTGAACGAGGAGCAACAGCTTTGGTACTAGAAGAACGCCCGTAGTCTGGCACACGAGCTAGGTCATGTGATTGGACTACTGCATGAGCATCAAAGGCCTGGTGAGTTGTGTCAGGAGCTTTTTAGGAACGTTGAAGTGAGAGAATACTAATGACGAGACAGGGGTGTACGACATCTTCCATCGAACGCCATACAATCCTAACAATCCAAACGATCCCAACGGACCAGATCTCATCCTCGATGTCACGGCCTTCGAAGGTTATCGCGAAAAGCTGGCCGCAATATCTGCGATCTCCTCGGCTGTGGAGCCACGTTTCAACGGCCTAAGTGGCGAGCAGAGGGCTCGCCTCATCCTACAGGACGTCGGTCTCGCGAAGAAATACTGGCGAGAGACTCGCGGCCATGCAGCATTCACCACCGCTACCATGGCCGCGAATGCAGATGGCATCAACGCGGGCGGAGCATTCGACAAGAACAGCATCATGATGTATGACAGCGACGCTGGAGCACGGTATGTGAATCTCCGATCATACATGTGTGGTCATCGACACTGACAGCATGGTTCATAGTCTCACCTGGGACAACGGTGAATACTACCGCGAGGACGTTCTCCTGGACGCTCGCTCCGCCCACAGAGGCTCCGACGGGGAATGGCAATTCGCCCGCGTCTTCATGGGCGGCTCCGTAGACCCCGCGCACTTCACAATCTCCCCTGGCGATATCGCGCGAGTGGTAGCGCTGTACCCTCCACCTCCCACGCAAGATCGCCGTGCGGATGCTGGCAATGGAAATGGGGCAGGCGGGGATGTGCCGGCTTTCAAGGGGATCAGCATACAGTTTGGGAATTATACGAAGACTGTTAGACCGGTGCCGCAGCAGACGCCGGTGTTCAATGGGACGAAGGAGGAGAGTAATCTGAAGGGGAAGTATTGGAAGGGGAATGAGACGTTGTTGGATGATGATGAGATTTGGGGGAGAAATAGGTCGGGCATGAGTTGATTGAGGAATGTCTAGTTACATCAGCCGGCGAACTCTGCGCACCAGACATCGCTACTTTCCGTGCTGCCCTCTCGGCATTCGTGGTTTGTGACCTGTGCATTCTCGAAGGTGCTCCTATCTCGTGTTCACGTGTCGATCACGTCGGAGGAATTTGCGGGTGGCGCTTTTATGCACTGCAGTAGCGCCCGCGATAAATTGAAACCTTCCCGAGAGGGCTGAACACTAATGTTTCATCATCGTTCATCAACATTCTGATTGCACGTGAAGGCGATAAGAGTGTGTCGGATGTCGATGGCAGGAGTCTTCGTGGCCATACAGAGCGAGGTGTCTCGACAGAGTATCTTTGCAATGAGCACCCACCGTGATAGCTCATGCAATAGTCAGGAGCTGGACGACGGGGTACCTGCATCGACGTAGCTTCAAATAGTGCACTTTGACATGTGGTGACGCAGCAGGGTGTTGGATTGGGAAACAAAATCTGCGAGCTACATCGCCATTGGACGCATACCTGAACTGCTACACCTCGCTTGCAGTACTCCACCCATCCCCATCTATTGCATTGCATCGGTAGAGGGTGGGTCTACTCCTTCTCCTGCCCTTCTTCATCACTAGCCACCCATACACTCGAGCTTGGCTAAGCAAACGCCATCCAGTGCAGCTATCGAAGATACCCAAGCGCTGGAAGTCTTTGGGCTGCGGTCTCTTATTTAGAGCATTCACAACGTTCACGCAGTGCGCACGGCACTCTCCCGGTGTTTGAGAGGGCTGCGAGAGCTAGAGAAGTCACAATGAGTACACCCGTAAGCGAGCGCCCGGAACCGAGCCATCCCACCGAGGGCAACGATGCTACAATGGGAATCACGCCTTCGCACAGTGGCACGGACGCGCGACGGCAACGAGCTGGTACTCTGCCATCCTACAATATCAACCAAGGGGATGATCGACGACCGAGCCAGGAGAAGTCCTCCGATGGGGAAGGGACTGTGATAGGAGAGCACGAGCATACCCACGAACCTCTCAAGCCTCGACAGCAGCAACGTCCGCGCGCCGGCAGTCATCTTACGGTAGACACGCAGCACGAGGAGGGAGATCCACTGCAGAGCATGTACTCTCCTTCGCAATCGCGCGAGCAATCGAATCGCATGGCAGACGACTTGATGTTGCACAAGATTGAGCGACAGGTTTCCGAAGCTGCAGATGCTGAGGTAACGAGGAACAAGAGTCGGACTACTGAGGACGAAGAGGGCATTTACCGGACCAAGTCTAGGAAGCGGGAAGACCACGTGGACGAGTTCGATATCGCCACCAACCCCGTACACGAGAAGACAACTATATACAAGCCGCCTGGAGACCCGGCCTCCAAGTTCAGCAGATTTGTGAAGAAAGTGCATGGGTCGAACTGGCTTGTGCGATACTTCACTTACATTACACCGCTCACGCTCATTCTGCTTGCGCCTTGTCTGGTCGGATTCCTGGCGTTCCCAGACGTTACTGTGGGTGGAGTGTATCTCGGCTGGTTCATGGTCTGGTGGGAGATCGTATGGCTTACACTCTGGCTAAGTCGCATCATAGCAAAATGTCTTCCCTGGCCGATAGGATTGGTCTCTGGCTTGTTCACGAACAACAACAAGAAGTGGCGAGATATGGGCAAGCAGTTGGAGCTTCCAGCCACCATCTGCTTTTGGTGGATATCGATCGAAGTCTCATTCCTCCCTCTAATGACGAATCGACAGCGATTTCCCACAGCTGGAACACCATACTGGATGGGCGTCATGAACAAGGTCCTGATATCGTTCCTGGTGCTAGCGATGCTCAACTTCTTCGAGAAGATCATCATTCAGCTGATCGCTATGAGCTTTCATAAGAAGACGTACCAATGGCGCATCGAGATCAACCGTTTCCAGATTGGTTCATTGACGAAGCTATATGCATACTCCAAGGACCGCATCGAAATGGACGATTCCGAGTTTGAAGAGCAAGGCAGTGGTGTGGTCTCCGGCGCGCTCACTCCAGGCGCGTTCGTCGATGGCGCAGCCAAACAGACGAAGCAGTTCATGACCAAGTTTGGCGATGTGGCTGGAAAGATGGCAGGCGACTTCACTGGTAAACAGGTGACGAAAAGTACACATCCTAGTCAGGTGACCATCGCACTGCTTTCCACTACTACTGGAGCCCAGGTACTCGCCCGGAGACTGTACCGCACATTTGCAAACGAGATGACCGAAAGGGTCGAGGCGCCAAACCTCCATAGTGCCTTCGAGGACCAAGAAGAAGCCGCTGCTGCCTTCAGCATGTTTGACAAGGACTTGAACGGCGACATCTCGATGGAGGAACTGGAAGCCGTTTGCGTCGAGATCGGTCGAGAGCGTAAAAGCATTACGGCCTCGCTGAAAGATCTCGACTCTGTTGTCGCGAAGCTGGACGACGTCTTCATGTTCATCGTCGTCGTTATAACGATACTGGTATTGATCTCGCTGATCTCGACTTCCGCGGCTGCCGGTCTTACCAGCGCTGGCAGTGCGGTGCTGGCGCTCAGTTGGTTGTTTAGTGCAACGGCCCAAGAGTTCTTGCAGTCGATAATCTTTGTGTTTGTCAAGCATCCGTTCGATGTCGGAGACCGAGTGCAGATATACGGCAATACTGGTGCGGCCCTTAAGGGGGATGACTACTTTGTCAAGGAGATCTCCTTGCTTTACACGACGTTCAAGAAAATGGAAGGTCAGGTCGTACAAGCGCCAAACTCCTACCTCAACACTCTGTTCATCCTCAACCATCGTCGCTCCGGTGGTCTTGCTGAAGCGCTTCCCACTGTTATCAAATGGGGAACTACAATAGAACAGATGACACGACTTCGCGAGCGCCTACTGGACTTCGTCAGGGAGGAGAACCGCGAATATCAACCGAACATCCTCACGGAGCTTCGTCAGCTCACCGATGTTTACAGTCTGACTCTTAATGTGATTTTTTTCTACAAAAGCTCGTGGCAGAATGAGGGACTCCGTCTCGCGCGCCGAAGTAAATTCATCTGCAAAATGATGGTGATCATGCAGGAACTCGGCATTGAAGGCCCGCTCATGCGCCTCCCAGGCCTAAAGCAGTCGTTCCCGATGTATTATCAGCCAGTGCCGTACGCTCAAGTACCGGGCATGGGCGTCAGTGGTCAGCCAGATATGCCCGATGGCTACCAACCCGACGAATTGCATGCCGCGGAGAGCGGTCGAGATGCGCCGATCGGCTCTGCGCTCGACGGTCACGACTCGCGTACTGGCTCAGCTCCTTTCTCGTTAGCTTCGCAACGCGTTCGCGGCGGTTCGATTCTGCGCGACCCGTCGCATAGTCGCAATCGTCGTGAGTCTCTTTCGGCGACGAACAGACGCATTGACTTCTCACTTGGCGCGTCTGCGAACACGTCCTCGAACGAAGGGGGAGATGTGTACGAAGATCGTGAGCGCGATCGACTGCCCGCGAACATAGCAGAGATGCTGTCGCGTCGGAGTGCAGCGGATCGGCGTCTCAGCTCTGAAAGCGCGTCTCGCAACAGCGGTGACGCTGGACATTCCACTGGTCTCGCTCGACAGGAAACTGGCGGCTTGCTGAGACGGGCTACAGACAATAGCCATAGCTCTCGTGGTCCAAGCCATAGAAATCGATTCCAGAGGTGGCGACCAGGCACAGGAGATGAAGCTGAGTTGATGGAGAGTGGGATGGCCGACATTCCCGAGGTACCACCTAGTACGGCGAACTCGGGGACCAGACTTGAGAACAGAGGTGGCGTTGCGTGGAGGGACGAGAGGGAGGCTGCGGCGATGAGACCGCTTGGGCGAAGTGTCACCGAGGGGATCGAGATGAGGAGGCTTTAGCATGGCCAACGGACAGAGAGGCGGACGAGATGACGCTTGGGTAAAGGGGATGTGTACTTTAGCGGGTCGGTGACGATTGCATTAGAGGGTAGTGGCCGGCGCGCCTCACGCTGGGTAGACTTGTTAGACTATAGACATGTGTATGATGGATCGAGTAGAACCGTTCGAGATACAAGAGCTGACGGCGCCTTAAGCTTTCACACCAACCGGAGAGCTGAAACAAGTTATGATCTGGAACGCCTTGAATGACCCACGTAATCAGTCGCCTTCATCCGCAACTTCCTCCATCACAACACCCCTCGAACCACTACCTGCTCCCTCCTCTCTTGCCATCGCAGCCAAGTCCGCCTCGAATCGTCTCGCTTCTTCCTCCAGTACGTCCGTGTCTACTGTCCGAGGACCGGCGGCCGTCTTGCTACTATGCACCGGCTCTGATTTCTGACGTTCCTCTTCCTGCACCTCCTTCTTCCTACCACCCAAGTAGCCCGCCTGCTCCGCCTTGTCCGCCTCTTCCGGCTCCAACAGCCTCCCTACGCCCTTTACCCTAGCCTTCTGCTGCGCCACAGCAGCCGGCACAAATCTTACAGCCTCCTTCTTGAGATCCCTCAGCTGCGGCGCCGAACTATACGTAGTCTGTGCTGGCGCAGCGGGCACAAGCTTCGCAGGCAGCGCATGCGGCACCCGCCGCCCATTCTCATCGACCTGATGCGCCTCATCACGTCTCGGTCGAGGGAATGGAGGCGGCGTGTCCTTCGGCATTGGAATCCTCCTGACGTCCGGATCTGTCTCCCCACCACTCTCACTCTCGGACCCAACCGTATGCTCCTCCCCTCGTCTCCTCTTCCCCAGATGGCCCTGCTGCTGAGCCATGCGTTCCCTCCTCTCCCTCTGCTCCTCCCTCACGCTCCCAGCTCTCCGTTCCGCAAACTTTGGCGCCGCATCTCCAAGCGCATCTCGAGCTTTCTTCACGCCTCGTAAATCGCGCTCAAGCGATGCTAAGATCTCTTTGTCTTTTGCTCCGAGTGCGCCGCTAGCTTCGAGGTCTTTGAGCTCATCGATTCGCTTTTGGAGGCGTTCGGGGTTGCGTTTGGACAGCTTCTCGCTGCGTTGCGATTGGACTGTTTTCTTGTTTTTGTTGATTGCTTTTTGCTTCTCAGCTTTGTGATGCGCGGCTGTAGGATTGAGGGCGCGTTCTTTGGGCATTATAGCGGTGTAATTTGTCTAAAATCAGGAACGACTCGGTTGCTGGTCGAGTATGTGATCAAGCTACTTCCGCCTCTCCAAGAGTCTAAACGTTACTGTGGTATTATAACCGTCCCTGCAACGGTGCGTCTGTCAGTCAGTGTCGCTGAGAGAGTCCATGAAGTACCGGTGTTCTTGGCCAGAAGCCAGAACTCTCACGAAAGATTGATATCGCCGTCCACTGTTGGAGATACACATATGATGGAACAGGCGCATTCCGACTTTTGGAGAGGTACAGGTACAGCCTCACGGCGTTTGGGCGGACTTAGCGCATGCACGTCTTGACTCGCGCCTAACTTTTCTCCACGAGATATGCCAACGTCGATACACGCGACTGGAGACAAGGGACAAACAACACCGCAACAATGGCCGCCGACACCTCCACGGCCCCTGCGTCTCTCGCGTTTCCTCGAGCAACGTTCGCTAAGCTCACCCCAGGCCCGTTTCTGCACGCCCACCTGAAACAATCTCCTCCAATCCGCCCATCTGGCCGTACTCTGATCGAGTGCCGCGAGCCACAAATAACGACAGGCTCTCTGACTCACAGTCACGGCAGCGCGGTCGTTCGTCTGGGTGACACTACTGTAGTCTGCTCGGCACAAGGCGAGATACTCAATGCATCCGACACTCCATCGCCACCAGACGCGGACGATGGCGATCTACTGGAGACACTGGGACTACTAGTGCCGAATGTTGAGCTTAGCACAGGGTGTTCGCCAGCTCATCTACCTGGCAATCCACCAAGCACTTTGGCGCAGAGCCTGAGCTGGAAAGTTCGCACGCTGTTGTATGGGAGCGATCTTGTCAACCCGAAGGATCTACAAATCACGTTCACGGCACCCAAGATTGACGAAGAGGATGACGCTTCAGTACCGGAAGTCAAAGCGTACTGGACGTTGTATCTGGACATTATGTTCATTTCACTCGATGGGAACCCGTTCGACGCTGCTTGGCTCGCAGTGATGGCTGCCTTGAGGACTACGAGACTCCCAAAAGCGAGCTGGGATGCTGATACAGAGGCTGTGGTCTGCTCGCCAGCCTTGGAGGACTACTCACGTCTGACACTACAAGCTACGCCCGTGACAGCAACGTTTGCTGTGTTTTCGACCGCTAATCCACTGAAGCAAAGAAGCGAGGCTGAGAGCTGGGTGCTCGCTGACCCTGACACGAGTGAAGAGGACGTCTGTCGCGAGGCTGTTACTGTTGTACTTGATGGGAGCAATAGGGTTCTAGGTGTTGAGAAGGCTGGAGGCAGGGCTGTGGGTAAGGAGTCGGTGCGGGAATGTGTGGAGCTCACGTTCGGAAGGTGGAAGGACGTGAACGCGATGTTGCCTTGAGGCAGTCGATACTGAACCATCAGCTTCGCCTCTCCGATTTTGGAACTTCTGACTAGAGCTTCTGTCGCGCGCGCTGTAATAGTGGATTGAGGCCAAGACGTCACTGAGAGGCTCGACTGCGTTCTGGGCCACGAGAACGTTACACGCGTCGACTCTCCGTTATGACTGCCCACAGAAACTGCAGCTGCGGCGCACTCGATACATGCGCAAGTGAGAGTAAGTTGTTGGAGAGAAAGGCGAGTTCAAGGACACTTGGAAGCATGGGCCGCTCAAGGAGTACACGACCCGCACCTGGCCTCCGTGATCATCGTCACGAATCGAAGCGTGTCCCCTCAAACCCGATACCTTCAATGCCATCATCCCGACACCTCACGCCTAGGACCTCCTTCGCCACCCACTCCGCAGTCCTGGCATGTAGGCTGATCTCCCGTCCGTCGCCACCGAAGACCTCACTCCGACCTTCTGCAAGTGCCTGAAACACAACTAGCTGGTCTCCCAGATGTTCATCTGCTCTCGCACCACTAGTCCAGAGAGCGCATAGCTCATTCACGCACCGAGTCGCCGCGTCGATGACAAACTTACTTGAACGTGCAGGAGGAGTTTTGCGTTCGGGAAGATGGTCTGTAGCGAGGATATAGGGTGCTGGGGTAGGCTTCGCTGATCCAGGCAAGGGACTTGGCGTCACAGTCGCTGTGATCAGGATATAGAGACACGCTGTGCTGTCGCTAGCCTCGCAGTCGATAGTCAGATTCCGGTGAAACAGTGTATGTTTCTCGCCAAACCGCCAAGCCACAAAGCTAGTTACTGCGTCCGTGAAGTCTTGATGTAAGGCTGGGGATGCTATCAATTTCGCCGTGATCATCGAGGGTAGCTGTGGTGACGTCTCATTGGGTTGACGACATAACCTGAATGCTGCTAACGGGCCAGACGGCCGAGGCGGTATGAGCAGTGTGAAACTTCCGATGCTTTCTCGACCCGAACTCCAGCCTCGCTTTTCTAGGCTTGCGGAGATGAGAGGGAAGCCAATATTTGCGAGTGTGGGTAGCAAGACAGTGGCGATGTAGTCGTATGCCAGAGACATTCGTCCCACCTGATACTGTAAGTCTCACCGTTTCCGCCTCGCCAGTCTCGTTTCGAGGCGGTGAGAACAGAATGAACGGCAAGATAGCTTGCAGCAACAACCCCGTGCTCCCAGCTGTGCCGATCGCGACTTCACTCTCCCACACTCCTGTGGTAGTAGACTTCGCGTACACTGGCGAGTTGCCGTTGACTTTTCCAGGCGTGAAGACAAGGTCAGTGCTGCCTTTCTCTGCTCCGATGACAGTGGCATTGCAGGCACGAGCTAGCCATTGGACGCACGCGAGATGCTGTGCTTTCAGACCAGGCTTTGGTTTCCGCTTGCCGCGGATGTTGGAAATATGGACTGGTCTGCTTGTCAACGCGAAGAGGGTCAGGGAGAGGCGAAGCAGCTGGCCACCGCCCTCTAGGGTGCGCCCGTCGATTTCCAGGAGGTTGGTAGACTTGGTGTTTGTTAGTTTCCTAGGTCGCGGAGACATGTCAAGATGCTCCAAACGCTCGACTAGGTCTTCGTCTGCCATGGTGACAACAGAGCGGAAGTCGTACGGTGGATCAGTGTGCTTTCACGTAGGCGATCCCGGGATTGTCTTTGCAGCCTCGTCCTGCCAATCGCGGATATTGAGAGTAAGGAAGTACGTCTTGCTCATCATTCGCGGTTGAATCTATACAAATGAGTGTAATACATATGAAATGAGTCACTTCCTACCTTGTGTGCGCAGTGGACTTCAAGAGATGAGTCTGTAGGCGCTCAACGCTGCGCCCCAATGCATGGCTCCTTCCGGCAGAGCACATCAAGTCTTGCATACATGCTATCAACGGCAGAGCACTACAGCGCTTGCGGGCATAGCATGCCGCGGCATTGCACAAGCTTGAGGTTATGGAATAGGAGCTGTGATATGAGTGAGGTTCTAGGCCGCGCTTTCTCGAACGCGTTGGGCGCATGATGACTACACATGATCTCATCCCAGAAATCAAGATTGATCGACGGCAGCCGGAGCTAAGAGCGCAACTCCCGCGAGTCGGCCGGTCGTGGCGTGAGGTCTGCGCAGAGCCGCGCCAACAGACTTGGAGGCTTGGAGATCGAGGATGTGCGAATTTCGAAAAGAAGAACGCGGGATCGAAGAATGTAGTAGTGGAGTGGCAATAGCAGGACACAGCCTCGGGTTGCGATGGTGATCGCATTCGTTATAATGATGCTGTACGACCAAACATGTGCAAGACCGAGGAATGTGCACGTGGATGGCCACTTTCTAGACCAGATCGACAATTTGCGTAAGGCGAAGTGGTATTATTTCAACACCAGCAACGTCAATCGCAGCGAACTTGGCGGTAGCATGTGCAAAGCCGTAACATCGGAAGCCCGGGCGGCACACACGGTAGAGTCTAGCAGCACTCGTGATCTCATCTTACGATTTTTCTCAAACTTGGAGCGGTCGTCACCTCAGCGCCGCGGCGCAACTCGGCAGTGACGTAGCGTCGCGCCTTCCCCAAGCTTCAAATATACATGAAGTTCTATGCTCTGCGCGCCTGCTATCTTTCACTACTCACCAACAAATCGTTCTACTTCGACTTCCGCCCTACAGACGCCTAAGTCATACCACTCACTACCCACGACACTTCCAGAACCACCGCCGCCATGAACATCATCCAGCTTGGCCTTCGCGGCTTCCAATTCCTCATGATCCTTCTCATCATGTCTCTCATCGGAAACATGATCAGCATCTCCTCCGGACCCTCAGTAATCAACTACGATATGTTCGTCGCAGTCTTCTGCATGCTCGCGCTCTTCTACCTCATCGCGCAAGCGGTCAAGCCCGACAGCCTTACCATCCACCCTGCGCTGCCGCTGACCCTGGACGGCCTTGCGGTGCTCTTCACATTCATTGGTGGCGTTGCGACTGCGGCGTACCTGAAGGTACACAGCTGTGGCAACATCGTAAGTGCTCGCAAATTGCAGTCCAATACGCAAGCATGATCTGACAAGCGCAACAGGACTACCTCAACACTAACATCGTTACCCGCGGCTCCGGCAAGCGATGCCACGAGGCACAAGCAAGCACTGCGTTCCTATGGTTCGCATTCGCAGCCTTCCTCGCCTCGCTCGTCCTGACTGCGCTCAACGGCAACGCCAACATGCGCGCTGGCGGTATCCGTCGTGGCCCTCAAATGAGCAAGGTCTAAACGGATCTCACAAGATCTCAGGCAAGACTGAATGGTGGCTCTGATGTATGGCTACGGCGTCGGGTTAAGGTTTTTGGGTCACTGTATATCACGCCTTCGAGCGAATTCCGTAGCGTTGGAGCAAACACGAAAGCAAGGGGAGAGGACAGGACGATCATGATAGTTTAATGTATACCAATCCTAATGCGCTGCCACCCTGCATCAAACTCATTACGAACCATCTCCACCATCACTTGCAAGTCTGCCACCTATGCTAGCGACATGCTCGCTCAGTACCTCACTATAGACGAAAATGCGTTCTCCTCCAGCATTTCCCCTGGAGAGAGTCAAAAGTACTTTGATATAGTGGTGCAGTCTAGACAAGCAGTGACAACCATGCAGACCTCTGGAGTGGTCCGCTTCTTCTATGATTTGCATGCCACCCTGCCGCGTCTCATCTTAATTGCTACCCTTCTTACGTCCAACCCTCGATTCGTCGCATTTTCGGACAAATTTACAGGAAACCGACGGCTGTGATGTCACTTTTGTCGAGCGCGAATCAAGCTCATCCCAATGCTGCAAGATCGAAGTCTCTTGTTTGCGCTAAAGGACACATGCGGAAGCAATGATGCGATTGCGCGTAGGCAGTGTGCGCAGTATCGATAGAAGCATAAGTTATTCCGGTCAAGACATGTGTTAGCATTCTTCACTATCGAGAAATTTCCTGCAATAGATTGAGCGCATTGCACGCGACGCGTCTCCAGTCAACGTCGAGAAATCGCAAAGGAGAGGGTACAACATGCCTGCGAGAAAACAGTGGGGCCATCAACAATCATGGGTCAGCTCGATCACAGTTCAGGAAACGCTACAACGATAGCTGGGAGTTTGAGCGCCTCTACTGCTCCGGGCAACGATGTGCGCAGAGAGTCTGTGGAGTCAGCGCGCTCGAGTTTGTCTTCGGTATACGCCACTCCACTGGATGGAGCAAGACTGGCTGGACCGGTCAGGTCGAACACAGCGAGTAAGGATTTTGGCCAACCGCTCACGACAGAAGCGAAGTCCAGGAAGCCGCGGGCATCGAGGAGTGATAGCGCGCCAACAGCGCGAAGGCGACCTGGAATAGGGCAGCAAACGCGGACAGAGAGGCCGAAGCCCACCCATGCCGATAGCACACTGAGGAGGAGCTTGAGGCGCATGACCTCTGCGCAGTTTGGCACGAAGGCATCCGACCCGTACGCGGTGAACTTCGAGTCAGCGTCCTCGGACTCGAGTTCATCAAGCGATTCCGAGCAGGAGGCACAAGTCAAGAAAGGACGTTCGAAGAAGTCTGAAGGTTCAGATCATGTGCAAGATGGAGCAACGAATGGCAAGGATTCTGTCAAGAAGAAAGGGACTACGCCACGGTTCAAGCTGCATACTGAACATGTCAAGACTAAGGGCAGGATCTCGAAGCGCGATGGGCGATTGAACATCTCTGTCAACGAGACTGCGAACTCGGGCTACGTTGCCAAGGCTCTGGGTCATACCATCAAGAACCATCTGGACATACCGAAACGGCGCAATCCTCAAAGATATGATCACGGTGAGGCCTCGGAGGTCAGAAGTCACCTCAGCAAGGAGGCTGCATCGCTCGATGAGTCGCTGCGGAAGACGGCTGCTAGACCACGGCTGAATATTGTGATCATGGTCATCGGTTCAAGAGGTGATATCCAGCCTTTTCTGAAAGTCGGGATGGTGCTCAAGAATCAATATGGCCATCGGGTCCGAATTGCCACCCACTTAGCCTTTCGAGAATTCGTTGAGCAGGACGGTGGACTCGAGTTCTTCAACATCGGCGGCAATCCTTCTGAGCTCATGGCCTTCATGGTGAAGAATCCTGGTCTGATACCGAAGTTCCAAACTGTGAAGGAGGGCGAAATTGGTCGTCGCCGAGAGCAAATGGCAGAGATGTTCGAGGGCTTCTGGCGAGCTTGCGTCAACACTACGGACGATGAGCACAATAAACACAACCTCAAGCTCATGGGCGATAAGCATCCATTCATTGCTCATGCCATCATCGCCAATCCCCCATCGATGGCGCACATACACATCGCGGAGAGGCTGGGCATACCGTTACACATGATGTTCACCTTCCCATATTCGCCCACTCAGGCATGGCCTCACCCTGTAGCCAACATCAAGCCTGGCAAGAGTAACGTGGACGAGTCGTACGTCAATTTCATGTCGTATGCGCTGGTAGAAATGATGACTTTTTCCGGGCTTGGCGATCTTTTGAACGTCTTCAGAACTAAGACCCTAGGTCTCGAGCCTGTGAGCCCGCTCTGGGCGCCTGGAGCACTGTATCGCATGAAGGTGCCATACACATACATGTGGAGTCCCGCGCTCGTATCGAAGCCAAAGGACTGGGGACCAGAGATTGATATCGGGGGGTTCGTCTTTCTGGATCTCGGAAGCAAGTTCACCCCGCCAGATGACTTGAAAGCTTTCCTAGATGCTGGCGATCCTCCGGTGTACATCGGCTTCGGATCGATCGTTGTTGATGACCCGGACCGCTTTACACAGATGATCTTCAAAGCAGCAAAGATGGCCGGAGTGCGTGCATTGGTCAACAAGGGCTGGGGCGGTCTGGGTGGCGAAGGCAACGACGTGCCTGACCATGTTTACATGCTCGGCAACACGCCTCACGACTGGCTGTTCCCACGAGTGAAGGCCGTGGTTCATCACGGCGGCGCAGGAACGACGGCCATTGGACTCAAGCTTGCCAAGCCGACCATGATTGTCCCGTTCTTCGGTGATCAACCTTTCTGGGGCGCCATGGTAGCTGAAGCGAAGGCCGGAGCATTTGAGTGCATACCATACAAGAAGCTGAACGCTGAGCGTCTCGCCGAGGGCATCAAGCAGTGTCTTACGGAGGAAGCGCAGATCAATGTACAGAAAATTGCTGACAGCATTGCAAAGGAAGGTGATGGCGCAGAGAACGCAGTCAAGTCGTTTCACCGAAGTCTGCCACTCAAGGGCGCCAAGACAATGCGGTGCTCGATCTTGGAAGATCGCGTTGCAGTATGGAAAATGCGCAACTCGCCGTTCCGGTTATCCGCATTGGCCGCCGAACTGCTTGTCGAGGGTGGCAAGATCAGATGGGAGGACCTCAAACTATTGCGAGTCTACGAATGGGCCGACTTTGACGGACCTGGAGAGCCAATCACTGGTGGTGCTCATGCTATTACGAGTAGTCTCTACGACATTGGTGAAGGCGTCGGCATGGTACCAATGCGCATAGCGAAGCATGTAAAGAAACGCGAGGCGCACGAGAAAAAGAAGCAAGCTGCTGCTACGCGAAGAGCTGAGCGGATACAGCGCAAGCAAGCCAAAGCAATGGCAGCAAGGAAGGCTGCAGACGCTGAGCCAACTTCGGACAGCAGCACTCGCGCTACGCGACCTAGCAACCCTCGGCAGGAGACCACGACTACCCTTGGATCCGCGCTTTCTGCGGACCCAGCCGCACCCCTCGCGCACGAGATCAGAGACGACGTCGGTACGGGCTTCAAAGCTTCTGGTACTGCCCTCCTAGCTATGCCTCTGGATATCCACATGGCGGTAGCTCAAGGCTTTCACAACGCGCCACGGCTGTATGGTGACGCGACAGTCCGGAAGCCCATCCGCATCACCGGTGTCAAAACGGGTTGGCGTGCAGCCCGGAAGGAGTTCACTTACGGTGTCTACGACGGCTTCACTGGTCTTGTCACCCAGCCGGTTGGTGGCTGGAAAGAGGAGGACACACTTCCTGCCAAATTCGGCGGTCTAGGCAAAGGCGTCGCGAAAGGTGTGGGCGGCCTCGTACTGAAGAACATCACTGCCATCGTCGCGCCACCAGCTTTTCTGGCAACTGGCGTACGGAAGTACGTTGAAAAGCGCCTTGGAGGGCCGGGTACAGACGCATATATCCGTAAAGTACACATCATCCAAGGCGTCAAAGACCTGCAAGCTCTCGACGACGCCAAGCACGCGGCTAAGCTCCGCGAGACTCGCACCGCAGTCGAAGAAGGGTGGAAAGTGTACGATGAGCTATGGAAAGAGGTGCATCACTTCCGCAATGCCGCTGGACGTGGACCGCTTGGTCGGATCAAGAAAGCGCGAGAGACGAAGCAGTGGGAGGAAGATGGAGTGTTGACCAACGTGAGCGCTACTGAAAAGGCACTCGAGGCGAGACGGCGAGGCGAAGATCTAGAAGTCCTGTTCGAGCGACGAAGAGAAGCGCTTCGCAAGGAGGCGGATGAGGCAAGGGCGCCGACATTAGAGCAGCAGCCACAGCTTGCTACAGAGGAGAAGACTGCGGACGCGCCGCAGGACACGACTGCTGTTGAGGAAGCGGGTGCAGCAAGTAATCCCCTTGCGTTGGGGAGTGAGAAGCCGAGAGATGATGCTGCCCAGGTAAATCGCGCGCGAGAAGGCAGCGAAAGCACGGCTGTTACTAGTGAGAGCAGCTCACAGACTAAAGGCGCTGCCGTGGCGATGCCGGACCATGTCGAGGGTGCGGGTGCAAAGGGTGGCGTGGCAGAGTTCATGTCACCGGGACATCGGAGGGACGAGGAGGCTAGAGTGGTATAAACCTCTCGTCTGAGTGGTCTGTCCCGGGCTTGTGAGCTGAAGGCCACTGCCCCGACCTGTGTGCTCTGATCCGCTCTGGACTTAATCTCAAGGTGCATCACTACACAGACTGGAAGGCTTGTGGATAGCTCATCTTATCAAGACAGACATGACATGCAAGCACTCTCACGTCTCGACTCGGCTTGCATCACATCGTTCTCCGCGGTGTTCGCATGTCGGCTGTGCTCTCATACTCTTATTTCGGGATGCAGTCCTCGTTAGATGGCTGGAAGTCGCGACTCTACCGACGAGTGTTGGAAGGAGCCGTGGACTCGCGTCGCTGGGGTGCTCTTGCACTTGCCCAAGTGATCGACTGAAACTTCATCTTAGCTTTCCACCTCTCTTTGAACGCACCCAACAATCACATGCTCCCCAAACCCGCGTCATATACGGCGCCATAGCACGTTCATCTGCGCGAAACCCAACTCAGACTTGACATATCCCTCATCGACGACATGATCGCCCTCATGGAGTGGTACAACGCCCACCTGCGTGCCCCAGAGCACAGCTGCATTTTCACCGCCTGGAGCAGCGCTGCATCTGTTAGTGTCCTGGGACTTCTTCTGGGCATCTTCAATCAGATGTACGGTAACCCCTCCGCGCGCACTCTCTACGCTTGTGCAGTAACGGTCCTCCTCACAATGCTGTGTGCCCTGTCTGGACGATGCTTTCCGTGCTGGATGTCTGTTGTCTACGCTAAGATGACAATACTCGGTAAACGCGTTGGGCACTGGTACAAGACCCTCGAGCACTGCTGCTTCTTCTACGTGATGTCGACTGGTCTGCTACTGTGAGTCTACATGGCTTTGATATTCTTCTACTTCGACTACGACGACGACTGCTCGACATGCTCCCGTCGTAATCGCGACGGCCTTAACATCTTCTGGCTGATCCAGATGCTTGACGGAATGAACAAACACACGGATAAATGCTTGCTGTGCACTCCTCGGTGGGTCTGGGGGAGAGCTAAGGCCTGCTGGCAGTGGTTCTGGGAGCTAGCGCATGTTTGCGTGCGATGGGATACGGTGTCTACGGTTTTGCTCGTTGTCCCGCTGCCCATTCTGCTGCTCTATAAGACACTCACATTGGATCAACCGACGACAGGTTCTCACTTCCTCGCTGCCTTCATCGCGCTGCAGTGCACTTCGCTCTTCTGGTTCAGCGGCTGCTCGCGCTGCGTGGCTGAGGCTCTGGTTGTTCGGTGCTGTCGCTTATCGCAGACCGGCAGAAAGTTCTACAGCACACAAAAGCACAACTGCGAAATTTGGTGCGCCGGCTTCTACCTCTTCACCTGGCTCCTCGAGGCTCTGATCGCCACTTACGTCCTGCATCACGGTCGCTCGACACCGATCTCACAGCTCTCATTGATCCCGACTATCACACAAGGTCTCCACATGTTTGCTGAAGCCTTTACGAACGGATGTCCATTATGCTGGCGTACTCGAGGCTTCAGGTTTGAGCGGCTCTTTGCTAGGTGGAGCAGGAACAGGGATGCTTGGGAAGAGAGGAACAGAACGAAAGGGAGGCAGACACACATCAACGCAGCTGCCGAGGCGCTCGGACAGGGTATCTTAGGAGGTGCAGCAGGAGGCATTCACGTGGTAGTTCCGGGAAGTTGCGTCTTGTCGACAGACGGCAAGGAAGAGCAGGCTAGAGGTGCTGTGATCGTGCATGAGGCAGAGATGGATTGGGAGGTGGTGCCTGGGTTGCCAGTGCACCACGAGACTGCGACCAAGGAAAAGTGCGACTGACGAGCCAGTGACAATTTTCGAGGTCCGCATCACTTCAGTATGACTTACAGGAGTTGGAGCGAGAAAGCGTGGCCGGGATTGCAGTGCTAAGAGAGCACTATGGTGCGAGTATCTTGAGATTTGCAAAGATGAAAGAACAGCATACTAGGTAGTGACGGATTGACATGAGAGAGCAGTCGCAGGCGTTCTAGCATGCATCAGGACTTCGAGTTCTAGCGTTACATACCTAGGCAGCATGTGTATCATACTTGGTGGTGATCGGAATGATACAGGGTGACCAGCAACTGTTCCCTTGGTGATCGTCGCATCAATGTACCGAGCATAGAGCATTCGCCACGAAAAGCTCCGCTCGTATTCGTTGTCGTAAGACATATTCCAAGTTCACGAGTGATCAGCCTAGCTGACGCCTGGCCCTGCCTGCAATTGCCACTCAGTCAGGCTGTGGCTCAATCCTGGTGTCACGTTTCTCACGAAGATGTTGCGTAATCGGGGCACTGCACAGCTCTTGTGGCGAGAAAAGAGCCGATCCAAGCCTCCAGAGCTCGGGCCGTGTAGGCGCGGCTGTGTGGTGACTCAACTGCCACACCATCTCCGACGCACGCTGAAGCCTATCCCCTCCTTCGCTGCTGCAGTGCTGTGCTGACCATTCGGAGCGCATCACTCGAACGACCTGCGTTACTCAAACAACTGTCCTCCACACGCCCGACACAAATCCTCATCATCTGCAGACAAACCACGCATCAGTTGTACCAAAGACGGAGGCTTGGCGTACGTCCTGACCACCCTCACGCGGAATCCGCCCGCGCCCGGACGAGGCTGCCACCGCAGAGTCACTCACTAACCTCGCCACCCGCTCGACTCATCTTCGCTTCTTCGCCGCCGACTAGTACGCGCGCCTATAATATCACATTCTCCACTCCACACCTCTAATTCCGGCTGCGAGGACCCAGAAGAGTCCTTGGTGAGCGCCGTTGTACCTGCAGCGCTACACCCGTCAGCGGCAACAGCAACATCACTCACACTCCGTCACTTTGACTTGGTCTCTTCGCGCTTCACGCCACGTTCGATCGTTGTCACCGCGACTTCGGCTATACCTGGCTCTTACTCTCCACTCATACCCTACTACTCCGACTCACACACGACTCACGCCCGGCTTACGACTCTTCCTTATCACAACACGACAACATGAACAACTCACCAGACCTCACGATGACCGCAGCCAACCGCCCAGAGATGACCAAACCCTACGATATCGCCACTGAAGGCGCGAAGTGGTAGATCTACACCCACTCGTTGCCTTCGGACCCCAGCTTCGGAAGAAGTCTACTCTACTACATCACTACCATCTCATAATATACGGTCAAGGAATACAGAACACTGGGCATACCTCCGTGCGCTTCGTCTTGCAGTGAAAGCACAAGAGATTACGCCTTCTTCTGGGATCTCTTCTTTCCATCTGCGCATCATAGCACAACCCGACTTTGTACATTGGACGAGCTTGTGCAATCACCTTTGACATATTGACTTATGCTTGACGGGATACCACGAGCTTAAAGCGTCTTTCAAGTGTTGAAAGGCGTCCGGAGTACTGCACATCGACCGTCTACTGACTATTGGATTTATCTTACCTGTACACAATCCCCGAGGATGAGCGTCCTGACACTCTCCCCGAGCGACCTTGGCTCCCATTTCCTGGCTTCACGCGGAAGTGGACCATATGAGCCCTCGATCGCGTCATCCGCGTCATCATCACAACTCTCAGTCTTCTCTGGCACCGCTTCCGAGCACAGCTCAGTGGCCAGCTCGATATCAGATGACTTCCGGAGCAGTCAGGATGAGCGTGACTGCGTTCCACCTGGACTCCGACTATCGGCATTGGGAGAGAGTCAAGGCTTGCACCCATGCAAACAACAGCTGTCATATGCCGACGTCACGTCGGTGCCATCGGATCAGAGGCAGCACCCGAGAAGGAGTTCACTGGCTAAGCACCAGAGACCTCCCCCACTCGTACGCCAGGCAGAGCGCAAACTGACCTTCGTCGACAACCTCGTCGGTAAGCTATTGAAGTACGATCACGCTCACGAATGTCCGCTAAGACCCCCAATCTAGATTCAGCAACGCAGATGGTGGAGGTGATATGGCCGCTTTCCATGGTGCCTTGCCCCACAGAAAGTAGCAGTGGCCGCTGTGTGCTGCCGCTACGAACATACATTGAAGAGACGTTACGACGATCTCGCACGAGCTACTCAACCCTGCAAGTGGCACTTTACTACCTCGTGCTCATCAAGGCATTCGTGCCCAAGCATGACTTTACTACTGAACAGAGCAGCGACTGTGCTGCCAGCCGCGCACTCATGTGCGGCCGGCGCATGTTCCTCGCTGCACTCATACTCGCCTCGAAGTACCTTCAAGACCGCAACTACTCGGCCAAGGCCTGGAGTAAGATGTCTGGACTGAAGGTCGCAGAGATCAATTCGAATGAGCGGACCTTTTTGTCGAAGATTGACTGGAAGCTGCACATTGCAAAGCCTCTGTTCGATCGCTGGACTGAGGTGGTGCTCAAGTATCAAACGCAGATGTCGTCTACGATACCAGGCTTCAGCATCGAGATGGAAGAGTACTGCTGGAAGAAGCTGGTGCCCATGCTCACACCTGCACTTGACGACATACCTCTGCCCGAGACCATGGCTAGCACCCTGATGCGACCGTCTCTCAGTCCATGCGTCTCATCCCCCGCCACTCCAACACCCTCACACGCCGGCATGACCTTCAAGCACATGTCGATTGTGGATCAGGACACCACGCCAACACCCAGCATCATGTGCCCTCCCAGCTTTCTGGAGCCGCAACCAGACTTGCTGCCACCGACTCTGCCACGCATGGGTCCCCTACCGACCCCTCAGATGACGCCTCAATACACTGCTTCTAACACTCCTGCAGCGAGTGTCTTCAAGCAACGACGACCATCTATCTGCTCAGCCATGGCATTGGCACAGTACGCCAGCATTAATCGCTGCACCTCCGACAGCATCTCTCGCAGAAGTGCAAGTCGCGACTGTGGCAGCTCACGCCGCCTTTCGATCAGCAGCATGCTGTCAATGCGGTCTAGCCCGGAGTCTATGATCAGCGACGACACGCGATCATCGCGAGCTTCTTCTATCTCATCCGTTACTACAGCATCGTCTGCCGCATCCAGCGTGGCCCTGCCGCGACCGATATTGGCTCGCCTGGCGACAACGCGAAATGCAAGGCAGACGGCGCACAGCATGGACTACATGGTCGATGACGCCAAGCCCGAAGGCTCTGCTTGCAAACCCATCATCATCGCTGAAGATGAAGAGGCTCACCTTGTGCCTAGCCCACCTGACTTCTCCATTAGCGAGAAAGCCCTGCATGCCCCGCATCGTCACTCGAAGCACCAACATCAGCACACGCCCTCTGCTCCTGCTGCGACCGAGAAGTCACGTAAGCGCCATCGCGTCTCACGTGGCAACAGGCGAAGTGACTTCTACGACGAGGTCCGGTTCCAACTTGAGGACCAAGACGTTCACATGGCCGACCTCGTCGATGACGATGAGGACATGGTTGCACCTTCGCCCGCCGCTACGCAAGCCAGCGCTATGCTCCGCGGCCAGGCTTGGGCTGGTGCGTACAGAGAGGCCCAGGAACCAGCCACGATCACCAAGCGCGATGGCTTGAGGGTGCCGGTGCAGAGGACAGACAGTAAGCGATCTTGCTGCACCTCAAAGATGGACTTTCAGCGGACGCCGAAGGCTGTCTGGGCGGGATTGTAGGCCTGCGCGTACCTCGCGTGCGTGCTATGCTTGTTGCATTGTGATACCACGGATACTGGCAATGCATAGGCGGCTTGTGTGAGAGCTGGACAGCTTCACTGTAGTTTTGTACGACATTTGAACATTTCACCATCTTCACGCTATCATGTCATGTAGACTATCTCTATCCTCTCCCTCGCTTTGCGTTACACACATGCCTTAAGGCGCACGTTGCTGACAATCCCCTCCACGTGGCGTACCACATGTCCGCAGCCCCAAATTCCATCTTCGAAACCCCCACCACGTCTGGTTCGATGTAGCGTTAGCATCTTCCACAATACTTCTTTTTGCATATGACACCGGCCGCCGAATCTCCTTCCCTCTGACACATGTCTCCGCGACCATGCTAGACGCTTTCACCATCCTCACAACCTCCGGCATCGTCCTCTTCGATCGCTCCTACACCTCGCCTAAACTTTCCCCACATATCCTCAATAGCCTTATAAACGACGTCTTCATCGAGCAGCACCGACCTGCACCCTCTTCCACAGCCTCCTCCACCGCGCCAAACCCATCCTTCAAGAAGGAAAAGTACACTCTCCGCTGGACCTCCGCGCGAGATGTGGGACTGATATTCGTCGCGGTGTATCAAAGTCTGCTGGGCTTAAGCTGGGTTGAGGAATTATTACAGCTCGTGAAGGGAGTGTTTGTGGGGCGGTATGGAGACAAGGTGAAGAAGGAGGGGGGCACGGGCGTGGATTGTAGGGAGTTTGGGCCCACGTTCGACGCGCTGGTTGAGAGGTGCGATACTGGGACTACGAGAAGAGATGGCGCGGGACTGTCAAGCGAGGGTGGCAGTGAGGAGGGTGAGGGGGAGTTGACGCCGCCTAGTAGTTCGGCGAGTGTTGGGGAAGGTGTGGAGGAGGAGCCACCTGGGCTACCTGGGCTGGGTGGGAGGAGTGTGAGTGGGCTTGGGAAGAGGGAGGTACTGGAGAGTACGGGGACGAGTGCGGATGTCACGCCTGTGCCTACGCCGGAGGCTTCGAGGCCGGGAACGCCTATGAGCAAGAGTTCGGGGCATTTGGTGACTGCGAAGGGTGGTCCAGGAAAGTTGTCCAGGAGGAGTCGGAAGGGTCAGGTCACGAGTCCTGCATCGGTGGCCTCGTCTGGGGATGAAGCGATCAAGAGAACTAGGGAAGGTGGGGCGAAGGCGAAGCGGAGATGGGACGCCGATGGGTTTGCGACTGAGGGCGACGATGATGCGGTCTTGGACTACAGCGCGGCCACCGCAGACAACGCTGGTGAGGAGAGGGAGGTGGAGGTGGAGGCCGTCAATGCTGGAGATATGGGTTCTCGGACAGGCAAAGGGCAGTTCCTGCTCAAGGACTTGGATGACGAAGTGAACGCCATCATAGCATCGTCGAAGCAGCAGAAGCAGACTTCGAGAGCAGACACCATATCAGACGGACCAAGCGGGCTGCTTGGAACGACCACAAGCAAACTCTCTGGCCTGTTCCGAAATGTGATAGGCGGCAAGACACTAACAAAAGACGACCTGCGACAACCGCTCCAAATGATGGAGACCCACCTAATCGAGAAGAACGTCGCTCGTGAAGCTGCAGTCAGACTCTGCTCGAGCGTCGAGACCGACCTGCTAAACCAGAAAACCGGCTCCTTTACCTCCATCGACGCCACAATCCGGGACTCCATGGCCAAAGCCTTGACCAGAATCCTCACACCCACATCCTCGCTAGACCTGCTTCGAAACATCACTCGCACGATTGAAAAGCCAGATGCACGACCTTACGTGATCAGCATAGTCGGCGTGAACGGCGTAGGCAAATCCACGAACCTCAGCAAAATCGCCTACTTCCTCCTGCAAAACCAACTCCGCGTCCTAGTCGTAGCAGGCGACACCTTCCGCTCCGGCGCCGTCGAGCAGCTCCGCGTCCACGTGCGCAATCTCACCGAGCTCAGCCGCCGCGAGCGCGTCGGCTCCGTCGAGCTCTTCGAAAAGGGCTATGGCAAGGACGCCGCGACTGTTGCTCGAGACGCTGTGGCTTTCGCTACCAATTCTGGGAAGGGTGAGATGTTGTATGATGTTGTATTGATCGATACTGCGGGACGGAGGCATAACGATACCAGGCTCATGAGCTCGTTGACGAAGTTCGGTCATTTGGCGAATCCGGATAAGATCTTTATGGTTGGGGAGGCGTTGGTTGGTACGGATTCGGTGGCGCAGGCGAGGAATTTTGCGAAGGAGTTTGTGGATACGAAGGTGAGACTTGTGTGTACGTTGAGAGTCGTGAGCGATGCTGACAGCTGGTGTAGGGACAACTTCGGAATAACGGCGTGGGCATGGATGGGTTCATCATATCGAAGTGCGATACTGTGGGTGATATGGTGGGCACGCTGGTCAGCATGGTGCATGCGACTGGAATACCCGTGGTGTTTCTGGGTGTAGGGCAGCATTATGGTGACCTGAGAGGCTTGAACGTCGGATGGGCAGTCGACAAGCTCATGAAGTAGCTAAATCAACGCTTCACGAAGCCCTGTACAGTTTTTATTTCTTGTCATGTGCAAGTGTCCGGCCCTCCTGTTGCATGTGACAGTGCGCCCATCTCGCACCTCTAACGTCTCGAAGCTCCACATCCCTGCGTTTCTACATACACCTCCACATTCGTTCCACACATCTCCCATGCCCTCCTAATGCCCGACCCCAATGGCACCTCCACCTCCTCCGACCCTCCCGTCCGCCTCTCCCTCCCCTTAGTCTTCCAGCAAGAAATCTTCCACGAGCTCCGCGCCGAAGATGCCCTCCTCATCCTGGCCCGCGGACTCGGCCTCCCCCGCCTCGTCGCGAACCTCCTTCACAGCTACGATGCAGCCGGCTCAAACCTCATCCTACTCGTCGGCGCCGAGGACCGCGAGAACATGTGGCTCGGCGAGGCGCTGGCCGAGCACGCCACTATGAGCGGGTCGGTGAAGTGCAGAGGGCTGCAGCTGGTGAATACGGATCTGATGAGTGTGGGGACGCGGGAGAAGATGTATACTGGAGGGGGAATCTTCAGTATTACAAGCCGGATTCTGATTGTAGATTTTCTGTCGGGGCTGTTGAATCCGGAGACTGTGACGGGCATTGTGTGTTTGCATGCTGAGAGGATTTCGGCGACGAGTTTGGAGGCTTTTATTGTGCGGATCTATCGGCAGAGGAATAAGAAGGGTTTCTTGAAAGCTTTTAGTGATCAGCCGGAGCCGTTCACGAGTGGGTACCAGCCTTTGACTGGGATATTGAGAAATCTGTTTCTGAGGAAGCCGGTGCTGTATCCGCGATTCCATGTCGCGGTAGCGACGTCGCTGGAGGGGAAGCGCAAGGCGGAGGTGATCGAGCTGGAGGTGCCCATGACGGATGCTATGAGGGATATTCAGAATGCTGTCATGGAGTGCGTCGAGGTTTCTATCATGGAGTTGAAGAAGGCTAATACCGGACTTGAGATGGAGGACTGGAATCTCGACAGCGCGCTGCATAGAAACTTTGACACGATTATACGGAGGCAGCTGGATCCTGTATGGCATCGGACTACGTATCGAACGAGGCAGATCGTGAGGGATCTGTCAATGTTAAGGACGATCTTGCATTCTGTGCTTACGCTGGATGCGGTGAGTTTCAACAAGTTTCTTGACACTGTGCTTGCGGCTTCGTCGCCGCCGAGTGCTGCTTCGAGGCAGAGTCAGTCGCCTTGGCTCTTCCTTGATGCAGCACACACGATGTTCGACTCGGCGAAGCGGAGGGTGTACACCGGCAAGCTCAATGAGGGTGCCGGCGCCGCACAGAGCGAGGGGCTCAATGCAGTGCTGGAGGAGATGCCGAAGTGGAATCTACTCGCAGAGATCCTGGAGGAGATCGAGCGCGACAGCTACTTCAATCCGCAAGCACAAGATGGTTCGAATGGCGGCATCTTGATCATGTGCGGAGATCAGGCAACCTGCAAACAAGTGCGAGAGTATTTGCAGACTATGCGCGCTGATGCAGACGAGCGGGAGAAGAATGGCGACGAGGGCTTGATGGAGCGAGAGACGTCCGCAAAGCTAATGATGCGCCGCAAGCTGCGAGGCTACTTGCAGTGGAAGCGGGACTTTGCCCGAGTGAGCAGCAACCTCTTCGCCGAGAATCAAAAAGCAATCAATGGTGACAGCACCCGCGCCAATGGCCAGTCAGGCCGAGGACGTGGCGGACCTGCCAACAAACGCAGGAGAATACGTGGTGGTGGCTCATCTAATGCTGCCCCGAGCAGAGCTCCAAACGGAAGCATTCACATCGCTGGCGACAAGGATGCCCATATACAGAGCCTCATGCAGGAACTTGTACCCGACGAGTTTGAGGACAATGCCACTTCGAAGCTCGACGTTGGCGCCGATCCACTTGACGACAATGATGACTTTTACGAACTTTACGACATGAAAGATGTAATGGTAGTGCATCCTTACGATGGAGACATGGATGATCATTTGCTTGAAGAAGTTAAGCCTCGATATGTAATAATGTACGAACCCGACGCCGCGTTCATCCGGCGCATAGAAGTGTACCGCAGCAGTCACAGCAATCGACAGGTGCGAGTGTACTTCATGTACTATGGAGGAAGTGTGGAGGAGCAAAGGTATCTGTCTGCTGTGCGGCGAGAAAAGGATGCGTTCGCGAAGCTCATCCGGGAGCGAGGCAATATGGCGCTGACGTTCACGCACGACGGTGCGAACCTGGATCCCCAGGAGAGCTTCCTGCGAACAGTCAACACTCGCATAGCAGGTGGCGGTCGGCTTGCAGCTACTGCTGAGCCACCACGTGTAGTGGTCGATGTGCGGGAGTTCCGAAGCAGCTTACCCAGTCTGCTACACGGCCGCAACATGGTCGTCATACCCTGCATGCTGACAGTAGGCGACTATGTTCTCACGCCAAACATCTGCGTCGAACGCAAAAGCATCAAAGATTTGATCAGTTCCTTCCAAGACGGACGATTGTACAACCAAGCCGAGACCATGTTTCAGCACTACAAGAACCCTATGTTGCTGATCGAGTTCGATCAGCAGAAGGCATTCACCCTCGAGCCGTTCGCAGATCTGAGCTCCAGTCTCGGCACCGCAGGGCTCGTAGGCTCAGATCTGCAAAGTAAGCTCGTGCTCCTCACGCTCGCTTTTCCCCGTCTGCGCATAATCTGGTCCAGCTCCCCTTACCAAACAGCCGAGATTTTCGAAGAGCTCAAAAAGCAACAAGAAGAGCCCGATCCCATCAAAGCCGTGCAGATTGGTCTACAAGACGGCGAAGACGCAGAGACCAAAACTTTCAACCAGACGCCGCAGGATATGCTGCGAGCTGTGCCTGGTGTTACAGGGAAGGGGCTGGCGAGGCTGGTCATTGAAATGGAGAATGTGAGAGCTGTCGCTGATGCTGATGAGGAGATGCTGGCGGATATGATTGGCAAGGAGGCTGCGAGGCAGATCCGGTTCTTCTTTGATCGGAGTGTGTGGGATGAGGGCGCGCCGGAGGACTAGGAGGACTTCAGGCATGGGATCTTGGAGCAGCCATATGCTGACTGAGGTCCCGGGTCCTCGATCACACACTACTGCTTCTCTCGCTGGAGGCGGAGGAATCCTAAGGGTTCATGATGTGACACAAGCACCACGGCCATCACTGGGCAGGCATGGATGAGTTGACCCCGCCACTTGGAAGGAAACGCCACGTTTCTGCGCCCCACATGACGTAGCAGCCTCATGTACAAACAGTCCTGTTGACTGAAACGAATGGTGAGTTAATAAATCATTCACTTCCACACACTTCCAAGTTGTGCCTTCTTCACAGACCCTTCCCTTCATCCCTCAAAAACCTACCACCACACAAAACCACACACATACCGCCCACCATGGTAGACGACTCCGAGATGGACCCCTCCCTGCAGTCCGTTCTGGACCAAAAGTCACTGAAATGGATCTTCGTTGGCGGCAAAGGCGGCGTGGGCAAAACGACAACATCCTGCTCACTCGCAGTGCAGATGTCCAAAGTCCGCAAATCTGTGCTCCTCATCTCAACAGATCCAGCACACAACCTGTCCGACGCCTTTGGCGTGAAGTTCGGCAAAGATGCCAAAGAGGTGCCTGGCGTGCCCGGTCTGGCAGCCATGGAGATCGACCCGAACGGCAGTATTCAGGACTTGATATCCGCTGGCGGCGAGGACGCGCAAGAGGCGATGCAGGGTCTGGGCGGAGTGGGGAACATGTTCCAGGACATGGCATTCAGCATTCCGGGTGTAGACGAGGCGATGAGTTTCGCCGAGGTGTTGAAGCAGGTTAAGGGCATGGAGTATGATCTGGTCATCTTCGATACGGCACCTACGGGACATACACTCCGTTTCCTGCAATTCCCGAGTGTGCTCGAGAAGGCTCTGGGCAAGCTTTCGCAGCTCAGCCAGCAGTTTGGGCCGATGCTGAATTCGGTTATTGGAGCACGGGGCGGGTTGCCGAATGGGCAGAGTATGGATGATGTGTTGAAGAAGATGGAGGAGTTGAGGACGACGATTGGGGAGGTGAATAAGCAATTCAAGAATGCGGATTTGACGACGTGAGTCTGCTTATTGCATTGGATTTCGAGTGAAGCTGACACGGTTTGCAGGTTTATACCAGTGCTGATCCCTGAGTTCTTGTCGCTCTACGAGACGGAGCGCATGATCCAGGAGCTTGGCACGTATGAGATCGACACCCACGCTATGGTCGTCAACCAGCTACTGTTCCCGAAGAAGGATAACCCTTGCGACCAGTGTAACTCGCGACGGAAGATGCAGAAGAAGTATCTCGAGCAGATCGATGACCTGTATGGCGAGGACTTCAATGTAGTGAAGATGCCTCTGCTCACTGATGAGGTGCGAGGTGTGGAGAGCATCAGCAAGTTCTCGGAGATGCTGGTCAAGCCATTCCAGCCGCCGCAGTAGGCAGTCTGCTGGTCATGAGATCTTGTATTGATGCAAGCGTGGCGTTCTGGGAAACAGAGAGGTCCTTGTGATTGCATAATTACCTAAAGGAGACAGGTACACGATATATAGCTGCAGATGGATATCAGGGGCGCGAAGGTCATATCATTTGACACACTGACCTTGACTACATACCCTCCAGCCACAGTAGCGATAATTGGAGTCTCGAGTAATGTTTTACCATCAAGCTTGTGAGCAAGTCGACCTCACTTCTTGCACCTCGCACTTCGCCCCGCACAATGATCTGCACACTGGCCAAAGGGAACTATGAACGAACACCTTTGGCCCGGCCCTAGCCATATAGCTTCACAGAAACATGTGAGAGCCACTTCTACTGCAAGTACCGCTGCAGCTTCATGAAATCCCCTTCGTTGCAGCACACCTTTATCCTCTTCTCCTGGATATGCTCAGATACAAATTATGTCGATCATAGAAAGAAACAGCCCTCTCAATTTGCAATACAAAGTCTGCATCGTCACGAATGCTAGCTCTCCTCTCGGTGTCGTGATCTGCAAGACGCTACTCAAGGCCAATGCTCTGGTACTGGGCGTTGACGACAAAGTCCGGGATCAGTCGCTGAACGCCGGTCTTGGAACTCATTTCCAGTTCGAGCAGGTCGATCTACATGATGCTGATGCGGCCGAAGCGATAGTCGAGTCAGCGAAGCGGAAGTTCGAGGGTCTAGGTGGTGGAGGGAGAGTCGATGCTCTCGTCGATCTTGTCGA
Source organism: Cryoendolithus antarcticus (assembly GCA_002077065.1). NCBI lineage: Eukaryota > Fungi > Ascomycota > Dothideomycetes > Cladosporiales > Cladosporiaceae > Cryoendolithus > Cryoendolithus antarcticus. The sequence goes on along the minus strand of NAJO01000028.1, from coordinate 269,003 downwards.
CGAAGATGATGGTGATGGGAAGGGACATGATGTTGAGAGCTTCAGGAAGCTGAGTCTAGCCACTGGCGAAGTGATGAAGGAGGGCAATGGAGGGTCAATCGTCGTTGTGCCTGGCGACGCGAAGGGCGATCATGGAAGCGAATCTCTGGTCCGTCTTTCAATGTATTCAGCGAGAGGACAAGCTGACTGAGATCAGATCGAGCTCGCCCGAGATCTTTCGCAGCAACACGTAGGTACCGTGAGATGCAATGTCATTACACTTGGAGGTACTACAGATCATTTGCCCAGTCTCTCCTTCGTCCAACGCTCGGCTGATAGTCCTTCGGTAGTCGCAACAGGCTTCGAAGATCGTTCCGAGGAGCTTTACCACGAGGCTCAAACTCATATGGAAGCTCTGATGAAGACAGAGAGGTACTTACATCCCACCTCCTCATCAGAGCTGCGTCTGCCGTGCCAGCGAGCGTAGCACTACTGACCGGATTGCCAGACCTGCAAGTGACGTGCCTGCGTCGAAGCAAGTGCCTCCCCAGCACTATGCCATTGCCAATCTGGTCCTCTTCCTCGCCGGCGGCATGAGCGAGGTTGTCATTGGTAGACGAGTAAATCTGGATGGAGCACACTGTGCATTGCAACACGACTAGGACGTAGTATTGCATCTAATGGACTAGTCGGCCGCATCAAGTGACTGGTTGGAGAAGAGAATAGCAGCTTCTGGACATTGGGCTTGCGAGTCCGAGCAATTAATCGTTGTGGCCCAGAGCATTGCGAGACCCTTGGACGATTCTCACGGCACTCGGATGCAAGGCTCCCATTCAGTCAAAGTACCTGGTACCGTGCACACCGGCGCGTACTAGCGGACGATAGCTTTGGGGGAGTGGTATGCCATTGTTGTAGTGCCTCAGCTCCCATCCACCAGTCAAGTGCTTCGAAAGGGCTAAGCCCAGTGCAGTTCATAGCAAGCTGCGTAACCATCGTATTAAAAACAGCGTTGACACTCAGGTCTCTCTCTTGAATTTCATTGAGAGTCCATCCACTGCTATTGTTTTGGGCAATGAAGAGCAGCTGGGTTCTTACCTCTGCGGAAACGGCAGTCAAGTACAATACCCAGCGTTGACTGTGCGTGCCCCGAAGTATCGGAACATTCTAGCATTGCAAGATGAGGTCAGAAAGGCAAAAATGACGAGTGAAAGTGGACAATGTAAGACTTGAACTCACGACCTCTTCCATGCTAAGGAAGCGCGCTACCAGCTGCGCCAATTGCCCAGGGTGTGATTGTGGTGGACACGTCTTCCCCGCTAAATATGTTCTTTCTATCAGCGAGATCATGCGGAAGAACTATCGACGAAACGGAGAGGAATCCGCGATCAAACGGTCTTGCCGACCTAACCTGTGTGGTACCTCACATGCCAACATCTCCTTTCGCCTAGCCTACGGCGCTTTTTCACCATTGCGATTCAACGACCCCATCCTCAAGCTAACACTATCGTAAGCGCCGGCTCATCACGCGCGAACCACAGTCTCGGCGTCAGCTCAGCTTCAGCAGCCGCCGCGATCGTCGTCCAATCGTTGCTCTCCAGCGGTAGGTCGCCAACGCGGTCACGACCATGACTATGTTACAGAAGATCCGGCATAGGTAGGAAGTGTAGGTCGTCTTCATTTGCTTCATCTGTCTAGTAGTCTTACTCTTGAGCGTTGCGCGTTCCCCCCACTGTAGTCCACCAGCACGAAATCATACCACCAACCCTTCAATCCTATGGCGAACCAAGGCCAATACTACCCGCGTAGGTCTCCTCCAACGCTCTGATGAAACCTTGCTGACAAGACTCAGCTCCTCCGGGTCAAGGTAGCTCGAATCGTCCCGCTCACGACACAGCCGAAGCCACTGACAACAGCCAGAACAACAGCATTTCGCGGCGCCTCCGTCCGATCCTCAGCAGAACTACTATGCGCCGCCAGGGCAAAGTCAGCAGCAACAGCACTTTGCACCCCCTCCACAGCAGTTCGCACCACCTCCCGCGGTCTCCCCAGCGCCACCGGATAGCGGTGTGAGCAACAGCAGCCATGCAGGTGTCAGTCCGCTCGAGCCGCCGCAGTCTGAGAAAGCACTGCCGTACTACTCTGGTCCGCCATCGCAGTCGTACCCTCAAGAGAAGCAGAAGGAGCCAGAACGGCCGGTCATCACAAGCCGACTATCACAAATGCCCGGCGGAGCACCACCACAAGGGCAATTCACAGGCGCGAGCGCGACGATTGATGATGTTGGGACTTTTAACGGTGGGAGCTACCGCATAAGTCACCGCGACAGCAATTCGATTGTCACGATCCAACTCGCAGTCGGATGTCCGCTGATTGTCAAGCCTGGAGTCATGATCGCCATGTCGCCGACCATGACTCTCAAGGGTGCAATCAAGTTCACGCTCAAGAAGTTCGTTACTGGAGGCGAGATGTCGACATCGACTTTCACAGGGCCTGGAGAGCTGCTGCTGGCTCCTACCACTTTTGGCGACATCACAAACATACGGCTTACGGGAGGGACTGACGTGTGGAGCTTGGGCAAAGATGCATTTCTGGCATGCACCAGCGGCGTAACGAAGGACTACAAAGCACAGAGCATCAGCAAAGCCATGTTCTCTGGCGAGGGTTTGTTCGTGTACAAGATGGGTGGCACGGGGATTCTTTGGATCCAGAGCATGGGTGCGATCATTCGGAAAGACGTGAGTCAAGGTGTCCCTTCGTGATCTCAAACACTGACAGGAAATAGCTCCGCGAAGGCGAGAAGTACATCATCGACAACGGTCACCTCGTTGCATGGAACTGCAAATATGTCCTCGAGCGAATAGCATCGGGTGGCATCATCAGCAACCTGTCGGCGGGTGAAGGCTTAGTGTGCAAATTCTCTGGGCCAGGCACGGTGTTCATGCAAACGAGGAACCCGGTTGCGTTCGCGCAGTACATGGCTGGGAATGCTGTAGCTTGAACTAATTAAAGCTGATGTCCCTTTGTATGTGTATCGCGCTATATGCGGCCAAGGAGGTCGATGCAAGGTGTGCGCTAGTACTGACAGGACGTCCACTTCCGAGTGTGTTGAGTCTCACGAGCCAGAGCAACATGTAGTCACGACGAGTACTTGGTTCACCCGCACTGAACATGCAGCAAGCTCAATGCGGTAGGTCGGGGAGCTATCGTGTGCGGCTGATGAAGACGTAGGCTGTGCCGCCTGGACGCAAGGCTTTAATGGTTTCAAATTCAGCGACTTTGCCTTTCTTGCTCTCTGATGCACAAAGACTGTTACGTCCACGAGTTCGATCACGCATCAGTGCCACTGCTACCATGCTTGTGACTCACGAGAACACGTGGGAATCTGACACTGTGGCCGACCTGATAGACATAGGTGCCCACAAGCTATTCATCTCCACCAGCGGTCCACCACGTCCGCGTGGTGAGCCAGTCGTCCTCTTCTTCACCGGTGCCGGTGGATCAGTAGCCACCGTCTGCCGGTTGCAGAGACTTTTGAGCGAACATTTCCGGGTCTACTTCCACGATTGTGGCGGCTACGATCGAAGTGGACGTAACCCCAACGGTTCCCTGGATGCTCAGAATGGCGCCAGCGATCTCCAGACATTGCTCAGGATCATAGGAGTGGCACCCCAGTATGTACTCATGGGCCACTCACATGGTGGCATCGCGGCAAGGGCCTTCATGGAGCTCTATCGAGACATTCCAGATGCGATTGTGGGTCTGGTCCTGGCAGACTGCGGGACGGAACTCGCACATCAGCCCAAGTTACCTCCAGCTTCACTCGATGCGGTAGGTAAAGACGTCGATCTGGGCGAGCTGACTCACCTACGCGAGGCATCACAGCTCACGGATGCGGAGTGGAATACTGCAATGGAAGCTGTGGAACGCACTGCGAAGCAGATCGAAAAGTCCGAAGAGATCCACCGCAGTGCTGCGGTCCTTGCATGGTCCCAGCAGTGCTCAAGACATGCTCTTGACCCGTGGCCAGTCAGCGTCATCCGCTGCAATATGGCGAAGGACTTCAGAATGATCTTTGACGAGGGCGTGAAGCGAGGCCAGGGTACTGTACAGGAACAGATGGATGCTGTGGACTTCCTTGAGATGTTCAGGACGTATGACGATGATGTTCGGTCGATTCAGTTGCGGCTGTCGAGCTGCAATCGATACGTTGTGTTCGAAGATGCTGGGCATGACGACCTGTTTCGTCGGCCCGAGAAGTACGTTGACGAGGTAAGATGGGTGATGGTGGAGATACGCAAGCTTGCGAAGAGACAGAGTTCAGCGCTCATGGTCCGGTAATGAATTCATCCTTGCAGAGTAGTTCAAAGACGTTATCTCGCACCCAAGGAGCCCTTCAGCATGCCACAAAAGCTTTCCCAGATGACATGGTCGAGCCCGCGCATCCAGCGCACGTCAGCTCGCCCATCACTGCACACGATCTTGACCATCAGAGCAATATCTTCATCGCTGCCGTCACTGTCATGATCGACCGACATCCCCACCGCCTCGATCGCTTTCTTCTTCCTCCGTGCGGCTCGACTCCATACATTGGTCTCGGTTGCTGCCATACCAGTCGTGGTCCCTTCCTTCCACATCCACCTCAGATCGAGTCCACTCATCAGCTCGTTGACGTTCTGGCCGACATCTGCAGCCTCCATACCAGTAACAGTGATTGTCCACTCTGTAGCTGGTGGTAGGACTCCCAAGACGAGGTCGCCATGCCTCGCCACCTCGTTAGTAGGCCTAAAGTCACGGAACGACCAAGCCACTGCCCATCGCCTAGTCTTCTGTCCGGCTTGTAGGTTCGTCACCGCCCAATTAACGATACCGGCTTCCTTGAGCTTTGATATTACTTGATGTAGCGAGATCAATCGAGATAGCATACACGTGTACCATCTAACTCTCTCACGTAGAGTCAAGGATTCGTCGATGAGTCGAGTGGCGAAGCCAACGTCACCACCAGGTCCGATCATCTCGTTGGTCGATCCAGTGCAGACAGCCGAGGCGGGTATAGGGTTATCAGCATATGCCGATTGCATATCCTCGTCAGACGAGTAGAATGGGGGGTTGCATACAATGAAGTCCAACTCATCTTCTGGGAATCTGTCCAGTGGAATCAACGGATCCGCCATCGTGGTCGTGCAGATGAGAATGCGGAGTTTATTGTTCTGAGCATTCCGCTGAGCATGAGCTATGCTCTTGCTATCGATGTCAGAGCCACGCATTCGCCAGCCGAGTCGCGCGGCTAGCAGAGCGTATATCGCTGAGGCGCCGGTGCCGATGTCGAGTCCAGTAATCTTGGTGCTCGATTGTGTCGTGGCCAGGAGATCCTGAATCCAACGAATGTAGTTCCATCGCACGGGAACGGGTGGACAGAGTCGATCATCAGGCAAGGTCAGCTTCAAGGAGAAGTCTCGTGCTAGGATCGCATTCGTCAAGCATCTATTGTTGCCACGGTGTCAGCTTTGCTATTGCTAGGCCATGAGTATCACAGCTTGACTTGCTTCAGTGCTTCCGAATCTTGCCAGTCTAGGCGTCCTTTATTCGCATCGAGGATCCTCTTGAGTGCCGCGTCGCCTTCAGCGAGCAGGGCGAAGTTGATAGCTTCAGTGTAGTACGGTCGATTGAAAGGAGCGGTCATGTCTGACATGTTGAGTGCTCATGCCTGTAACGACGAAGCGTACAACGTTGCGTTGAAGTTGAATCATTCAAACAATCATCCAGAGGACTTACCACTCCATGAATTTAAATTAAGAAACGAAGTAAGAGCCCGATAAGACGCTTGTAACGTGAAGTCCTGTCCAGAAGGTGAACGCTTGCGGTGCAGCTAATGGCAAGTGCGTTCACCCAACATGATGATTGAAATTTTGTCGAACTCTCACTTCGTACGCCAGTACATTTTACATGCATACTATATAACACATGACCACCCGAACGAGCCATCAAATTCCCACTCGCCAGGCTCAAATCCGCTTCGCACTTTCTGAAACGATGGCACCTCGTCCGGATCGTACGATTCCAAGAGTCGGTCCATATCCTCGGGTTCCATCTCACAAAGCTCCTCGAGGCTCCATTGCACGCAAACCTTGGTCATCCTAACGAGGAGGGTTAGCAAGTCGTTCCATACGTCCAGTAGGTTTCACTTACCACTTCATCCGCTTTGGTCCTTGCTCGTTGCCCGGCGCTACTTGCCGCAGCTTCTTCCTCAGCGCACCCACTTTCGCGATGGCATCACCGATGTTTGGTGGTAAGCTGCCCTCGATTCGCCGCCGCACAATATTGGCCATCTTCGGGCCGTTCCCATTTGTGCTTACCATGATCTGCAATGGGCCATCGCGATACATGCTGCCGAAGTAGAAGTCGCATTCCGGGGGCACATCTGCGATGTTGGCAGGGATTCGCCTCTCCTTGCACAGCTTCCAAATTCGACTGGAAGCTTCGGGGTTGTCTATTGCGGTCATGACCATCATGATTGCCGGATCGTCTAGATCTGATGGCTCGAAGACTCTGTCATGGTAGATGACTTGCTTCTGTGCAGCTCGATAGGCTACTTCGGGATTCAGTCCTGACCGCGGTGATACGAGGATGACGTTTGCATCGGCTTCGAGAAGACGCACGATACGTCCTGCTGCTACCTGAGTGTCTGTGTGAGCTGCGTCAACAAAGCCCAACACGCTGTTCTAATCGTCAAGGACAGAAAGTCTTACCTCGCCGCCACCTACCACCAGCACTTTCTTGTTCCGAACTTGATAGGCGAGAATGAGTGAGCCTCCGCCCCGGACATCTGGATATGAGATTTCTGCCATAATGATGGTGCGTAACGATAGGTCGCGTCAATACAATAATGTCGATTGATCTGTACGGTCCACCTGTTCCTCATGACGATCTCGAGGTTCAAGCCGGAAACGTCGGAGCAGCAGTCGCCGACATCACCTGCAGGGTACATCCACGTGGCTTGAAACGGCCCGTCGACCTAAAAATGCCCCACCAGTGCATGCCATCACTTCCGTCAGTGCTGCCGCCGAGGCCTTCGGCGCATACACAGACTGCTGCGCCAGGACGTCGACATGACACTCCACATCCACCGGTAGCACATATCATGGCCGCCAGACGGAGTCTCGGTGGCGGCCGAGTGTTGAGCAGCGGCAAGGGCTTAGCACCGCCGCCTCCAGAGCCGTTCCATCCTCCGGTGACTGGCTTGTTGTCACCCTCTGAGAGCTCGGTATCGCTAAACTCGCAAGCCTCGAGTACACCTGCATCGACTGACCATGAGGATCTTGCTTCGAGGGTGGCGTTGGGCGGGCATGGTACCACGGTCGCAGCGGCGACCTCTCGCATGGTCTGCCCTATCTGCAATGAGGAGATGGTGAGTTTGGATATCCGATAGGGTGGTAAGGGCGACATGCTGATGTATTTAGATGACACTTCTCCAGCTGAACAGGTAGGTAAGCCAACCCTTCACCGTGGCGCGATGACAAGGGCCATATCTGACGACGAAGCAGGCACATCGACGACAACCATGCCAATCTTGAGGAAGAAGAGCAAGATGAGGTGAAGACATGGTTCAAGTCGCAAATGACGAAGGCCAAAAAGTTCCAGCCACTGGCAGTGCTCAATCAGAAACTCCGTGGGTTAGAAGTCTTTGAGTCTAACGATGAGCAAGGCCTGGTAAGCCACGTTGTGACACGGTCGCACAGTAGCGGTACAACGTCTCCAATACCTGCTGCGCCGGGTGCTATGTCTGCTGCTATTACAGAAACACCACATAACGCAGAGGAGCTTGTCACTCGGAAGCACTGGCAGAAAGCGTCAGGATTCGACGCCTGCGCAGACCCTATGTGTGGTAAGAGACTCGGAGGCGGATATGGGCAGGTCCATTGCAGACACTGTGGAAAGCTCTTCTGCGAAGAACATACAATGTATCAGATGAAATTGTCGCGATCCGCACAGCATGAGCCAGTACGGGGTGTCTGGTGTCGAGTTTGCGAGACGTGTTACAAGACGCGAGAGGGTTACAATGACCATACTGGCCTTGAGAGGAATCACCTTGACTTTTTCAAGTCGACTAGAAGCAAGACGGTAGACAAGCAGAATCTGGAGATCAGCCGGCTGGAATCCAGGCTGACAAGGCTGACACACCTACTTGCAAACGCTGCACCGGAAACGACCCAGAGCACAGGAAGTCTGCTGTGGTTATCCTTAGCCGGGTCAAAGCCTCAGTTACGGGCGTTGGAGCAGTCGGTCGTGACGTGGGAAGATGATGCTTCTGTAACGCAATGTCCGTATTGCCAGCAGACTTTTTCTCAATACACATTCCGTCGACATCACTGCAGGATATGTGGACGAGTCGTATGTGGTGATCCGGCGACTAATTGCTCGTCGGAAGTTGGGCTCGATGTTAATACCAGTGCGTACCATCTGTTTTGCTTACGGTGCTGTGCTGACGCACGACAGCTGACGCGAGTTCAGAGAAACCTGGAGTGAAGACCGCAGTCGATATACGAATGTGTAAAGACTGCCAACATACTGTTTTCGGCAAAGCCGACTTCATGCGAGAGGCTACCACAAGCCCACCAGACCAGCGTGCATATCAGAATTTACTGCAATTTGAGCATGGCATCCGACTGCTATTGCCGAGGTTTCAACGACTCTTGCTCACATTGCAGGACCCAGAGAAGCCACCATCTACTGCTACCCTCGCCGATGCGGCAAAAGTGCGGAAGCGGCTCACAGATGCGTTCACGCAGTATGACTTCGCAGCACGGAGAGTGAGAGACCTGCCGACAGAGTCTCCGACACAGAAGCGACTGCAGAAAGCAGTGCACCAACAGGCTGCAGTATTCCTACACATCCACATGCTGCCCTTGAAATCTCTGCCAAAAGTATTGCGTCACATTTCTTCAAGTACGAAGCCTACCAACGGTCATCCTCAATCTGCCTTATCACAGGTCAAGTTCAACGACACATTGCATCGGCCTGGGAGCAGTCGTGGCAGCAGTACGTCTTCTTTGGCAGTGACTGCGTTGGAGGCCCAGGAGAAAGAGCTCAGGGAGCGCATGATTGTACTCGAAGAGCAGAAGTTCATGGTCGAGACCATGATTGCGGATGCGAACAAACGGCGCCAATTCGATGAACTGTCAGCGTTGGCTGGCAATGTTGAAGATCTGAGCCGCGAAATAGATCAAGTCCAAGGCGAACTTGCGCAGATGGACTTTGCTGGACTTTATGCTGCTGGGGATGGCGTGGTGAAGTGAGACGAAACCTAGTTTTTGGAGGAAGACAGAGTCAAATCGATATGCTTGGTCCAGATCAGGGCTCACGCCCTCGATTCTGTTGGATCGACCATCACACCATCGAGCGCTAGCGCCGCTTCAGTTGAATGCGGCACCGAGGACACCGCGGCAGTCACACGGATCGGTCGTAGACCGCACCGGCGAGATGCGTCGATGGACATGCACTGTACGCGCAGAGGTGAATTGACCCAGAACGGAGCTCTGCGCACCCACATCTGCTGAAGCGCATCAACAGAAGTAGCTCACGGAGGTCAATACAGTGCATGTCCCGGGGAAGCAGACGCTATGAGTAGTGGCACTGCACTGCCAGCAGGCGCACGAAGTCGACAGATGTCCATTAGAGTACGGACCAATGCATCCATATGCAAGGCGCTTGATCCCTAGCTCGTACCACGTAAGACCACAAAATTGAAAACTTATGAGGTCTTCGGAGCCGTCCATCATACTGCCGTACAACCTTAGCGAGCTCGGTTAGACGGTCGCTCTGCGTAATGTGATATGCGAGATCGTACTGAAAGTCTCACCTGCCTTCGGTATCTTGTTCGTCTGGAACTCTTATGGCAATGGTCACCTGCCTGTATGTTTGCATCGAGAGGTGATGAGCAAGGAGGGTCGGCTCCCGCCAGCGTAGCACGCATTGGTCGACACTCATGGGTTACATGAAGGAACACGAGGATGTCTAGATCTCCAGGGCATAGAGGCACGCAATACGTCGCCAATCACTACCGCGATGGTCTCTACCTCCGTGCAGCAATCTATGCCAGTCATAGAATTTCCCATCTCGACATGCTGTTTGCGATCTGGCGGCTATATGACGCAGTTGCTATGCCTTCAATGTGATGTTGTTATGTCGCAATTGAGCCGACGGAGTAATGTGGGAGCATGCTTGGTCATACATCGGTAAAGGTGGGTGACCTTGCAGTGCAGATCATAGACGAATGGGTATTCGGCATCGTGATCGAAGATGTGATCCAATGCAGTTCACGGTGCAGTTCGTCTCAGGTCCGATAACCCGAAGAATCGGCTCCACGAAATCCATACTTACTAGCTGATTCCCATAGGACGCAGTACCCACTATGGTTCATGTGTTGTAGCAGAATACTTAGTACCCCCGGACCGCACCTGAGGTCGCGAAGAAGCCACGCGCGTGGACGGCCGGTCATGTGATCCTCTATGCCATCTTCATCTGGTGAACCTGAATAAGATGCATGATGCTGAGTCGCATCGGTTAGTCCCGAACGAGTCAGAAGCTGTTGCTGTGTCCGCATCATAGATCGCCCGGCAGTGGGATCCAGAGATCGACCTGGAAGCGCGTCCCGGCTTCCGCTGAGATCAGCCCATGCAACTTGCCGGATGCAACGCTCTATTCAGGCTACCACCGCGAGGCCGACTGCGCTAGGATCCTGGTTCGCTGGTCACGAAGTCCACTTTGCGCTTCTTGGAGGTTCCTTGGAGGAACGAGGTCCGTTCGATGTGATGCCGGCCAGAGTCGTCGGTGCTGCAGGGTTTTGGAGCACAGGCGTTTGATCGCGTCGGCTTGCAGACAGCCTCCCCGAGCTTGTTGAACTGATCTTCCATGCAGCCATGTTGTTTGAGCGGGGAACTGTCCGACACCGTGCGTACGCAGAAAGTCTAAAGCAGACCATGGAGTGTCGTTGATATCGATGTGCCTCGACGCTGTACCCTTGCTCGCAAGATGCGTAGTAGGTAATTCTCCCCGTGCAGACGGAATCACGCGCGGGCACAGACGGGGCTCGGATGTATTACTATATCTGCAATCAGTAGCGGCGAACCATTGCGATCGTCATGCTGAACCCACGTGGGAAAACGTGGTGATCGTCGAGACGACACCGGCCGGCGGGGACGAGATATCAAATACTTGCATAGCGCCGGCACTTGCCTGTCAACCCCCTCTAGAACCTCTGTTGCGATATGTGGTATTTCGAAATAGTGTTGAACTGTGGATATCCTGTGATCACTTTCGAGTGACAGAAGAGCTGCTCCACCCTAATCGAGGCGTTGAGAGCCTCACAATGGTGAGATCTCGTTTCTCATGACGTGGGACTTGTGGCGCTCTGCATTTTCTCCTGCCCTGTTTGGAGATAGACTTTCGGGACGCGGAACCTTCGTGGTTGGCAGCTACCACCACCGCCAACCACAGCACGCATGCACGCGACACGTAACAAGCTCCACATTCTCAGAAGACCCTTGTCGTGGCGTCGGTGCGATGACTACAGTACCTGACCGGGTAGTGTCCAAGAAGGACGGCGACATCAGCCTCCCGGCTTGCTATTTGCGAGACCATACCCTTGAAGCTGCTGATCATTACTTGGCCGAAGCACAGCCACGTCTGGACTGCGTTCAACGACTTGCGAAGTTACTAAGCTCGCTCGGGGTCGCCGTAGACCTCGAGGATGGGCGACATCTCCGGCTTGCCATTGATCAAACCCTGGAGGACCAGTCACCAAGACCGGATAAATCAATGCCGGCAGACTGCTGTGCCACATGCGGCAGGGATGTCTAGTACCAACGCAACGCATGGCCGACGATCTGGAGCAACGGGGTCGGACCGTCTGTAGGTGACCCGATGGTGGATGCACTCTCTGTTCAGCCTGGCCAGCAGCGAATGTCAGGAGGAACGCCGAGGCAAGTGTTCTGGACTAGGCGTGCGCGTCCGCGTGCACGGCACCTTTCAGAGCAATGTGACAGGCGGACCATTCGTTATGTGTAACATGATGTGAGTGGTGTATGATTATGCTTCGACGATTCTCAGCCCCAATCGGAGCGCATCATCCGCCAACGGCGCAGTTGCGTCAAGACTTTGGTGGCGAACTACACTTGGTTCGAGCTACTGCACACCCTACTCGACACAGATCTGTGGACCAATCTTGGCTTCACGGAGTTAGAGGCGAGCTTCACATTCAAATGATCCTCCCCGCTGCGACTCGCTACGTTGTGCTCATTATAGATTCTGCGCCGTGCGGATCTTTACTTCATCTGTCTTCCAGGGCAGCTTCTTCGGCGAGTCCGTGAGGAGAAGGCCACGCAGGTTCACAAATGTGGATTCCATATCGCTGAGTCTGGCTTTACGCTGCTCTTATGGACAGCCTTAATGCATTGCCAGATAAGTCTTGGCCCACGAACCAGGACTGTAAGCTTATGGCCCACTTGTTGGCGTAATGATCCTCCAATGGGTAGCATCGTAATTTTGTCCCGCTTGTCGTCTTTTACGCCACATATCTCACCTACCGGCCAGCCTGGCCAGCCCACTCTCTTCCCGCATCTCTCCTGCTTGGGAGATCTGAAGCATCCACTTCGTACCCTTCTCACGTGGCTGCTTTCTTTCGAGCTTGCGGTTAGTGATCCGACTGGACTACAGCCTGACTGTCCGTCATTGTTAGCGCTCGTGGAAGGTTGTCCTCGCCACACATCAACCTAGTCGACGGCAATGTCAGTCTGCAAGTGCAGGCGCAGCCCGTCACCCGTCCCCTCGGCTTCGTCCTGACGGCTTGTGCTGGTCACTGCATATGATTTTAGTTCAACGAAACGATGTCCTGCCAGCATCAATTCCAAGAACTTCCGGCTGACAAGACGAAGTTGCATATTCACCCGCGCGTCTCGAGTGCCGGTGAAGCATTTCCATTCGTCCGTGGCAATGCACCAGTCGTGGATGGATCTTCGTCACCAGTGCTCCGTGTCCAGAAACGCAACCGTTCCAAGTCCAAATTGGCCACGCCAATACAAAGATCTGGATCGATACCTCGACTCCTACCAAACAGCTCATCAATGTCTGACCTAGACGAGGACAAGAAGCGGAACAAGCTTGGCTACCAACGGATTTCAATCGCTTGTGGTGAGTGGACTGAGGCTGCGACATCCCGTGTGGTGCCGTCCGAGACGCGCCTCATTGCGGCTCAATATTCTAGTTTCCGTAACTAACGTCTTCGCAGCACATTGTCGACGACGAAAGATAAGATGCGTCCTTGCGGACGGCGATGACCAGAATCGTTGCCAGAACTGCATCCGTCTGAGGAAGGAATGCATTTTCTACCCCGTCGACCAACAGAATGCCATCGACAATCAATCGCAGTCATCCATGAGAGGTTCGTCTGATGCGACCCAGTTGTCAGGGCCATCGCCATCTCCCCAAGAGCTCAACACAGGACGGCCATTCGAGAGAATACACCAATTCGGCAGCTTACCGTCTCTCCCCTCGAACGCACCTCCTTTCAACAACTCCCCCGTACCCCTGGACCCGAGCGACGCCTACGCTGCACAAGGCGATCCTCCGCACCAACGTGTGATGCATGATGGATTCAACGTCGATGCAGGTCGAATGAGCGCCGCGCAATACGCGTTTCAGATGCAGAACAACGTAAGACCGCCATGGGAGCACAGCAGTCCCATACGTTCGCAGAGCCAGAACACCGAGCGATCGACCAATGAAATGTCGGCACCGCACTGGCGATCCTCTGGACTGCAGGCGCAATTCTCACCTTTTCCAGTAGAACAAACGGAGATGAGCCACTCGGGCTCGACGCCAGCCTATGCATATTCACCCAGTCATCCACAGACCTGGCCGATCTCTCCAAGCCACATGGCCGGACAGTCGGCGTACGCGAGCCTGCAAGACTCTGTGCAACAACCATACAACCCAAACAATTCGATGTACGCGCCGCAACCGCATTTGATGGGTGCGCATCAGCAATACGCAGGCTTCGACATACAGCGGTCTGCTTCGCATCCACCCGTACTGAGTGTACCAGTCTCGACTTCAATGGGCCAGTTCCAACAACCACCACACCCATACATGTTCCAGCAGCATTCCAGCGCAATAGATTCTCCTCTTCCACAGCATGGGTTCTCGACCGCGTGGAATTCAGGGACCGCTGCGTCAAGTGCGCCGCAGCAGGATCCTTCACCTTCGTCGACAAGAGAACAGTCAGGTAGCAAACGAAGTCGATAATAACTACCGATGATGGGAACGTGGGCGTCTTGGTCAGCATGCGAGAGGCATGCATGTAAGTTCCAGCCTGAGTTGACGTTCATCTGCGAGACAGTGAGGAATTGCACCAACGACACGCTCCTACACGTTTGAGGAAGCCCCTGTTTGATGATGCTGGACATCATTGACAGCGGCTGCTCATCCAAAGTGTGGGCGAGGTTCCGGACGTGGATAGCTGCTCACATTTTCAAAAGACTGGTCTACGAGCGTCAGAGTGCAGAGTGCCGGACGGAGTCTTGGACATGTCGCGACGGGCTACATGGATCGGAGGCCTGGTCTTGCGAGCGGACACGGGTGGACTGTACGATCTGGGATTGGAGGCTGCATTTTAGGCGTTTGAGCGACAACAGGATCTCGAGTTGTCGAGACGGTAGGAGCACGGGAAGCATAGGTAATTGGCTCCGGTCGGGTCGAGGGTCAAACAGCACTCGAGTACATAAGCCTACGGCAGGGTCGCGACACGATTGGGTATGCAAGTGGGGATGGAAGAATCATGGCTACGAATAATATACAACCATCAAGACATATCTTCAGGAAGCAAGCTCGCCAGCGATGTCACTCAACCTCGTTGTTGGAGTTGGACAGTGTGGAAACCTTCCCCCCTGCCGCCTCCATCGGAATTACTCGAACATCAAGATGGGAACAATGTGCCAAAATAGGAGGAACTCCAAGGGCACATCCATATGGATTTGTCCTGGAGAACTTGTTCGCTCTCGACATTACGCCGTCCTGCCGTTTCGTACCGACCTGGGTACGTATATGACTTACATCCGCTGAAAAGGTAAACGCCGACAGCGTAGACGCAATTCTATGAAGTAAACGATTGATGACTTGCGATTACATGGATCGAAGAGTTCCATATTGGAGAAAGATTAGTGGACACTTCTTGACTCGAGGGTACCGGGTCACATTGAGAGGAACGTGGGTTGATGCATGTTCTCGCCGACCATTACGCTGGATGCAGTAGGTTTCAGTTAGCTGACCACGAACGCCAACCTGATCCCCCTAGGCGCATCGAAACGCTGCATCCAAGTCAAGTATTAGTCTCGTCAGTCTCGGCTTGAACGACCATAACGCGAAGCCTAGTAAATGCAGTCTTGTAGCGACATGGACCCATGCGTGAAACGGCAATCGGCAGCGCATTACGCTTGAAAGTCTGAAAGGCCGAGAGGCCGGACATATCGTCTTGACTGGGCTTCTGTGTTACTGGAAACCAAATCACAGCCTCACGCCACGAGTCCTTGGAGTCTGCATTCTGATGCCAAATAGTACATGTGGACATCTGGCTCTACCGCTTCTTGAACCTCGAAGAGCATATTGAGCCAGTTCATCCGGTTAGTGCTCAATGATTGATGCGCTAGAGGAAGGGCGGTCCTGAGGTGCGGCCTTTGGGTATCGCAGAGCAGCCCCAGCATGATCCCTGGTCTATTGAATCTGGACCAAGCAGACCAGACCCTTCTCTAGGCCCACACCGAGCTTGCGACGACATGACCGGGTAGTCAACCTGCCGACGCCTAGCGTATGTTGCTGCAGCTCTTGCGCCATCTTGTGACAACTATCTTCGTTCATAGTCGAACAAAGAGGCGTGTCCAGGTCGAATCTCGCCACAGCCCGGCTGAACTTCCAGCGTCGTGGAACGCGATTTCGCCCACATCAGCTTTCGTGAACCTTAGTGAGAGAAGCATGTCGAAATTCTCGCTGTAATTGAGCGGGTACCTGCAGCTTTCTCCACCTATTGGAAGCGTTCAGGCGTCGGCACACTCCTAACACCACCGCATATCGCCGACTTCACTGCTTGGCGGAGGTATTCTGCCGGCCTTGGTCACCAGTGTGTGCAAAGGCGATTGTCTGGCGGAGATGAACGCGTACCATCGAGCGATCACGGGAGTCGCTCCAGCATATGTAGCGGAAGCTGAGGGACTCGACTAGAGCCCGAGGCTCCTCTGGCATCACCTACCGGCTAGGCAGCCACATAGAAGACTTGGGAAAGGAGGCGCATGACATGAACCGTCATTGTGACGCAGCGCAAGCATTCACTTCTGCTTCTGCAAAATCACAATGGAGCATGTGATGTGATTCAAGCCAATCATGAGATGCGTGGCTGAACAGTGTGGCACCGCACGTCATTCGCGGGGCACATGGTGCTCCCGCCCCTCCTTTCTGTTTACTGCTGATATGTGTTTCTTAACCACTCCTTTCTCCTCTTTTCAACAACATCACAAGCACATACTCAACATCATATCAAACCTACCACACACCCAACCAACCCAATCAACACCATCAACATGTCTGACGCACTGTGAGTAGCAGCGTTTACCACGAAGTCTCCCATCATCTGAACTCACCACTAACGTTATGACCAGCCGCCAATCCACCACCGACAAGGCCGCGTCGAGCCTCAAGCCCGACAGCCAGAAGTCTACCCTCGAGTCTGCTGGTGACTCCGTCAAGAGCACTGCGGACAGCGTTGCCGGCTCCGTCCAACCCTCCGGCGAGAAGTCCGCCACCCAGAAGGCTAGCGACGTATGTCTTCTTCATTGCCGTCCATCATCCTTCACCACTGACATTTATTCTAGTCCGTCTCCGGCGGCTCCAAGGATGCCCAGAACCAGGGTAGCTCCATGCTCGGCCAGGCTCAGGAGGGTCTCCAGAACGCTGCCAACTCTGCGTCCGACGCTCTCGGCTTGAACAAGAAGGCATAGAATGCCGCTGACAAGCACGCCGAGCACCCTGCGCGCTCTCACTCAACCGCCCATTCACATTCTTGAGCTCTAGACCTCACAACCTTGACTTCGCCTACCTGGGCTTGATCATTTGTGGTAGCGATGGCATGACACGGGAGGGGATGAGTGGGTTGCCGGGGTTTGACGCGGGTGAACAAGACAGCTACTCACATCCCAGAAAGGAATGAATGCATGATACCTTTATAGCTTCATGAAAAGAACCATTATTTGAACATCCTTCTCTACCTCGCTGTCCTACCTGTACCTGGACGAATTCATGTCGATATTGTAGATACCTGCCCGATGCTGTAAGTCTAAACGCATTTCTTATGGCAGATGGAGCGCGCTCAAGGATTTTGTACCTTACTGCCACGATCAACCTGCTCCCAGCCAGATCTATCAGTCGCTGCGCACACCCTCTCGTCGAAAGCTGCGCTCTGATGAATTGAGGATCCGTCAGGATACTTACAGCGTACACAATAGTAGCATGAGACTCTTGAGACTCTTGGCTTGAACATAGGTGCATTGCCAATTTGCGCTTTTCAGATATGTAGCTATTTTGCTGCCGCCTCCTTGATCCAGGTTGCGATTTCCTCCTCTGTGTTCTTCGGCACGCCAAGCAAGTCGTTGTCCGTATCTGTCAGCTTCGACTTACGCTCAGCCGAGAAAATGGCCTTGACTAGCAACGGCACAACCCAGCCCATGACATTTTCCGGATCACACTTGAGCACTTCATAGCCCTGGGCCTCCACTTCACTGGTGTTCGGCTCACTCACTGTCCACCCATCAGAACCAATGGCTTTCTTTGCGATTTCGAAGAGCTTGTGCTGGGTCAAAACAATGCCGTCGATCTTGACGAAGCGATTCTTGGTCTCTTCAGGGTGTTTCAACACGCCTACCACTCCCTTTGCAACGCTACGAAGAGATGTTGCTGAGTACTCGACGTCACCGCCATCGTAAAGACTGATCTCCTTCTTTTTGGAGTTGAGCAGGAAGTTGTATTGAACGCCCCTATGTCAATGTCAACAACGTCTCGTGCCGAACTCGAGAAAGTGCGAACACCCACCAATCGATGAACACGTTGTTGATAACGAAGGTATAGCTAGTCTTTGTGCCTTGAGTCTTTTCCTGGAGATACTCCTGGATCTTGACTTTGTCGCCATACACAGGAAGCTTTCGATTGTCGACTTGCGTCGTATCCGAGCCAAATTCCGAGGGGATGACCCGACTTACGCCTTCCACAAGTGCAGCATCGAATAGCTTGAATTGCTGCTCGATTCCGGTTGTCGTGATGGTCGAGACCAGCGCGTCCTGCCCATGGAGGGCCTTGCGAAGCGACTCCACAGATGCGTAGTCCACTGTCACGGCCTTGGCAGCTGAAGGAAAGGTGCTGGAGCTGCCTTCGCGGGTAAGTACCGTGACTTCGAAACCAGCTGCGAGTAGTTCCTCCAGCACTGGAGCGCCGATGGAGCCAGCCGCGCCGGCTAGGGCAACTTTGCTAATGTTGTTGGTCATAGTGGACATTGTCGCGAACAACAAGATCTTTGTTGAGTAAGATAACGAGGAATTTGACTGGAAAATGTAAGAGTTGGATACTTTGCTCTCTTATGGGGAGTAGGACGGGCTTATATCGATTCTGGAGCTCCACAGCATTGCGTTCGAAAGACGCAGTGGCAGCTGCAGATTGGTAATTACAATCGTTCTCAACGGTAGCAAACGTGCTCTCCCTAAAGTCCGATGATGCTCAACGGGCTACACGTCGTTATGTCGCGTCCCAAACGACGCTGATCCTGCTGGGACGCGAGTTGGGGGATCTGCTCGGCCGAGGGGCGTGCATAGCTCCGAGTGAGCTACAGCCCTGGCAGGATGTCTGAATCAGCAGAACGTAGTGAATGCTACACGGGATCTGTGACCTTTCGCGCACAGGCTGAAAGCACTAACGGAATAGCGCTTTACTGGATGGATCGTATTTGTTGCTCCGGACCAAAGACCTTGAATGTTACTCAGCTGCCAGTCATCATGCGGAACGACTGCGCCTGTGGAGACGGATCTCTGACAAGAGCGGAGTGGCTGTGCCGCAGTACCAGGAGCCAAGGGCCTTCAGTTTCGAAGGAGACAACGAGATAGAGCGCGTGACGATCTGGTGGCAGGACGTGAGTGACAGGACTGATCCTAAGAGCGCCCAACTGAAGTGCGTCCGTTGGGCTTCTGGTAAGTTTCCGTGGTTTCTACGTCGTTTCGGTCATACGATTTTATATTTGATTTGTCTCTCATCTATGTTAATCGGCACTTTGGCGGAGTGGTTAACGCGCTGCCCTGCTATCCTACATCTGTAGCAAGCAGTCCTAGGCAGTTCCCTCGGGAGCAAGAGTTCGAATCTCTTAGGTGTCGTGGATGATGTTTTGCCTTTTGCGCCTAGCCCAGCAGATACATAGCCCTGCGGAGGCTCATCTACTGGCGTTGCTCACAATCTTTTGGTCTTTGGCATCAAAGCGTGGGATAGGCGCGCGCTCACTAGCGGCGGACGCTGAACTCCGCATCGACAAGGTCGCAAAGTACCCACCGCAATGGGACCTGTGCTACAACGCCTCGGCGGCGACATTGCGACTGCACGTCCTCACCGGAAAAGCTAAGTGACTCGCTTATTCCAACACTCGCGTGTCCAGGTGGTGAAGGAGGCTTTGCGCCTGTGTGACACGGAGCCATCGCCATGATCGGAGGGGACCAGACCAGACGCAGCGAGATTTCGCAAGAGTAGCAAAAGCAACAAACTGCCGAGAACAGTGATTCGAGTCTCTGTATGATCACAAACTCAATGGCGCCGGCCGCCGCATCACTACATGCCTCAAACATCATCTCGATCGCGACCTCAAGCATCGTCGTCCGCTGCGCCGAGCCCCCCGACGTCGATTCCGGATACCAATCTAGGTCTCACCGCACAAGATGTGGCAACCCTGCGGCAGCACCAGCAGCTCGCGCACCAGCAAGCGCGAAGCTCGGCTGGATCACAGGCGAGCTCACAGGGAAGACTGCTGCTCGATCCGGGGAGCCTGACGCTGCTTGGAAGGCACCTGGAGCGGGTCATGGGCGCGATACAGCAGAGGCTCGAGCAGGTATGTGGTTCCATGGATGGTCCGAAGTCATGTGGCCATGGTGTACTGATACCTGTGTAGCTCAATCGTGCTACCGAGATTGCGACACAGACGCAGTACGACCGCGCTGGCAACGAGATTGAGATGGCAGATGCCGAGATCGCGCGCTTCAGAGCTATCTTGCACCAGATCGATGAACTTGAGAATGAGTTCGATAAGATCAGGAGGATACGAGAGATCGTGCGAAGCTTCCGCGCAAGGGTGGAGATGCTCGAGAGGAGAATTGGGTGAGCGTTGTTGCAGCACCGCTGCAGGACGCAGGAGACTTGAATCAACGGCGTCTGGTGTTCGGAAAGATGGATAGCCTCACGGCAACCTATACCCTCGGTTTGTATGTCCATGGTAATTTACTTGAAGTGTGTAGCACGCACCGGTAAGAACTTGCATGCACGCACTCGAGCGATCAGCTTTCATGTAGGGCAAGTACGACCCAGCGCCGTGAAAAGTTGTTCCCGGGCGGCCAGTCACAGGGTCACTCTCAACTAACACACGCGACCAACCAAACATGGCTGAACATTCCGGCCTGGGACGAAGCAGCCGACGGACATTCGAGGGGCTGATGTGACAGGGCGAAGAACAGCTCATATCTTACTATCCCTACCTCCCCTACTCGATGCATCTGCAAGCCGGTCAGATAACCACCTCTCAGCCTCTCGCCGCATCGGCGCCGAGAACTCATGTCGTCCCGTCGGATCGACGATGTCCTCGACTTCAGTTCCCTGATCATCACACCACCCACTCCTGGTGTCGATGGCCTTCTTGAGCCACGTCAGGAATGGCTCGCTTTGCTCGTATGGCACCAATCGATCTTTGCCACCACTCAGTATGAGCAGCTTCTTCCCGGCCAGCTTCTCCCGCATGATTGGCTTTAGACGCGTGATCTCAGCGTCCGACGGAATGTGCAGATGGTCATCACCGGTCACGGTATCAAGCTCACCAAGCAACAGCCCAGCGGGATCGAGTCGCTCGACGGCTTCGACGAGTGATCGAGGGAAGTCCTTCGATCCTAGGAAATTTCTTCCCGGTGGATCTGAGTCCATACACGTACCCAGCTTACTTCTCACTGCTCGATCAGTCATTAATCGCACATAATCCGCACATCCGATCACTATGATCGCAGCCGTAATCCTTGGATCGTGCAGCACAGCATGCCAGCTCGCGTGACCTCCCAGACTAACACCACCGCACCAATACTCTGCAGGCGTAAAAGGCACATAGGCAGGCAGATGCGTGATCAGCATCGACACATCGCTCGCTGTGCCCGAGAACAAAGTGAACATATCAGGTCCATGCGTCGGGTTGCCACCTTTCCAAGACTCATTGGCAAGATTGTCGATCATTCGACTCCCGTGGTTGCGTTGATCAAAGCATACGCAGATGAGTCCGCGGTCGTGAGGTTTCCGTTTCGAGTTCCAGGTACTGAGGAAAGCGGCTGCTGTGAAGGACATGGAATCTTGGGTGTCGCCTCGTCCATGGAGGAGCCAAAGACAGGTCACTGAGTCGTGCGTTGTGAGTTCATCGAGACCGTAGATTGTTAGGAGGATGCCGGCGATGTTGTAGCGGCGCCATGATACGGGTTTAATGTCTTTGAAGGCACTGTGCGTTGCTGGTAAGGGAGAGTCGAAGGGAGAGACTTTGGAGTCGAGCGTGAGATTCTTCCGCCAGGTGAAGGTCGAGTTGCCGGCCATGATTGATCGAATTCCACACTCCGGTCGAGTATGATAGGGCACCTAGAAATCTGATATGCTAGGCGGCGAATGCAATCGTAATTGACGATGCATTGTGCTGTCAACAGTTCAGCTCCCCGAACCTCGGCAACGACGGTGCAACTTTCGAGAGCAAGATGAAAGCAAAGTGCACGTATGTAGAATTTCAAGGCTTTTCCATGATGGCCACGAACGATACGATGAGCTAGCACGAAGACCACGATAGATACACGGGCAGCGAGATGTAAAGCATAGTGCCGCACAGTCGCTGATATTACTTCCGATGGCAACTTTAGATAGGTGGATAGACTGTGCTCGCCTGGCTGATTTCAAGCGAACAGTATGTTCTTACCACAACGTCGTCTATGAGAACCTCATAGTAAATGCCTCCGGCTTGTTCCCCAACACCTCATCAATCTCCTTCATCACCTCCTCCGTCAGCTTCGGCAGCAAATCAATTGCCTTCACAGAGTCGTACACCTGCTCCGGCCGACTCGCGCCAGTGATCGCAGAAGCCACGTGGGGGTTCTTGAGCACCCACGCCATCGCCAACCTACCCTGTGAAGTCTCAAGTTTGTCGGCGATGGGCTTCAATGCGGCGACTTTCTTGAGCTCAGATTCCCAGTCGTCGGTGCCGAATTTCGCTTGCATGGACTTGATGTAGTGGTCATCGGATTTGTGCCCGAATCGGGAGTCAGAGGGGATGCCGTCGTTGTACTGCGAGTGAGGAGATTAGCATCGGCACGTCAAAGATAGTAGCGTGAGAGGAGCGTACCTTGCCGGTGAGAATGCCTGACTTCAGCGGGCTGAAGGGCGTAAGTGCTAGATTGTACTCTTTGTAAAGCAGAGAATACTCCTTCTCGCAGCGCTCTCGTACGAGCATGTTGTACTGCGGCTGCTCCATAATGGGAGCGATCAGGTTGAGCTTAGCAGCCACATGGTGTGCGCGCTCGATCTCATCGGCGTTCCACTCAGAAGTACCCCAGTAGAACTTCTTGCCCGTGTCAATCAAGTAGTTGAAGCCCCTGACAATCTCCTCCATAGGCGTGTGCCTATCCGGGCGATGTGCGTACAGGAGATCCACGTAGTCCAAGCCCAATCGCTCCAAACTCGCTTTCGTCCCCTCGACCAAATGCTTCCTGCTGAGACCACCATTGTTCACTGGGTTGTCACCGTTCGCAGCTCCCCAGTTAATCTTGGTGGAGATGACATAGTCGTTGCGTTTCCAGCCGTACTTCTTGATAGCCTCACCCATGACTTTCTCGCTCTCGCCACCGGCGTAGCCCTCAGCGCAGTCAAAGAAATTGATGCCCACATCATACGCAGCTTTCATGCAGGCAAATGTGTTCTCATTCGCTACATGACCGCCGTAGGTGAGCCAGCCGCCGATGGATATGCAGGAGACTTGGAGGCCTGAATTCCCGAGGAAACGGTATTGCATCTTAGGAAGGTCATTGGGGACGGACATGGTCGTGGAGACTGCGTCAGGTATTGCAAACAGCCGAAGGAGGCAAATGGTGAGACTAAAGTGGGCAAGAAAGAGATCAATATACTTATCGTGCTGTCGTGGGCCTACAGGTGCATATATCGTTGCATTGCGGTGAAGGCATTGAGGCTGAAGTCGCGTCTATCGCTGATCTGTGCCACTGGAAACGCGTGAGTGACGGCATGTGAGAAATATTGTGTGGAGCTCATGCAAGCTGTAGCGGCATTTCCACCTGCCTTTTGCAGTGCGTGTTGTGGCTCCTCGGCCCGATCGAACATGATCGGAGGATTGATAGTCCGCTTCATAGTCGTAGCTCTGCAGGATGGTGCTCAC
The DNA here is from genome assembly GCA_002077065.1 of Cryoendolithus antarcticus. Classification (NCBI taxonomy): domain Eukaryota; kingdom Fungi; phylum Ascomycota; class Dothideomycetes; order Cladosporiales; family Cladosporiaceae; genus Cryoendolithus; species Cryoendolithus antarcticus. The sequence goes on along the minus strand of NAJO01000028.1, from coordinate 245,287 downwards.
TCAGAGATTAGTCCACTCTGTCCGGCCTCGAGGTCGTAGATATTCGCGATCTGTCCGTATATGCAGTTTTTCGCATCGTCTGAGGCTCAGCTTAGCCGTAGCTCAAGGCTTCAGGCTTCGACTCGCTCTTGGGGGTCAGTGCAAGCCTCTGATGTTCACTCTCTCGTCCAGCATGGCAGCCTCTATCAAGCTCATGATATGTCCATCTCATCCCCTCCGACTCCACCCTTGTTCTTCCTGTCCTCTACTCGCTTCTGTGTGGCCTTCTTGGCGTCCTCAATCCACACCTCATGACTTCCCTCTTCCAGCTTCTGCGCAGTGACACCCTTCATGACCTCACCAATGAATCCTACAAAGTTGTGTCTCCGGAGAGCATTTTCCCACCTCCACTCACGTCTCTTTGCCTCTTCCCGTTCCAGTCCCTCGGCATCACCAACCTCCTTCGCTCGTACCCTCAAGTCCTCGCACATTGCCAGCAGATTGAACCTGATCTCACCTGCCGGGTACCGCTCGATGCGTCGCTGTAGCACAGGTACTACAGCATCGGCGAAGATCTCGGACGGACAGGCTCCGGCATCACCATGGCGTATGGGTGCAGGCTGGAGGCCATCTAGCTCGTAAAGCGTCGAATTGATGCTCGTGTAGGCGATGAAATGGAAGACGTCGTCGTCTTCGCCGGCGTATCGAGTGGCATCGGAGGTGAAGGGACTGCTGCGGGCGAAGGAGTTGTGGGTTTCGCGAATGAGGTCCGAGTTCGAGAGCGCTTCGCCGCGGAGCTGTACAGTGATTGATTAGCGATCCGGTGCCACACAAGGCAGAAACGATGTACGCACATCTGCAGGGAATACTGCAGTGAACTCTTTGAAGTCGCCAAGATTGGGTCCGATGTCTATGCCGCCGTCATCAGGATCGCCGGCCTTGTTCAGCAGCACGCTTAGTAGTGCCTGAGTGCCACAAGCGTTTTGTATCGTCTGAGCTGCGAACCACACCCTCTCATCGTCGTCTTGCGAGTCCACCGCGTCGAAGTCAAATTCGCCATCGAGTGGTTTGTCGGCAGTAGCTTTCTCTCCAGTAGGGTACTTGAACAAGAAAATGACACCCAGCGGGTTGAGAGCTTGAAGCGAGTCCGGGTCAAGTGAGATCAGCTCTTCAAATTGAACATTCTTGACGCCGAGTGAATCGATCAGGTATGTGAAGACGCCCTGGTAAGTCAGTCAGCATAGGGTCAATGTGGTAGGAGGTATGGGAGGGAGAGGCCTACGCACGGCGTCCGACTCTATTGTGTTCCATCCGCCTGACATGTTGACGAAGTATGGCCTCAAGGAGCGTAGCGGTAATATGCGCTACCCACAAATCACATGATACTGCAGTGCATGCGAATCAAGTGGGAGTGTTTGGTGATTACCATGGCTCCTGCCAATTTGGGTGACATCATTCTGCGGTAGAGTTCGGGGAAGCGCGTATCACATGCCACGCCCACACCAACCTCCCGCACAGCACAGCAAGCAGGTATAGCTTGATAGCGCGCCCCTTGCGTTGGCCATGGCATCTATCCTCGACAGACCAAACTCGATCGAAGACTTGCGCGCCGAAGAGCAGAATCGCAGCAGCAACAGCAACGGCGAGATGAGCTATGCGGTATGGATAATCTCAACACTACGCGTACCAACGCTGTACGGCAGTGGACAAGATAGCTGATAAGTGCAGGATATCGCGGCCAAAGGCCCTCAACAATCAGATGAAGAGAAGTATGACTCCGCCAGCTTGTGCAACATGACACGCGACCATACTGAGTTTGTGTCAGGATGCCCGACCCCATCCCCGAAATCGCGCACGACGACTCCTCTGTCCACACACTCGACAGCGTCTACGGTGTGAAATCAGTCCCCTCCTCCACCATGTCACAGAACAGCTCCGACGACCCGCTCTCCGAAACCGCCGACGCGGCTGAGAAATCCGCAGAAGATTTTGGCCGCAAAGCCGAGTCTGCCGCTGATGATCTCGCGCGGGACGCGAAGCCGAAGTATGAGGAGGCCAAGAAGGACACCAAGGCCAAGGTGAATCAACTCGGCCAGGAGGCGAACCAGACTTACAAGCAGGTGAAGAAGGAGGGGAAGCAGGACTTTGACGAGGCAGCGCATGATGCCAAGGTGTACGCCGACAAGGCGGAGAAGAAAGCTAAGGAGGTCGGCAGAGAGGCGAAGAAGGACTTGAAGAAGGGCGAGGACTGGGCAGAGAGGAACAAGGGGAACCCCGTTGTCATTGGCAATATGTTCGTGATTGCGGCAGTGGCTGGTGTCCTGGGCGTGGGCGGGTACAGGAAGCACCAGGCCGGTGAGCTGACCTGGAAGGTTGCTGGGGCGTATGCGGGTGTCGTGGGTCTTCTGGCTACGGCTGACTACTTCGTGAGCTCGTGAGTAGTTCTCGTGCTTCCACGGCGGTGTCGACAGAAGCTAACACGGTCGCAGATGGCTGTTTACGAACAAGTACCCACCAAAGAAGTGAGCGCTTGAAGGCCATGACACCGGTAGTGGTGTCGAGATGTAACCATACTTCAGCGCGCGATCTCGACTTCTGATAAGGCAGCCAGCGTCCGAGGAGTGTCCCATCGCAAGACCGAGGCCAGGGATTAGCGGCGCAGCTTTACTGAGTTCGGTGTAAGAATGCCGACCCTTTCACCAACATCTTATAACTAGACTTCGATCAGGTCTGCGCTTATATCGCGAGGTCATGCGCAAGCACGATTGAAAAGGCTTACGGAGTTGTCTCCTGGCGTTGCAGATCTAGTGAGCATTGTGTGCGCGATCATGAATCATCACAAGTGTGCGAGGGTGTGCAGTCGACACTCGCGTGAAGCAACATGACCAAGTCGCTTGCCTTCTTGCCAACAAACATCGTTATCTTCACCACTCCTAAAGTCTGGGCCGCGCTTCAGCTACTATGAACATGCTCATGAGACTACTAGTCCTGGGAGGCAGTGCCCGCTAGACACCCAAAAGTGGCAGATGATTCTCTGAGTCCGCCCCTGTCTGTTAAGGGCGAAACAGTGAAGTACTGTGCTGATGCAGCTGGATTGATCTCGTTCAGAAATGACTGCTTGCCAAATCATCTTCATATGGCAGCACCCTATAGGCACACTTTGTGCATCTCCTTCGCTTCCTGCCGCATACGTGACAGGAACAGGCAATGACCCGGCAGACGCAAGGCTGATACCTCGGGAAGATCACCTCGTCAAATTCTCCGCTCACACATACTGCAAGTCCAATCGCTTCCGCTCCCTCGTCGTCGTCATACGTGCAGGCGCCATCCATCTCAACTCACCCAATGATGTCTCATACAGACCTGCCAAGACCATAGCGGCAATCCTTCAAGATTCAAGCTTCGTCTGATCACCAATCCCTGCTCTCACACTTCACCTCACCTCCCTCGCCTGTTGCTTACGCTCTGACGGCAACGGCAATATCACTGACAGCCAGTCGCCTTGCGCCACGCTCTCGCAGCGCCCAGCTCGCGCTGATTCGCCGGCTCGAGCATTTTGCACTACCGTCCTTGCTAGACGCATGTACGCGGATGTTGTGCGACAGTCGCCGTGACCCGACGGCTTGGGCGCTGGCAGTCGCTTTGCCCACACGCACACGCCTTGGGGCGGAGGATTTCGTGTTTCAAGATGCTGATGGCTGGAGCAATCGCGTACTGAGGACACTTCAGGCATGCTCTCACGGACGGTATCTGGCATTGGTCGGTGCGGGAGTGAGGTGAGCTTTCCTTTGTTCTTGTGAGGTGTGGGCTGAGAGCTTGCTGCGAGATGAGAAATCCTGCACATGCCACCGAAGACCTGTAAAAATTCTAGCCCCGGCATACCTTTGGGCTGGTTCGAGTCCGGTCTTTCTTACGGCCTTTTCATTTGCTTCTTGCATGCATATGCGAGCTGCCGTCCTACCTTTATTCCTGCCTTACCCTTGCTTGTCTGCTTCTGACGCGCTTGTACCTTTCGTTGGTGGCGTCTCGTCGTTGTCTACTTGTCTTTGACCACGCTGTCGTTCGCTGTTCGTTGCTCATCCATTACTGAGAAAGTGTCTGATATGATAGTGTTTGAGGTCAATGGGCCTCTTCGTTACTGAAGACGGAGGACATTACCAGGGCTGGCTGGCCACCTTGTTGTGCTGCTGTGCGGCTGCCACGGAGGACGAGCATCCTGCGGAACGTGCAAAGGAACGTGCGACTGGTATGTCACACCTTGATGCCATCGACGACTTGATCGCCACTACGATCGTGTAACTAACCCTTCGCCAGCGTCCAAACGAGCTAAGATCTGCAACGAGCAGCCGCCGTTGACTGCACTACCTTCGATACCTACCGCACACTACAAGTCGACATCGAATGGCGAGAAGTCCGAGAGCGGTAGTCAGGACGTCGACGATGACTTCGCGACACAATCTCGACATTCACTGAAGCCGCTAGACCTTGGCTCGAGCTCACTGCTCCCGCGACACGACTTCACGTACCCGGATACTAGGACCCGATCGCTCCCACGACTCACAGCGCACGTGCAGCATCACGCTCTCGTGCCTCTGCGGCTGGGTCCTGTAGTGCTCCGCGACGCTCCTGACCTCGCAATTTCATCAGAAGCGGCGGCACCTCGACCTCGCCAACGGTCTGATTCGATGCAGCACTTACTCGACGACGCGGAACGCGAGTCGTATCTCGAGAATCGCGAGACGCCGTTCCAACGATGCAGCAGATCGAGCACCGACATGCTGAATGCATATCTGTCGCCTGCTGCCGGAGAGCAGACTGCGACAAGGGTGGCCACGTCCACGAAGTCGTCTTCAAGCTTGCTCAGACGAAAAGCACCCGAGAGCAAAGTGACAAGCTCGACACCACGCGCACCGACGGACTCGACTCGAGCTTCTACGAAGTTGAAGCGCAAGCGATCCGACCAGTCGAATCGGAAAGGCGGACCCAGCACCACGGAGCACTCCATCGAGCAGGAGATTCTAGAGCTGAACACCATCGTCGAAGAGCGTCGTGCCGAGTCAAGAGGCAAACCATTCAGCGGTCACGTCCCTGCCGTCGCACCTGAGATGGAAGTTCGTGCGAGATCAGAAACACTCAACGACATCGGCTCTGCCCTCTCACGGCCACTTACATCGCGGGAGGTGCCACCCCGACTCGATACCTTTGAACTCGAAGCAGAACCGGCACGACCAGCGACCTCCCGTGATCGGTCGCGGTCTGCCAATCGCGTCTCCGGCTGGCTGTCAGGCATCATGAACGCTTCGGGATTCGGCTCCGCGCCTTCGTCTGCGACTGCAGATGAGCCGTTCTACCGCTGCCAGCCCTCATCGGCGCAAACACGACCACTGTCACAAACTTCGATGCAGTCCTCAATGACTGAGCCGGAGTCGCCCGCCCTGACCCTCGCATCATCGCCAACAGCGACATCGAAAGGCTACACACACAGTAGAAGTCTGACAGCTGAGTCGCGACTCACACCCTTGCTACCAGTGGAAATGCTACACGGAGGCAAGATCGTAGAAGACGGCGGAACGTGGCGCGTGAGCTCGCCGAGCCAAGTAGGCGTGGCTATGTAACAGTACTTGAACTAGAAGGACATGGTAGTAAGAGATGGGAAGGAGGACGACATAAACGCATGGGACGGAATGGACGGCTTGGGAAAGGAAGGGACGGCAAAGTGTCATGTAGGTATACCCAGGGAACGCGACGGAAATGTTTTGATACGGAAGGCGATGCGATATATCATAGATCAATCCATTCGCGCTTTGTCGCGCTTGCTTTCTAGATCCCCCGTGCCGTCGCTACAATATGCTGTACATCCCCCAAAACGCCTCATCCCTCATCTTACATCTATCGACTCCCGGCTCGACTTCCTCTCCTCGCCGCAAAGCTGCCTGCTCGCGGACTCGCTACGCCGTCCTTCATATACTTTCCCAAGCCCATACTGTCCCACTGTTCCGGATCAACGCCAAGTCTCGTTTCACAGACTCGTTTCCACACTCCCATAACGCCTCTTTGTAACTCGCCACCCATCTCCCGTCCCATCAAGCCCACGCAAAGCGGCGCAAAGACAGGGACATGTTTTCCGAACTCCTCGTCCGCAAACCCTACATACCCCTCCAACACATCAACAACCACAGGCCGCCAGGTGACGATGTTCCGCTGCTGCGTTTCGTCGTCGAGTGCGATGTAAGAGGTCAGGATGTCGGAGCAGAGCGGGATCAAGGCTTCCTCTGTGTCGAGACGAGAGGCTGCTCGCTCGGGTGAGGTGTCGGCGTACATGCGGAGTAGGATGAGGACATAGACTGAAGCGGAGCCGGATTCTTGTTTAAGGAGGTTTGGGGGTTGGCGCATGAAGCCTTCCCTGAAGAGGCGGGCGCGGAGCTCGCGATCGGCGTTGAAGCGTTTGGCGAAGTGGTAGGATCGCTTTAGCAGTGCCATGAGCTGAAGCAGGAGAGGGGAGGGGATTGAGGCGTAGACAAGATTGTTGGAGAAGAGCTCGGAGACTGTTTCAATCATGAGGAGCTGGAGGACGCATTTTGTTATGATCTGGTTGAAGTAGCGGCGGCGGGCGGCTGTGACTATCACTGGGGTTTGTTGTGGGTTTTGGGTGGCGGAGAGGGTGGGTGAGGCGAAGGATTCGAGGTTGTCGGCGGAGGATGAGGGCTTTGGGGGAGGAGCTGGGCTGTGGTCGTAGTCGGTGCTTGTGAGGGAGAGGGCGTTGGAAGGGCGGCGCTGGAATTGGTCGGTAGGCGGCGCATGACCGTTGGTGGTCGGGACGTCGGAAGGCGTGTTGGCAGGGACGCCGTTAATCTTGAGCGCGCTGCTGCTAGAGGTGATAGGTGGAGCGTTTTCGATTGTTGTGCCGTTGCTTTGAATCGGAGCGCTGTCGCCGAAGGCATTGACATACGAGCTCTCCTTCCCGTAGCTACTACTAGTAGCTGCCGACAACAGCTCCCTCGCCTCTGTCCGACCAAACAAGTCGACGAAAGCGCCCACAATCTTCTCCCAATGCTGCGGCGTGAACTTCCTCACATTCTGCAGAATCAGTTGCTGAAGACAATTGCTACCGATTCGTGCCAGCGTGTCGTTCTCCTGACAAATACAAAGTGCCAACAGATCCAGGAAGCGGTCGAGCATATACTCTAGACTCTCGAAGAAGTGCGTGAACAGCGTGATCATGTTCCGCAGCGCCTGGATGAGCGTTGTCGACAGCCAGACGGATAGCTCCTCGTGGTTGGCGGCTTCTTGATTGATAGCTTTGCGATCTTTGAGAACCATGAAGATCGGGTAGAGTAATTGCCGCCAGAGCGTATCCCAGAAGTCCCTCGGGAACTCGCCACCGTACTTCGTCAGCGTATCAAACAAGTAGTTTAATGCCCGTGACCGGACCTCGAGATCCTCGCCAGTCATGAGCACATCATGGAAAGCAAACAGCACCGGGAACCAATACTGCTCCTCTTGCGTCTGCCTCGAAGGCTGCCTCGGCACGCCCTCGGCAGTTGGCGCGTCCTTGATCCCCACAGCCTTGGTACTAAGCGGACACTCCGGCGTCCTGAGCATCTTCGGCACAGTGCCCTTCAGCGTCTCAATAGCCTGCAAACTCTTCTTCTGGAACTTCATGTTCTTGCTGAATTCCGTCAAGCACACAATCAGGTCCGCGAAGGCACCTTGACTGATGACAACCCCGAAGCGAGCGTTGTAGACTTGCGTCACGTTATCAAAGGCCAAATTGACAATGGACTCGTACGGCTCTCGCGCAGCGACAGTGAAGACGCCGAACATTGTCCGCCACCCGCTACGGATCATGTCGCCGCGTGCTTGGATCATCTGGATGAGGCAGCGGAGAACCATGTCCTTGACTTGCACCTGCGAGGCGTTCCGCAAGATCAGCTCGAAGGGTTTGAGGAAGTCTTTCTGGAATCTGAATCCTGGCAGTTCTTCGATCTCCATAAAGCGCATACTCAGCTGCCGCAAGCTGTTCAGCGCGAAGTAGACCACATGCGTGTTGTTGTGGCAGCCGACGTCTATGAAGTGCTGGCCTAGAACTTGCCAGATGTTCGTCCATTCAAAGCGGACACGGAGCATGTTGTAGCCAGATATTTCGACCAGCTTCTGCAAGCTGTATGTTCGAGGACTCTCGCTCTGGCCAGAGGATTGGATCTCTTGCCAGCTTACTTGCGTCAGCGCGCGGACGAAGTGGACGATAGCGTCGCCCGAGAGGTTCGCGGTGTTTGTAAAGATGCGATCGACGCTGCGGATCATGTCTGCTGATCTAGCGTCTTCGGCTATGTCGGCGTGGTAGGAGCCTGCAGGTCCTGGACGGGGTGTTGGGCGGCGTTGAACTTGCATGCTCTTCCTGCTTGGGTTGCCATTCAGTTGGTGGGAGGCGGACATGCTGTGGACTCTTGCTACGTCCGGTACTGCGCCCTCTTCAACACCGCTTGAGATAAGCTGGAACCGGTCAAGCTGGGAGATACAGGTCAAAATCTCTCGCCAACTCTCTTTGAGTAGATTGCCTTCGGAGTTTGCGACTTCGAGCATCGCACGCAGAGCCTCGACATTCTTGGCCTTCATCTCGGACAGGTTGTACAGGTTCGTGCTCCTCGCTAGAGAAGCCACGAATGCTTGCCTTGGGTCTGCAAGATCAAACAAGCACGCCAGCCGCACAGCCAGCTTCTGACCCTCCATGCACAGTCTGATGGTCTCTAGATGCTGAGTCTCCTGCGCAGTCCCACTAAGAGCAGTGAGGAAACTCATCCACGTAGCGTCGAACATCGGGCCAACATGCTTGAACGAGCTAGCAGTGAGGAAGTTGGTCCTCTGTCCACCAGAGCTCTTCTTTTGCGCCTTCAGCATAGTCTTGAAGAGCTGCTCGGTGCGATTACGCATTTCCTCGCTCGCAGCTGCATACGCTTCCCGACTCAGATCGCGTCCAAATGTCGCCAGCGCGCCTTGTATACCGCCTGCGTTTGCTTGCGGTAACTGACCCAATTCAACAGCTTGTGCGCGCTCCGTGTCAAGCACAATTTCATTCCGCTGAATTTCATCGTAAACGCCCTGTAAGTACTCATCAGGCAAACTCGCTCCATCGTTGATACCGCGATTATTCTTGATGAAGTCCTCGATCGTCATACGCTGCTTGACCTGCGCCGAGTGCTGGTCGGTGTTCAGCATGATCACCGAATAGCTCAGTATGTAAGCCGTGTCCGCGTTCGCGAAAGCATTAGGATTGCCGGCCGTATACTTCTCGGCGAACTTCAGCATCAGACGATCGATCTTCTGGGCTTCTCCCGGTAATCTGAAGGACTGCAGGAAACGTCGTAGAGCATCCACAAATCGTGTCTTGCTGAAATCCATGCCGTCGACGAAGGCGGCCATGATGAGCTTGTTCTCGTCATCGCCCTCGCCGAGGTACTCGCCAAGAGCCTTTTTGGAGATCTGATCATTGGACAGAAAGAAAGCTGCGATGTCCTTTGCGTCTCGCGAGGCGATGAAGCCCTCGTGCAGCAATGCCTGTATACCCTTCTTTGGCTTGAAATTGAATTGCTGCACCGCTTTGTTCAGTGCCGTCTTGCGCTCCTTGACCTTTTCGAGCTCGGCGGGGTCGTCTTCGAGTGCTTCGTTCGACAACGATGTCTGCGCTGTAGTCCCATCAAGCGAATTGACCGTCGGTGATATCGACGATGCGTCACCACGTGTGTCTATACTCTCCCGAACGTCGTCTGCGCTCCGCCTTGAATCACTGTCCGTTCCCAACGGCCTCGCGGCGTCCACGGTACCCTGTTGACCCCAGTTCACCAGGCTGATGAGTACGACAACAAGCGCATCGAGAGCTTGCATCTTCATTGCGTAGTCTTGAGGGAAGTCTTCGACATCGAATGGCGTTGAGGTGTTTGACGGCACCAGATTCGAGGGCAGATTGCCACGCTGTTGCCAGTCACTCGATGCACTAGCAGCCTTCCTCGCGTTGTGCTCCGAGTATGCCTGTTGTTGCAATGCTGTGACCGGTGCTGGTTGACCAGCAATACGCGAAACATGCTCGATAATGCGCTGGTACATGTTGTCGAGCGCTTGTCGGTCACAGTCGTAGTTCAAGTAGATCTCGACGAGCGCCTTGGGGTCGCCAGCTATCCGCCCGAAGATATTTTGCACGATATAACTCTTCTGCCAGGGCGGTGCTAGTCGCTTCTCGAGGATGGTGAGGTAGACTTCCTTGAGGAAGACTTGCAGCTCTGGCTTGAGCTGGGAGCGCAGGTACTTGGTCATTAGCCAAAACAGCTCAGCAGACACCTCGAAAACCTGTCGGACCGCGCTCGAAGCGTTCTTGCTTAGTGATAGGCAAAGGTATTGCTTGATGGCCTGTGTGAAGTCCGTCGGTTCCTGACCTGACGAACTCCGGATGGTCGCGTTGGGGTTTGTGAACACTTGGTGGTGATGGAAGAGTACGGTATGGATGATATGCAGAGATAGCAGCTTTGATCGCATACCCTGTGACCGGATGTCGACCTCTTCTTCTCGGCGGACTTGCTTTGTTGAGAGCTTGCACATCGCTCGGAAGACCAGGAAAGCATCTCGGATGTAGATCTCGTCCTCATCTTCATCTTCGGTGTACGTTTCGCTGTTCTCACCCTGCACCGTGATAGAAGGGATCTCCATGCCCGAAGCTGTCCTACTAGGCTGCTTCGCGTGAGCTCGCTTGGCGCGAGTGACTACTGTGGTCGTGTCGTTAATCCTGGTGTCGTCGAATGTCTTGGTCTTCTCGAAGTCCTGCAAAGTCAAGGTCGTGGTCTCGCCTTCAGCCTCGGCGGGTGTCTCCGGCTCCTCAACCATGGGCGTTTCTGATCCGTTCACTTCTGTAGGTGTCTCGACTGCACTGCTTGACGACGCTGCGTTGCTCTGACCCAGACTCGTCTTTGATCCTGTTGCTCGTATAGCCTTGCCAGCCAAGCGTGCCTTGACCCTCTCAAAGACGGTGCCCACCATCTGCGTGAGGGTCCCCTGAGCGATCTGCTGATTTGCACCATTCTTCGAGAGTAGGAAGATGTTGTACGTCTGCCTGACACTCTTGAGTAAGCCTGCACCATGCACCACAATCTTGTCGTTTAGTATGGCCGCCAGCAGGCTCTTGATGATCTGCATCTGAACCTCGGCTGGTGTAGCCTCTCCCTGGAAGCAGTCGCATATTGTGTCAATCGCTCGTTCTATGAGCGGTGCTTTCTGATGCGGATCATCTGAGCTGTTCCGCTGCGGTACTGAGAAGTAAGAGTAGCTGATAAGCTTGCCAATGCAGTCAAGTGCCGTAGTCACAACGCTGACTGTGGAAGCCTCAGTAGCGAGGGTGAGTGGCTCGAACAGCGTCTCCGGATCGAGCTGCGAGGCATCGCCTTGCGCGTTCCGGATCGCCGACAGCGCTCGCTGCGTTGAGTCAAGCAGAGGTTTCCGCTTCCTAGCATCCTTGGAGGCAGCAATGGATTCTAGGGCAGACACAACGAAGACTAGACTGCTTCTCGTCGACTTCGAGCCTCCTCGAGTCGCACTTGTCGTATTTGTAGCTGTCGTGGATTGCGAGTCCGTCCTGATCCGAGGTGTGTAGGCAGCAGGGGTAGATGGGGTGTCCGGTGCTGTCGGTGGAGCTGTTGACTGCGGTGAAGGATCTTGAGTCATCGATGGCTCAACGTCGTTTTGATCGTTGCCATCTGCTGGTCGTGCACTAGCATCTGCCGTACGTGCTACACCATTGCTTTCTGCCGTCTCATCCGTTGACTCTCTCGGGGGTGTCTCGTCTGTGGGGTTGTCGCCATTGACATGCTCCTCGCTAGATCCAACTCCAGACACTCCCTCTGTTCCATCCACGCCGGATCCCTCGGCATGTCCACCTGCAGCCTCAGACCTCCCTACTTGTTCCTCCGAGTCTGCCATGTGAGGTTTGGTAGGCCTTCCAGCACTTGGTAAGCCTAGGGTATGCGCCGGGATTTCGAGATGTTGCGACCGGGCATACTATGGCACGGTCATGACACCTTGATCAGATCGCCCAGAATCAGTTCCGTTCAACCAGATGAACCTGTAGCATCACTGACATATGGCCCATCCACGAACGCGATACTAATAATGGCTACCCGTACCCAATGAACCGACTCAAAACGGCCTAGAGTGTCACCTTGACGGGTGCAGCCGCAGCTCAACAACCGTCAATGCTCCGTCAATTAAGGTAGGACCGAAAGGGCCACTCACCACCGCGCCGGGGATCGGGAACTTTTCCTTGTCAACCCCACGACTCCTACCAGCGCACTCCTCACTCATTACCGCACCTGTCCTCACGTTCCCTGGTGCCACTCGTTACATTTGGGGAAAGAGTCGAGTCGCGGTCGCCGGAGTATCATCATAATGTCAGCTGGAGCTATGCTCGCAAGAGCTACGAGGGGAGTCGCTACGGGAGCGCTGAGGGGAGTCCGAGTACAGCATGCACAGCGATTGCCCGCGCTGTCAGCGCTGGCGAGGTACTATGCCGCCAAATCATACCCTTCACACACCATCATCACCATGCCTGCCCTCTCGCCCACCATGACCGCCGGAAACATTGGGACATGGCAGAAGCAACCCGGAGATACCCTTGCGCCGGGTGATGTACTGGTCGAGATCGAGACGGACAAGGCACAGATGGACTTTGAGTTCCAAGAGGAGGGTGTGCTGGCGAAGCTGCTGAAGGAGTCAGGCGAGAAGGACGTGGCAGTTGGCAATGTGAGCTTGGCAGACATATGTTCGGACTCCACCCCCCAAGAACAGCACTGACAACCGACATAGCCCATCGCGATCATGGTAGAGGACGCTGGCGACGTCGAAGCCTTCGCCGACTTCTCGGTTGAAGACGCCGGCGGCAACAAGGACAAACCCGCGGCAGACAAGAAAGCCGGCCAAGAAGACATCAATGCTAGCGAACCTCCCAGCTCGAGCTCCAGCACCGCTCCCGAACCTACTCCCTCCTCCACCCCTGCGTCCTCCGAGTCCGAGTCCACCGGCGAACGCCTCCAAACAGTCCTCGAGCGCGAACCCGCCATCGCCCCTGCAGCCAAGGCACTCGCTCTTGAGAAAGGCATCGCGATCGGCTCGATCAAGGGCTCCGGCCCAGGTGGCCGCATAACGAAACAGGATGTCGAGAAAGCGAAACCCGCCGCCTCCTCTGCGCCCGCAGCGACCACATCAAGCGGAGCCGCAGCGCCAACTTATGAAGACACACCAGCCACCAGCATGCGCAAGACCATCGCCGCGCGCCTCACGCAGTCCATGCAACAAAACCCGCACTACTTCGTCGCCTCCTCAATCTCCGTCTCCAAAATCCTCAAACTCCGACAAGCCCTGAATGCCTCCGCAGACGGCAAATACAAGCTCTCCGTCAACGACCTGCTAATCAAAGCCGTCGGCGTAGCCGCCCGAAAAGTCCCCGCAGCGAACAGCAGCTGGCGCGAAGAAGGCGGCAACGTGGTCATCCGCCAGCACAACGTCGTCGACGTCTCCGTCGCAGTCGCCACACCCGTCGGCCTCATGACCCCCATCGTCAAGAACGTCACTGGTTCCGGCCTCGAGACCATCAGCGCAACAATCAAAGATCTTGGCAAGCGCGCTCGCGATGGCAAGCTGAAGCCTGAGGAGTACCAAGGCGGCACGATCACGATCTCGAATATGGGTATGAATGATGCTATTGATCGGTTCACGGCTGTCATCAACCCGCCGCAGGCTACGATTGTGGCTATTGGGGCAGTCAAGAAGATTGCGATTCCGAAAGAGTCAGAGGATGGTTCTGAGGGCTTCGAGTGGGACGAGCAGATGGTTATCACGGCGAGCTTTGATCATAAGGTTGTTGATGGGGCGGTTGGAGGGGAGTTTGTGAGGGAATTGAAGAAGGTTATTGAGAGTCCGTTGGAGTTGATGTTGTAAGCTGTCCGGAGTGGAGTCTGAAAGATGTCAGGCTGTAAATGGTTTGAAATGGTACTTAGGAGGCTAGAGACGGGCTGGCCGAGATGAGGATGCCGATGAGGGCCGCTGTGGGAGGACGTTGGTGGAGCATGGGTAGAGTGCCCGAGGGTGCTTGGCTGGGAGTATGACTGGCATTGTACATTTAGTGTGAGCGTTGCTGAAAGTACTGGGTTTAACTTTATCCCCTTCCCACGCAGTATATTCTGACAGGACAGGATACAGCTCACTCCAGCCTACGACGTAACCTCAGTCGAGTACTCCCACTGGCCAGTACGGATATCACTGCCATTGGCATTGTTACATGCTTGGGATGTCATCAGGGACTGATAATCTCCTACTCACAGTTCAGAAGTACACTGCACTGATTATTCCCCTCAAGTAATCGAACATTACACCACAAGATCACTGAAGCTACCGATCATGGCAGCCTCTACAATCACACCCTGCATCTTCACCGATCGCATCCCGCCCGAGATCCGCAAGATGATCTTCGACCACGTCCTCATCCGACCCGAACCTTTCAAATTCTACCGAGTCTTCTCGCCCATTCAGCGCGTAGACGGCAAGCGCAAAGGCCGCTGGATCGCCGGCAAAGACACCCTTGGTACCAAATACGCCGGGCTAGCGTACAGTCGCCGAGCTCAAGCCTGGGTTCCGAAGAAGCCGCGACACACTGCCCTGCTACAGACGTGCAGCACCTTCCACGCTGAAGCGGTGGAGGTGTTCTACGGTAGCAATAGCTTCGTCTTCTCGACTTCGACCGAAGCGATGCGGGTAGTGGAGTCGTTCGGCCATGCCAAGGCGAGCATCAGGAAGATCTTCATTTGGGACTATGTGAGGTACAGCGCTGGAAACCTGTGGAAGAGCTTTCTCTCATTGGTGAAACTTCGTTCGGTGTCCATCAGTCACGGGTGCATCTGTCAGAAGCAGCCGCCTGGGGAGAGGCTGAGGCTGTCGTTGTTGGGGCGCCAGATGCTACCGTTGTTGAAGGTATTGCAGACGTCTTACGCAGCGCAAAGGTTGCCGATACATGCGGTCGATGTTCTGGAGATCAGGTCACAGCCTTGCGTCTACTGCTGCTGTATTTGTACTGAACGGGATATGGGTAGGGTATGCAGGTGCCTGGTCACTGAGGAGGGGTCTGCCGCTGGCCAGTTTGAACTTGTCAGGGATGTGAGGGCTGCACTCAGCAAGGCGCTGGCGGATCCAGGAACCTGATAGCGGGTAGGCTGTCTTGCCTCGGGCACGGTCATTGAAGGCAGGTGCTCAGGCTCGACATTTGGCTTGACTGTCGCTGACGTGCACAAAGACGTTGCATTGACACTGGCGAGGCAGACATGGACTGAACTTGCAGCGCCAAGCACACATCATGAGGTGTGGTGGCCCTGGAAGTGGCTCCGACGGTGGGTAAGGACATGTGAGTCTCCCAGGGGTTATGAAGGGCAGGCGGCTGATCGGCAACGTCCAGTCTATGGAATTGCATCAAGGTACCTCAATTCTACAAGACATGCTATACATCTTCGACTTCATCATTTGAGTGCAGACTCGGAGTCTGCTATCTCCCAGTAGCGTGTTGAGTTAGTTGTTCTTGCTTCAGTACTTTAATGTGATACCAACACATACGGATCTGGGCACTATTTGTGAGCGATGGCCACCATCTTAGGCAGCAACTAACGAGTGAACGCAGCAGGAGCGTCTACAGTGAGCCAGAGCTGTAGTGTGAGCTCAAATGAGACTGCAACTAGAGCTCACTCCGAAAAGTCTTCACTGGAAGTGTGTTCGATACACGTGCTGACACGCGCATGAGGGGAGGAATATTCTGCAGCCTGGCATGATCACTTACTTAAACACAGACTCATCCTTTCACACATCTTTGCAATTACCTACCACATCCAAATCAGAAGCATCAACGGCCATGGCTTCTTCGAGCACTGGCATCCCAACAGCGTGCCCTCTCACCGACCGCATTCCGCCAGAGATTCGCGTCCGAAAACTAGGCTACCTTATATCAAAGACGGCCACATTCAATTCCGCAGAATCTTCCCAAACTCGAGCCGCAACGGCGGAAAAGCGAAATGCGTCATCAGCACCAATACTCGTGACTTCCGCCACCCAGGACAAATCTACGATCCGCAATCAAAGCGGTGGGTCAAGGCGCCGTGCTTTACCGGGATCTTACGGACTTGCAAGCTGTTCGCTGGAGAAGCCAGCGTTCTGTATGGCAGCAACAGCTTCGTCCTCCACAAAGTCGTGAATGCGCAAGAGTTCTTGGACGGCATAGGCAGCAGCAAGCGCTTTATCAGACATCTCGCGATCGAGAAGTATTGGACTCCAGCACGCTCGACGTTCTGGCAAGACATCTCGCTGCTTGTGAACCTTCGCAGTCTCAAGATCGAGCATCTCTGGTTGGAAAGGGCTGCAAAACGATCCTGGCCCACTCTCAAACATCGGGTGCTGCCTCTTCTGAAGGCGCTGAGGGCTTCGTATCAGCAGCAGGGTTTGCCGTTGGACCCCGTGAAGACATTGTGCATTGGATGGGAGGCCCCGTCGTGGTATAACACTGGCTTATGTATTTGTGGTGTGGGTGAGAACTGCGGGACGACTTGCACATGGACTCCGTACAGACTGGCCGCTGCCGCGGGGCGAGCAAGTCTAGTCAAGGGCGTGGAGGACAGACTGAGGCAGGCGCTGGCGGACGAGGAGTGACGGGCATCACGAGTCTGATCGGGGATCTTCAATGAGATCCACTTTGACAAGGGACGAGAAAGGCGTAGGACAGGAGTGGTGGCTTGCAGGCTATTGCATGATAAGCTGTGCAGCGAGATGGGCGACGAGAATGGGGTCATGCACGACAGTCAGAGTAAGTACGACGGCAGTGCGCAACAGTGGACTTTGTTTCTTCGCTTGGGAATGGGGTCGTCGCATGGCTTAGCGAGATCGTCGGGATGGTGAATGAGGTCCTGTTGGACAGGCATTCAACTCAACAACGTGGCATGCTTCCTTGTAGCGTAGTACATCAGTTCCCACAGCTCGTGTTGTCACATGCCGAACAGGCAGCAAGGCTTTACTCAGACTAGCTCCTGGGCTTCACTCTAGAAGGCGCATTTAGGTGCTGATATCTCACAGATTTTGGCCACTTCACCAGTTTCAACGACACTTCTCGACGGCGTCGACAAAAGAGACCACCATGGCACCGCGCGAGCGCATCAAGAAGTCGAAGACCAGTGATACCTCACCATCGGCCACTATAATGCCGCCACCGGTATGCTATCTACTCGACCGCATCCCAATCGAGATCCGCAAAGACATCTTTTCCTACGTCCTCACCAAAGAGTGGCCTATCCAATTCGCCGTCGTCCGCTCATCAGGCAAGAGCTCTGGCAAATACGTCTCCCGCTTTCACAACCGCAACTCGAAGCACCCGGGCCAAGTCTACATTCCAAAAACCAAGAGTTGGGTCCAAGCGCCGCTCATAGTCACCGCCCTTCTACAGACTTGTAAGCAGATCCAAGCTGAAGCCAGCGAGGTGTTCTATGGCTGCAACGAGTTCCAATTCAAGACGACCTCAGTTGCCGCCGGCTGGCTCACTACCTTTGAAGGACCGATGCACGCAATCAAGGTCCTCGACGTTGGAGGTGACCTGACTACCAAAGCTGCGAAAGGGTTCTGGAAGGCGCTTCTCCCGCTCGTCAACCTCCGCGTCCTCAAGCTCGAGCACATTCACCTGTGCCCAAAGTCGCTGAGCAAGTCAATCAGGCTCACAGCGCTCCAGCGCGAGTTGACGCCGTTTTTGAAGGTACTGCGGGACTCGTACAAGCATCAGGGCCTCGCAGCAAACGCTGCAGACGTCTTGCAGATCAGCAACTACCGCTGCTGGGGCTGTATGTGCACGTGTGGGAGGGCGCCAAAGTGCAAGGCGGCATGCACCGATTCTAAGGACTGGGAGGAGAACTATGCGGCGTTCGGTGTCGGGCATGCTGCGCTGGTGAAGACTGTTGGCGCTGCTATGAGGGAGACGGTGGCGGGGCTGCGCGACTAAAGTGTGGCTCCACGACGGACATGCAGCTGCTAGGATGAAGTGAAGTGACAGGATAGCTACAACATGGCAGCGGGTCATTGGTGATTACGTACATCGAAGTTGTTGCAGATATTGCTGCACACATGAGTGGGTAGGGCAATGAATAAGAGAGGAGGCATGTGAACGCTGCTGGCTATCTCTCATTTCACGATTCCATTGTTCTCGACACGTTCACCATGTAAAGATGAGTAGCTGCTGGCGCCTGCGACAAAGCTGAAGTGAAGTCGGTCTCACTGCACTACTCGACGCTCCTGCCGCCGTTCTGTTTACGCACGTAGCCGCACTTGCCTCACGCGTTCAGACGACAAGCACATACGGCTTCGACATCCAGACTTGGGTACATCTGATCTCTTGCCGACTACCACACCACCATCAAACGCGCACACAGTCTAGATCATGGCCACCAACACCCCAATCAGCTCGATCGCAGCCCCCTGTACTTCACCGACCGGGTACCGACAGAGATCAGGAAGGCGATCTTCAGCTACATCCTCACCAAAGACAACCCCATCAAGTTCCAATACATCCAGCCTCGCAACGAAGAGGGCAATCGCAAACGCAAGTGGGTAGCCCGGTCCCTGACAACATACAACACCACCAATCACCGCTATGAGAAGATTCGACATCGCCTGGGCGCTGGACTACTATCCACCTGCAAGCTAATACACATAGAAGCTAGCGAAGTTCTACTCAGCTGCAACGTCTTCAGCTTCCCGACCACTACCGCAGTCACAAGCTTTGTTGAGACGATCGGCGGTCCCAAGTACGCCATCAAAGCGATCTCTGTCGATCAGTATGTGAAGAACAACTCGAAGGCTTTCTGGCTAAGCCTACTACCACTCGTCAACCTACGCTCTATCTCCTTACCGCACGACAGCCTGTGCCAGAATCGAGACACATGCATCAAGCTGTCACTTCTTCAGCTTCACATGAAGCCACTGCTCAGGACGCTCCGGACGGCATACGACCAGCGCCAGCAATCGATCGCCTACAAGCTTTGGTGCAGGTGCGAAGCGCATCATGGGGTTACTGTCCTCCGTGTGTGAGGCAGAGCCCCGAATTGCGACGTGATGGTTTCATTGGGTACGCCAGTGCTAGCAAGTATGCAGCGTTGGAAGCTCCGGAGGTCCAGAAGCTGAAGGACAGCATTCAAGCTCTGATTGCGGCTGCGCTCCAGTAGATTCGGTGACAGCTGGATCGCAGGCGAGGAGCGAAGGAGGCGCTGGTCGAGAGACAGGCGAGTGGCAAGTGGAGATGGGTGCTTGTCCTCTGTACTTGGGGGATAGCGGGTTAGGTTCGCTGGCGAGGACGAGGGTCATGTCGACGGATGGCATGAGTTGTGAGACAGAGCGGCATATGCGATATTGATCGTGCGATATGAGGTGAAGGTCAGCTGGACGAATGTAGACTCGCTTCATGACCGTAGTCATAGAGACTTCATCTTCGCCTTCACTGCTTCAGGATCGTGGTCCATCTTCCTGTGGGACGTTTGTCAGCTCATGCCAACTCCGGTCAACCTTTACTTAGTCCTCACGAAACGTTCATACCACAATCAGCCTCGTCTTTTCCCATGAGACGCCATGCTTGTGTCCGAAGCCTGAGTCCTTCCTCTTCTTGCACTAAGGTGCTACCTCATCCACTCACTATCCAACTCACACATCTGCTACGATGCCTGAACACAAGGTCCCCATGTCCATCACCAACATTCCACCCACTTCGACATGCTTCTTGACTGATCGAATTCCGCCGGAGATCAGGGATCACACTCTCCGTCAGCTAGTGATCAAACGATCTCCGATTGTCATCCGTTATATCCGCCCTCGCGGCACACCAGGTGAGCCAGAGAACAGATACTACATCAGCACCCACCGCGAACATCCTCACCATCCGGGGTACGTCTACGATCGCGCCAAAAACAGTTGGGTGCCGTCACCTCTTAGGTTCACTGCACTACTGCAGACCTGCACGATCATCAGCACCGAAGCCACGCAAGTGCTGTACGGAAGCAACGAGTTCTCGGTTTGTGACGAAGAAACCTGGATGGGTTTCCTGAAAATGCCAGGAGCAGGCAAATTGGCCATACAGAAGGTCCGGATCACCGGGTACTACTTTAGTATGCTCGGCAGACCGACATTCTGGAACTCCTTGTTGCCTCTGACGAATCTACGAACCATCGCCGTTGCTCACTCGAGGCTCTGTGAGCGTAGCTTTCCTAGGGTGAGCTTGGAAGAGCTGCAGAGATTGGTGATGCCGTTGATGAAAAGCCTGAGTGCATCGTATGATATGCAGGGGTTGACAGCCAGTCCAGTGGACGTGTTGCAGGGCCACGCAGACTTCTGTGAAGCATGGAATTGCACTTGTGAGGTGCGACACAAATGGCCCAATGGAGGCAAGTGTCCTAAGCCGAGTACCGACCGGCTTGCGTTTGATGAGCGCCACGTCGAACTGGTCAGGTCAGTCAAAGGAACACTTGAGAACAGTCTTCGAAGAGTCAATCTTGACTCGGAGCAGCAGCCAAAGAAGGCAGTGCGACGCAGATTGCGAGGGTAGTCGCGATCTTGCGATAGTGCCACTCATACTTTGGCGACAGTTGGTACAGTGAATTTGCTCGAGCTTGACTTCGAAAGGTCAAGTACTCGAGTCTCATTGGCCGATGGCTGCTTAGGCTGGGTGCGGCCATGGGCAAAGGTGTACCCGAGGAGACAATCCTACTTACTCGAGATGCTGGGACTGGCAGGCAGGTGGTTGAAGGAGTGGCCGGCATAGTGTAGCCTGCACTATAATCAGATTGTGCGGTCGACTTTCTTACCGACTTCGCTACATCGACGGATCGTACGTGTAGCTCTTGCGTACTGCTTGCTAAAGCCTCGAGAGGCATTCTCCACAAAGGTACTTTGATCTCGTTGGGCTTTACGACTCGATTGATGTTCTGTACTCAAAGTCATACGTGTTTCGCACCTTCCTCACATAGTCGCAGATCAACTTCCTTCACCTTTTACTTACCATGCCGCTCGTGCCAGAATGCTCACTTCTGAAGCACTTTATTGTGCACCGTTGATGATGTACAGATCAACATCCAAACACAACACTACCCATCGGCTGGGCATGCTGCAGTATGGGAACAACGCAATCTGTCGCTATGGCGACAGCTCCATGCATCTTTGTCGATCGCGTACCAACGGAAGTGAGGGCGCAAATATTCTCCTATGTCCTGGCTCGGGATGAAACAATATACTTCAGATACCTCCTGCTCAAGGTCGCCGAAGGCAAACGCAATCGCAAATGGGTGATCGACAACGACGAAAGTCTTCTTCCTGGACCTGAGTTGGACAACACGACTGCCCTCTTGAAGACATGCAAAACCTTTTGGGCGGAGGCCAGCGAGGTCCTATTCAGCACAAATAGCTTCGTATTTCCGAGTACCGCTGCCGTGACGAAGTTCCTCGAAGAGATCGGTGCGCTTGAGCATGCAATCAAAGCACTTATCATCGAGCGCTACGTGCCTAGTACAGCGGAGCAGTTCTGGCACAGTCTGGTCCCCCTCGTCAACCTACGCACTATCACCCTTCCGCATTACGAGCTATGTCAGGCTCGCGCGCAGCCGGTCAAATTGCATGCTGTGCAGCAGTAAATGAAGCCGCTGCTAGAAGTTCTACACGCTTCGCGTGCTGCACGGGAGAAGGACGTGGACCTCCAAAGCCTGATCTGTCTTAAGGTGTGCAAGATACCTTGCTGGTGGTGCCGCAACGATCATCGACTGAAGGACTTCCGCGATCCGCATTACGACCAATGCACGACGGCGTGTGGGACCCAAGCGGCCGCGGCCGAGCACGCGAAGCTCGTCGGTCGGATCGATGCGCTAATTGCGGTGACGATGCAGGAAATGTAGGAGAGATTAAGGTAACGATCGAAACTTGGAAAGTGGGTGGCGAAACGTCTGAGGGGCGATGTGTGAGTTGCGAGGAAGGCGAGATAGGGTGTCGGTGTCGGGTTGGCGCTTCCAGCGTGTGCGAAAACCGGGGAGTATTACAGCTCGCGGATAACCCGCGAGAGGGCTTTCCTGGAGCCGAGCACGCTTCAGCAAGCTTCTCCCTCTCAGTTTCCATGGGCAGGCAGCGAGTGCAGCTGCTCATTGATAGCGCACATGCCGCATAAGGCGCAGCAGCATTTGACTCACTGCGCGAGGGTTTCACCACTCAGTTATATCGCTCATCACCGAGCAGGATGACATGTGATTAAGTGAGCTAGACCTGTTCGCCATCGACTTCCGTGTTGTGCCATACTTCGAAATGGGCCGTGTGCGCACATAGTATACCTCCTTCTATCAATCCACCACAATGCCGAAACGTGAACATCCCACTGCGGTTGCTAATAGGCCTATGCCAACCACCTGCTACCTCACCGATCGTCTCCCGCCAGAGATCAGGAAAGAGATTCTCGGCCATGTCCTTGTCAAACCGGAGCCGATCGAGTTCACCGTGACATATCCGGTCATGTCAAATAGCGCTCGGGAGCAGCGCTATGTCGTCAGTGGTCACCAACGAAACGCAAGTCACATCGCACAGATCTTCGATACCACCACTCGCGAGTGGGTGCCAGAGCCCGCCAGAGCGACGGCACTCTTGATGGTTTGTAAGCTACTGCACACTGAGGCCGAAGAGGTGCTCTACGGCAGCAATATCTTTAAGTTCTTGAACACCGCAAGACTAGCCAACTTCCTGACCTCCTTCGGCAGCCCTGCGTATGCGATCAAGCAGGTCGAGCTTCACCACTATGTCGTCGGTTCAGCGAAAGAATTTTGGCGAAGCTTGCTACCACTGGTCAATCTCCGCCGTCTCGCAATAGGTCATTCGGGCCTCTGCCGTAATGGCGCAGGAGCTCCGGGTCCGAGATCCGAGCTGCTTGTAAAGCACATGACTCCGCTGCTGAAAATCTTAAAGGCCTCATACGAGGTGCGCAGACTCGACTCCAATTCCGCAGATGTACTGGTGATTCGAACACAGAGGTGCCTAGCTTGTAGCTGCAAATGCGGGAGGGAAGATCGCAAAGCATACTGCGATTGTCTATACGATAAGGCTGTATCTGCACCAAAGCAGCAAGCGCTGTTCTCGACACACAGAGCCGCTCTCAGAGATGCCGTGGCGAAGATGGAGCCGTGAGGACAGATCGGTCTGCTGCATTCGGATCATGAGAAGGTAGCATCCTTGTCAGCGCTACAGTGAGCATCAGGCTGATATGCTCTTCGCAGTGAGACGTGAGATGTCGAGGCAGGAATCGGTTGGCGCAGGCTGAACGGTTGGCAAACGTGATGGACGAAGAGACTCTGAGATCCTTAAACAATGTGTCCAGCCCAGCTTGTGCCCACGGGAAGGACGTCCAGGCAGATGCGGAGGAGCACAAATCCTCTGCTACTCTAGAAAGTCTGAACACTGCGGACTGCTCCTGTCAGTGGGACGAGCTGCCCCTTCCTGCAAATTATGCTCGACCTGCAATAATGGACGTATGTTTAGGCACACAGCTACATCCCGTCCAGTACTGCCAGAGAAGTAGAGGAGTGAAGTGTTCCATTAATGAAGCTCGATTCGGAACCGCCTTACCTGTATATCGATGAACATTTGCTAAACAGACAGACAGTAGAAGTGATGTCGTGTGCCGACTTCCACTCGGCTCGAGTACCCGATCAAGTACCCCCGAAGATTCACCCCAAGAAGCTTGGCAGGACCCCTGTCGCCACGAAAAGCCTAGTCAACATCTTCCTCCTTCTCCGCTGGCAATCTGTGCACCGCCCCTGCTGGTTCTTGGGGGCCGGTGTCTCAAGATACAAAGCACTTGGCCGTTAGTGTGTACGTACTCCTCCGCTGGGCGGAAGCAGATCCTGCTTCTGCTCACTGGTACCAAAGTCTCCGATACTCTTATGCAGCTGAGCAGTAGCTGAATGCAGTATTCAGCCACCCTTTGCCGCGGCTATGCGGAGTGTACGCAATCGCGCGGGTCATGATAGATGCTGGGCCTGATGCTGCCGTCGCTATGAGATGGACGTCGATCATGGGTGGGTGGGTCTGAAATCATTGTTGTTGTCTTGATGTCTCGCGGGAGTCTTGGATTGTGAGGATAGTAAGGCTATACCCTGACGACGCGTAGACGGTAGCGCATATGCACGCTGCAATAATAATCTCACGGGCGGAGATTCTGTACAAGGGTACATACGATCGCGCGCCATTGGACCACAGACCTTGGCACAGAGAGACGTCATGCACGAGCCCTGTGCTGCAACCCCAAGGACAGAGTTCGTGGTGGCAGGTAGCGGAGATCGTGATGGGCTCGGGTCGCATCTAGTCAGTGATGTATGATTGTGACTACGGTGCCACTGGGGTAGACTACTGCACTGCATGAACATCATTCCCATCCATCGCAAGGCTGGTGAACTTGGCGATCCTGCAGCTGAAGCCCGCTGCTAATTCGGCAGCGACGGCTTGGTGGCGTCGTTAGTCTCTTCTCCCCAGCAAGGTGCGTGGGCAGCAACGTCTATCGCGAGCCAAATTGCTGCTGCTACCATCCACACTTTCACCCGCCAAGCACACATATACTGTCGTTACTTATCTAACGTGTGGCCGTTGTAACGCGGCGTTATTCTGCCAGATCTGCCCGCCAAGGTTGCCACTCCACCATCGAGACTTTGCGGACCAGGGTTGCCGTCCACCTCAGATTGGCAAAGATCCACAAGCACGACTGATTCGAGCAGTCTCCACCTGGAGTGTCGCCTTCCTCCACACTCGTTGCGCTAATACTGCGCTGTACCGTTCCCTAGGGACTGCTGTCAACTGCACCTCCCTGGACATACGACTATCGCTATTGCCGCTCTTATCATAGCCTCGTGCTCAAGTGTATCCACGGAACTCTCTCCGCCGCCACACCAGGACGACGAAGCCGCATGAGCGTAGTCTAGCCCATCATGTTGCCAGTTCGCCCAGATATATCACGAAGTTCATCGCGAAGCTCAGCCTATGTCGACGCTGAAGATGACCGCCAGCCGCAACAGGCTGGGCGATCAACGACGAACCTCAATGCTGCCGCTTCTGCCCAGGCACTACGAGAAGCATCGCGATCACGACCGAGCTCACGAGGACCAAGCAGATCGTCAAGTCAGCCAAACTTGCTGAGGAAGAAGAGTAGACAAGTGCCGGGATTAGCGGGCAGCAATGTGGCGGCAATACCAGAGTCTGAT
Source organism: Cryoendolithus antarcticus (assembly GCA_002077065.1). Taxonomy (NCBI): domain Eukaryota; kingdom Fungi; phylum Ascomycota; class Dothideomycetes; order Cladosporiales; family Cladosporiaceae; genus Cryoendolithus; species Cryoendolithus antarcticus. The sequence goes on along the minus strand of NAJO01000028.1, from coordinate 219,992 downwards.
TTGACGGAGGCCGACACAGACGAAGGACTTGAAATGCCGAGACACCCTCCGCCACATGTGCCTGTAGTTTCATCGCCACTCGTCTCTACGCCTTCGAACAGCTCGGGCGAAGCAGCTGATAGTAGGAAGAGCAGCAACGAGGCTCCAGATGATCCGGCAAGACCATGGCCGTTGGCGGGACGGAGCAAAGTCTCACTTGTGCCACCAGGTACCGCACGATCTGGAGTATCAAGCACGCGACCCACGCGGCCGAATAGCTACCTGTTCGAGATGGCTGAGAACGACTCGTCTCTCAGCCTGACGAGGCAGCAGACGCCGAAAACATTACGAGATCTCGGGTCCGATTACACTCGCTACTACAATCCATTCTCTTCGAACAACAACTCACAATCCGACCTTCTCAAACCCATGTCGCAACATGCTCGAACCGCCAACAACTCCTCCACACATCTCATGGCATCAAATGCTATGTCCTCGACGGATTTACATGAGCGATTATCAGATCCCTTTAACGATGAGAAGCGATTGTCAAACCCTTTTGATCGCAGTGTGCAAGGTAGCGCGCCAGGCACACCGAACCTGTCAAAGCAGAACAGCCATGATCGGGAAAGAGACGCAAAAGCCGCGGTCGCGGCGGGAGCAGCAGGCGCAGCGATACTACCGAACAATCCAGGTACACCGGCCATCATCAGTGATGCGGATCCCGAGAAGACGCCGTTCTTCCCCTTTGTGGACGACCGATTAGGTGCGCCAGAGTACTCATTCCCACTTTTCACAGACGCGAAGGAGGACGACGATGATTTGCACATGCCCATGTGGGACGACGATATTAAACTGAAAGCAGGCTGGAGAGATCGCTTCGCACGGGAGAACATTGTCAGTACAATTGGCATGCTTTTCATGGTGTCAGGACTACTCTGCATCTTCATCGTGCTACCGGTGATATCGTACACTGGCACGAACTTGATACCTTACGGTTCAGAAACACCTCTTGATCAAATGCCAGGGGCATGGCAACCGATAGACCCATCATCATGGGCATACGTGAACGCTAAGAAGTATCCGCTCATCAAGAACATGCGAACGGGCTTGATAGACCCGGACACACCGAAGGGTGCGATGACGAAGACAGACAGAGACGGGAACACGTTGAAGTTGGTCTTCAGTGATGAATTCAATGAGCAGAATCGCAGTTTCTATCCGGGCGATGACCCGTATTGGTATGCGCCCGACATCTGGTATGGTGCCACGAGGGATATGGAGTGGTACGATCCAGATGCCGTAAACACAGGTGAGTGGACTTCGAACAAATTGAGACAGGGCGTTTGACTGACATTCTCAAGGCGACGGAACCCTTCAGCTGCAACTCGATGAGTTCGCTAGCCATGGACTGAACTACCGATCAGGCATGCTCAACTCATGGAACCAGCTGTGCTTCAAAGGTGGCATGTTCGAGATCTCAGCGTCCCTCCCCGGTCCAGGTGGTGTGCACGGTCTGTGGCCCGGTGCCTGGACAATGGGCAACCTTGGCCGACCCGGCTACCTCGCTACAACCGATGGCATGTGGCCATACACGTACAATGACTGCGATGTGGGTATCACACCGAATCAGTCGCACACGGACGGCCTCAACTACCTTCCCGGGCAACGTCTTGCGTCCTGCACATGCGAGGGACAAGAACACCCTACACCTGGAACTGGCCGTGGAGCCCCTGAGATCGATATCATCGAAGTCAGTGGCGACTGGGGTGGCATGGGCGTGGGTGTTGCTACGCAATCCTTCCAGGTCGCGCCGTTTGACATCTGGTGGTACCCCGAGTACGAGTTCATGCAAACGCCAAACTACAGCTTCAGCATGGTGAACACCTACACGGGTGGACCGTTCCAACAAGCCGTGTCCACGACATCAATGCTGAACAACGACTGGTACGACGGCAAGGCTTACCAGAAGTACGCTTTCGAATACGCACCTGGCTCGGACGAAGACGCCTACATCAAGTGGACAGTCGGCGACGACGAGATGATGACCTTCGACGCCCGCGCCTTGGGCCCGAACGGCAATATCGGTCAGCGCATGGTCTCTGAAGAGCCGATGACTATGATCATAAATCTGGGTTTCTCCGAAGCCTGGGTGAACATCGACTGGGCAAACCTCAAGTTCCCAACTGTGTACAGAGTTGACTACGTGAGGTGGTATCAGAGAGAAGATTTCGAGATGGTGACGTGTGACCCGCCGGGTTACGAGACGACGGACTACATTGCGCAGCATCCGAAGGCGTACAATAATCCTAATTACACGCATTGGGAGGATGCGGGGTACAGCTGGCCGCAGAACACGCTCATGGATGGATGTTCGGCGTAGAAGGCTAGGGGTAATCGTTCGGAAGAGCAAGACGTGGGGACGAGGATGTTTGTCATGGGCACAGGCTGAGGAAACGAGCCAGGACGCTTCAGGCCACAGTTGATGTGGACAATCCGATGCTGTTTGACACAAGCGTCAACGCAGCACAGGAGTGACAACACACTCACGGTCCTCGCATCGAGGTCGGCACGGAGGCAGTGGCAGTGTCGCACCTCATGGGGATGGTCTCGACAGATCGTTGACTTGGCAAGGACGCCGGTGTCTTTGCGGAGGGGTCGGATAGCAAGGGAACAGGAGGATACGAGACTATTTGTCAAGTCTTCGGCGCACGACATCAGGGAAGGGATTGTACATATGAGTGCCCGAGGCCCTCGGATCTGTCTGGAATGCATTGGAGGACGGTTTTGTATATCTAGTGAAGCGAATATCTGTATGTACAGTGGTGGTCATGTCTGCACCGTCATTGTCTCATCTCGCGAGAGTGTACGCTGCCCGCTTCTTCGAGTGTCTGAACATAACGTAACATTCATGATCATGTTGCGGGCAGTTTTCATGACCATACTGTTGATGAGAAACCTCGAGACATCCAAGGAGCGAAGACAAATTGCATTCTCCATCTACAAATATTTCCAGATCGTGTCAGGCCAGGCCTAATCTTGTTCGCCGTAAAAGTGTGAAGACTCTGCCTACCTTGTTACCGAGCTTGTGCCTGCACGATCATCCGGCAGAGTGAAGTGTTGGGAAAGTGGTAGTGAAGTGGCAAGACTAGTCTGTAATTGGTCGAGCTGCAGAGCGTGCCTTCAAAAGTCACTGGAGAGGGATCATCGTGCTTGACCGCTTCGAATAGGACTTCAGCTGTGCGTACCGCGACCACTTCTTTACCACTCTTTATCACCTTGCGTCTCCTCTGCTTCTCCAGAAGTACCTCGAGATTTCTACGGCACTATGAGCTTACCTGCGGCAGGGAAAACTTCTTCACCGTGGCTGTGAGAGTCAAACACGTCAACGACAAGCCTGCTCTCTCTCTCACCGACACTGCACGACAAACCCCACTGTTGCAGGTGTCATATATTAGCATACGCGCAGTCAGATTTTGGGAGAGAGGTGCCCGACATCCCACCAAAATCGGCGCTAATCGATAGCGGGCCGCCGCCCCACAACAAATTTCTTACGACTTTCGCCGCTTTGCAACACAAGTTTTACCTCCTCGACATCCTCCACACGCCTGAGTACACCATGGCGCCCTCACTCGAAGTTGGCGACGCCCACTCGGCGTCCCAAATCAAGTCGGAGAATAAGCAGAGCACTGCTGTGCTTGAACAGCTGCTTACCAAACTCTCCATCGGCAAGGACGACACGAAAGGCACCGCACAAGAAATCGCCCTCTTCATCAATGGCGACATTGAAGAGGAGGCCGCCCCGACGAAGTTCGTCGAGGGCATCAGGAAGATGCTGAACAACAAGAAGGACGCCAACGCCCGCCAGAACGCCTGTGAGACTGTGGCCACCATCGCTTCGCACGCCGATGTCTCCGTTGTTGTTCAGCCTCTCCTCGTCTCGCTGCTGCCCAACATCCTCGCGGCTGTTGGCGACAAGATGTCACCAGTCAAGGTGGCTGCGCAAAACGCCGCATTGTCCATCACGAAGGCCATCAACCCCAACGCTGTCAAGGTCGTCATCCCTCACTTCATTCACAGCATCCGCAATGCACAGAAGTGGGCCGAGAAGATGACTGATCTGCTGTGTATCGAGGCTCTCGCCGAGTCCGCGCCTGTGCAGACTGGTCTCCGTGTACCCGATCTCATCCCCATCGTCTCCGAGGCCATGTGGGACACGAAGCCCGAAGTCAAGAAGCACGCATACGGTACGATGGAGAAGGTCTGCCAGCTCATCTCGAACAGAGATATCGAGCGCTTCATCCCCGAACTCATCAAGTGTATCGCCATCCCCGAGAACGTCCCTGAGACCATTCACTTGCTCGGTGCCACTACCTTCGTCACTGACGTGCACGAGCCGACACTTGCCATCATGACTCCTCTACTCGAGCGTGGTCTGAAAGAGAGGGAAACCGCCATCAAGCGCAAGTCGGCTGTCATTGTCGACAACATGTGCAAGCTCGTTGAGGACCCCAAGATTGTGGCTGCTTTCTTGCCCAAGCTTATGCCTCAGCTCACATACAACCACGACAACTTAGCTGATCCCGAGGCTCGTGAGAAGACGAAGCAGGCATACGACACTCTCGTCCGTGTCGGCCATGTTGTCGATGGCAAGATCCCCGAGGTCTCGCGTGACGGTGACGTTGCCACCATCCTCGGCAAGCTCACCGACATTCTCAGCTACAAGCACAAGAGCGCTGTGGACAAGTTCAAGCCTGCGCTCGAGTACGTGTCCGCCATTGGTGGGCACTTGGTCGATGACCGCGACTTCGAGCCGCTCAGCTGGACCACCCATCTTCTGCCATACATCGTCTCCATCATCGGTGACGCGGATGGTCCAGGTATTGTGGACACTCTCCGCAAGCGTTCCCTCCCTGCCGACATGGTCGAAGACGAGACCGAGGCGGACGAGGAGGATGGCGAGGATCTCTGCAACTGCACATTCAACTTGGCCTATGGTGCCAAGATCCTACTGAATCAAACCACTCTCCGCCTCAAGCGTGGTCAGCGTTACGGTCTCCTTGGCCCCAACGGTTCCGGCAAGACGACTTTGATGCGCGCTATCAATAACGAGCAAGTCGAGGGCTTCCCCAAGCAGAGCGAGGTCAAGACTGTCTACGTTGAGCACGATCTCGACTCAGCTGACACTGAGATGACCACTATTGGCTGGACGCAGATGAAGCTGAAGAGCGTGGGCATCGAGCTGACTGATGCTGAAGTCAAGCAGACTCTGCTCGACTTCAACTTCGACGACAAGCAGATCGAGGGCGCCATTACTGCGCTCTCGGGTGGCTGGAAAATGAAGCTTGCGCTTGCTCGTGCTGTGTTCGAGAAGCCTGACATCCTCTTGCTTGACGAGCCGACGAACCATCTGGACGTCGTCAACGTCAAGTGGCTCGAGGACTACCTCATCAACTCGCCCTGCACGTCTATCATTATCTCCCACGACAGCCGCTTCTTGGACGATGTGGTCCAGCACGTTATCCACTACGAGCGCTTCAAGCTGAAGCGTTACCGTGGCAAGCTCTCAGAGTTTGTCAAGCGTGTGCCTTCCGCCAAGTCCTACTACGAGCTCAGTGCATCCGACATGGAGTTCAAGTTCCCCGAGCCCGGATTTCTCGAGGGTGTCAAGACCAAGGCGAAGGCTATTGTCCGAGTCACGAACATGTCGTTCCAGTACCCCGGTACCGACAAGCCACAGATTCAGGACATTACCTTCCAGTGCTCGCTCGGCTCGCGTATCGCCGTCATCGGTCCCAACGGTGCTGGCAAGTCCACGCTCGTCAACGTCCTCACCGGTGAGCTCATCCCGACTGGTGGTGACGTCTACCAGCACGAGAACATCCGTATCGCCTACATCAAGCAGCACGCCTTCGCGCACATTGATCACCATCTCGATCTGACTCCATCCGAGTACATCCAATGGCGCTTCCAGACTGGTGAAGATCGCGAGACGATGGACCGTGCCAACAAGATCGTCACCGACGAGGATGAGAAGGCCATGGACAAGATCTACCGCATTGAGGGCTCACAGCGCCGTGTCATCGGCGTGCACTCGCGCAGAAAGTTCAAGAACTCGTACGAGTACGAGTGTTCGTTCGCTCTCGGAGACAACGTCGGTCTTAAGAACGAGCGATGGACGCCCATGATGACTGCCGACAACGCCTGGATCCCACGTACCGAGCTCATCGCCTCGCATCAGAAGATGGTGGCTGATGTTGATCAGAAGGAGGCTCTCGCATCTGGTCAGTTCCGCCCGCTCGTCCGTAAGGAGATCGAGCAGCACTGCGCCAACTTCGGTATCGACACCGAGCTTGTTTCTCACTCCCGCATGCGCGGCCTCTCCGGTGGCCAGCGTGTCAAGGTCGTTCTCGCCGCCTGCTCATGGCAGCGCCCTCACTTGATCGTGCTCGACGAGCCGACCAACTACCTCGACCGCGACTCTCTCGGCGCGCTCTCCAAGGCCATCAAGGCTTTCGAGGGTGGTGTCATCATCATCACGCACTCGGCTGAGTTCACCAAGGACTTGACTGAGGAGGTGTGGGCCGTCACCAACGGCCGCATGGCTGCTTCCGGCCACAACTGGGTGCAGGGCCAGGGTGCTGGACCGCGCTTGAAGGGTGATGAGGATGAAGAGGAGAAGTTTGATGCTATGGGCAACAAGATTGAGAGCACGAAGAAGAAGGCGAAGCTTACTTCTGCCGAGCTGAGGAAGAAGAAGAAGGACCGGATGGCGAGGCGTAAGAGGGGTGAGGAGGTGTTCTCGGACGAGGATGATTAGATGCTGGGCGATGACTGAGGTGGTGGTTGACGATCGACGAAGCGTGCGTGCACTGGGCGGCGTTTTGGTGGATGGGCTGTGTTGCACTGCTAAACGGGTGCTTTTAAGCCATCATGAGTCTTCAAACGGAATAGAGTAGACGTCGAGCCTTGCTGCCAGTGGCACGTCACTGTGCTGCTGGAGCTGGTTCAATTTAGACCGGGAAAGGTGTATCACGGCGGTTTATGCAACAGCATTTCATGTCTCACGGGTCAGATCTGTTTGCTTTCAATTATGCGAAGCGGCACGCGAGTGACAAAAGAAGTGGACCACTGGATGAAAGCTCACCGTCGGCACTGCTCGTATACACTGCACTGCAATGATTAAGAGATGTCAGTGCTACCCAGGAAAGCGTCCGGAGGGACAGTATTCTCTCCAACAGCGTGCCTACCAATCCACTGTTGCGGTGCTGCGTATATCAGCATTCTCGAACATGGAGAATCACTGAGTGGTCCGCTTCTTTTGTCACTCTCGTGCGCGGCTATAGTTTGCTCTTTCCAGCTTTAATGTCTGATTCCTTCGCCACCTCAATGACCAGCTTGCCAAACTGCTTCGCTTCTTTCATATCTTCGAACAGGGAGTCGATACCTTCCAGGTTGTTCAGCCCGCTCACATGTCGCGACACGATAGGCTTGAGCTTCGTATCTGAAATGAACTTGACCATATCCTTGAACTCTTTCCGCGAGCCCATAGTAGACCCTCGCACCTCGATGTTCTTCAACACTGCCGACATCAGGAACGGCATCTTGGGCGAGGTCGTCATGCCGTAGATCGAAATCACGCCGCCAGCCTGCGAACAGTCAGTCAACCACACTCTCCTGCACAGCGAGAGGGGAAGAAATATGCCTTCAACAACTTCGACCCCTTCTCTACCACATCCCCTCCAGCCCCATCGATGATGGCATCGAGATACTTCCTGTCTTTCGGCAGTAGGTCCAACAACTTCTTCTCCCAGCCCTTCTCCTTGTAGCTCACGCCGCCCTTTGCGCCCATGCTCTTCGCGCGCTGGATCTTCGCCTCACTTCCGCTCGTGACGTACACATTCGCGCCTGCTGCTACGGCGAAGAGGAGTGCCATGATCGCCACGCCGCCTCCGATCCCGGTGACCAAGATGTTTCGACCGGCCTTCGCGTTGCCAGATTTGACCATGGTTGCGCGCCAGGCTGTGAGTCCTGTGAGTGGCAGAGCAGCAGCCTCCAGGCTGGACAAATGCTCCGGCGCAACCTCCACCTCACTCGCATCAATCGTAACGCTCTCCCCCAACGTACCAAGCGGGTTCATCCTCGTCCCGCCCAAGATCGCGTAGCCCGTAGGCGCCTCAGGGCCATCTGGATCGCTATCCCACCCGGAGCCGGGGTTGATGAGCACGCGCTTCCCGAGCCATGACTTTGCGGTTGCGGATGAGCCAGTGGAGGTTACGATGCCGGTGCCGTCTGCTAGGAGGGGCACGCCGAATTTTAGGCCCGGGTAGAGGTGTTGGCGGAGGAAGAGGTCGCGGTGGTTGAGCGCGGCGGCTGTGATTGTAATGATGACTTCATTCGATTGTGGAGGCGAGGAGGGGATAGTGATGTGCTAAAATTCGTCGTCAGACCAGCTGACAGTGAATTGATTGATATGGAATAGGTACCTCGAGAGGGTAGTAGACTTGGCCGGGCTTGCCGTCTATCTTGCGGATGGAAATTGCTTTGACCATGACTGCGGGGGGTTATGAGGGAAATGAGTAGAGATTGTATCCTACCTGACGACTCCAGACAGCCTTCTGCTTGCACTCATGAGCTCGTAATGCCGCACGCATATGAGACGTCACTGCAACCGAGGTCGATAGCTCCTTCCTTATTCCCCGATGATGCGGTTAGTCAGCGACCCCGGCTGTAAAGTGCACTATCACAGCCACATTGGGAGTCGGATTCTCGAAGCCAAATATATTGCCATATACACGACCCTCCTCCTGATCATCCTCACTTCACTTCCACCCTTCGTTTAGAATTGGTGTTTGGCAAGTCGAGCATTGCTGCTAAAGATAACAAACTCCGCAGCATGATGGTACGGAGCCGCTGTCGAACTGCTTGCCCGGGTGACTGAGTCCATTGCTGTGGGTAAGTGATGTGAGCTGTGCGCTGCGAGCTGGGAAGTCTCAAGATGTCTGAAGACAGAAAGAATCAATAGGTAGGCGTTCCTCAGCAAGATGAGAAGCGCCAAGCCTGGACCAAACTCCACCGAGACCTTCGTGGATCTAACAGTGAAACACTGCACAACCGCCAAGGCTACACCCGTACCATGGACGCCTCGACCCCCGCTGTAATCCGAGGAGAGTTCCTCTATCGCGACACTCTGCTTGTAGATGTCGGTGGCGATCTCAAGCGCCATCCTCGGGCTTCTATATCAGAGCTCAAACTTCTGCTGGACGGAACTGCGCCCAAGGACCAAGTTGCGCATTGGTACGAAGCGCAGCTCATCCACTATGGCCTACAACGATCGAAAGACAAGAACACCGCTAAGCTGCGCTTGTCTCAAGCGCTCAGCCAGAAGAAGCTTGTCGTTCCTAGTCACATCGGTGACATGGAGGCGCAGATGCGCAAGGAGTATGCATCGAATGTTCGCAGGGCGAAGACGGCAGCGACGAAGGCTGCGGGTACTCACCTGAACGCGGCGACGAGCGGCAAAGCGAAGTCGGCGAAGCGCAAAGCGGATGATGGCGACCCAACGCATCCTCAGAAGCGGACCAAGATCACCCTCAAAGTCGACGGCGTAAAGCTCGAGATCGATCGAAGCATGGACGCAGTTGTGAAGCCAGCCGCCAGAGCAAAAGCGCTCAAAGAAGCGTCTAAAGCTCAGTCTGTCCCAAAGCCGAAGGCGCCACAAAAGTCATCTGCTCTTGACAAAACGACATCAGCTAGCATGGGCGCATCTACGACAACTCCTAGGTCAACCGCGAAACAGACTGCCACCACGGATAAACCATCAAAAGTGAAGAAAGACACCAAACCTAAGCCCGAGGCCAAAGTGAAGCCGGAACCCAAGCACAAAGCCGCGCCTAAGATCAAACCCGAATCCAAGGTCAAACCCGAACCCAGCTACTCCCCACCCTCCCCATCAGCCCGCAACATAACAGGCGTCTATAAGATCTCCTGCATCCAGCTTGAAGAACAAGCGCCAGAATGCGCCGACACCCTCTGCCTCTTCCTTTGCGTTGAAAAGGCCGACAACCGTCCAGACCGCATATGGGGTTCCTTCGATCTTGCCTGGAAATCTGGCATCCTCCGTCTAGACGACCAGTATTATGGACCAGATCAGTCTTTGCGGTTCCACTGGAGGGCGAGAGATTCTGAAACGGGCAATGTGGACTTCCGACGAGTCTGCGAGGGTGAAATGGAATTCAGGGGGAGGGACGAGGTTGTAGGCACTTTCACGAATCTGTGACCTGAAACTGTTGAATTCAGCGGGAAGAGGAGGGCTGGGCCGCTGTGGAGTGGGCGGACGGCGAAGCAGTATGAAGAGGAGTGGGAGAGGATTGCTAAGGAGGGGTACGCGAGGCGGTAGGGAGCGGGTTGTCTCGAGGAGCTTCTATTCCGCTACCACAGTGACTGGCCTGGGATAGACATGGCGATCCTGGGCTGCGAAGTGATTACTGAAGTCTATTCGGATGGGTATGTACAAGTCATGTGGTGCTAGGAAAGAGGCTGCGAAGCCGATGAACGCCGCGCTAGTCTGCCAAAGGTAGTGCAGCAATGGTACCTGATATGGCCACGCATCTATGCGGCCACTCGTCGGGTGAAGCTTAGGAGTAGATCGTCCTAGGAGAGGTATCAGCATAGATCAGGAGTTCTGCGATCGGATTGTTTCTGACTCACCATAGGGAACAGTGTAGCGAACACACGAATCTCCTCAGATCGATCGGTGACGGTATGGTGCATGTCAAAGTTCGCTGACAGAAGATGGATCATGAGCTAAAAGTCAAGTCAGTCGGGAATCTTGCGCAAGGTGAGCAGGCAACGCACCATCAAGTTCATGACTGCATACGTCTGACCCAGACAGTAATGCGGGCCAGTGCCGAACACCAGCCAATTCTTGCCTTGCTCTTCAGCATCACCTTCAATCCACCGCTCAGGTGCCCACTCATCAGCACCGCCGTGTGAGCCGTACGCCTCGTTGTCGTGGAGTGATCGCCACAGTGAGGGGATTATCATCGATCCCTTGGGCGCTGTGTACTCTGGCGTGATCGGGAATGGCTTCTTGACCTTATAAGGCACCATGGTCACGGGTGGTCGGTAGCGAAGAGTTTCCTTGACAACTGCGCGGGTGTATGCCATGTTGTCCAGATCGTCGATTTGCACTGCGCCATACTTGCCATAACGGTCGCCCATGATCTGCTTGCCTTCCGCGCGGACCTTCTCGAGAGCATCAGGCCGGTCGGCCAAGAGCTGCAGGAGCCAGCTGCACGCAGAGCTGGTGGCATCCTGCGATGCAAACAGGAAGGTAAAGAGAGTCATGGAGATCTCGAAGTCGGTAAATCCGCGTAGCACTTGAGCTGGCTTTTCTTCGCTAGGCACTGACTCGCCGCGCTCAATCCTTTTGCGGTACTGCTCGCTCTCCATCATCTGAAGGATCCAGCGATCCAGGATACACTCTGCTTTGGCACCCGAGGACTTCATGCGGATCTTTGCTTTCGCGGCACATGAAGCGAACGCCTCGAGCACTTTGTCTGCAGCCTTTTTGCCGTACCAGGTCTTGGTGAACGGGATGATTATTGGGAAATTGACGAGTTCCATAGCAGCAGTGATATTGTAGTAGTCGTCCGCGATCTCCTTGACTTGCGCGTGTGACATGTAGTGTCCTACGAATGTCCGGCAGGATAGAGCGCACATCAGCTCGCGCAGGATGTACACTGACTTCTCGCCTCCCTTGTCCGGACCCGCACCCGACTTCTCCTTCCTCGCCTTCTCTGACGATTGTAAGAAGCTCTCGAAGTACTGCTCGTACACCTCTTGCTGGCCAGGCAAATATCCAGTAAGCGCTTGGCGAGTAAAGAGTCCGTTCAGCCCTTTTCTGTACTCGACATGTGCCTTGCCATCCAGAAATACCCAATTCTCGGGTCGCAGGAGCTTCGACGCCACCTCCACCACACAGGGCTTGACGTATGCAGGCGCATTGAAAATCTGGCGCGCAACGTCTCGTGTCGAGCCCATGATCACGAAGATGTGGAACACGCTAACACAGCTCAAGGGTGCCGACATCCATTGCTTGTGGTATGCTTCGAACTTGGGGTCGACGCTCTGGAGGAAAGGTCCGATGAAGGGCATCTTCCATGCTGGGCCGGAAAGTACACCCTTGTTGCGCCAGTAGGCCATCTGGTCGTACACCACCGCTGCGGCGAGAAGCGTGAACAGCACACTCCAGATGTTGACGCCATTGGTGATGTTACTGAGGAATCCTGTTTGTGCCTTCGCGCCTACGAGTCGGTCGAGTGTCGCGGAAGGCATGCTCGTGGTGGAGGCGTTGAACGCCTCCATAATCGAAGCCATCGTGTCTGTTCGCTGTTCCACCCTCTGCAAGCTTCAATGCTTCACCGCCACCAAGCTTGACCACAACCCACTGGATGACCTTTTGTTCGTAGTGTTGCGATATTGGTACACGGTGAGGCTCGGCCTAACGAGTGCAACAAAAGCGAGCGACGATATCCCAGTGGACAGATGAGCGAGTGAGAGCGCGAGGGAGAAAATGAAGCGAGGCGGCATCCCAATGCGATTATTCACAATCAGACCATTTTACTCTCTGCACCTGCATGAGCTTATCCCCGCTAACGCCTATTGGCTCGGCCACGAACTGGCGGAAGGTGCGACTGCCGGGTCATGGTCAGAGCTCGGTAGATCAAGAAACAACAATAATCATCGCAGAAATGTCGCATACACCATACGCACCACGGTCACCGTCGCGCGCCAAACTCTTGGAGGCTTCTGTCAAGAATGACTGACCAGCGACGGGACCACTGCTCGAAATTTGTCGCTGGGTCTGCTCAAGACCTTCACCAACGGAGGCACGCGACCAGACAGCCCACTTGACTTGGGCTACGTTAATATTACTCGGGAACAAAACCTTACAAGGACCCAGACCATATAGAGGTGACACCGCAAAGATGGCCTTCAACTTCAACTGGTCGCCGCTGATCGCGGACACCGAGCGGGTACGCGCAATGCTCACAACGGCGCTGAACAAATCGCCAAAACCTCCTATCATCGTGGACGATATCTTGGTGAACGAACTCAACCTGGGACCTACGCCACCTGATTTGGAGATACTGGAAATTGGCGATCTTGCAGAAGATCGATTTCGGGGGATATTCAAGATGAGCTACACGGGAGATGCTTATCTGACCTTGAAGACGCGAGTACAAGCCAACCCGCTGAACACATACTTGTCGACAAAGCCATCATTTGCCAGTCCACAGCCACTTGCGGCGAGTAGTGGGCTCACGATACCTTTACAGATCACGCTGTCGGACATAAGATTATCAGGCTTCGTGATACTGGTGTTTTCGAAACAGAAAGGCGTCACGCTGGTCTTCCGCAACGATCCGATAGAATCTCTGAAGGTGTCTTCGACCTTTGATGCGATACCTTTCGTCCGAGAATATCTCCAGAGGACTATCGAGAACCAACTCAGGGTGCTATTCATGGAAGACTTGCCGGCTATCATCCACAAGCTGTCCTTGCGGATGTTCAATCCTGAGTATCAGGCGTTGGAAGAGATCAGATCGCAAGCCGCAGAAGCTGTCCAGCCGAGGATTGACCCTTTCGCGGATTCCTCAGCTGAGACTATGGGTGGTGAGAGGACACCCGCCGATGGTGAAGCGACAGAGACGTATGCAAGTTTCTCCCAGAAGAACCTGCTGAGACTCGCTGCACTGTCTGAAAGTCAGCGAACGCTATCACTATTCACGCCTGCCATCCGCGACACAGTGTACCGAGCGTGGGCGACAGCTGCAGACCGAGGCCAGGGCATGTCAGGGTACAGCACGCCCAATCCTCGAATTGCGACTTTATCGCGTCTGAACTCGTCCTTTGACAGATCAGCGACTCTGTCATCGACAGCATCCATTACATCGGGCACAGGATCACATATCACTCGACCGAGTCTAGTCAGCAATGCCTCAGCACCTACAACCTACACACTCGGAAGCGGACGACCCAGACCACACGCACAACGCAAACGCAAGCATCGCGTTGTCAACTTGCGGAAGACTGCTGTGGAGAACGACGCTAGCGATGTAGTGAGCCAGTCAAGCGGCTACGATGACAGCATAAGCGCAAGCGAGAGTCGATCGAAGGAGGAGAGCAGCTCTGTCACAAATCCTTCGAATCAAATTCCCAGTGTTTTGCGTGAAGGAGAAGTCTCAACACCGCCTCGAAGTCCTAAGAAGATCGTGGGCTTCACGACTGACAAGGCCGACGGCGTCGCTTCGTCAAGTACGCCAAGTCGAAGACCGATCACACCCCTCCACAAAGTCATACAACCGCCAGACGACGATGACCCAACTCCACGCGCCTCCATGGTGTTGCCGGCCAAAGAGAACGAGAAGCGACCGCAACGACAACACCTGCCTCGGATGCAGACTCTACCTTCGAGACCTAAGGGCGAGCTGTACCGCTCACACTCTGAAGTCAAGCTACCCGATCTCTCGAATGCCTTCAACGAGGGCTCGACCGGCGGCATCCTTGAACAAGCTTGGATGATGAAGATGGCCAGCGAGATCGCCAGACGTGTAGCGGAGGAGAAGTCAGGTGGTGAGCGATGGCGGCGGACTTCGGATGGCGGGACGAGTACGGGTGGAGACGCGCCGCCGGCTTATGCCTCGTGAGAAAGATGTGCTGTTTTTGCATTCGCGTTACGAAAGCGAGGCGTTGGGGTTACCAACTAATGAGGGCCATGACATGACAGATGATGCCTCACGAGGCTATCAGTAGACGACTAAATACCTACTAAGGAACATTACTCACCTCTCCCCTTGCCCTCCGCTGCCTTTTACCCCTGGTCCCCAGCCAACAGTTTCTCCACCTTCGCCACCTTATCCTCAAAGCCCTGCTTCTTGTCTGTTCGACTGCCAACACGAATGTCGCTTTGTATCCGCACGACGCCGTTGGCGTGCAGCAGGCTGTGGCATTGGCCTATGATGTGCATTACTTCGTCCCATGTGCCTTCTGTGAAGTCGTTAGTGAGCGCTACAAGAGGAAGGCAGGGGGGCAATTCTGACCTAGAGTTGTGCCTGCAGAGTGCATAGAGTACTTGACGCCGGTTTGCTTGAGTAAGCGTTGGACTTGGGCAACTTCGTTGGAGACGCTGGCTGTGGGAGTGCCGATGGGGATGATGCAGAAGTCTGGACGTTTGTTAGCATCTTGCGTGCAGGGAGTAATGGGTTCTCACGTTAACATACCTGCGACGCAAGCACTCGGCGTTGGCAACTTTGTAGGCTCCGAAGCAGACATTCTTCGAGAGATGTGTTGTAGTTCGGGCGATGTATCCATCGTTTACATTGTCGTTGCTGTCGTGTGAGTCTGACGTCGATGGAAGATGCTCTCGGATTCACCACACCTCGAGATATCCTACGATTCAGCTGCTGTCAAATCTTGTCGAAACACTACAGATCATTACGTAGAGGACCCTCGGGTACAGATATTTCCATCGAGGGATTATACCTAGACCCAGTTCCTCTCTCGAATCAGGTACTGGCAACGCCAACGCGTTGATACCTCACCTATTGGCCCAGAAGAAGAGCTTATTCAAGGACGAACAAACGACCGCTAGCTTCTATCTTGCTGGCCGCCAGGCCAAATTTACGAGACTCTATGTCAATCACAGCATATTACGACAAGCAAGGAGACCTCCCGTCAATCAGCGTAGAGCCTTCGACTTCAGGCACACCACTGCAGCTCATCTACCTCAGCGAAGGTGGCGCCAACTTCGTCTTCCGCATCGCAACTTTGACGTCCGACGGGGACAATCCACTACGAGGCAAGCTCCTACGTGTACGTAAAGATCTGTCGCATGTGCAGCCTGCGAAAGCGCAACTTGAGGCGTTCGATCGAAACTTCCGACCGCTGTTCCCAGCACACCATGTCGTCCAGCAAGAACTCATAGCGCTTGAACCCGGCCTGGCTGAGGCCTTGAATGCGTCTCTTACCAGCATCTCTCGACCAGCTTGTCGGCTCGAAGATGTGCTTCCCCTTGCTGAGAGCCATGGCCTTCTGATCACGGACATGACACCTGCAGAAGACAGCGAGGTCCTTCTTCAGCTCAAGCCAAAATGGTTGGCACAGTCTCCCAACGCCCCGCTCGATGCTAAGCGCTGTCGGACCTGCGCTCTCCGAGCACAGCGAGGTGCGAAGCGTTCGCATACAGCCACCGATCGGCAGGAGACCTGCCCGCTAAGACTGGTGAGCGAAGGGAAGGCGCATCGGCTGGAAGTCGCGACATCGTTCACCAAGGATCAGGACGTCATTGGTTTCTTGACAGGTAACGGAAAGGAAATGCTCACTGCATTGCGAGGCCATCAGCAGATCCTAGATCCGCATGGTGTGCTCGAAGTTGAGGGCGAGAAAGCGATCTGGAATGTTTGCCGGGCGATGACGCTTAGGGACTGTACGCTGTTCGTCAAGTTGTCCCGGGGCAACGTAGAGGCCAGACTTGGAGACCTCGACCTCAAGCTGCCAGAGAAGATGGCATACTGGAAGGAAGTGGAGTCGCGACTGCGCAACGAAGGGTGGTACGGGAACGCTGAAGCCGAAGATGTGTGGGCCAAGGAGACGGTGTGTGCACTGTCGCGACCTTGATTGCCAGCAAGTGCGATGTAACCTATATACTATGCGCTCGATATCAGCTACACCCAACGCCGCGCTGTAAATCAAAATTAATTAAGACATGCAAATGATTGCATCCATCCGTTCCGAATTTTCCGAGTCGCATGACCGACCATAGCTTAGTCATAGATCTCGATCGGCGCCAACTGGTCCACCGCATAAAGCCAGTTCCCTCCTTTCTCCTCTTTAGCAAGCCTGCGAGGCATAAGTCAGTAGGATCTCAGGGGTTTCACAGATTGTCAACATACCAATCATAAGGCCAAGCAACCAATGTCCCCTGCGTCATTTCCAACAACTCCTCGGCCTCCTCCTTACTCATGATTTCATCCATAGCCGCCGCAGGCCTCCCAGAGCTCTTTGTCGTGCCTCTGCGTCTCCGCCTCTGGCTAGCAGACTGCTGCAAGCCATTGGCAGTGCTTGTTGTGCCAGACGTAGCCGTCGTCTCAGGCGCAAGATTAGGATCGTCGGCGATAGTCACTGCGCGTCGCCGAGCAACATCAGTCTCCTCGGTTGTGTCAGCTTTGATGACGGCTTCCTTCTCGTCGAGAGGTCGCTCCTCGGGTGTGGCGACGGCGGTCGGCTCAGTGCTGCCTGAGGTGGGTGAGTCGCGCTGCTTTTCGTTGATCTCCTTCTCGAGCGTGGCTTCTTGAGTGTGAGTGAGCTCGGGATCCGAGGCTCCGCCAAGAGCTTTACCAGGTGCTAATTTGTTGGCAATGCCACCAAGCAGACCTTTCGATTTCTCTGCGGGATTGCCGAGCTTCTCATTCAGGGCTTGCGCGACCACGCTATCTGGTCCGCTGCTACCAGGTGGCCCGGAACTCCCAGGCGCTCCTTTGGGAGCTGACGGCTTGCTGTTGCCGAGTCCCTGCGATTGCATGAACCGTTCGCCGTAATCGTTAAAGCGTTTGTAATCATCCCAGTCGAGAACCTCTGAGTCGGGCATGCATCGGAATACCTGACGGTAGATCTTGGTGTTATTCTCAGCGACAGTCTGCCAGATGTCGTCAAAGAAGCCAGGTGCCAAAGGATCGGTCATGCAATCTTCGGTCACCTCGGGGCGCTCGAGAGTGTGGAAGAGGGGATTGGTAGTCTTCCTCGAGGACCTTGAGGCTTGGTGCGTCAGTGGTGGGCCGCCAATGTCTGTATCGTCTTCTGCAGGCAGTGCAGGTAGCTGGGATCGAGCCGCTAGACCGAGAAGATAGGTATCACTCCGGTCGACAGGCCAAGGCGGCTGGATCACCTCGCGAGCATGCTTATCATCCTCCGCCTCGTGGTTCGGAAGATTCTTCTCAAATTTGCCGATGCGCTTAGCATCTGGTGCGTCCTTCCAGAAGAGTACCTCTCTTCCATCAGCATCGACGAAGGTGTCTCGCAGACCAGGTCCGTCGGCATTCTCGAGCCCGGCCTCGTTGTCAACGCCGAACCCCTCGACATCAAGATCGTGTTGCAGTCTAGTGGCAGCCTTCTGCTTCTCATTCTCTTTCTTGGATTCCGTCGACCTGACTTCTGTACTACCAGTATGTGCCTTGTTGACCCAACCACGAAGATCTTCGGTCTTGCCAGCGAGCTCAGATGGAATGGCACGCAAGTTTTGTTGAGTCAACACGTTGGGCGAGGGCATACGATCACCACCTTGCGAACGAGGTGTCATTGGTGGTGTCGGAGCCAGAGGCGGTACGAAGTAGTCTGTGGCGCCATCGTGTGTTCCGGCCTTGGCGAAGTCCTCACGATAGATGTGCTCCATGTCAGCGTCCTGCTCGGCCCGTTCTTGCGCCATCTGCTCGCGTCGGTAGATCGCATCAACATCAATACCAAGATGCTCACGCATCAGGCGCATTCGGAGTGTATGAGGGAACTCGCCGACCATGTACGGCTCTCCGGCCATGAAGCTCGGGATCATCTTGTTGTCGGTGACGATCGAAGCTACCTCGGAGTCTCGCGACCCCAGCATGGAGCGTTCATTGATGTTGGCGGACCCAATGATAACATGTCGGTCATCTACAACCATGCATTTCGCATGAATGTACAGCTGCTCGGTCGTAAGACACTTCTTCGGACCGATCTTGCCCCATTGACGCAGCGAGAAGAAGTGTATGTAGCGTGCAGGATTAATGCCATGAGCCCTCAGCCTGCCGAATATTGACGAGTCGCCACGGCTGATACTGCGGTACTGGTATTGCATGATAAGCCGTATACTTGTTCCGTCTTGCGAGTCCACGCTGTTCTGGAAGCCAGGCATAAGTGGTATGATGAGACAGACTTTCCAATCCTCGCCATTCTCGTGAGCGCGGATAGCTCGCTCCACAATTGCATCACCAATCTTATTGTGAATGACCGTGCCTTCTACAGTACAGCTGGAGATGTAAAACTGGTTCTCGATGTATACGAAGTGATCAGAGGCCTCGATCAATGCGGTGTATGCGTTCATGATGCTGTGCTCTGTCTTATTCGGTGTGCCCATCGACCAGGGCGAACATGATCGAAGGATCTGCACCTGGCAAGTGCCGCTCATGCCGAGACTGTCAAGTTCGCCCTGCTCGTACTCCGGTGGTGGGATTAGAATTGGTGTAGGTCTCGACGGTACTCGCGCTCGCAGAATATAATTCCACCGCTGCACGAAATGACGTCCGACATCTCGTGCTGGCTGTCCAACAATCTGCATGGCGATGTCGTGCCATGGCATGCGCGGAACCTTTGTACGATCATACATCTCCTCGTAAGGTCGATCGAGAGCGTAGAAGTCCTGCACTCTGGGATTGCTGTAATCTTTGCCTGGCCAGATCTGACAATGTTGGGCATCTCGAGGCACGTCGTGCTCAAGCTCGAAGCCCGTTAGTTTGTCATCGGTGAGCGAATGGCATGGATCGTCCCATCTACCAAAGCAGAGGTCGACACCACCCACGAAAGCCATCATGTTGTCGACAACCACCAACTTCTCGTGATGCGCCCAGAAGAATTGATTTTGTCGAAACTGATTCGGCGAACGCTGGATAGTGATGTTCTCATGCAAGTCCAGCAGACTCCACTTGGTGTACTCAGAATCGATGGGGATCGCAGACTCTATGTTTCTGTACACGATGACGAAGATCTTTACACCTTCTTGAGCTTTCCGCAGCAGTAGTCGATCTAGCCTCCACTTCTGACTGATCGCAGCCGGACGGCGCATGTAGATCTCAGGGCTTAGCCACCAGTCGTGAATGTACACAAAATCTTTGGCGTTGTCAATGGCACGTGAAACTTGCCACATATGATCTCGACCGTCGACAAGCCATCGACACCACACGTTGTCGCGGACTGGGGCGAAACTGCCAAAGCGTTGTTTCTTTGCCCAGATGCTTTGCTTTGCCATGAGTTCGATAGACTCATTGAACTGCGCCCACTGTCGCTCGCCGTGCGCGACCAGCTTCAATTTCCTTTCGGAGTTGAACAGTCGTATGTAGTGATGCTGCTTGCGCGACGTGGTCTCAGCAGCCGTCTTGACCATCTCTCCTGCACTTTGATCTCGCAGCCGTTTCTTCTGCGATCCGGTGATAAAGTCCGAGTCCACCAGAAAGACATCGTATGGGTTCAAAGACTCAGGTCCGTCTACTATGACGATGTAGCTATGTCTCACCAACGTCCATCGCGACTTCTGTCGGTCTCTAATGCCTTGCGGTACAGGCACAGCTTTGTTCTTGATCTCGCGATGTTGCCGTGATGCGACCTTCGTGAAGCCTTGCTTTCCAACGAATCCGCCTTCAGCAGAGAGCCTGATTGACAGCGCTGAAAGTTCGAGAAATTTGCATAGTCGCGTGCTGTCCGGTCTGAATATGAGCCACCGAATCATTCGCTGCAGGTATACCTCGAGTTTCCTCCGCTGGCGCTCCGCGTAGGCATCTCTGCGTGGATCCTCTTGTGAGCCAACCTTGCCGTGCTCGCCAATGCCCGCTATACTTGACTTTCTACGTGACAAGACAAACGAAGACCGGGTTCTCCTGGGTCTCTCGGGTCGCGCGGGTGTTGTGGCTTCACCCTCACGTCCGCTCTCTTCGACGATTTCGTTCTCCTCTTCTTCATCCTCTTCGTCGGCCAACGCGTCCCACAGACCTCTGAAGCCACGCGCGTATGGAAATGCAGACTTCGGGAATCGAGGTTGCTTCGCCTTGGCCTTGTCTTCTCGTCTGAACGGAAGCTTGTCAACCTGGCCCTGGCCCTTGTACTTGCCATGCATCGACAAGATCTCATACAACGTTCGATGAATGACCCAGTTCATCTTTGCAGCTCCATTGCCATACTCGAGTTCGATTCGGAAGACCACATGTCGATCCTCCGAAGCGCCGTCCTTTCCATCTTTCACGGGACTATGGCTCGATGGTATGCGTATCTTTAGCTGCTCAAGCAACACTGGGATCTTCCTGTGATCGTGCTCGTCGCGCTGGAACATACTGGCGAATACAAGCGCTGCAGGTGCACCTGCCAGAAGCTCTGCCATGAGCTGTGCTGATTTCTGGTGGTCGATCGTGACACGTTCGTTCCGCTTCTTTTGACCCAGCATCTTTAGACCTGCCTTGACTTGCTTCCAGCGGTGCGCGCTAACGCTTGTGTTATTCACGCGATCGCCACGCATGGCGCGGAATGGCGAGCTGACATTTTCCATGCCCGTCAAACGTCGTAGGTTCATCGGTGGTCGCCTCTCGCCTGGTGTTTCGCTGCCGTCTTGCTGTCGCCGCGTGCTGTAGCTGATCGCCCTTGCACCGTCAAGCCCGCGCTTCCAAGCTTTGCGTTTCCTCTCTCGTCCTTCGTCCTCTGACACCCCTGCCCGCCTTGCTTCCTCGGCGACATCAGCCATGGTGACAGCCCTCGCAGCGCCATCTGGTCGCGTGTTCGAGCTCGTCCTGTGATGTTCCCGTATGAACGATGCGAATCGAGCTCCCATCGGCGTAGATGGGACACTGTCTGTCTGAGGTCGCTTCATCCGCTTCCGCCGCTTATTCGTCCGAGGCGTCTGAGACTGTTGCGGCTCATCGCTTGAGTCCTCATCCACGTCCGCCTGCTCGGCGATCTCATGATCACCAGCGTTCGAGACCGGGTATACCGGTTCGCTGCGCTCAGACCTGGGCGAGAGAGCTACATTGGGTGTACCAGGGGTCGCCCCCGCGAGGTTACTCGAGGTCCGCGTATGAAACCCTGGCGTCGACGGCGAGCCATGTGACCGTAACCTCAACCTCCCCAAGAAAGACGCCTGCCGCTCCCGTGGTGGCTCTACAGCGGCGGGTCCAGGCTCGACATCCTCGTCGGTCTCCCAGGTCGTCGTATGTCGCAATGGTGTGGTGGCGGGTGGCGCAGACTCGGCCTCCGCTGCCTCCCTGGCAAATTGCACGCTTCTTCGCTCAGGTATTGCATTGCCTGCACGTGATTCCAGGACTGGCGACGCCGTGGGTTGGAGGACTTCCGCCATACCCGGATCGCGTCGACAGTCGTGCTATCGTTGAGTGATCGTCGTACTACTCATAGGGTCCAAGATGTCCTCCTCTGATAGATTAATGGCGTAACACTGGAAGCTGTCAGTGACTAGACGCAATGCATCACCGTTCCAAGGAGATGACATGAGATGGCCCAGATAATCTCACGGGAGGGCGGCTCCACACTTGGAGCCGCTGCAACGGCGATCTCGAACGATATACAATGCGATCGTTCCCCACGTGGCTGATGATCACAGTCTGGACGAAGCATGAAGCGTAGTACGACTTTGCGGCATGGTAGTGATCGAGAACAACTGACAGATGTTCGCATACAGACGTCTTGTCATCTCCATGTCCACTAACTGATCGTTGTGGCCGAACATAAGGTTCACTAGCGGCTATGTGGTTGGAACGATCATGTGCATGCAGTATCTTGCGAATCACGCAAATGACAAGAGAAGCGGACCGCTCAAGAGAGACACGCGGTAGACACTGCTAATAGCGGATCGCTGCTCACGCTGCCTGGGAGAGCTTCTAAGCAAAGGCACGTGTGAACCACCGCGGCGCTGCATATATCAGCAGTCTCGTTCACAGGGAGTGGCGAAGAGGCCCAGTGTTGAAAACCTCGATCGGCTTTGACAAGTCCGACTGTGGACGTGATCGCACAGTCGTGTCGTTTAGGAAGAGGAGATGCTTGCCAAAAGAACTACTTTACATGCAGGTGTATTAGAAGCTTTGCAAAGCGGAACTCGGCCACAGTCGGCCCGAAACTTGTCATTCGTCAAGGAGGGGAACGATGCCGACTCCACAGCCTTCTCATGCGGAGAACAAGGAAGTGCGGAGATCAACGACGATTCGAGATGGAGACTGGGTCGCGGGACCACCTGGCGTCAGGCACGCGGTGATCTGCATGTCACGCTGCCAGCGGGATGTGCATTCTGCCGTTTTTTGCTCATACAATCTGTGCCCCAGCCAATAAACGACGAGGAGCTGGACTTCACTCGCGCTCACTTCAATAGTCCCATGCGGCCCTTGCAGTGGACTCGCTGGAATCGCCGCTGGTAAAGTTGCGCTGTGGAGAACGGTCTTGCGTGGAACGTGGTCAACGTGAGTCTATAAGGTAGCATGGCTCGTCTCTTGTAGCACTCTTCGTTTGCCTTGCTCGATCGCGTCCCTCATCGTTCAAGATGGAGACCACAATGCGCAATCTCCTAGCCTTAGGCCTCGCGGCTACGGTGTACGCGCAAACTTGTCAGGTAACGACTGTAGCAACGACGCCTCCTGCGACTGGCACCGGCGTTGAGTTGTCAAGCTACAGCTACTGCGGAGGCAGCTTGAACGTCTCAGTACGTAGCTCCCACATCACTCGATGGAGTGTCGAGACACTGACAGGTCCATACAGGTATTCATTGAGAACGTCAACTACAATAAGGTAGTCAGCTTGTACTACACCAATGCGCAGAACCAAAGCACGCCACTTTCCGTCATTTCGCTTGGCTACCAGAACAGCATTGCCGACACCAACTACGAAACCTGGGGCGCCAACACACCAGTTTACATCGATGGAGTTACCGAGCTGCTCAACCTCACCTATCAGGCCGTCGACATTGGGAAGACCTACACGCAGATCCTCGATCTTGCTGTGACTGCTAGCGGGGCCCCAGCTCCGACTCTACCATCGCCTCCGAAGCCATACGCTACGCCTAACGACTTCCAGAATACTATCACGAAGTGGCTCGCCGTGGAGGACGGCTCCGAATCTGAGATCGCCTTCACTCGGATGTTCCTCAATATCCAGCCTGCAATACCTGGTGCGGTGAACGGGACCGTTGTAGCTGCACGTAGTGGACCAAGCTACGATCAGAAGGATCCTGACTACGAATACGACTGGGTGAGAGACTCGTCGTTGACCATGGAGGTCGTGAACACTCTGTACGCCGCAGCGTCGAAAAAACAAAAGTCCGCTTACGAAAGTATCTTGTTCAACTACGCAGCTGCGAGAGCATTCGAACAGACTGAGCTTGGATTACAGACTGGATTGGGCGAGCCGAAGTTCTATATGAACAACACGATTTTCTTAGGTAAGTCCAACCCGGAAAAAGTAAGATCACGTGACTTTGACTTCCAGTACTGCCCACCCCTGTGCAATCACAATGAGTCCCTCGACAAGTTTCGATGATGAGGCATTGAGCTAGTCGCCGCTCCATGGCGGTAGAGCTTGCTTGTCCTGTCGTGGCGTCGTCGACCGGTCCGCGGGGTGGTCCAGGCTTTCGATGGAGCGTTCCAATGGTCCAGTTGAGTACTCCGCTGACTCTCCGCCACACATAGGTCCATGGGGCCGCCCCCAGAATGACGGCCCTGCGACGGCAGCGATAACGCTGATCGAATTCGCAAATGCCTACCTCGCCAACGGTGGAAGTCTCGCAACCGTGAAATCGAAAATCTACGATTCGACCGCACACCCAGAAGCTGCCCCTGTGCAGAAGGACCTACTCTTTGTTGCAAGCAATTGGACATCTTCGTCTTTCGATCTGTGGGAGGAGGAATCAAGCGATCACTTTTACACGCGGATGGTCCAGCGTCGCGCCCTTCTCCAAGGGGCGGCATTTGCGACAAAGATGGGTGACAGCGCTACAAGCACGACCTTAAGCTCAGCTGCTACTGCGTTGACAGCAACGCTTTCTCAGTTCTGGGACCCCAACAGGCAGACCTTGTTGTACGAGTATGGCCCAGTGCTTCGAGACAAGAGCAGCTATTTGGATATTGCGGTCATCCTTGGCGTCATTCATGGCTACAACAACGACGGCGTGTACGGGTACACTAACGATCAGGTACTCTCGTCTGCCCTTCGCATCTCTACATCTTTCATCTCCGTCTACCCTATCGCAGCAAGGCACAAGGATGCATCCGGGCACACTCTCGCTCCACCCATTGGCCGCTACCCAGAGGATGTGTACAATGGTGTCGGCACCGCTACCAACGGTGGCAATCCTTGGTACCTCGCCACTGCCGCGATGGCCCAGTTCATGTACTCAGCCTCATCGTCGTACACCTCCGCGGCGAGTCTCGTCGTTACTGCGACTAGCAAGCCGTTCTTCGACTACTACGCACCTAACGCCAAGGTGGTAGCTGGTCAGACCTACAGCAAGAAAGTGAACAGCAAGGCTTTCAAGGAGATCATCAGCGCCCTCAATGGCTGGGGTGACGCATACATGCAGACGATTAGGTACTACACGCCTGCCAATGGCCACTTGAGCGAGGAGATCGATCGTAACACTGGTGTGGCTGTTGGTGCGGCGGATCTGACGTGGAGTTACGCTAGCCTTTTGACTGCGTCGTTCGCCAGAGCGGAGGCCAAGGGCGATAATCAGTATGTGAGGAAGTTGGCGAATGTTGGAGTGATGCCAAACACGTAGGCATGCGAACGACAAAAGAAGTGGACCTCTCGAAGTATTCTCACGGTCGGCACTACTCGTGTATACCGCACTGCGGTGCCGAACGGCTGTCAGTATAACCTACGAGGGCGCCTAGAGAAGACAAGTCACTCTCCTCGACAGCGCACCTACTGCTTCACGGTTGCGGCGCTGTATATATCACCATTCCCCACCAGCGTGGATCTCTGAGTGGTCCGCTCTTTCCTGTCACAAACGTGCTTGGCTACATAATACCAGCTGCCATTGTGAACAGATCGATGTTGCAGACAAATCTCATCCCAGTCAAGGCCTTCATCTCCAAAGCAATCGTTCTCTCACAGCGGTACTCTATCACAGCCTAGCTGCCGCAGCCGTACTGGTAAGACCACCACCTGAATCTGAAGGATATCGAGAAGCGGACTCACCGCTTAGATGGTGAGCGCCTTCAACCTCGTTGTCTCTCTGGCACGAACGACAAAAGCCTCTCGATCGAATGCAGACTTGTAACGACAAGCTTCCACGATTCCGGGTAGAACATCCGCTACCTTGCAAAGCGTAGGTCCACCTTCATCCTTGATGCGCTGAATCCTCGCAGCATTGGCTTCGAGGCACGCCCTACACCAATCTGCTTCTGCAGCCGCGTTCTGTTCCTTGAACACGTTATGTGCCATCGTTATCATCAGCCGCAACATGATAGCCCTTACTAGCTTATCAGGTCGCGTGAAGGACAGAGCCGACATGCAAAGCATGCGCGCCACGTTGTAGGCATTCTGCTCCACGCCTCGTTGCCACGCATTCGAAATGGGATCGAAGCAGTCCTCGGGATAAAAGTGCCAAATACGGAGCAACGTACACTCCATTGTGAGTATTAGGAGCCTCCAATGCAACGCTGCGATGGCCTGTCGCCCCTCTGCGGTTGCGTCTGGGACGTGGAGTGCTGGAAAGGTTGTTGAGGCAGCCATGACCCTATGCTCTTCGATCCCGAGATGCAGTCGTGCGGCATCTACCGTCTGATGGCCTTCCGCGAGATCGCCTTCCGGCGACTGCAACGCAGCGACTCGCATCTCTCGTAGTCTCCCCACGATGTGCAACAGGCTTGACACATCGCCTCTGGTAGCAAGCGCATCGTCGACACCTTCTAGGAGCGAAGGTAGTTCGTGAAAGACCGTTAGGACGTCCGTCCACCCCTGCGATAACGCAGGTAGCCATCGCGCATCTATGACCCATTTCTTGCGCTTTGCTATTGCTAGCATGAACCCATTCATGAACGAGTGCCTTACTAATCCCCGATCAAGTGGAGTGTCCCTCGAGTTTGCCGGCGGCACTCGACCTGAGAATACGTGTTGAATAGCCCATAGATGGGTGGCCCAGCTATCGTCAGCATTGATGGAATTGACGACTGGATCACCAAGGTGCGATAACAGCGCGATGCTGGCGACTAGCTCTCTGAACTCTGTACGCGTCCTAATCTTAGACGGAAAGCACATGGTAAAGCGCAACTCGCCCAGGATGCGGCCATACTCGACACGGGACCGCCGCGATAGCTGATTATCCCCCACAGATGACGCAATATGGGCTAGACCCAAGGTATGCTTCGCGCGCTGCAAGATCGTCGTTCTGGGCGCGTAGTCTGCCAGGGCGATCAAGTAACTCTGGCGCCAGATGCCGACTTCGGGAGAGATGTAGGTAGAGAAGAAGTCCGCAAAGGCCTGGTCATCAATCGCGGACGAGTCAGATACCGGCGTCAACAGCTGTAGATCTGTGTCATTCGACTTAGATGGATCCCACGACTTCGATCTTGGAGGCGCCGACGTATGGACATGCTCTACCGGCGGACATTCGGGGCACACTGCCTCAGGAGCGCCAAAGATCTGATCATACTTCAGCCGCAGCTTCTATAGCCCTTAGACCGAATTGGGACTACGTACGAAGCGCCGATGCGTTCTGCAGAACGTTGAACTTGTCCCCGCTGGCCTGGCATCTGGGCCACTCGGCTTCGCCGCCGAAAGGTCCCGATTGGCGCTCGAGGGGACTACTTTCGAAAGATGAGTTACCTTTCTTAGTTAGCGTTGTATCCTCCCGCGATACGAGCGATGCGTACAGGTCCGCTATTCGCTCTGCGTGTCTCGAACCTGGGGTCGCTCCGTGGCTTATGCCTACTAGCAATAGTAAGTTGGCCGTTTCGGGACATTGGACTCATCAACGATGAGTAAAACTAGGACGTCTGCAGTAGACTAGTCATCATAAAGGTTCTTCGGACTTAAGAGCCCATGTATTGAACATCTCCTGTGATGGATGAGCAAGTTATGCATGAGGTGTGTCAGCCGCACCAACATCAAAGCGGATCGATTTAGTAGCACCTTTAGTCACGTCAAAGAAATGAAGGCTCGCATACTAGCGCATTTCACTAAGCGAAGCAGTAGAAGATTGGTTCAGCAGAGGAACAAGCCTCATGCCAAGATCGCTTCTTTACCTTAGCCTCACTCTCACCGCAACATGAACGGGTTGCGAAGCACCTGTCATGATTTCAAGCATCGTAAATTTTCATTGATAGTATCGTCAAGTAGACACGAATTGTTTGACGGTAGGTGGTCTCGCAAGAGTGTCGCTCCCTGTGCATGACAGCAGGAACAAGACAAGCCTCGTTGTGCAGTCGAGCGTGGCATGAGTATCCGCAGATTCTTTGATCATGTTTGGACACCGGTGCAGCCAGTTACCTGATGGATTTGGCAAAGCGGTGAGCTGCCTACATCCTGAAGACCCCGAATTCGGTCTTCTTCTCCTCGACACTTCCGCCCATGGCAGCTTGTAAGCCCATCCCCAGCACTCGCCTAGTGTGGCTCGGCGGGATGACCCCATCGTCCCAGAGCCTCGCCGTAGCGAACAAGACATCGCTCTCTCGCTCGATCCTCGCCTTCAGCTCTGGGTCGGCTTGCTTACCCACAGCTTCCATGACAGCGCTGAGCTGCTCCGAGCCCATAACGCTCGTCTTCGCCGTAGGCCACGCCCACAAGAATCGCGGAGAGTATGCCCGACCGCACATCCCATAGTTGCCAGCACCAGCACTCGACCCAACCACAACAGTAAACTTAGGCACATCAGCGCACGCGACAGCAGTGACGAGCTTCGCGCCGTTCTTAGCGATCCCACCCTTCTCTGCGTCCTGACCTACCATGAAGCCGGAGATATTTTGCAAGAAGATTAAGGGGATGTTGCGTTTGCAGCACAGCTGAATGAAGTGCGCGCCCTTCAAGCTGCTTTCGCTGAACAGAATGCCGTTGTTGGCTATGATGCCCACCGGGTGACCGTAGATCGTTGCGAAACCTGTGATCAGCGTGCTACCATAAAGCGGCTTGAACTCCGAGAAGGCGCTGCCGTCTACTATGCGCGCGATGATCTCGTGCATAGGAATCTGCGTTTTGAGGTTCGTGCCTACTATGCCGTCGAGCTCGGACGGGGCGTAGAGGGGCTCTTCCCAAGTTGGTTTCAGAGCTGGGTTTGGGGTGGTGGCAAAGTTGAGATTTGCGATGCAGCGACGGGCAAGGACTAAGGCGTGAGCATCATCCAGAGCCAGGTAGTCTGTGACGCCGCTGACTTCGCTGTGCAGCTTACCTCCACCAAGGTCCTCGGCACTGACTACCTCGCCTGTGGCGGCTTTGACTAGCGGTGGTCCGGCGAGGAAGATCGTGCCCTGCTCTTGTACGATGACATTCTCATCCGACATGGAGGGCACGTATGCGCCGCCTGCAGTGCAAGAGCCCATTACGACAGAGATCTGGGGGATGCCCTGGCTGCTCATGCGAGCTTGGTTGAAGAAGATACGCCCAAAGTGATCGCGGTCCGGAAACACGTCTGCCTGGCGAGGGAGATTGGCTCCGCCAGAGTCTACGAGGTAGATGCATGGAAGACGGTTCTGGGCTGCAATCTCTTGAGCTCGGACATGCTTCTTGACGGTCATGGGAAAGTATGAGCCGGCTTTGACGCTGTGGGCAGGTCAGCGCGAGAGTTCTGAATATCGGGGAGGGTGTAAATCTTCATACGTGCTATCGTTCGCGACAATCATGCACATCACGCCCTCTACCGTGCCTATCCCGGTGACCATGCCAGCTGCAGGCACATCCTCACTGCCGTACATGTCATGCGCAGCCAACGCACTCAGCTCTAAGAACGATGTCCCTGGGTCAATCAGGGCTGTGACGCGGTCTCGCACCAGCATCTTCCCTCGCTGTAGGTGCTTGTCCCTAGCCTTCTGAGGTCCTCCCTGCGCAGCCCTCTCGTGCAGTGCCGCGACCTTCGCGACGAGATCGCCCATAGCTTCGGCATTCTGGCGGAATGCATCGCTGTTCTGATCCACTGCAGTCGGGATGACCGAGATCTGAGCTGCCTGCTGTGGGCTCGTGAAGGTCGCTACAGTTCGTGAGCATGGCCGAAGGCATATTGTAGGGTCGACGTCCGCGAAAGGTCTTCTTCGGGGCGCATGATGAAGAATCCGCACTATGGCGCGAGACGCGGACGCCATAGTGTTCTCACATTGCACATAAGCAGATGATCACGGTAAGTCATATGTGTGCGAGCTCATGCACCTACACGCGGCTTAAGAAAGCCAGTCGTGTACCGAGGTCACATTGGAATGTCGACTTTTGTACCGCACATAGCCGTTCGTCCGCTTGACATTGCCCTTGGACAGTGAATCGTACAATTGGTGCGACGGTGAGCGCATAAGTCATTCAAGGCCGGTTGTGTATGTTCTTTCACTCCATTTCGGGAACGCATTGGATCTGAAAGATAGCTAGAAGCATTAGCGTAACGAGGTCGCGTGTAACCTGGGAGAGGAGCTCCACTAATATCGAGTACACTATGTGTGCCATCGCGCCGTGCAGAGCAGCACTATTACAAATTTCTAGATCCGCTACAGTCTCGACGCTGCCTCGAAGGGTAGTCACATCGCGGTTGGTCCAGAGGCGGAATGCTTCCACGAAACACCCCAAAGGCTTCGTGCCTCCATCGCAAGCCGATCTAGATGAGCTACGAGAGCGAACGATAGAGTTCGCACGGCGAGAGATACCAAATGAGCTCGCACAGCGGGTGGATCACAGCAATGAGTTTCCCAACGAAATGTGGAAGAAGATGGGCGAAGCTGGCTTCCTGGGGATAACAGCGGACGAGGACTACGGTGGCCTGGCAATGGGCTACCAAGCACACTGCACAGTCATGGAAGAGCTCAGCAGAGCATCAGGCTCAATCGCCCTCTCGTACGCAGCCCATAGTCAGCTTTGCATCAACCAGCTGATGCTCAACGGCAACGACGAGCAAAAAGCTCGCTTTCTCCCTGGGCTCATTTCAGGTGAGAAGGTAGGCGCACTAGCTATGTCAGAACACTCAGCCGGCTCAGACGTGGTCTCGATGAAGATGATTGCCAAAGAGACTTCAGACGGCTACACCCTCTCCGGGACCAAGATGTGGATCACCAATGGCCCAGATGCACACTACGTGATCGTGTATGCCAAGACAGTCCCAGACGCAGGATCCAAGGGTATGACAGCCTTCATAGTAGACACCTCCGCCTCAGGCTTCAGCGTCGCCCGCAAGCTAGACAAGCTCGGCATGCGAGGCTCGAACACTGGCGAACTGGTCCTCGACAACGTTCACGTTCCCAAAGAAAACATCCTCGGCCAGCTGAACAAAGGCACACGTGTGCTAATGGAAGGCCTAGACCTCGAGCGGCTAGTCCTCTCCGCCGGTCCCTTGGGCCTCATGAAAGCCGCCCTTGACGTCACACTACCTTACGTACACGAGCGGAAACAGTTCGACGTCCCTCTCGCCTCCTTCCAGCTCGTGCAAGGCAAGCTAGCAGATATGTACACCAAGTACCGGGCATCCGCAGCATTCACCTACAGCGTTGCGAGAGCTATAGACGAGGGTCACGAGGCGCCTGAAATTCGAACCCAGGACTGCGCGGGCGCGATCCTGTATGCCGCGGAGCGGGCGACGGAGTGCGGTATGGATGCCATTCAGTGTCTGGGCGGGATGGGGTATATGAATGAGATGCCTGCGGGCCGGATCATGAGAGACGCCAAGCTGTACGAGATCGGCGCTGGGACCAGTGAGGTCAGGAGGATGGTCATTGGGAGGGCGTTCAACAAAGAGTTCGGTGTCAAGAGGGCTGGTATGACTGTATGAAAAGTTGCTCCCTTCACCCCAGTATGTGTGGTTGTGCATTCCTCGATTATCCGTATTACTCCATCGCCTCTGCTGATTGTGAGCCCGAACGCCTATGCCATGCCACTCACGCGCGAAAGGATGCATCTGGGTATCATAGAATGTGCGCACTCCTCCTCGAAGTGATCCAAACGCAACCTGCTCCGATCCATCACCATCCAGTATCGCTCTCCCAAAGAAATCACCCGAGCCTCAACAGCCAGGGATATCGAGGAAACATCGCTAGACGTGACTTGTGGTTGCGCGTTTGCGCCCGCCTGCCTTGCCGCAGGTGAGGACGTTGGCGATGGCTGAGAAGAGCGCGACGATACCCTGACTCTGTTGTCAGCCCTGGAATTTTGGAAGAGTAAGGGAGCGGCTGCGCTTACGTTGATGATGGCTTTGATGACGGTCACGATGCCATTTACGATTGCCATGAAACACGAAGTGATCGCGTTGACCACGCTGTTGAACTGTCGCCGATATTAGCAAGGAGGCGCGTGGTGGTCCCGGTGAGAGCGCGTTTGTCTTACACAAGAAGCTACGGCGCCCATGTCTGCGGAATTGGTGTGGATTGGTTTGAGTGCGATGAGTTGTCTTTGGTAAGCGGATATGAGATCGATGCTTGGTTGCTATTCTTGCTCAGTGGTGTGGTGGAGGAAGGGAAACTGAGGTAACTTACATGTAATGAGACACGTTTTCTACGCTACACGGCGGCAAGAACGCGGCAAACAAGATCTTTCTCAGCAACGACGTCCCTCCGACGTCACTGCCTTATTTCAGCAAACCCATGTCTTGCTTGATCCGCATCGATATGAGAAACAACCTTGACGGCGCACAGAGCCCTGGTGGCAGATCATCAGACGAAGGTCATTTGCGGTTGCCGCTCTGGGCTCATCTAGGCGATGCAGATGGGCACTGCTTGGAGATGCGCGTGTGACCATGCTGGGCGGATTTGACGCAACACACTCCGCGAAAAGCTCTTCTTGGTCACGTCAGGATGCAAGCGAGCAGTGGTGGATGGTAAGACATTCGATGGATTGAGCTCGAAAGCAAGAAAGTCTACTAGATCGTCCTGCGATAGCTCCACTTTGGGACGGTGATGAACCACTCGGGTCTCGCGGCGAGAAGAGGCTGCATGGGTCGGAGCTCATTCCACACGCGCGTCAGAGGCTGAAACAGGTTTGATGACATGGCTCGGCCTTGCGCCGGTCAACCTCATCTCCTCCAAAGCCGCCATCATCAGTCTCAAGCCGCGATAGCTTGTGCTGGCAGTGTCGAATCGATCTCTCAGCCTCTCGGATGTTGACAGCCAACAGATCAGCCCATGTGACCTGCGGTGAATGAGCAGGACGATACTTGGCAACACAATTCGAGACACGCAGCCTGATGCTGTCGCTGCTGTGGACGCGGAAGGGACTCATAGCTATGGCAAGGCTAGCGAGCGGCTAATGATCGCCCCCAGATACTGTTCCCACCACGATCAGCAATCGCAAATTCTTCTCGCCGGACCAAAGTCAACGGCGTAGTCAAACATCCCTCCCAAGCTATCATTCACCCCACGCAGGCCCCATCATACCGCGCAAGTAAATGGATGTCAAGGCCGCCACCTCCCAATGGTCAATGCCCTCGCCCGCTACACCCACAAAATCCTCTTCAAGTTCCGTGTTCCCTGGACTGGACCGTCTGTTGCGATCATAGCCCGAATCGGTTTGATCTTCATCAGAATAGACCCAAACTTGCTTGAACCACACCGACACAAGATCCTCCTTATGAAAGAGCCACTGATACCCCGTGCCAACGTAGTTGTCGTTCTGGTCCTCGATCGGACCCAGCTTGTTGCAGTATGGGTAACCTGGCTGAGCGTGGTCACTCAACACGAGCTCGTCCTAATTGCGCGCATTGTGGACGATCCGGAGGGCGTCATCTTTGCGCTTATAGACTCCGAAGGGCTTGTTGAAGCTCAGGCCGGTGGCATTGTGCTCCTGCCATTGCACGAGGTAGTATGCGGTACGAGTGGTAGGCTGTTCGGGCTCGACGGAGATTGTCGTCTTGACGGGTGTTGCTTGATGGAGGAAGTGATGAACGGTGAGTGAGGGTTGCATGGGTGCTGACCTCGTGATATAGTCCCGCGTGTAACGAAGCCATGATTGTACCGGACAAGGTTATTTCACTGAACTTCATTGCGAAAGTAGCTGAGCAGCACGTCTGAAAGGCTCAACAACGACCCTTTCGAAAGGACATGACGCTCCTCGCATTGTTGATGCTGCTTGTAGCCGCTTCGCTTCAACCTCAGCTCGGATGCCGACCAGCAACAACGCTGCTTTATTCGTGTCCAGCGCTGTAACGGATCCTTTGCTTAGCCTTCCGTGGAAGGCAGAACCAGGAACTTCTCGGCCTCGTACACGATATTGACCGGACATGGCGGTACCGAGCGAGTCGCGTTATGATAGTAGACTCGTTGGAGACTGTAGTGTTCACAACGAAGGCCGCGTCACAGTAAGATGAACCTACAGGCAGCGCAGAGGAAGGTGATCCATCTGTTGATTCACAGCACAGAAGCGTTCTAGAGTCCGTGCTGACGGCTCCAAGATGGTCAGCTGTTCTTCATGCCTATATTCTGGCCAAGCAATACGAGATGTACAGCAGTAGCACCAGCCATGCCCAGCTGTTGGTCGAGCATATCTTGCTCTACTATCGGGCTATATCAATACAGTCGTTTGGGGACCGTCTGTCACGAGTCTCTGTATCGAGGAAGCCAAGTCGCCCCTTTTTGGTCAGCTTCAATTGGCGATCACCGAATGGAGCGCGACATGTCGCAGACTTTCCGTAGGTGGACATCTCTGTCTCAATTGACCCGTCACAGTCTGGTGAGTGGATAACCTGCTCACCTTCTGTTCCCATTTGTACGAGCGGAGAGTTGCCTTTTCCATTTCGCCTTTGCATTCCCGCTTCCAAAGGCACTACATCATTCCCGGGGAGTCCCAAAAGTAGACAAGACGGCCGATACGGCGCTACTGCTCCAGCTATACCTCGTAAGAGCATGGAGATCAACGTCGCCGAGCGTCCTGTCGCACCAAACCCATTCGCCACCCCGTATGGCTCCATGCCTGCCTCCAGAGTCGCTTCGACCACTGCCGTGTTCTCGCAGAAGCGGCCATACTTCCGCTCGAGGCGCATCAAGAAGGGTGAAATCGAGAGGCCATGGCTCGAGAAGAAAGACCCACGTGAGAAGTGGGTGTGGATCATTCCCGTCATTGGCATCTTCGTCGGCTTTGCGCTGTCCGCATACATCATCTGGGATGGCACGAGGAGGATATCGAATTACAAGTATTGTCAGGTGCTTGATGAAGACTTCTCGAAAGGCTTCGATTCGGATGTTTGGATGAAGGAGGTCGAGTCGGGAGGATATGGGTACGATCACAATGAGGTCGACACCCAACGATATGGCAAATGCTAATCTCGTGGTAGCAATGGACAGTTCGAAGTGACCACCAACACCGACGAGAACGCATACGTACAAGATGGAGTTTTACATCTCAAGCCCACTCTCCAAGATCGAAATCTCATCGAAAGCAACAACACCGTCGACCTCACCGAGCTGGGCATGTGCTCTTCCATCGTCTTCACCGACTGCGTATCAGCTACCAACACCACGAACGGCACCATCGTAAACCCCATCAAGTCTGCTCGCCTCAGCACCAAAGCAAGCACGAGCATCAAATACGGCCGTGTTGAAGTCGTCGCCCGTCTCCCAGCAGGCGACTGGCTCTGGCCCGCAGTCTGGATGTTGCCCAAGAATGACACTTACGGCCAATGGCCAGCGTCAGGCGAGATAGACATAGCCGAGAGCCGTGGCAACAACTACACCTACCCTCAAGGCGGCAACCAGCTCATCTCATCGACACTTCATTGGGGTCCATCGCACTCCGCTGATGGCTGGTGGCGCAATCACGCCGTTAAGCCTGTCTTGCTCTCGACCTATCCGCGAGCGTTCCACACTTTCGGCCTCGAGTGGACGCCAAAGTACCTCTTCACCTACGTCGACACTCGTCTCGCGCAAGTGATATACACCGGCTTCAACAAACCCTTCTGGCAGAAAGGTGACTTTCCCGTTGCTGATGCAAACGGCACCCGGTTCGTCGATCCGTGGAGCCAGACTGGCAATCCTGCAACGCCGTTCGATCAGGACTTCTACCTGCTCATCAACTTGGCAGTAGGTGGCACGAACGGGTGGTTCCAGGATGGCATCGCGGGAAAGCCTTGGGTTGATGCTTCAACACGGGCGAAGCTGGATTTCTGGAATGCGAGGGAGCAGTGGCTGCCAACCTGGAAGGACGGCGGGGCGATGGAGATCAAGAGTGTGAAAATGTGGCAGCAGGAGGGATTTAAAGGGTGTTCGCCTTGATCATCGCAGACTATGGTGACGCATGCGCGAGGCCATAGAGCGTGCGAACTATGATCCTGTAGCTGACTGATCCTAATATAGCCGTTGGGCATTCGTGCACTTGTGCGGCGGATGATGCAGATCTATGCAGATCGTAGTATACAGCCAATCACTTACTTCGCTCAGCCCCATTATAGCTATCATACCTGGTCACCTCCCGTGTCTCTCCAGTGACGAAGAATCACTTGATGCCTACACGTCAGGAGTCAACTGCGACAGATCTGCATGAAATGACTGCGCCTTTTTCAAGTTGTGCATGCGGGCATCACATAGTCAAGCAGCTCAGCTGAACTACTCTACCTTTTCCTTACTTTCCCAACTCAATCAAGGGCTCAGATTGCAATCCGCAGACTAAGCAGAATGGGCTGCTTCATGTCCATGCCCACACATCGCCAGGACGAGCATGGTCGTGCGCAAGTGAGTCGCCTGTCGGGTATCACACAACCTTCACCATCAGATGCGAAGATCGAGAAACGTCGGCTCCGTCACATCGAGAACACTGAAGCACGTCGCCTTCGTGATAACAAGAAGGGAGATGGCAGCGGTCACTGACCGTTCCCATAGTGAGTGAGAGAAACCGAAGCGCATCACGCCCGCGAGATGGCGATACTGACTTTCGAGGCAGTCCATGAGGGGTGGAGCTACGTCTGCTGGGGCTGGTGATGAATAAGGAGGCATGAGGCTGGTTCAATACGCTGGCATCTCGAGAGCATCTCTGAGATGTAAGACAGACATGTATGCTACCACCGCTGCGAGCGACATCATGATGCGGCTGTCGCGGGGCTCGGTTGTGTCTTGTCATTGGCGGAACGGCTAGAGCGGTTACAACGGCCATGTCAGGCGGTTTCGCCCGGGATACAAAGTCGCAAGCTCGTGCAATTGGCGAACCTCGGATGCGATGATACATGCTGTCCCTATTGTTGTCCCTATTGTTGTATGTATCTGTGGGGCGCTCGTTGTCATATACGTACGACTCTTATGGCAAGACACAGGATTATGGTAAGTGAAGAGGGAGGGCAGGAGCGAATCGACATATGAAGTCAACCCGTCCCCGCAGAACACCCCACAGAGCGATAACCGCGATATGCTCTTCGAGCTGGACGTCATCCAGATCTCTCCACCTTCACAAGCTGCCGAAGCTACTCTCCCCTGGGCCGAGCCAGCCTCATGGGTGATGCGGAGCGGATACTTGTCGCTGTCACTTCCCTCGGTAGGTGTGTATATCTTCTAGACCGTCACCTCTCGTGACGACATACTGGCAAGAGCTACTTTCACTGCGTCAACCTGTTTCCTCTCCATCCCACTAGCTTCCCTTCACCCAAGCCTCTACTACTCAATAGGAACTCATTACAGAATGCCTACACCATACCAGCCAGAAGTGACGCTTAAGGATGTCAACATCCTCGGCTCATTGAACGATCAAACGCGCAAGGTGCTCTCGAAAGAAGTCACCGTATTCCTCGCGGTGCTTCACCGCACCTTCAACCAGCGTCGCAAAGATCTGCTCCAGCGCCGCGAGGTCAGACAAGCCGAGCTTGACAAGGGCAACCTCCTAGACTTCCTCCCAGAGACAAAGCAAGTGCGCGAGAACGATGCGTGGCGAGGGCCTCCACCCGCGCCGGGTCTGGTCGACCGCAGGATCGAGATCACAGGGCCGACTGATCGCAAGATGGTGGTGAATGCGCTGAACTCGGATGTGTGGACGTATATGGCCGACTTCGAGGGTACGATCACGTGAGGTCGATTCTAGAGTGAGTTACAGAGCTAACTGAGACTCCGCAGATTCGAGTGCGCCAACGTGGGACAACATGATTAATGGACAGCTCAACCTTTACGACGCCATCCGCAAGCAAGTGGACTTCAAGCAAGGCGAGAAGGAGTACAAGCTGCGCACCGATCGCGTGCTACCCACACTCATTGCACGCGCACGCGGCTGGCATCTGGAGGAGAAGCACTTCACAGTTGATGGCGAGCCGATCTCCGGCAGCTTGTTCGACTTTGGCACATACTTCTTCAACAACGCAGAGGAGCTTGTCAAGAGAGGTACTGGGCCATACTTTTACCTGCCCAAGATGGAGAGCCATCTCGAGGCTAGGCTGTGGAACGATGTGTTCAACCTAGCACAGGACTACATTGGCATGAGGCGCGGTACAATTCGAGGCACTGTCCTCATTGAGACGATCCCAGCTGCATTTGAGATGGACGAGGTATGTACTGCCGCGTCCCATTGCGTACCAGACACTGACAGGGCATAGATCATCTACGAACTCCGCGACCACTCCTCCGGCCTCAACTGCGGCCGCTGGGACTATATTTTCAGCGTGATCAAGCGCTTCCGCCAGAACCCCAATTTCGTGCTTCCCGACCGCAGCGCCGTCACAATGACCGTCCCCTTCATGGACGCCTATGTCAAGCTTCTCATCAAGACCTGCCATCGCCGCGGTGTGCACGCCATGGGTGGCATGGCTGCGCAGATCCCGATCAAGAATGACGACGAGGCGAACAAGAAGGCCATGGACTCCGTGCGTGCTGACAAGCTGCGCGAGGTCCGCGCTGGACACGACGGAACATGGGTAGCGCATCCGGCGCTTGCGGCAATCGCGGCGGAGGTCTTCAATGCCAACATGCCAACGCCGAATCAGATGCATATTCGGCGGGAAGAAGTGCATGTCACTGCCAACGACTTGCTCAACATGAACGTCCCAGGCAAGATCACCGAGGAGGGAATACGCAAGAACTTGAACATCGGTCTCGGCTACATGGAGGGCTGGCTCCGTGGCGTTGGCTGCGTGCCTATCAACTATCTCATGGAGGACGCTGCGACGGCTGAGGTGTCGCGCTCACAGCTGTGGCAGTGGGTCAGACATGGTGTTGCTACGGCTGAGGGCAAGAAGGTCGACAAGGCTTACAGCTTGAGGTTGCTGCAGGAGCAGGCTGACAAGCTGGAGAAGAGTGCGCCGAAGGGCAACAAGTTCCAGCTTGCTGCGAAGTACTTTGCGTCGCAGGTCACTGGCGAGGACTATGCTGAGTTCTTGACTTCGTAAGTCCAGGCTGACGCCCATCTTTCGCGATCACGATGCTAATGTACGCGCAGATTGCTCTATAACGAGATAACGAACGTGGGTGACAAGACACCTGCGGCGAAGCTATGAGCGATGATATGAGCTGAGGTAAGGAAGTGGCAGGTTGCAATGGCGAGGCCACATCCGAGATTGTATAGCGATACTGTGTAATCGACATCATGATTTCCAAGACTTCTGGCGTACTCTGCTGAGCTTTTCCGGCTAACACAGGCTGGCTCACCTACCGCTGCCAGCGATAACAAGGTGTTCGGCCTGTAAGAAGTCTGCGAATGGTATGGTTCAGGCATCTCTTCTGATCCTTTGGGCGTGCCACCGCCGTTGATGCTGGTGTAGCTGGACTCGACGTTGACCTTGCTCGAGCATTCCTTCTTCACCTCTGTTCGTTCCTTCTTCTACACTTAATGACTGCATCAGTGAATGAGGGACCTTCACGAAGTACATGTAGTTTATGTGTGGGCATCACGGCCCAAGCTTCACCAGGCAAAGGGTCCGAGGTCCGGTTCAACTGCCGCGTTTCCTACAACGCGACTTCAGTACGCTCGATCTTAGAAAGTATATGAAGCGCTCAAGGCACTTCGCGAACGCAGCCCTCCCTTCGTAAGCTCAAGGCAGTACTGACACGTAAGGCGGTCTTCCTACATCTTCCAATTCCTCACCCGTTTGCTCCGGTCTCCACGTATTTCGTCACGTCTTCTCAGGCCATGGCACTGGGTATGTCCTATCTGACGCTCTGTCAAGTTTCCCGGTGGCTAAAACGATCTTGTAGCAGCGAGCGCAGCTCTTGCAGGCACTGCCGCAGCAGCAGCCTATATCGATGCGCGTTACCACATCAGGAAGGACCTCAAGACGATACGAACGAACAACGCAGTCGCGAAGGAGGCACAGCAGCAAGCGAAAGCTGGCAAGCGATCGTTGTGGTACAGATTCGAGGAACAGGTCGCGCAGAGACCGAATGGCGTTGCGATCTGGTACCGAACACAGCCCTCGGAGCCTGCGATACAACACACCTGGGCTGAGCTGCATCAATGGTCATGCCAGTGGGCCAACTTTCTGTCGCAGAACGGCGTCAAGCCGGGCGAGCTGGTGGGCACGTATTTGATCAATAGTCCGGACGTCGTTGCGACAATGCTGGGGATGTGGGCAATTGGGACTGCGCCAGCTCTGATCAACTACAACCTGGGCGGAGATGGACTGGTGCATTGCCTGAAGATATCTGGCAGCAAGGTGTTGATCGTAGACGAGGATGCAGGATGTCTGGAAAGGATTGAGGGTGTCCGGGACCGACTCGAAGGGGAGTTGGGCATGCGAATCATCATACTGAACGCAGCCACTCGGAATCAAATTGCTGCGACCCCGACGACAAGGCCTGGCAACGGATATCGAGATGGCGTGACCGGCAAGTTCCCGATTTTCCTGTTTTACACGAGCGGCACTTCAGGATTGCCGAAAGCGTGTGCTTTCGAGACACAGCGCGCCCAAGTTCTAGGTAAGCCCAGGCTAGCCACAACAGGACTTAAGCCGGGCGACAGATGGTACGATTGCATGCCGCTATACCACGGCACAGGCGGCACGACAGCAATCTGCTGCATGATCACAGGCATCACCCTCTGCATTGGCCGCAAATTCAGCGTGCGAAACTTCTGGCAAGATATTCACGACTCCGGCGCTCACGCTTTCGTCTACGTGGGCGAGACAGCGCGCTACCTTCTCGCCGCGCCGCCATCGAAGCTTGACAAAGACCACAACCTGAAGGCCATGTACGGCAATGGCATGCGGCC
Source organism: Cryoendolithus antarcticus (assembly GCA_002077065.1). Lineage (NCBI taxonomy): Eukaryota > Fungi > Ascomycota > Dothideomycetes > Cladosporiales > Cladosporiaceae > Cryoendolithus > Cryoendolithus antarcticus. The sequence goes on along the minus strand of NAJO01000028.1, from coordinate 178,943 downwards.
GGACGTCTTCAGCAAGTTCCAGGAACGCTTCAATATACCTTGCGTGAATGAGTTCTTCAATTCTACCGAGGGCATGCTGTCACTGCTGAACGTTGCTCGCGGACCATTTCACGCCGCTCATGTAGGTCATCACGGCGCTCTGCAACGGCGGAACTTCCACAACGTCTTCATCCCCGTGCAGATCGATCACGAGAACGACGATCTCTACCGCGATCCAGCGACTGGACATGCGCGAAGAACACCCTACAGCGAAGGCGGCGAGATCTTGGTTGCCTGTCCAACGGAAGACGCGTTTGTAGGGTACTGGAACAACCCTGAAGCCACCGCAAAGCGCTTCGAGCGCAATGTCTTCAAGAAAGGTGATCTATTCTACCGCACAGGGGATGCGCTACGGCGAGACCATGACGGGAGGTGGTTCTTCCTGGACAGGCTGGGCGACTCATTCCGGTGGAAGTCGGAGAATGTGTCCACAGCTGAGGTAGCTGAAGTCCTTGGCCACTTCCCTGGCATAGATGAGACGAATGTGTACGGTGTCGAGATCCCAAACCACGATGGCAAAGCCGGGTGTGCAGCGATCTACATCGCACCAGAACTGCGGGCGAAATTTGACTGGCGAGGACTGCTTGCATACTCGAGACAGAAGTTACCGAAGTACGCTGTGCCTCTGTTCGTTAGATTGCTAGATGTGCAGAGTCCGATGCATAATAACAAACAGAACAAAGTGCCGTTGCGAAAGGAGGGGATTGATCCTGATAAGATTGCTACAGGAGATGTGGGACCGAAAGATACTATGTATTGGTTGCGACCAGGCAGCGAGGTGTACGAGATCTTTACGGCGGCTGATCTGGAAGCTTTGCGAGCAGGGAAGGCGAGGCTGTAGTGACGGTGCTGGACTTACCGACCAAGCAGTGGATGCACTTACCAGGAGATGTTGTACATACCAAGGAAAGCACACTTTCACATCAACACATGGCTTGACTTCACTGTTATGCTGATTCCTCTTCATTATACACTCTGATCATCAGCATCTTACTCATCTCACGAAGCCGACTCATTTGTCTCGTTGCATACTTTACCGAAGCACCAAATATCACCTCTCCGACACGACATACCTCCACTTCCCGAAGTCACGATGCCGTCGTCCGTTGCTCAGTCAAAGTCCGTGGACGGCGAGTGGGAGCACGATCTATGCGGCACAGGTTGCAAGTCCTGTGTTAGTCTCCAGCAGTGCTGAACGCTCCACGCAACTGCTGACAATCATCATAGTGCACAGCATGGTGTTGCTCATGTTTCGTCTTCGGCAGAGTTGAGGAAGCCTTTCGAGGCACTTCAAAATCCAAAGAGTCCGGACTCTTCGACTGCAATCGTAGCTGCTGGACGTTCTGGTTCGCCGGGTGGCCAGCCACGATGAGGCTTCGCTTCGACATGCGCGAGCAACTTGGAATTGACCACAGTCATGGCTGCACTGACTGCTTGGTGAGCTGCTTCATTTCCCAAGAGTCATGATGGATCCTGTGCTGACGAGTCACGCAGACGGTATGCTGCTGTTGGTGCTGCACACTCTCTCAGATGGACAGAGAGGTGAAGGCTCGCGCTGCCAAAGCGAAGGAGAAGCAGACAATCACCGCAGAGTACCAGAGCCAGCAGCCACAGATGGCATACGCCCGCCCGCCACAGATCACGGAGACCATGGTCCCACTGCAGAAGGCAGCCGCTCCAGCCTCGACGCCAGTCGCACCAGTCACTCCTGCCGCACTTCCGGCCGCGGCGATCGTAGCGCCAGCAGCAGCCGTCACGGCCGCGACAGCAACTGCCGCACCCGTCGCGCCGGTCATCGCGCCCACCACTGCAGCCACACCACCACGAACTGTGGCTCCCGTCATCATGGTCCAGAGCCCAACACCTGCGAGGAGAACTTCCGTCCCTCTGACCAAGGCCAAGTCGACCTCCGCGGACAAGCCCGCACCTGCACGTCGTACCACCGAACCCCTGGCTGCGGAGAAGGTCGTTGTTGTTGCCGCCCCAGCAGCAGTCGTAGCGGCCGCCTCCGAAGCTGAGACCTCGTCTTCAGACTCCTCGGACTCGGATGACGATGGCAAGGCTGTCAAGGAAAAGTCGAAGAAGGTCAAGAAGCATAAGTCGGGCAAGGACAAGTCAGCGTCCGCGGGCAAGGAGAAGAAAGCGAAGAAGGCTAAGAAGGCGAAGTCGGCACCAGCGGCTGAGGGGTCAGAGACTGAAGAGGAGAAGACGGAGAAGGAGAAGCTGGCAGCAGCCGCCGCCGCGGCAGGGTCGTCGAAGACCGAGACCGAGAAGGCAGGGAAGGAGAAGGCCGAGCACGACAAGGTTGAGCACGAGAAGGCGGAGCACGATAAGGCCGCGCACGAGATGTCCGAGCACAAAAAGGCTGAGCACGATCAGGCTGAAAAGGAGAAGACTGAGAAGGAGAAAGCTGAGAGGGAGAAAGCCGAGAAGGAGAAGTCAGCACCACCGGCCGAGACGACCAAGACCGTCGTCGAGCAACCTCCTCCACCCGCTGAGACGGTCAAGGTCACCGAGAAACATGCCGAGTCGACTGACAAGCCTGCCGCATCTCCCTGAGCATGCAGAGAGGACTCGAGGACCTGTACCTACACATCTTCCCACCTATGCACGGCACACCGCAAATAGGCACCGCCCTCACCTAATGTAATGTATACAACTCAAGGATCAAGAAACCAGTCTCATGGCTTACTCGCCTTCCCTCCGTTCTTCTCCCAGTCCAGCCAGCTTCCCCTATACTCGCTGACGTTTTTGTACCCTACCGTCCTCGCTAGCTGCGCTGCTGCCGAGCTTCGCACCCCGGATTTGCAGTAGAATACTACCTCCTGGTCGGCTGAAGGCTTGCTGAAGCCAAACTTGTCCTCGAACTCGTCTGCGGGTAGGAATAGAGCATCGGCTTGCGTCTTTAGCGGGATGTTGATGGCGTTGGGTATGTAGCCTGCGGCAAATTCGCTGGGTTCACGCACGTCTAGGGTAAGAGGTCAGGTGCTGCGAAGGGGACATATTGGCACGTGACGGCGCACCGATAAGTACGCGGTCTTTCGAGGGCGCGTCTGCAAAGCTCTTGATCTCACTGAAATCGTAGACCTTGGTCACGGCGTCTGAGGGCACTGAATGCCATCTGATCGCTGCGACCTGTCCGATGGCTTGCGGTGCAACTCGTGGCCGCGTGACTCCGCCATGTATTGATCGGACCTGCCGCGATCCGGGTGCCTGTTGTCGCAGTACATAACCCAGCGCTCCCCGCGCGATCATTGTGGGTATCGCCATGTCGAAGAGAAAGTGAGTGATTGGGAATGAGTAGGAGCTCTATCTGTATGAGACCCAATTGATGACTAATGCGGCGCGGCCACCTAGAACGCGTCCAAGTGTAAGATCAGAGCGTCGATTCTGATCTCTTTCCTAGGACCTCAACACATCATGGGCTGAGCACGAGTACGAGATGGCCACCATCAAGGCCATCGAGAGCCGCTCAGTGCATCAAATTCAATCCGGCCAGGTCATCGTCGACCTCAACTCGGTTGTCAAGGAATTAGTCGAGAACAGCCTGGATGCTGGTGCAACTTCCATCGACGTCCGCTTCAAGGATCATGGGCTGGACTCGGTTGAAGTGCAAGACAATGGCAAAGGTATCTCGCCTGATGACTTCGACACCGTGGCCCTGAAGCATCACACCTCCAAGCTGTCCAGCTACGATGATCTCACATCACTCGATACATTCGGCTTTCGTGGCGAGGCATTGTCGTCGCTCTGTGCACTATCGAAGCTTCACGTCGTGACTGCTCGAGTCGAGGATGGCGCTGTTGGCAAACGACTCGAGTTCGAGAATTCCGGGAAGCTGAAAGGGACCACCGTGACTTCGGCTCAGAAAGGTACGACCGTGACAGTCGAAAACCTTTTCTATAGCCTGCCTGTGCGACGCAAGGAACTGGAGAAGAACATCAAGCGCGAGCATGGCAAGGTTGTTGGTCTTCTGCACGCATATGCATGCATTAGTGTCGGTGTACGCTACACTGTCAGCAATCAGGTGCCGAAAGGTAAGAAGTTTGCCGTCTTCTCGACGAAGGCCAACACAACGACTCGTGAAAACATTGTCAATATCTACGGCGCGAAGACCCTGCTCGCGCTCGTGAAGCTGGATCTCAAGCTCGATATGGAGCCGAGCAAAGGCCCTTCTACGCAGAGCGTTCGCAACTGGTCGACACAGGCATCCGATAATTTGCGAGCCGTCAAAGTCGAGGGACACATCTCGAAGCCTGGCTATGGCGAAGGTCGTCAAGCACCTGATCGACAGATGTTCTTCGTCAATTCCCGCCCGTGTGCTCTTCCACAGGTTGCGAAAGCTGTGAATGAGGTGTACAGGTCGTACAACCATCATCAGACTCCGTTCATCTTTGCGAACTTGATCATGGACACTAACGCATATGATGTCAATGTTTCACCAGACAAGAGGACTATCATGCTGCATGATCAGACCGCGTTGCTCGACAGTCTCAAGTTGGCGCTGACAGACTTATTTGACAACACCAATCACACCGTGCCACAGTCAACACTGCCCAACCGCACGATGCCATCTTATAAGCCGCTGACGATGAACCGCGAACAGTCCACCGTCTCTTCCCGACCTGACAGTGACGAGTCTGGCAGTGAGAGTGAGGACGAAAGCGATCAAGAGCGCATGCAATTTACACAGGCAAAGGCTGAGCCGCCTACAGGTGCTGGCAAGGCGAAAGCGTCAAACCTGATCGAGTCATGGGCAGGTCGAGACAGCGAGCTGCGCAAGCCGAAGCCAGTAGGTACTCGAACGTCAACACTAGAGTCGAAGGCGCGCTCGGGAGTGAATAGTGTATCGCGCAACCCCTCACTCGAGTCGCAATCGGATAGCGAGGTTGCCTCGCCAGGAATACCTGTGACTATGTCTGTTGGAAGTGATCAATTTGAGGCAAACGCTATGCTTCCATCGAGCACAATCACGGACGATAACTATGGTCGACCGGCTGCTACGAGCCGGCAGACTCTGCGCGAGCCCGATCCAATGAGCACTCCTTACAATGATCTCTTCTCCAAGAGGCCGCCGGAGTCGGTGGGCGTTGCAGGCAACAAAAGCACGAACCGCGATCTCTCCGGTCATCAACATGAAGAGGATGGAGACGCACTAAAGCAAGATCACATGCAGCCCGATATTATCACTGATCACAGCAACGGGACCGCCGTCCATGCAATCGCCACCAGTGCTGCAAAGCCAACTCCAGGTCCGGTGCCAAATGCCTTCGACAGTATGCGGCCACAACGCACGCCCTCACAACTGGCGGAGATCACCATCGGGGACCAGATGACGAGTACGGTCTTGGGAGCCAGCCCAGCATATAAGAAGAGGCGTGTTCATGAGCCGGCAAATTCTCAAGCAATTGCTGCATTCGGCTGCAGTCCACTGCTGGCTAGAGGTCTGCACAATTTCGCAGCTGCCGGCTCGCAGATGCAAATCGACAGCAGCGACATGATACTCGAATCTGCTAGACGAGCTCCCGCTACCGAGAGCGACGACGAGAATGATGAGGAGCCCAACATCGCCAAGGGTCCACCATCGTTAGCGAACGGGAACGCAAAGAATGTCTCACGACCCGTCACTGCGGCCACTCCTGTGTCACTACGACGCGATCGAACAGACGGGAGCCAAGACCCACGCAAGGAGCTTCCCACGTCTGACGCACTCGATGCGCTTGAAGCGTCTCCTGCAGATGATGACGCTTGGGACGAAAATTACATTGACGAAAACGAGAAACGCCTGCTCGAGGACGAAAAGATCGCCAAGATGATTCAAGAGCTCGAGACACACGCCGCGAAGCCGTCTACGCACAACTCGGCTCGAGCATCGAAGATCACTTCTGGGTCGGTACTGAAAGACATGACGCTGCAGCTCGAGTGTCAATGCCATGCATCCATGGACGAGGTCAGTCATGATTCGAGAGCAGCGTCTGCGCTATATGCAGACCGACACGCCGATGATAGTCAATGCGACAACAACGCTATCGTCAAGGGTGAGCTCGACGACATACAGGCTGAGGACAAGCTGTCGCTCATTGTGAGCAAAGCAGATTTTAACAGAATGCGCGTCATCGGGCAATTCAACCTGGGCTTCATTCTCGCAGTCCGCCCAGCTACCAACGCCGAGGAGCAAGACGAATTATTCATCATTGATCAGCACGCAGCAGATGAGAAATACAACTATGAGCGATTCCAGCGCACCGTCACATTGCAGAGCCAACGCCTTGTCCGACCGAAGAACCTCGATCTTACTGCTGTCGAACAAGAGGTGGTGCTGAATCACTGCGATGCACTCAAGGCAAATGGCTTCGAGATCGAGACTACGTCTTCCGATGCCGATGACTCCCTCACGCGTATCTGTCGTTTGCTCACACTGCCTACCTCGCAAAGCACTACCTTCGACCTCTCCGACTTGTCCGAGTTGCTCTACCTCCTTTCCGAGGCACCGATGGGTACCAATCACGTTCCTCGTCCTAGGAAAGTGCAGCGGATGCTCGCAATGCGAGCGTGCCGAAGTAGTATCATGGTCGGCAAGACGCTCACGATGAGGCAAATGGAGAAGGTGGTGAAGCATATGGGCGAGATGGAGAAGCCTTGGAACTGTCCGCACGGAAGGCCGACCATGAGACATCTGGCTGGCTTGAAGGAGTGGCTTGGCTGGAGCGAAGGTGATGTGGTCTCCCCTGATGAAGAGGTTGAGCTTATTGCTGATAAGACCGGTTGGAAGGCTTGGCTTGCTGAGCGCCACTAGACAGTACTCCTTCGTGCAGCAAGTGTAGACTTGCTGTGTACCATCTTACTCTCTTCGCTCTAGCAAAGCCCTTGTACTCTTCAATGCTTCTGTGCATGACATTGAATACAGCTGACTGATCCAGCAATGCCGGTGAGACTCAGCTACGAACGGAGATGATCCTTCGTGGGTGTAGCAGCACTGCAGCTTCAAATATCGAAGATCCTTCAGCCCTCAAGACACCACTTCACTCCTCCAAGGACGCGAGCGCGAAAGTCCTGGACTACGTTCCCGCCGAGTGGGAAGGCAAAGCAGTAATGGGGCAGTCCCTCGACCAATTCCCGCTTGACTGGTACGCCACTTTCCTCCAGCAGCGCCTCCAGCACCCGTCCATCATCCCTGAAACACTCCTTCCCCGAATTCAACAGCCAAGTTCTGGGGAACCCCCGTACTCCCTCGACCCCCATGCTCACAGGAACCCAATGCTTACGTACGTCATCATACGGCGGCTCGCCATCCATAATGTGAAAGACCCCTCGGCTCATCTCATCAGTCACGAAGGGTATGGGGCCTGCGTTGTCAGCATAGGCAGTGTAGAGATGTTTGTATCCCTTCGGACAGCCCTCGGGGTGGATGTGCGCAGAGTTGATGGGCAGCAGGCCCGCCAGAGGGGGCACCGTGGGGTGGAATTCGATCAGGAAGTGCGTCGTGGAAACTGCGAGGCCACCGCCGGCTGAGCCGCCCATCATGAGGAAGCGGGTGGGGTCTGCGCCGAGGGTGGTGGCGTGTTTGTCAGCCTGGGAAAGTCAGCTGATGGAATGTTAAGGGCGAAGGAAGTTGGGAAGGCGAACCCAGAGCACGCCCTCGACGCAGTCCTCCGTATTCTGCGGAAATCTGACAGCAGGGAACTTGCGGTAGAGCATCGAGACGACCACCATAACTCCTCTGCCGCAGATATCTCGACAGAAGTGGTCTTCGGTGTCGAGACTCCCAGTAACCCATCCTCCACCATGAATGAACAAACACAGTGCCAGCGCTTTGGCGCGCGATGCCGGGTCACAAGGCTGATACACGCGCACCTTCACATGCTCAGAGATCTGCTCGTCGTCTGAGGCGCCAGTCAGCACTGCAACAAGCGTTGGCGAAGCGGAAGCGATGAGAACTACGTACATGCTGTAACGCTCTCTAGTGTCGGCGGGAAGTGCTTCGCATTGTTGATCATGAGGTTGCAGAAAGCCAGGATCGCTTGCAGGTGGTAGCATGGGTTCTGTGAGCGATTCTTCATACTAGCACAACAACGTCGGCCGACATTCGCGCTGTGAATGAGTTGACAAAGTTCTCACCTTTATCCATTCAGGGTGGTAGCCCGTGCGGTCTGGTTTCGACTCCATTGAACCCACTCGTGTTCGGGCAAGTCAATGGGTACGCAGCTAGTGATCAGTCCCTCTCCGATCTCAAGATACAGAGTCAGAGAGAATGTAATGTACACCAGAGGGAAATGAGAGCCACCACTGCACCTTTGAGAGACCAAGACCGGAAGGTCGCGAGCTTATACCTACGCCTCTACCCTACTCCTCGCCAAATGAGCGCCCCATCGCGAATCTAGTGCAACTCAGGCGCAGCATGCATGTGTTGTTCAGCCCCATCTAGCCCCAGCACTAACGATGCAACGCACGCCAACACTACTGCACGTGGGTTGAACTCTCTTTTGCAGTTATGCCATTCTACATGTTGAAGTCCTTTGGTGGCGCGTGATGTAGCTCTTGCTTTCATGTCTTGTGTTACGCCAAACGCCATCGCTGATTCGATCACGTTGAGTGAAACTCCGTTCTCTCCCGTCCTGAACGCCATGCCTTTTGTGTTCTGCGCGTGATGAGACGGCAGCACTGGTATCATCGCCTCTCAACTTTCCATGCACCTTCTAGACGAGCGTCTAGAACAAACCATCGATCTCCCCCGTCTGGGTATCGACCTCCACATTCAGGTACCCAGGTGCGGTCGGCAATCCAGGTATAGTCTGAATGTCCGCCGCGAGCGCGTACAGGTACCCAGCACCGGCCGCCATCCTCACGTCCCTGATCGGCACCTCGAAGCCAGTCGGTGCGCCCTTCAGCGCAGCATCATGGGAGAGCGAGTATTGGGTCTTCGCAATACAGATCGGCAGGTTACCGAAACCTTGGCGAGTGTATGTGTCGATCTTCTTTTGCGCCTCCTCAGAGAAAGATACAGATGCAGCGCCGTACATCTTCTGCGCGATGGCTTCGATGCGAGACTTCGTATCTCCCGAGTCAGTGGGGTACAGGAGCTTGAAGGCGCTGTGGTCAGACTTCTCGCAAGCAGCAATGACGCCCTTAGCTAGGTCAACAGCGCCGGCACCGCCTTCAGCCCAGTGGTTCGCAGCGATAGCATCTTCGGCGCCCGCTGCGAGCGCTTCCTCACGGATGACTTCGATCTCGGCTGGCGTATCTGTTTCGAACTTGTTGATCGCCACTACGACCTTGACGCCGTACTGGCGCACGTTCTCGATGTGCTTCTTCAGGTTCACACAGCCCTTGCGAAGCACTTCGACGTTCTCTGTGCGGTACACCTCTGCTAGCTGGGCACCAGGCTTGATCTCAGGACCGCCGCCGTGCACTTTCAGAGCGCGCACGGTGGCTACGATGACAGCGACATCAGGAACAAGGCCCGAGTTGCGGCACTTGATGTTCATGAAACGCTCACCACCCATGGTGAAGTCGAAGCCAGCTTCCGTCACGACGAAGCCAGTCTTGCTGTTGTGGTCTTCGTCCGTCTCTGTGCCAGCTAACTTCAACGCGACTCGATCGGCAATGATCGAGCTGTTGCCGATACTGATGTTGGCAAACGGTCCAGCGTGGACAAAGACTGGCGTGCCCTCAAGCGTCTGCATCAGATTGGGCTTCAGCGCGTCTTTCATGAGTGCTGTGAGCGCACCGCCGATGCCAAGGTCATCTGCCGTTACAGCGTCGCCGCCCCTGCTGCTGGCAACCACCATGCGTCCGAGACGCTCACGCATATCGTACAGTGATGTCGAAAGTGCTAGAACAGCCATGCACTCACTAGCAACCGAGATGTCGAAGCCAGTCTCGCGAGGTGCTGCTTTGCTTTCTGTGGGTGCCTGATTGATCTTGATGCCACGCAAGTGACGATCGTTGACATCGAGTACTCGTCGCCACGTGATCGTCTCCGGATCAATGTCAAGGCGAGCGAACTTGGTGATCTCTTCCGGGGTCAGATCATCGGGATTCGTCTTGGTGATTCCCAGCTTCTTCAGTCGCCTGAACATGATCGGCACGAACTCACGCTTGCCCTTCTTCTCTGGCACGAGACGCTTGTAAAGTGGCCCATCCTTCTGTGTATCTTCGTGAAATATGCGAGTGTCGATGGCTGCTGCGAGTAGATTGTTGGCTGCAGTGATCGCATGTATGTCACCAGTGAGGTGCAAGTTAAACTCGTCCATGGGTATGACTTGACTGTAGCCGCCGCCTGCCGCACCACCCTTAATTCCGAAGGTGGGACCTTGCGATGGCTGACGGACGTTGGCAAATGCGACCCGACCCAGGTGAGCACACAACGCTTGCGTCAGTCCGACTGTAGTGGTGCTCTTGCCTTCGCCCAATGGCGTAGGCGTGATGCCAGCGACTAGAACATAGCGCCCGTTGCGGCGGTGCTCGAGACGCGAAAGCACGTCAAGTGAGACCTTCGCCTTGTATGCGCCGTACGGCTCAACCTCGTGTGTCGCAAGACCGATCTCAGCAGCGACTCGAGTGATCAGCTTTGGGTGCTGGGCACGTGAGACAGCGATATCTGATGGCACCGGGTGCTTGAGCTTCAGCGGCAGCGGCGTGACCTGACGAGACTTCTGTCGATCGAAGTACGTGTTTGCAGCGTCGACAACGTTCTGCAGAAGCATGGCCACAGTCATGGGACCGACACCACCGGGTACTGGCGTAATCTGCGAAGCAACTTCTGCCGCTGAGTCAAAGTCGACATCGCCAACAAGACGTTGACCAGACTTCTTCGACTCATCTGGGATGTAGTTCGTTCCGACATCGATCACTACCGCATCCTTCTTCAGCCAATCGCCCTTGACGAAACCTGCCTTGCCAATGGCAGCGATCACGACATCTGCGCCTTTGACGATGGAAGGCAGGTCCTTCGTCCTCGAATGACACACAGTGACAGTAGCGTCCGCATTCTTCAACAGGTAGCTGACTGGCGATCCTACAATGTCAGATCGGCCAATGACTACTGCGTTCTTCCCACTCAGCTCCACCCCACTCTCCTGCAACAGCACCATAACTCCCTTCGGCGTGCATGGAGTGAAAAGTGGCCTTCCTCCTCGCTTGGCAAGCTCGCCGATATTGTTCGCTCCGAAGCCATCGACGTCCTTTTCGTCGGCCACAGCACTTGTGACCTCGTACTCTCGGAGGTGTTTTGGCAACGGCAATTGTACAAGGATGCCATGGATCGAGGGATCGTTGTTGAACTTTTCGATCGTCTCTAGCACCTCATACTCCGAGACTGACTCGGGCAAGCTGACGAGCTCGCATTGAATGTTGGCTTCCTCAGCAGCCTTCAATTTCATACGCACATAGGTGCTGCTGTCGGATCGTTCACCGACCTGAATGATCTTCAATGAAGGCTTGTAGCGAGGGTTCACGGCCTGCTTCGCATCGATCTCCTTGTGTATGCGTTCGCGAATGGACTTGGCGACAGCCGTTCCGTCAATCTTGGTGGCAGTCATGTTGGGCTTGGTGGTAGCGTAAGAACGGCAGGATGGCCGGGCATATGACTGCGATGCTGTGACTCGACTTTTACTGTTTGCTGGTCCGGTGAGAGCTGACACGCGAGCTGAGGTGGGTTGTATGACTGTTCCTGGCTGTGGGATGCGAGCGATCAACGCAGCTGAACAACCCCGCGAAATTTTATGCTGTGCCTCGACCTGGCCGCAGATCGCTCCCAGACGCGTTCGGGAGCGTCGCATGCTCGCTCACTGGCTAAACGAAAGTGTTTCTAAATGAATGTGGTAGAGTGTTGAATAGATAATCAGGATTGTAAAACGCCTGTCCAACGGTCAGATGCCTCGCCAATGAAGGCGATCTTGTATTTGCTGATTCGCGTGGAAAAAGTCCGGCATTTGATTAATCGAATGCGGTGAGTGACGGAGCTAAAAGTGTTCTGAGTCATGCGGTGCGCCCCAGCCAAGATTTCGACTTCGCGATACAATATGGGTGCAGGCCAGAGCCATTTCCACCTCTCCCACACACAGCAATCATGAGACCCATACTACTCTCAGGCCACGAGCGTGCGCTCACACAGGTCAAGTAAGTTACGCCTAACTCTCACGCATACGCGCCTCGCGCTCAGAGACCCGCCTTCACGACACTTACCATCTTTGCACTCGCTAATACGCCGTGATCTGAATAGGTTCTCTAAGGAAGGCGATCTCATCTTCTCCGTCAGCAAAGATCACATCGTCTGCGCGTGGTACAGCGCAAATGGCGAGCGGTTCGGCGCCTACAAAGGCCACCAAGGTGCCCTCTGGACCGTAGATGTCGACCCCACGACCACCCTCCTTGCCACAGGCGGCGCTGATAACACCATGCGCCTCTGGGAAGTGCGGACCGGCAAGCTCCTCAAAACCTGGGACTACGCGACATCAGTGAAGCGAGTCGAGTTCTCCGAAGACGGGCGACAACTCCTCGCCGTCACAGAGAAGCGAACCGGCCAGCTAAGCACAGTCTACATCTACGACATCTCACCCGACCCCTCCGAGCCCGCGCCCTCCGAACACGCCTTGCGCATCGTTGTCGACGAGCAGCCGCGCGTAACCGTAGCAGGCTTCTCCTACCTCAACCACTTCATCATCATGGGCCACGAGGACGGAAGTGTCTCGCAATGGGACGCCAAGAGCGGCGAGCACATCAAGGACAACTACTCTCACGAAGACGGCATGCAAGTCTCCGATCTGCAATGGAGCGCAGACCGCACCTACTTCCTCACAGCCTCCAAGGACAAGACGGCAAAACTGCACGACACGGCCACGCTCGAAGTGCTGAAGACCTACACCGCCGATACACCGCTCAACTCTGCGGCCATCTGCCCCGACCCGCAACAATACGTAATCCTCGGTGGTGGGCAGGCGGCTATGGACGTTACGACTACATCGCAGCGGCAAGGAAAGTTCGAGGCGCGGTTCTACCACAAGGTGTTCGAAGAGGAGATTGGCAGAGTGAGGGGACACTTTGGGCCGTTGAACAGCGTGGCGGTGGATCCCACGGGGAAGTGCTATTGTTCGGGTGGTGAGGATGGGTATGTGAGGGTGCATCACTTTGATCCGCCGTACTTTGACTTTCAATTTGAGGTGGAGAGGGAGGCGAGGGCGGAGAGCAGGATTTGAGGGTGATGAAAGGAGGTAGAGGGGACACGGACACGGCGACGACGTTGGAGGCGCAGTGTGGCTAATGCACGACATGATGCGATATGGGACGCAAACAGCTGCTTCAAGTCGACTACGATGCCAGTGAGGGGGTATGCGCGCGGAAGTTGGCAAGTCAGAGTACACTGCTTACGGTGCTCATCCACGTTGAGGTAGCCTGCATCTCGACCAATGATACACGTACAGAAGTCCCTCAATCTCCATCAGGCGTCGCTCGTCTACCATGTCCGCCTCATTATGCGATGCCCTCGTGATGCTCATGTACTAACCCACGCCATCAAACAGAAGCCGTCCCAAAGCCATGCATAGAAGAAAGGAAGGGTTCGACACTGTCCATTGCAAGACTTAGAAAATCGTCCCAAACGTCTCGTCCACATTGCCGAGCCCTTTTCTCGGACTAGTCGGCTTGCCGTCATCATCAGTAGCAGGCTTGCGGTGTCTGTGTGTCAAGTCAGCCACACAGTCTTCCAAGGGTCTTCAATTCTCACTTACTTGAAAGTAAACCCGACAAACAAACTCCGATCCATCTTCCCATCTCTCTCCGCCATCTTCTCCAACGCCTCCTGCTTCTCAAGCACCTCCTTATACTTCGCCATGTCCTTCTCACTGCCAAAGTCATCAAAGTAGCCAGCATCAGTCTCGCTGTCCAGCTCAGGCACGAAGGGCGCACGCTCAGAGCGCAGCCTTTCCCAACTCACCTCGCGGAAATAGTCATGCATCTGCACTTGCTTCATACCCTGCAGTCTGTTCGCCTTGACAGCAATAAGCCGCGTGATGAGATCCCACGTCCGGCGCGAGAGGAAGTACGACGGGTCCTCGTACTCCGGCTTGCGGAGCACAGACTGCCAGCGCTTCAAGTTCTGCCACGTCTCATCCACACTCGCGCCAGCGAAGGGTGGATAGCCGGCTAGGGCTTCGAAGAGCATACACCCGAGACTCCAGTAGTCGACCGTGGAGTCGTATTCCTCACCCTTCAGCACTTCTGGGGCCATGTAGTCTGGTGAGCCGACGATGGATTTAGCGTAGTTCTTATCGCGTTCGCGTAGCGAGCGGTAGCCTTCACGACGCTCGCGGATGGAGCGAGATTCGGTGGGTTGGTTGAGATTGAAGGGATTAGCGGAGGAGGGCATGTTGCCGACGGACTCAAGTTTGATACGCATGCTCTCAATCTTTGCTGGAGCGAGGAAGCCGGCTGCGAGGCCGAAGTCGGTAAGTTTGACGTGACCGGTGCCGTCGATGAGGAAGTTTTCGGGTTTGAGATCGCGGTGAATGTAGCCGAGCTGATGCAGGGCATCTACACAGAGGAACATCTCGGAGATGTAGAAGCGGGCGTGGCGGTTGTGGAGCACGCCTGTGTTGTTGAGGAGAGTGCGGAAATCGCCGCCTGGGACGTACTCCATAGCGAGGTAGATTGAAGAGTCATCTTGGAATGAGTAGAGGAGGCGGACTAGCCAGTCTGATTTGGCTGTTGTGAGGATGTCACGTTCCGTGAGGACATGGCGAACTTCATCGAGCTTGAAGAGAAGCTTCTTCGACATGATTTTGAGGGCGCAGACTTCGCGGGTGTCTTTCTTTTGAGCGAGGTAGACCTGACCATAGCCACCTTGACCGACTTGGGTCAGGATCTGGAAGTCACCGTGTCTGAGCTTCGTACGACGCTGGCGGAGATTTGTCCTCTCGTGATTGAGGTATGTCCGCCAGCTCTTGTTGTACTGGTCTCTCTCCGCCTCGGATGCCGCCTCGGCTGGAAGATGATTGCCTTCCTTGAACGCCGACAGGCGGTTCTGACGGTTGGCAGTGTATGATAGCAGATCAAAGTAGTAGTCGAGGAAGTACAGTTGCGTAACGTTCGCCAGTCTCTTGACAGCCGGTCGCCGCAACTTCTCCTGCTCCTCTGGCGTGGGTGCAGCCACTACATTCGCCTGCTGCTGCTGAGCCTGCCTCGTGGGTGAATGATCCTCGCGTGGCTTGTACACATCCTGTCTGCTCTGAGCAGCCTGGTTAAGGTAGCTGTTCCGCTCTTGCAGTGCAGGTCTATGTGCTGGCGGCGTGTTCTCCTTCCCTTGTTTGCGCGTTGGGCTGCCAGGTGCTCCTGCCTTCGCATCTTGCACGCTGAACGGATCCTGGTCAGCATGTCTTGTTGGCGAAGCGGTAGGCTGTTGCTTCGACTGTAATGCCTTGGTGTTTGGCTGCCCTTGTGTCGGCATAAGTTTCATGGCGTTCGAGAAGACATCGGGTAGATCGAACGCTCCAGGAGGCATGCGGCTCTTGCTTGGGCTGCCCTGCGGCGTCTGCACAGGCGAGATAAACGCCGGCTCTTCGTATCCAGGTGTTCCTGGTGCGTCATTTGCGTTATTGGAAGAGCGAGTGTGTAGAAGTGGCGGTGGTATGGGCAAGGCAAAGTCATGGTTCTGGCCGCCCACCTTCAATGGCGTGCCTGGCGCCATTGTGTTGAGCTGGACTTGCAAGTTCAATTCGGGAGAAGTCTGTGTGATCGAGACTGCTCAGGAGAGCATGTGAGATCGTTAAGACAGGGTAGAAGAGAAGTGTGGTCGCATTGGAAGAGTGACGTTGATTGTTCAAGTGCGGGATCGTGAAGCCCAAACAAAAAGCTCCCCGCCCAGCAACGCGACTGCATGCCTTAGTGCCTGACCGAGCGACACCGAGCCGTCGTTCACGTATTCAGACGACTAACAAACCGAAATAAATCACTGATTCTGCAAGTCACAGGGGTGAGGCGACGACCATGTACACGTCGCTATGCCATGTGGAACCTCCCGCGTCGAGCGCGTTGCTCACGAAAGGCTTTGTTGGCGTCTTGCCGTACGACCAGATGCCTCCGAGAAACAGTTGCAGTTCGCCTATCACAGGCCAAGCGAACTGTATTGATCGGCACGAGGGTAATCAAGGGTGCTTTGTGGGGAGCAAGTGGTAATGCAGCAGGGACTTGCGATGCGCCGCAGTACCTCACCGTGAGTTCTCCGGCGAAAAACTTGCCGACAACGAGGAGTGCAGAGAAGCGTAGTATACAACGCTAGAACTCATATACACCATTCGCCTGCTGGATGAACCATCATTGCCAGAACCTGACCCTTTTGGCGTATCTCGATTTCGTGGCGGATTTGCTATCGGCTGTAGGCTGTTGGTGTTGATATGCCCAGAAGTGGCTTCATGCACCCTTTCTGAATCTTCAGATCCCATCAAGTAGATTCTGGAAGATCTACTCGACGTCGCCCTTGGTCTCGAAGTTCTCACCCTCGACCAAATCTGGTATCTCGTCATCATCATCGTCCTTCTTGTCCTCTCCCTCACCGCTCTTCTGCAGACTCTGGTAGCTCTCTGCGAGTTTGCGCAACGATGCGAGCGAGTCGGGGCCGAGCTGGTTCAAGATACCGGGGACGAGCTCAGTCAGCTCCTTGTCCTCGCCGTTGCCGTAGATCGCAAAGGTGTTCGATGGGACGGATGCGTGGACTGTCTCAACGTCAGCCTTCATGACCTGAAGCTTCACCAGCGCCGTATAAAGGTGCAACATTACCCTTAGGTGCAGAGAAGTGAATGACATTGCCGTCCGCCTTGAACATGTTGACCTCCTCAATCTGCGTGATGGGTTGCACGTTCATCTTCTTGAGTGCGGCTTGGAGCTTCTTATCATCGGCGCCGGAGTTCCTGGTCACCTTCTTGACCTTCCGTCTCGGTGTTCCCTTTCCGCTGATTCGATCGTTAGCTGTCTGATCTCACTTCCAACAATTTCTGCCAATCTCCCGCTCGCCCGATCTCTCTTCCAGCTCTTTGACGCGGAACCGAATAGGGAAAACGTATTTCACATACCCTAGAATTTCGTTAGTACGCGTTCATAAATCTCAGTGTCATGTTCCCAGCTACTCACCAATGCGCACTGCATTTTGCATGCGGGCTAGCTTCTCGTGATCCATGATGGCGGTGAAGTGGGATGAAGCTTGCCGGATCGAAGCACCGTAGTATACGAAGAGAATGAGGATATGACTGTCTCACTTTCTACGGCCGCAAGTTCATCGACAGCACGAAGAGGTATCGTGGTCAAAGGCGGTCGCGAGAATCGAAGTTCACAAAGTCTTGGCATCAACTTCACGAATTCTGACAAGCACCTCGGGGTTCCATGCGTGACTTGAGATCTCAACCTTTCCGTGGCAACATACCCAAGATACGGATCACCAAACTGTATCACACGATGAACCGCCGTGCATGAGCTTGGCCACAGTCTATAAGCACGTCGCGAAGCAGCGCAGCTTCGAACTACCTATGGCTGAAGTCTGTTCGCGATCTACGCGAGTACCGTGTGACGACACGGGACAGACTTGCAAGACTGAGTTTCTCATTGAGCACAGCAGTCTATTGTCCTCGGTCGAAGCCTTGCACAATTAAGATACCTGTACTCATCGCTCGCAGCGCATCCATTGCTGCTCCAACCAATACTTCACTGAATCAAACTCTGTTGCTTTACTCTCCCGATAGATGGTCTCATGATTCTACTACCAATGTCAGGTCCTTGGAACTCGCCCGAGCAATACACTGCACTCTGACTCACAGGGCGAACGGTCAATGACCACTGTCGTCTCCAAACTTCTTGCCAGCCAGTGACTGGGCCTCAGTCTTCTCAACCTGACGACGCCGACGTTTCTCGATCACCTTATCCAAGGTTGACGGTTGGGTGACCATCCTTGGGGGATTCGTCGCACGACCATGCTCGTCGTGTTCATACACAGGCGCGGACAAGAAGCAGCCCATGATGTGTGGTCGATGAGATGTGTATAATGTGTTTGCTGTCTAATGGACATGTAGGTGAGATTGGGCAGAACGGCGCAGCGTGCCAACTATTTGATCGCTCGCGCGGTATACACTCGTATTGAGGCGCAGTGCATGTGGTCAGGGTATCAAGTGACTGCTACTAGCTGAGCGAGGACGGAAACTTACAGTATCAAGTGTCCAACCTACGCCTTGGTAATGAAGCATAAGCGTGCATTATGGGCGACATCCTTCCACATCTGCGCCACTACATTACAACACAACACCTTGGACGTTAGCACGAGACATCGTGGTGATGGATGAGAGAATTGGATAGACTCGAGGGAGACCGCGCTGTAAAGCGATCTTGCCGTTGGTCGTAGAGTCTTTAACTATGTCCGCTACCAACCAGTTGGGCACTGTGATTGTCGGCCAGACTTCCCACAGCTGACCTCACTGGACCAAGTTTGAGTTCTAACACCTTGTGACAGGCTATAGCCTTCATCCAACTGTAACAGCCCTCCCTCCCCCAAACTTCCCCTCCGGCCCTTCAAGCTGCGCTTCCAGCACTGCACATACACCGCTCTCCACAGCTTTCCGTGCCTCAGGCAGCAGCTTCGCCAACTCCTCAACAGTCCCAGCAACGCCAGTCCAGCACTTGCCTCCACTAGCAGCCTTCGCAATACCCGGATAGTCCGGCGTCGGCGCAAAGCTGATATTCAGATCCTCATTCGTGGCCTTGGAGCCCGCACCATCGGGGTGGACTAGTAGTAGTGACTTTCGAGGGGCGTTCCAACCTAGTTCTCATATCAGTCGACCATTCTCAGAAACGCGGGCGTCTTGCAGGACGGAGAACTTACCCTTGTTGTTCAGCACTATCGTCAACACCGGTATCCCATACCTCTGCGCAATCCAATACACACTTCCCGGTACACTGAACAAATACGTCCCATCGCCCACAACCTGACACACAAACTTGCCCTTCCCCTTACCCCCAGCCAAGACATCACTAGCCAATTTGATCCCCAATGCGCCGCCGCCTGACCACCCCAAGCCGCCGCCGCCACAGTTGATCCAGCTCCCGGGTAGTGTCGCTTGGATCTGATCTGCGACGAATGCTGTGTTCGTCACTGCTTCAACAGCCCAGATAGTATCCTGCGGCAGCGCTTTGCGGACTTCGGACATGAGGTATGAGCAAGCAAATGTGCCGTTCTCTGCGGGTTTGGCCTGGGATTTGATGAGATCAACGCGCGCAGTGTGCTTCTCTTGCAGCGCAGTCCAGCGGTCGGCGAAGACTTTCGACTCGATCTTCGCGCTAAGCTTGGACGTTATGTAGGCAGTGGTTTGCGTTATGGCAGTCTCAGCGTCGGCTTTATACCGTGCTAGGGCGGGGATGTAGAAGACTGGCATCTGCTGTTTCAGCGGATCGACGTCGATGTGTATGATCTTCGCGGAAGCTTTGGGTTTGCATTGGGTCGGTATCCAGGGGACGTCTACGTCGAGACAGAGGATCACGTCAGCCGTTCTGATGCTCTCTTCCACGCCGTAGCGGAGCCCGAGCCAGGCTGGGTGGTTCGCGGGGAAGCACATGTCGCTGCCACCGGTGTCTAGTACCCGTAACCCCTTCACCGCGTCCGCAAGTGCGACTAGTGCCCCAACAGCAGCATGATTTCGTCCAGAGTACCCGGTGATCAACAGCGGCTCCTCAGCCTCGACCAAGATCTCCGCAATCGACTGCACTTGTTTCGGACTCAATCCTCCAAGCTCAATCGGATTCCAGTGCTCCTGCTCCAACTTATAGGGTTCAATATCCTCCTCCATCGCCTCCCTCGCCCCAAGCAAATACACCGGTCCCCTCGGCTCGCTCTTCGCAAAACTCAGCGCCCGATTGACCAGCTGCTTCACATTCCGTCCCCGCTTGATCTCCCCCGTATACCGGCAATACTGACTCACAATCTGCTTCTGATCCGGCACATCCTGGATCCAATGGATATACTCCGTCCTGCTCCCCCGATACTCGCCTTCGATCGTATACGGACTCAAGCCCGCGAAGATGAGCACTGGCGCGCGGCCGCAGGAGGCGTTGTGGACTGCGGCGCCGAGACCTTGCGTGCCGACGTCGACGTGGACGATCACGCATTGGGGGGTGTTGGTCAGGCGAGCGTAGCCGTCGGCCATGGAGAGGGCGACCATTTCGTTTGGGCAGGTAATGATTCGCGGGAAGGTGGAGGGGGTTTCCGTTTGGCCTTTTACTATGGCTTCGATTATGGAGGGGTGGTCGCTACCGAGATTGACGAAGACGTGGGTCACGCCGGCCTTGAAGGGAGTCGATTAGTAGAGGGTGGGAATGGTGATTGCAGGGAGGGTTGGCGGACCTCCCATAGTGCTTCGAAGAAGGCGAAGGACGCTGTGTATAGTCTGTGTCTCGAGATTAGCAAGTCGTGATGGATATGCTGGATAGGTGTGCTCACGGCTTGCTGCCATTGGATGTCCCATTGGTGGTCGCCATCTTGCTGCTCCCGTCACGTGAACAAGCTATACATTCAATGGTCTTCGTATAAGGGCCGTCTCAAGCACGCACGGTTGTAGGTGATGGGAGCTGGAGAGCGTGAAGCAGGAGAAAGAGAGATGTCGAGTAGTACTTGGCCTGAGATCCGGAGAGCTACTGTGCAGAGTCGCGTTCCTATGCCGACGTGAGAACCGAAGCCGGGTGTCGTTCAGACCAAGAGCCGACATGGACTCGCAGCTGGTGATGAAATGTCTCCGTACCCCGCAGAGTGGATGGACCACCAAAATTGAGGGAAGTCCATTAGTGGAACTAGTCCCGCTGCAATACTGGATGAGTCGTGATTCGGCACTGGAAACCTCTCGTACGCCACGTGACAGCGCGTTCGAGGGTATGCCGACCTGGGTCCACTCAATGGGGGGCGATGCGTCAGTGTGTCGCATTGAGACCCGCGGACACGACCTCGTATGAACCCTGTGTGCTAAAATGCCTGACATGCGCCAGTTGATGAATCGGAAGCCCCTGGCTCAAGAGGACTCGCGACTGACCGTGCAGACAGGCATGAAGAAATTACGGCTGATCAAAGTGTAGGCCTCAGGGATCGTGCGTTCGACAGGATCTCATGAGGTAGGCACCCACTGGACGTTTACCATCCCCAGACGCGTCGACGCTTGCACAGCCCTCCGCGAGACCGCGAGGGCATCTTGGGCATGCACATCTTTGACTTGCCCTGGAGCTATCTTGCGCAACTATGGCACTGCATAGAGACTGGAAGGATCTTGAAGACACGATGTACAAACGTCGTGCACGACGAAGCGATGCCCGCGCTCTTGAACAACCCAAACCCCTTCCACCCTATGCGGCACGCTTTCGTGACTTGGCGGTGTGGGTTTTTTGTCGCGTCCAAGCCACTGGACGCATCAGGAGGATACATTGTCAGTACAGAGAGGCTCGAATTCGCCGATATGCATCAGCGGGCAGGCCAAAGCGAATCTTTAACCATCAATATCTGTCCGAGGCAGATCGGCTGGAAGCAAGTCTCCCGCCTGTTCGACCGTGCCAGGACCCTTCTCGCAATGATCCAAGATCGCGCGGCGTCAGACCCAGCTACCAGTCTCTAGAGTCTGGCTCCCTCCGCTACCTGGAACTCGAGTGTGGCCAAAGAGATGATCCACTTGTGGTGAGACTTATCCCGTGTCTGCTTGAGAACGCCCCGGCATTCGAAGCTATCTCGTACCACTGGGATGTACACGCGCCTCCGGAACTCGTGCACTGTGATGGCGTCGCCGTCAACGTGAGCGGTACGATAACTTCACTGCTATATCAGCTGCGATGTAAAAATAAGCCCAGGAAATTGTGGATCGATGAAATGTGTATCAATCAGCAGGACGTCGACGAGGTTACGAGCCAGGTCAAGCAAATGGGTCGCATCTATGCGACTGCCAGAGGTGTCATTATCTGGTTAGGTGACGCTGATGGCAGTACTTCAGAGGCGTACAACATGATCGAGTCATTGTATGCGGTGCTCGAGGCAGCGCAGTCTCCAGGCCGACCCCTTTGGGAAGCTCCACTCAAGACGCTCCGTCACCACGGATTTCCTGGTCCTCGAGATAGTCGATGGCCAATGTTTGACGCCTTGCTGCGTCGAAGGTGGTACTCTAGGACTTGGATCTTGCAAGAAGTCGCTCTGAACGACAATGTGGTGCTGCAATGTGGGCAGTACTCGTGTGAGTGGGTAAAGCTAGCGTCTATCGTGTTGGCGATGACTTCCGACTCAAACGAGCGTGCTATCGTCGACCTGGCCATCAGCAGTGCCTTCAAGGTAGCGCAGGTGAACATGCGAGAGTATTTCGACACACCCTCGGAACTGCTTGATCTCCTCTCTACCACCCTCGTTAGCGCGGTGAGCGATCCCCGCGATAAGGTCTACGCGATTGTGGGGCTTTCAGACGACAGAGATAAGTTCATCGAGATGATTGACTATAAGAAATCAGTTGCTGATGTCTATCTTGACGTTGCTGAGTATTATCTCACGCACGGCGTCCTGGACTTGCTGAATTTCGCCGGCGACCACGCGTGGTATAACGAGCGATCGCTGCCGTCCTGGGTACCGGATTGGTCAAACAGCACCAAGCCTTTCACGTTCATAACGCGACCCAAGATCGGGAATTCTGTCCAGCTCTCTCACCCGTTATTGTCAGCGGATCGGCGTAAGCTCACCGTTGAAGCACTGAGAGTCGATAACGTCAGCGCCGGAGGCCGTCGTCTGCCGCTCTCATTCTCAGAAAGGCAGCTGAGCGTCGTACCCATGGTATATTGGCTTTCCCAATGGCAGCATCTCGCTCAGAGAGCCGCCAAGCATCCTACCGGCGAAGGGATGATCGAGATCTTCGCCCGCACTTTGATAGCAGACAGCAGGCCCGAGCTAGACGCCAAGGCCACGCTTGCGACGTTCAAAGCGCATCAAGCACTATGGCGAACAGTATTAGATTTCAGCGCAGACAGGCTGACCGATGGCAACGTCGATAGCGATATCTTCGCGTTCCACGAACGCATGCGATGGATCTGTCGCAAGAGAAGCTTTTTCGTGACCCCTAAAGGATATATGGGTCTTGGACCATGGCTTCTGCGGCCAGGGGACGAGATTTGGAGATTCTGTGGGGCTCAGACACCTTTCGCGTTACGGCGCAAGGGCAAGCAGTACGAGCTTATCGGTGAGGTCTTCGTGTATGGCTTGATGGGTAATCAGAGCCCGGATGATGGGGAGGCGCTGCAGAACATCGAGCTAATTTGACATTCTCAAGCCAGAGACCTGAGCACGTGATCAAGGTAAGTTGCATCTATGCCTTAGACGGCAAGCCGTCAATTTGCCCTGGGTAGATGTGGTTCGGAATGAGACGTCGTCAGGTTGAGAGCAACGAAGAACTGTCTGCGTACATGCATAAATATCAATACAGCATACTAATACTCGAAACGATCCGGCAATATGACCGGCGCGGCCAGCGTCCAGCCAAACATCGCGTAACAAACCCAAGCGCTCACAATCTTGACCCAGCTTGCCCAGTAAGTCCGTCCAACAGGCACAAAGTCATCGTGCTCATACCGTCCCTTGTCAGAGCCGATATTCTGCGTGAGCAATGTCGCGATCCATGCGGTCGCAAGCATGAAGATGATGTGGAAGAGCGCATAGTTATATTGCGTATGGCTCTTCTCGTCATCGTTCTTACTGTTCGGCGAGTCGTCATCGTCATCGGAGTCCTCATCCAGTGCAGAAGCAGGTAGAGCTCCAGACTCGACTGCTCGTCGCAAGGCTTCGGCGCGCATCGCCTTGCGAGACTCCGGCTGTGTGGATACCAGACCATGACCGCCATCTTCCTCGGCGTCGACTGGCGTGTACGAGCCTCTGCTCCCGTTGCTGCCAAGTGCGAGGCCTAGCGTGGCTGCGCGCGTGGTGGTATAGGCGCAGGCGACGAATGTGACCACAGCACCAATGATGATTGAAGCCTTTCGTGTGCCGTTCGCGCGGACCAGTGGGTTGCAATGTTGGTCATCTGGCTCCATTGCGACTGCTGAAAGTGTGAGATATGTGCAGTAGATGCCTACAGTCGCGGCTTGGGCGAGTCCAGCGCGCGAGTTTGACTCCTGAATCCTTGGATGGACTGATAGCACTGAAATGCCGATCAATAGGGCCAGGTTGATCTGTACGTTGTTAGTGTTGCTACTGTTGTATGGAGACAAAACTTCGACTCACCGAGATCGCTGCCTGGTTCATGCTGCAATCCGACCGCGCGAAGAAGATGTACATGAGCACCGTCATCGCGATGCTGCCAGTGTACATCGACAGCGTACTTCCAATAAGTAACCCTCGCCACAGCCCAGAGTCGGTATCCTCGATCTTCTCGATACAGAACTCCGCCCATGTATGTGCCAGATCCACTAGCAATACCAGTCCAAGAAGCAAGAACAACACTGCCCCAACAAGCGCCACGTAGTTCCCCCAAACCTCGAAGAAGCGATTGGGGATCAAGAAGCTGACAACAATTAACCCCAACCACGCCACGATCTTCGGCCCCCAGAACCCATTCTGCACCCCAGCTCTCTTATCCTTACTACTGTTTACCCCCACCAACATAACCGCCAGAATCGCATGAAATAAGCCCAGCGCAAAGTTCACGCGATGCACGGCCGCGAAACCGAAGCACGCCTCGTTGCCGCATTGCACAGTCACGTAGTCGAGGAGGATCCCTTGGAGTTTTCGGACCGCCCAGTCGGTGAGCATGAGCCAGGAGAGGATCGAGTTTAGGAGCAGGATGAGGGCGTAGGCGATCCGGGTGGCGATGGAGTTTGAGCATTTGCCGCAGGCGCTGCAGACGGCGCTGCAGGTTGCGGCGCCGCAGCAGGAGGCGGCGAAGGTGAGGAGGGTGCCAACGCTGGGAATTGCTAGGAGGGGGAGGGAGAGGAGGGCGCCCATCGTCGCTGTGTCCTGTGGTTGATCGGAATTGTGGAGAGTTAGGCTGGACTTGCACCGGGCGGCGATGTTGAAGATGTAGAGGCGCAGGTACACAGGATAAGCAGGCGCAATCGGCAAACCCTAACCCTGCATCGTCATCTCTGCATGTCGGCACTGAGATGCCGACATGCAGTCAATGGACTTCCTATCATGGCTGTCACTTCGATAGCAAATCGCGCTGGCGCCGGTGAGCTCGAGGTCGCTTCTCTCGAGTCATATACCTCCTCGCATCAACTCAAGTGATCACTCAGGAAGCTAAATTCGCTGCGCTGGACGTCGCGATCTCACCAACGACCGATAAGACGTCCGCTATCGAGAGCCATTGGATCTCGCCACTACTCCAAGCTGGCCTAGACCAAAGATCAAATCAATACCTCCACCGCCACCTGCCAAGTCCTACCGAGCCTCTCCACGCAGACCATGGCCCTCCCTCCAACCCCCGCCCCCCACCGCAACGCCCGCATCCTCTCAGTAATAGCAGCAACCCTCATAGCCCTCGCCTGCGGCACAAATTACGGCTTCAGCGCCTGGTCCCCCCAATTCGCCACAACCCTCTCCCTCTCCGCAACCCAAATAAACCTCATAGGCAACGCGGGAAACCTCGGCATGTACGCCGTGGGGATTCCCTCAGGCATACTGATAGACACCCACGGTCCGCGGTGGGGCGTGCTGCTCGGCACTGTGTGCTTGGGGACTGGCTACTGGTTGTTGAAGGGTGCTTATGATGCTGCGGGTGAGGGGTATGGGATGGTGGGACTGTGTGCTATGGGGTTTCTGACTGGAGTGGGAAGTTGCAGTGCGTTTAGTGCGAGTATTAAGGTTTGTGCTACGAATTGGCCACGGCATAGAGGGACTGCTACGGCGTTTCCGTTGAGTGGATTTGGGTTGAGTGCGTTTCTGTTTACGGCTGTGAGTCGGATTGCGTTTCCGGATGATACGAGCGGATTATTGTTGCTGCTTGGGACGGGAACGTTCGTCATGACTGGGACCGGGATGGTGTTTCTGAGGATGTTCCCACAAGGTGCGGTGCACGAGGAGGAGGAGCGAGAGAGCTATAAGAGGAGCGACAGCAATGAGATGAGACGCTCACGGAGTGGGGAGAGCGCGAGGCATCTCATACACGATGACGGTAGGTCTCCTTGCTTATGCTACTAGAGTAGCCCTAATCTGACGATGTCTTTAGATCCAACGACCGAGACGTCCTCCCTAGTCTCTACGCCCACCGAATCCCTCTCCTCCAAGCCATCTCCGCACCACCACGCCCACCACCCAAACATCACAGGCCTCGCGCTCTTGCACTCCCCCTCCTTCTACCTCCTCTTCATAACCCTGGGCCTCCTCTCGGGTGTCGGCCTCATGACCATAAACAACATCGGCAACACCGCCAAAGCGCTCTGGCATCACACGGACCCCTCAACACCGAGCTCGTTCATTCAGCAACGCCAGCTGATGCACGTTGCCATAATCTCAGTATTCTCGTTTCTAGGCAGACTGGGAAGTGGAATCGGAAGCGACTACCTCGTGCACCACGACGCGAGTCGCTTCTGGACGCTAGTAACCTCCGCAGGCATCTTCACTTCCGCGCAAATCGTGGGCCTGACGCTGGGCAATCCAAACCACCTGTTCCTCCTCTCCGCGCTGACAGGACTGGCCTACGGCGCACTCTTCGGCGTCTTCCCAGCTCTAGTCGCGGACGCTTTCGGACCTACGGGTATGGGGATCAACTGGGGTGCCATGACTATGGCTCCCGTCATTACTGGCAACATCTACAACCTGGCCTACGGCCGCATACTCGACAGCCATAGCATCATCCATGAGGGTGGTGATGGCAAGGACCGAGAGCAGATTTGCGATCTCGGGAGGGAGTGCTATGCGAGTGCGTACTGGCTTACGTTGGCTAGCAGCATTGTGGGCGTAGCGTGGAGTTTATGGTGCATACGGCGGGAGAAGGTGATGCGTACACGACGAGCTGCTGAAGGTCGGGATAGAGAGGCATGATTTTTCGTTATCAGCTGCCCATAGAGATGCTGTTCATAGATTTATACATCCTACCACTTCGCCTCTGGCTTCGCGAGGAAGGTATTTAGTACCTTCACATTCTTCTCCAGCGCTGTCAACCAGTCATCCAATTCCTTTGCCACTCTCGTCTGGTCGTCTCCGAGCTTAGCGTAGAAGTCTTTCCGGTAGGGTGTGGCGCTCATGGCTGCGGAGAAGATCGGCTTGACGAACATGCTGTGGTGGGGTTTGAGCGTGTGGGTGTAGGATTCCCGGAAAGATGCCGCAAGCTCGGACGAAGGGTTGGAGGTGTTGTGTCGTAATGCCTGAGCTGTGAAGTCTAGGCCGCTGTCTCTGGAGTCAGCAATTGCTCCGACCACCTCATTAATCTCGAGAGAGCAAGCTAGCTTACCGTACAAGCCACACCAGCCCTTCTGTCGCCGTGTGACTCTTCTTTCCCCTTAACTCGGTCTTCACCAGCCCTTGCAACGTCTCGCTCTCCAGAGGCGATGCTAATTGCCGATCCCGGATCTTCTTGATGTTGCCGTTCATGTCTGACTTTACGGGCTTGAACGCTGCTGATCCTAAGACGTCAAAGAGCGCTGTGAGCGACTTGGCTGCCTCGAGAAAGGGGCCGGTGGGGATGTGGGGATCGGATGAGGGTTCAAGTGGGATTGTGGCGAAGGACTTGCGGTTGTCGAAGAAGGTGCCGCCAGGAGGGTAGGCTGCAGCCATGGCTGTGAAAGGTGGGGTGCGTCGTTGTGGTCGAGGGTCAGAACGGAGAGGAGACAGGAAGCTCGGGAGTTGTGAGGGCTTGAAGAGAGTCGTCGATATGAGGCACTTAGAGGCAGGGACTTTGCAGTGAGTTATTGGAAGACAAGACGTAGGTCACGGCCAATGGCTCTCATATCATAGTGGGGCAGGAACAAAGGACCCCGACGTCAATGCATACGGTTGGCCAAATGTTGCGCCGCGCAAACGCGCATGGGAGCTCCATCTGGTCTCAACCTTTGTCTCTCACAGCTGACAGCACACAATCAACGCAATGCTCGTCTCCCTCACCGTTGGCAAAGTCGACGCCGGCGTCGCAGTCCTTCTAACAGATGACAAGCGCCTCGTAGCCCTCCCCAACCCTCCCCTTCCACCCCCTCTGCTAACCCCCTTAGATCGAGTTCCCATCCATCCTCCTTCCCCCCGACATCCACTCCGGCAGCATAGTAGACATAGACGTCTCGCGCAACCTCCTCGCCGAGACCGCCGCCGCCCGATACTTCTCTACCCTGCAATCCGAGGTCCTGCAAACCTTCGGCTCTCGCTCCCCCTCAGCCCCTGTCTTACGCTGCCGAAACGCAACCCAGACCTCCGTAGTCCTCGAATGGGATCCCCTGGAATTGGCTACTGCTGAACTGCGGAGTCTGAGTCTCTATCGCAATGGGAGTAAAGCGGGTGCCATCCCAAGGGATAAGCTGAGTACGAAGATTAGTGGGCTGGCGCTGGATACGGAGTATACGTTTCATCTTGTGTTGCGGACGAGCGCGGGGGTGTACAGTAGTGAGAGGTTGGTTGTGAAGACGCATACTATGACGAATCTCACTGGTATCACGGTCACGCCGGGTGTCATGCCAGGCCAACTGCGCGACTCCTTGGCAGAGACAGTGAACCGCATCGGAGTAAAGCTCATTGACTCTGTCCGTATCGACACCACGCATTTCGTCTGCACGGAGCCGAGAGGCGCGGCGTGGGAGAAGGCTGTGGAGTTGAACGTCCCTGTTGTTGTGCCGGACTGGTTGAAAGGGTGTGAGAGGGAGGGCAGGTTAGTGGGAGTCAGGGGTTATTATTTGGATGCGGACCCGAAGCTACGGCAGATTGGGACGAGTCAGTTGCAGCAGCAGAGGAGTAGCGTGGCAGTGGCGTCGACGCCGAGTATAGAGCATACGCCGCCGACGCCGGAGCGGCCTACGAGGGGGGAGAGGCCGGAGGTTGAGAGGCCGGTTGTGCCGATGAAGGAGGAAGAAGAGGAAGAAGAGGAGGCGGAAGGGAAGGGGAGCAATGAGGAGCAGGACGGGGCTAGGGATGGGTACTCAATTGCCGGGACTACTGCTGTTGAGACGCAGGATGACGACGAGGACGAGGAGCGAGATGACGAGTCCGACGATACGGAGAAAGCCATCAGACAAGGCAAGCGGAGTGCTGATAGCGAGTCCGCGAACGGCGCAGCCGGGAAGGACGTTACGACCGATGCTGAGGCCGAGCAGATCGCCGAGGAAGATGGCAAAGGCGAGTTCGACGACGTGGCGTTGTAGTCATCCTGTTCTTGTAGAGCTGAGCGAGCAATCGTGATCGCCAGATACCGCCGTAATCGCCTTTGACAATGTAGCGTACTCAGCATAACCACTTTCATCCGCCTATCCGGGAAGTTGAATGCCTCTGTGCTTCTGTAGGATCAATTGCAACTGTCAACTCGTCGCTCGATCTCAGAGGAAAAGCGCAAACTGGTTGTCGACGTCTTGGCTCAGGATTCAGGACTCTCGCAGATACGACAATCTGGCACTTCACTATAGTTCCACAAGCCAAGCTGATGCAATCACAGAAGCGATCGGGGTTTTGAAGAAGTAGATGCATGTCAGCAATTTCTACCGCGCAAGGGAGTCCGTTCTGAACTATGGGAAGCCATGCGACAGCGGTGAGTATCAAATTTTCCCATGGGTAAGTCTGCAGACGCTTCATGGCAGAAAGTAGTTGCTGAAGTATCGCTGCATCTCACTGCAACAGTCTACTATCGATCAATGCGCTGATGAGAGCCATGTATCGCTGGGCAGCAGCCGGCATTCATGCGATCTACGCTCTCCGGTAGAGTGGGAGTAGAGCGAGACTCGTGGTGTGCATGACAGTGGCGCTGAGGAAAAAAGTAATAGACACTATGAGACATATCCTCTACCGCCCAATGCAGTCTATCCTAGAATCTAGCAAGCCAAATGACAGCCGAAAATTCTGAAGGGGGTCCATAGCGTGCACAACAGCCACCCACCAACGCCTTGCTCGCTAAATCGCTCGAAGACACCCGCACCAAAGTGTCAAACCACACACACCAACAATCCCAATCATTCAAATTTCTACCCCACTCTCGCTCTCGTGCTCGATCCATTCGTATAATAGTGTCCGCATCTCCCAGCACCCGCGAAATTCGGCCAAGCAGTACTAAATTCAGTCAGTAAGCCTTCACCGCCACTCACACCCAAATAAGAGATGTCGTACTCGCCCTCTTCTCTTCCCATTCTCCTCTCTCAACCCAGCAGGATTTCCCATCCCCAATCCCAGCACTGGAAGGAAGAGTCAGCATCATGCTCCCATTCGTAGAAGCCAACAGGACCAGTCAGACTCACAACACCAACCCAATGAAGGTGCCCCCTGACCGTATACGCCGGCTCCATACCCCCAATATTCTGCACGTATCTCGGCCGTGGCGGGAAGCCGTTCTTCGCCACCCTGCCCAAGCCCCCCGGTGGACTTCCTCCACCCTCATCGTCAAAGCCCTCAACCCACGTATACACCATGCCTTTCCTGCCTGGATCAGCCTCTTCGAAGCCACCACGGGTCCTTTTGAGCGGCTCGCCGTGCCTCCGTACCGGGCTCAGCTGCGCAGTCTCGACAAGCCTGTTGCGGGAGCTGGGTGACTGCACGCGATATGCATCTTTCCTTTGCCACACTTCTTCGGTCACGATGGCGGCTTTGTCTGCCGCGCCGGTGCGTTTACGTGCAGATATTGCGGCCCAGCGGCCTCGGACGAATTCGCGGTCCTCGGGCTCAGCGGCTTCGCACCCGGCTATGAAGAGCGGGTAGAGGTGGACTACCGTGGTGCGGGACGTCAGTGGGACGGTGGCGAGATATGAAAGGGACTTTTGGGACAGCTCTTCGGCCGTGGGTGAGGGAAGCTCAGGGACAGCGCGATGGAGGTGTAACAGTGTAGCCCAACGGTAGGCTTCAGCCGTTTGGATCGAGTGCTGAACTAGACTATTCGGGTCCTCGGGTGGCTCGATGAACGACGGCGGCTGCCACATCTCCAGCGCGGATTTAAGCTCGTTAGCTATGGCTATGATGCTTGGCGAGGTTGTCGTTGAGCGACGAATGCGTTTCACCAAGTTTGCGACGCGGCCAATGAGCGGGAAGAGGGTATTGGAACAGCCCATTAGTGGGTCTATGCGGGCGTCGATGCCGATCCCAAAATCTATGCCGAAGCCCGGGGGAGCGAAAGGAGCGCCCATCACTAGGTCCGGGGGCTCGGAGGAGAAGAGGAAAGTGTTGTCGAAGTCGTTTGAGTAGTCGCTATCGACTGAGGTGAGGCGGGCGATGACGTCCATGTAGACCCAGGCGTTGACGAGGAACTTGAGTCTAGCTAAATCCACGCCGGTGAGAGGGTTTGTCTGGTGTTCCGCGAGGGTGCGCTTGACGAGCACTTGGGCTCCCTTGATGTGAGAGTTGCCCGTGGCCGTGTGTTGGTCCCAGGACTCGGTGAAACCGAGTGCCAGAGCAGTGGCGATCGCCTTCTGATCCGTCATGCTCCGGTCGCGAATGCCTTCCTGGATGTAGACAAAGGACTTATCCTTGTGTTCGTGACCCACGACACGGAGTGACGGCACGTCAGACGCAGAGTGGAATGCAGTCATTGCGAGTAGCGCGTGCAGTAGTGCTGGTGAGTCTTGTGCAAGTGGCCACATGAGAGTACGCCAAGGGTTCTCATTAGGCCCGTCCATGACAGAGAGGATGCCACACGTAAGCCTGTCATAACGAATACTAAGCATCTCCATGCTGTCCTCTGGGAGGAAAGGCTGCTCGTAAAGGTAGCTGTCGGCACCGCCCCATGCTCTGATTCTGGTATCGAGCGTGGTGTCAGACGATCGAGAGGGTGGCGGAGTGGTGTAGCGGTTCTGCCATATAAGCTGCACCTCCTCAGCGGAGCGCGACAGGGCGACAGCATCGCCGGATGGCTCTTGCGGATCGGAGACGTCGTCGAAGATCGGATTCTGGCCCAGCAAAGGTGACAATGGGAGTTGGAAGTCCTCGGGCATGCTAAAGGAAATGTAGTCCGCTTGAGTGCCAAGAGTCCGGGGAGTGAACGGGAGCAGCAGATCGGTCAGCGTAGGCGAGGCGCCGACGAACGGACCGGGTGTGCCAGATCTCGGGGTGGTCGGCAGAGTGCCCTGCTCACGTGCCTGCGCAATCTGTGCGCTTATCCCAGATATCGGCACACTTTTCGACTCGAGCGATAAGGGCGATAGTGGCCGATTCGCTGGGGTGGAAGTTCTTGCGACTTCGGCGAGAGGAGAAAGCTGCTCATCTTGAGACGGCGGGCCAGATCCTTGCTCAGTGGGCAGATGCAAGTCTGCAAGTTTGACTGAGGTGCCTTCCACAGAGTCGGTGCGGGCGTGGCTCGGACGGGCAGGTCGAGACTGTATCGGCAACGCGACCGCCTCCTCGAGCTCTGGTGGCGGTGACGCATCCTGCGACTTCAAACCTGACACCTGGCGTGGTGGTGATGCTACACATATCTTGTTAACAAAATGGTACTGATATTGGTGTCAGCATCGTAGCCACTTACGCCGCTTCTGTCGATCCACTACAAGCTTCACATTCGTCTCTTCGAATGGTCGCCATTTGAAGTCCTTCCTGTAGCCGCCGCACTCGACCTTTCGTTTCGCGCATTGCTGGCACGTTGGTTTCTCTTCATCGCACTTCAGTCGCTTCGCTTTGCATGTTACGCAACCTGCGAATGACACTCATCAGTATACGACTCGCGGCATGACCCACAGCGGCACGCAGGCATTGTTGAAATGTCTCGTGGAGCGAAATTCATATGTACCATTGCGGCTCTTCGACTGTTTCTGCTTGACCTCCCCGGTCGTGCTGGTCCCACTCTTCTGGAACGTTGCCTTCTTCGGTGCTGTGCCAGCCTTGCGTGCAAATTTGGGTGCACGAGGTTGATCGTCTATTGGTGGTGCCGCCGATGCAGTAGGGGGAGGGCTTTTCCTAAGGAAGACAGAAGGAGACGGTATTGAGATGTCGGCTTCTGCCATGTGGTGTTGCTATCATCCGCCTGTGTTTGTGCGCAATCGCACCAAGACAACGCAAACGACAGTGAGCCACACGCTTGACAACTTTTGCAGTATTGGGTTAAGAATTGGGAAAGTGGACTACTCGCCCTACGATGCTAGTCATCGGCTAGCGTAGAGTCGCATATCGCATGCCCCTCCCGCCTTGAGCGAGACACGACAGCGTGGCGCGACCGGACAGCTATCTAGACCGCTGACAAGCGCCGAACCAAGCACTCAATCGCTGCGAGTATGGCGGATAATGTGGACTTGCCGCACGACAGGCATCCCGGTGGCGACCAATGGTCATGCGGCGGTTGGTGGCTCTGCTCATACTGCGCTGCAAAGACGCCTCATGATGCTGCATCTGGCACGCGTTGAGGGCGGTATCTTCGGTGAAAGATAGGGCGGCTACGCGAGTGAACACAATCGTGCCGATCTCGGCCCTTGATGCAACCCTGAAGGTAAGGTTACCGATGAAGCTGGTAAGCCTTCTGTCATAACATGCACCTAGAGCGGGGGAATTATGTTATAGTAGCGATCGTGTGGTTCCACAGCAGACGTTGCCTTTGCGGGAAGATGGCGCGTGGACAGAGTCAGGTTCATGGTTGTCGCAGCGCAGATGGTAAACCACAATGGGCATCCACCCGGGAAGGAGCGGATGATCTTCTGCGGGCCGATGCGCTTGCATGAGCGCCTTCCGGAAGTTCTGCGCAGGCGGAGGAATAACAGACGTTCATGTCGCCTGTTGCCCGTACATTGACGCGCTGCCTGCGACATAGCACGGGGCTTGGCCGCTATTATCGGAAAGAGACCGAGCGAAGATGGCAGACAATTTGTAAAGCTAACGACTCGATCGTCTATGCGATTTTTGCTGACCCATCTGCAGCTTCCGTAGCCTCCCATGGGCTGACGCCAGCACTCGTCACCCGTGCCCGAGCAATCAGCGATGAGCATACCGACCTGACCTCGAGACTTGCGTCGGACTTCGATGCCTCTGCTGCGAAGAAGCTAGGGCAACTCGCTCGGACCTCGTCCGCTCTTAAGGAGTATGAACAAGCTCAGTCTGCGCTCGGCGAGCTGCAAAGTCTACTGTCGTCTTCGGACGAAGAGCTGCGGCAGCTGGCAGAGGACGATGTCGAACCGTCACGTGAACGCCTCGCGAATGCTATCAGAGACTTGAAGGCAAGCCTGATACCTGAGCATCCGTTTGCTCATCTGCCATGCCTGATTGAGATTCGCCCTGGCGCTGGAGGCGATGAGGCCGCTATCTTCGCTGGAGATCTACTTCGCATGTACCAAGCGTATTGCGCTCGGAACGACTTGCGCACTGCATTGATGAAGTACGAGACTGCGGATGGCATTGGTACGTCGAGCTCAGGTAATACCGCACATGTACAGGAGGCGGTACTCGAAGTAGACTCGCCCGGCGCCTACGGTATTTTAAGATGTGAGGCCGGCGTCCATCGTGTTCAGCGTGTACCTGCTACCGAAAGTAAAGGTCGCACACACACGTCGGCAGCCAGTGTCCTAGTATTGCCCTCAATCCCAGCAGAAGGTAGTCAAGACATGGGCGAATCGAGCTTCAACGACCCGAACAGTGACTACTACGTACGCCCTGCCGATGTCAAAACTGATTTCATGCGGGCACAAGGTGCTGGTGGGCAGCACGTAAATACCACGGACTCGGCATGCCGATTGACTCACTTACCCACTGGAATGGTCGTGGCTATACAAGACTCCCGCTCTCAACCGAAGAACCGAGAGAAGGCATGGTCGCTCCTCCGCGCTCGTATCGCACAAATGCGACGAGAGGAGCGCGAAGCCGAGATTGTCAATTTACGCCGTGGCGCTGGGGCCGGAAAGGTAGGACGCGAGAACAAAGTCCGCACTTACAATTGGAGTCAGCAGCGCGTCAGTGATCACAGAAGCGGCTTTGACCTGCGGAATCTGGACAACGTCATGGAGGGTGGCGAGGCACTGGACCGGGTGATGGACAGTGTGAGGACTTGGATGTCTGAGCAAGAGGTACTTGGGCTGGTCGCTGAAGACGAAGAGAAGACCAGATCCGGCAAGCCGAGCTGATTGTCGAGCATGATTGCGACAACATGCTCTAACTGGTACGAGGCTTTGCTGTCCCATTCACTCGCTCTGACGGCTTGATCTTGATGCGACGTCAATTCGCTACTCAGCGACAAGACTAGTCACGCTCAAGTCACGCTCTACGGTTCACGGTCCGTCAAGGGGCGCGGCTGCCCAACGCCTAGCATTTACGAACCTCCGAGCACGAATGCAGTTCCCGGTATCATCGTTCAGAGTACGCCCGCATCCCTTCAGGGCACTCGACTGACTGAGAAGTCTTGCAATTTCAGGCGTGGTACCATGACCCGCGCGAGATCGATCGATGTCGCGCATCGGACCGGCGAATCCATATGCAGCCAGGACAAGCTTATAGATGCGTCAATGATACGAACGCATCTCGGATCATGGCATTGCGTCAGCGGCATACTCAAAGAGACATGGCGCACTGCTGCCGTACATTGGGCGCACGCGCCGAGCCATATCTCAAGCCCGCTCCGAACGGAGAACGGACCGCTTCAGCGTCCACGTATCAAAGTTCGCCGCAATATACTCTCCCGCTAGATACCAATCGTCTCATCTCACGCCATTGCACATCCACAAGTGCGTTCCTGCGTACAGACCCACTACGCACGACTGCTGTCATCTGCGCGGGATGAAGGGCGGTGTTTCAGATCTCTCACGGCGCGTCCTTCCGCTTCCACTGACTTCACGCATGTGAACATCTTGGCCAGGTAGTACACACAGCACACGACGGCTGGCACAGTATGGTTAGAAAGGTAGGTCGAGCAGTGGTACTCCGTCCTTTTCCTCCTTCGCAAGTCCTTCATTCGAGTCTGTGCATGTAACCTTCAAAGCTATGGTCCACCTTCCGCACTGGCTGACTCCAGAGGAGCGCGATGCATTCCATGACATGGTGGATCGGCAGGTCCGAGCAGGAGAGAAAGCAGTGGAATGGTTCGCCATCGCTATGGGCATTCTCGTCGCGTTGTACGCTGTCGAACACTGGGCACAGCAACTATCGCTATCACGCCGAAGAAAGGGCGGCGTGTATTCTCACACAGTTGCCAGAGCGAGCAATCTGCTCCACAGGCAGCGGACACTCGGTGTAGCGATTCGACCGTCTCGCTTACTCCTTGCGGTCGCTTACCTTGGGGTGAACGTTGGATGCTCGGTCTGGGAAGTAGACTGGTCAGTCTATACGATCTTTGCCAACAGGCTGGGCTGGTGAGTCGCCCATTCAAATCCCGATATCCCGACGGCCACTAAACTAGGCTGTAGGGTCTCGATTGCGAACATGCTGCTCACGATCTTACTTGGTCTGAAGAATACGCCTCTATCGCCAATTTCTGGGCGGTCATATGAGACGCTCAATGTCTTCCATCGATGGTGCGGATTGACGACTATTGGGCTGATGGTCCTGCATACGATGTGAGTCAATGTATTAGCCTATCTCGATTCGACATTGGGATGAGACTGAAGTTGAGGCTTGCGTAGTATCTACATCGTCGGGCTGTACAGATACGAAGGCCAGTGGCTCCTTAGAAGCAGTGGCACCTACGGCGCAGATGTAGCAGGCATAGCGATGCTGCTCATCCTGATGACGGCGAATACCTACGTTCGAAAGCGACACTACGAGATCTTTTACGTCTTGCATGTCACTCTGGTTACCATCGTCCTTATTACAGGTCTGCCCTTGGTCATTCCTCACTGTCAATGAGGGACCTGCATCTGACTTACTCTGCAGTCTGCTATCATACTTCCAAAGCCGCGCGGTCAGCTCTGATTCTTGCGCTGATCGCGGCAAGTCTCTACATGCTCGATAGAGGCCTACGAACTTCACGCTGGATGCTGAGCCTCGCTCGCAACAACACGGCATCTCTCACGCCTCTTCCGTGCGGTGCCACTCGTGTGACACTCAGTCGCAGTATCCGGGCATGTGCAGGCTCTCACGCTTTCTTATATCTGCCTGGGGTCGCGGTATGGCAGGCTCATCCCTTCACGATGCTGTCACGAGATCCAGTAGAATTTGTCGTGGTCGCGAGGAATGGATTTACGAGGAAACTGTACGAACGCGCATGTGCAGAGCCCGGAACGCGATTGCGAGTGGCTGTCGAAGGGCCATATGGCTCAGTACCATCGGCCAAAGCTTTCGACAGGGCAGTGATGTTCGCTGGTGGTAGTGGAGCCACATTCGCCTTTGCGCTGGCTACGGAGTGGAGTCGAAGTGCCACGGGAGCAGATAAGAGGTTAGAGATCGTATGGTCGGTGAGAGATGTTGGTGAGTCTCAATTCTTGATACGGTAGCTCGGATCGCGTTGCTGACTATGCTTAAGCATGCTTGCAATGGTTCGAGACAGAGCTCGCTATGCTCTCGACAGACTCGAGGGTCACAGTTACTGTACACGTGACACAACCCAGGGAGGCAAAGGCGTCCTCGGCAGATACCATACCTCTAGACAGCCCCGACCGAGACATCGAGAAGACCGCGGTGTCGCTACCACCTGCATCATCAAGGGTGATTGTCGAAATTGGGCGCCCGGACGTCAATGCGGTCGTGAAGGCTGTGGTGGAAATCAGCCAATCGGTCGACAGAGTCTTAGTTGCTGGTAGGTCACATGCCTTGCGGACCACGAGACGTGAGTAGCCGATGACTGACAACGGTACAGCGTGCGGACCCAGTGGCCTTACACTCGCGGCAAGAGCAGCTGCGGAGTCATGCTGTTCGCCAACAGGGCCAAGCATACATTCACACATCGAAGCGTTCAGCGTTTGAGGGCGGGCGAACATCGAGGGTGTCAGAATTCGTTACCACTTGGCTGAGACAGTCCACCCACGACACTACTTCTCTTCCGCAACAAGGCGTTGACTGATGAAACATCCGCCGCTCACATTTCACCACGTCGCCTGGTTCTCACTTAACCTTCATAATGGGGCATGTTTTCATGCAATTATGCTAAGCTTCGCTGCATGTGCGGCTCCTGTAGGCTGCTGATGCTCATTATTTTTTCATCGCTCTGCCGTAGCATCATGAAGCGTACAGCGTGATCCTTCGACTGTCCTCCAGTCTCACGCATATCGCATTCTCCGTATTCAAGCAACACTCATCGGCTCCTCAGCCACGTAGTGTAGGTACGATCCCAACAACTTGATGCCCTCAATGTAGTTCTTCTTGTCCAACTTCTCGTTGATAGAGTGCGCAGCATCGGTGCTACTTCCCATAGGCAGCAAGAGCACGTTCTTGCCAGTGGCCTGCTCAAAGGTCAAAGTGACTGGAATGGAGCCGCCTTCCCTCGTCAGATCTGGCTTGACGCCCCAGACTTTCTCCACGGCCTTCGCGGCAGCAGTGAAGTTCCAATGCTTTGGTGACGCAACCCACCATTTGCCGCTGTGCTGAAGTGAGACTTTGAGTGTGTTCTTGGACTTCAGGCCTGCGAAAGCCTTCTCCACGTGAGCGTAGACGAGTTTATCGACATCGTCGGGCTCCATGTTAGGTACTGTGCGGATGCTAAACTTGCCGATGACTTTGGCGGGGATGACCGTCTTCGCTCCAGGCGCCGAGAAAGCGCCCTCTACGCCGTGAATCGAGAGAGAGGGATACCGCCAGCGGCCCATGAGCGTACGCTCCTTGTCGGGGAAGATTCCGGTTTCGCTGCCGATGCTTTCGTACAAGTTTGACATTTCAAATGCAATGTTCTTGTAGAGGGCTTGCTCATCGTCTGTGACTGGCGCGACGAGATCTTTGATGCCAGGAATAAGAATTGTGCCGTTGGTGTCTACAAGCCCGCCCATCACGCGAACGAGGTCGGTCATCGGCTCTTGTGCTGTGCCACCGTAGACGCCAGAGTGGAGGTCCTGCCCTGGGCCGCTGATCTCGATGCTGTAGTAGCTGCAACCGCGGAGACCGTAGGTCAGGCACGGCTTCTCTGTGCCGAGCCAGTAGTTGTCGCTTATGCACACTGCATCTGCGTCCTCGAAGAACTTTCCAGGTTTGCACTCAGCGATGATGAAGTCGTCCAACCCTTCCGAACCATACTCCTCCATACCCTCGAAGCACATGAGAAGATTGACGGGGAATTCGATGCCAGCCTTCTGGTGTGCTTGGATA
Source organism: Cryoendolithus antarcticus (assembly GCA_002077065.1). Lineage (NCBI taxonomy): Eukaryota > Fungi > Ascomycota > Dothideomycetes > Cladosporiales > Cladosporiaceae > Cryoendolithus > Cryoendolithus antarcticus. Next base: position 139,624 of record NAJO01000028.1, on the reverse strand, counting down.
GCATTGACCCAGCCTAGTACCGGACCTTTGTCATCTGTGCTACCACGCCCATACATCCTGCCCTTGCTGTCCACTGAGAGCTTGAATGGCTCTGTGTTCCACCCATCCGACTTCTCCGCAGGCTGGACATCATAATGCCCATACACCAATATCGTCCGCTTGCTCTCGTCCTTCTTGGCGGGGTATCGCCCAATGATGGCTGGTGGAAGAGTCAAATGCTCTTTACCTGGCCGCTTCCCAAGCTCCCTTGCCTCCATCGAAGCTCCCAATGTCTCCAGCTGCGACTTGAGCCAATGTCCCATCTTGACGACATCTGGCCGCCGTGCCTCTTCGGCTGAGATGGAGGGTATGGCTACAGCTTCGGCGAGGCGATCGATGAAGGTGTCTGTCAAGCCATCGATCGCTTTGTAGTATGACTCTAGTTGTGGTGCCATCTTCGCGGAGGGCTGCTGCCTGTATATGTATGGCCAGACGTTGTTTGCAGTTGCAAGGTGTCGTGATACCCTACAGCTCGGCTTAAGCACGTGAGCACGCTTGAATGTTGTCGATAGACCCGCTATTAGTCTTGGCGTATTTCGAAGGTGGGATACGCCGGTTAGCATGCCTCAATCACACAAAACGGCAGAAGTCAGCAATCTACTGTACGCCTTCGTCTACCTCGTGGTCGACGCGTGCGGGATGGACTTCGAAGCCGAGATCTTTGACTTCCGGATCGACGTTACACGAAGCTTGGCCTCGTCGGAGACCTCGACTTCAGTCTGCTATGATATTACATGCATCACCGCGTTTCAGTTGATAACGTACCGCGGCCTACGCGCCACTGCCCGACATTTTCAGGGAAAATCATGCCAATGCTCGCTCGCGGAACGCGGAGCCGCTGAGCACTGCGCCCCCAACGTTGATGATCTGTCAAAGCTGGCTGACATTTCATGTTCTGTGCAAAGCTGACTCGCAGTGACCGCTGTCACTGTCTCAAAAGCAAAGCACGATCCACTAGCGGAGCTGTGATGGATTGCCGCGATCTCGAGAGATTCGGCAGCTGCCCAAGACAACGGCCCAGCCTCAAGCCCCAAAACACTGCACAGTATGCGGCATAGCTGACCTTTCCAAGCGGATCCTGCCTGCATTGCAGACTCCTCTCAGCAGCATGGATCAGTCTCTGAGTCTGCTATCGGAGCAGTTCGGTCGAATGTCGCGCTTTCGCGCTTCCTGGCTCATGGAACATGGCTGCTTCATCATCGCGTGAACTCCGGGCTCAGTGGCAACTGGGGGTAAGTCAAACGCTCTGTACGCTATTCGGTTGTCGGGACCTGGCATCTCCTGCGTCTTGGAGAGCACAAACTCAAGCCTCTCGAGCTACAGCGTACTCCGTGGACGCAACTTATTTGTCACTCATACTTCTTGATCTCTATAATGTGGTGATATATCCATGCACAAAAGGTGTTGAAAACGGGAGCGCCAAGAGAGGGAGGCCATAGCGTTGACACCTTGCGTGCATCGATTGTTTGGTCAGTGTCGGCGCGCTCGCACCGCGCTCGAGGTCACATTCACTGGGTCCAACCCCATGCGATGCTCTTGACTTTCCCATCAAATCTCACTGCGATATCGATGCTGAACAGTAAGATTCCCGTCGTCGCGCTTGCGGCAGGCTAAAGTCAGCAGTCAGATCACTAGCACTTCGATGCCGAGTCAGCGCGAAACATAGACTACCAATGACATCCACAAAGCGCGGAGGACGTTGCTCGGGTAAGCCCAATCACAATTCCCTTCTCCTTCGGTTACGATTTCAGTACCTGGACGGACAGCGTGGGGCATGCATGCATAGAGGAATCGGCATGGTAGCCGGACAACCATCCTCGCTATAGCAGCTACACTAGCGCGGCTGGCCCCAATTGCCCAGCACCTGTGCGCTCTGCACGCACATCCCATCACACTTGCCACTTTGCAAGCGATGCCGCTTAAGCTTGCACCTCCGGGCTGACGACGTAGCAAGCAACACGTACCGAGTGAGGTCGTGCATCTCTCCTAGGAGGATGCACTGATCGCACATATGCCGCAGATGCGCCTTCTCCTCAACGCGATTGTTTCGCGCTGCTAGAGCTAGAGCCATGCAATCTTCATCATGATACTATGAGAACGCCCTTGAGGCCCGCTGGAAGGCGCTGATCATCTCTTCGATATCGGCGTTCAGGCTGGAGGATCATACAAGGGCCGACTCGTACGAAAATTGATCGATCTTGGTCACACATCTCTCAGGGCAGTACATCATCGCAATGTCTGATACATATGGGAACAAGCCTGTTGGCCCAGATGCATTGTCACTCGCCTTGACCCAGATCGCCGTGGATTCACATTGGACAGACGTCAACCGAGGGCCTTCCATACTGCACGTTATTTGGTCGCTGCTTGCCTTGTCCACGCTTGTCGTACTTCTTCGCCTCTTCATCAAATTACGCAAGACGAAACGACTATACTGGGACGATGTGATCATAATGTTTGCGCTTGGCTTAGCTTACGGCCATGCTGTTTGCATATCTCGAACGGTTCACTACGGCCTTGGACGACATCTGGCTTTCATACCTGCGGCGCAGCGCGAGGGAGCACTGAGGACTGGCTTCATCTCATTAGCGTTCGGGCACTTCGCGCCAATGTTTGGGAGAATCTCCTTCTGCATCACGTTGTTGTATCTTACTGCAACAGACGCACGGATGAAGGCGTGGCCGACTATTGCGATCATAGGATTACAGGTCCTGATCAATGCGATAGCAGTGGGACTGGTCTTTGGCCAGTGCGGGAACGAGATCGACATACTGTGGACGCCTGGGAAGCAACTACTATATTATCAGAAGTGCTGGGTTGCTACGATCCAGACGAAGTACGGGTATTTCCAAGGATCTTTCAACACAGCCACGGATCTCTACCTCACTGTGGTACCCGCACTGTTGATCACCCACTCAAGACTCTCGAAGAAGGCGAAGGCGGAGCTGGCGCTGTTCTTGTGCTTGAGCTCTTTGTGAGTTCGATTCAATCCCCTTACAATAGCACGACTGACACCATACAGGGCAATGATCGCCTCAGCAGTAAAGACATACGAAGCCAAGCTGCTCAGCGCTCTACTGGACTACACCTACGATCTGTATATGTTCATCGTGTGGATGGCGGTCGAGTACAACATGGTCATGATTGCTTCATCCATGCCAGTGCTGCGCACACTATTCATCAAAGACCACTCGGGCGCAGCATCGCGCCCAGCTCACTACGACGTACCCATGGAATCCCTCTTCTCGAGGAAGTCTAGTCGAAACCACTCGAAGCAGATGTCGAGTACATCGGAAGAGCATCTCGCTACCCCAGTGGAGGAGAGGGACGCGGGTGGGCATGGCATACAAGTGACGCGGGAGGTCATGCTGACGTACGAGGTGAGTGTCAAGATTGTCCACGCTCTCACGATTTCAGATGCTGACTATTGTTTACCAGACGAACGATGCCCCTTTCGTGCACGCGGCTTTGGTGGGTCTTGTACAGGGCGAGATAATGAAGCGAAAGCCACGGGTGCCAGGAACATGATAGCTAGCTGATCGGGTGGAGCGTTGGTAATACATAAATTCGCATGACATGATGTTGACAAACCAGTGAAACTTCTGAGCATCACTGCGCGGAGATCAGCGGTGGGCAGAGGCTACCTGCACCGGCTCGAAAGCACCCACACACCGCGTCCAGCATAGCTAATCAGTCAGTGACAAGTAATCCCAAGATGGTAATACGCTCAATGCCTCGACCCCGCCCGCCGTGGCGCCGTGTTACTCTCGCACCGCATCTCTCGCGGGGCCATGTAAGGTGGTACGACCTCGTGATGGCATGGCCTGACTCCTCACTTCGTGCAGTCGCAGTGCTCGGGCGGCCATGAAATATCTACTCTGTTCTACTAGCGAAGTACTGTCATCGTGATGTCGGCGCACATGGCAAAGCCAAATGCCATGCGTTCGCTTACTCGTGCTGCCTGCCCCACTTCCCCACGATTGTTGCTCAGCCGCCCTGCAGGGCTCTATGGATGGGCACGAGCGACGGGCACGTACTCGACGCAATGGATACTGTCGCAGAGATGTAGTATGTATCAACGAAGATCGGTGCACACGACAGACTCTCGCAATATCTCCAAGTTCGCTCAACGCCTTCCGGACCCCGAAAGTCAGAAATCAGCCCATCGATTCAGGGAATTCGAAGTACACTTGCTCCTGCCTTGCTCTCCCATTCGCTAACGACTATGTAAGCTCGACGACCGCGTCTTCATCGTAACAGGCGGCGCCCGCGGTCTCGGCCTTACGCTCGCCGAAGCGCTGGTCGAAGCGGGCGCACACGTCTACTGCGTCGATCGCCTCCCTGCGCCAGCTGAAGACTTCTACCAAACGCAGGACCGCGTTTCACAGTTCGGCGTAGGCTCTCTACAGTACCGTAGAGTGGATGTGCAGCATGCGGCCGAGCTGAACGAAGCAGTGGCGAGTATTGCAGCAGAGCGGAAGCGGCTTGATGGACTGGTGGCGGCGGCGGGCGTGCAGTATGTTTGTGATGCGCTGGAGTACCCGGCTGAGAAGATCACAGAGGTGAGTAGCTACTTTCATCTGCTCGTAGACTAAAGTCGAGTCGGATTCGACGCTGACTGGAAGCGCAGATGATGAACATCAATTACGGCGGCGTGTATCTCTCGGCCGTCGCCTGCGCACGCGAGATGATCAAGTACAAGTGTCCTGGGTCCATGGTGCTGATTGGCTCCATGAGCGGGCTGATTGCCAACAAAGGACTCCGCTCAAGCGTATACAATTCCAGCAAAGCTGCTGTGATCCAGCTTGGCCGCAGTCTGGCGATGGAGTGGGGTAAGGTGATGGATGGTCGAGCGATCAGGGTCAATGTGCTTTGTCCGGGAAATATATTGACGCCGGTAAGTAAGGGTCGATGCTTGATATGTGTGCACAATTGTTGATGTTTGCGGCAGATGGTCGAGAAGAACTTCGAAGACGAGCCGCATCTCAAGAAGCTGTGGGAGGAGGGCAACATGATGGGTCGGCTATCGAGACCAGAGGAGTACCGCGGCGCGGTGCTGTTCATGCTGAGTGATGCAAGCTCGTTCATGACTGGTAGTCATCTCGTGATCGATGGAGGTTACACGGCTTGGTGATCGGCGAGCTCGCTCTGTGGCGGCCATGGTGTTATCCCAGCAAACTGTCGTCTCGAAAAGCCCGCTCGAATGCAGATGGAAGATGAAAAGAACTTACCTTGCCGTCTGTCCTTTCGCGTGCTGGTGAGTCAGTGCATACAGAATAGTTCCTACCTACCCGTCTGCCTCACCATCCCCATCCTTCTCCTTCCTCCGACTGCGCCACCACTCCCTCTTCAACAAGTCACTGAACAATGCGCTCCCTTGACCCTGATGACTATGTCTCCTTTGCCGCTTCCGTCCAACAGGCATAGTCTCGGCTCTTGCGAAGCCTTCAGGAAGACTGCTCTCATCTTCAGCGTCGTTGGCTCTGTCCAGTAAGTCTGCACCAGACTGTCGACGGCGAGACGCTCCCGCAGAGAGCGGTCGGGATGGAATTGCGCCGTACGCTGGCAGTATATCGTCCGCATCCTCGTCTTCTTCCCACATGTGCAGGATGTCTTTGAGGGTAGATGCACGCTTCCGCCTGCGGTGGCCGTGAGACTGCTCGCTTGTCGTGGAGCCATGGCGCCGTCCTACAGCGGGTAGAAGCGGACTGCGTTCGCTTGCGATGTCCTGGACTGCTGTCTCCTCGTCTGTCAACGCCGCAGAACTTGTGCCGTCTGACTCCGAGGGCTCACCGACGAAGCCCATGCCGGGTGCCAGCACTGTTTGAGGGATCTCGGACTTGCCCATCTGGTGCTTGTAGTGACCCGTGTCAGAGTTCTCATCACCTGTGGGCGTGTCGTCGAGACGCCAGCTGAGAGCTAGCACACCAGAGAGGAGGATGACGGTGCCGACGCCGATCAGACCTGCGTGCAGAGGTGGCAGCGTGTCCATTTGTCGGAAGTAGATCAACCCATCCAGGATCGCAACCAGGTTGTAGATGCAGAAGACGAACGGGTAGAGCACGCTTGTCGAAACGAGCTTGAGTCCAAGATGTAGGTAGTAAAGCTGTGTGAGTGCCAGCACGAGAAACGCCAGTACAAGCATCCAGCTCTGGTAGTGCCGGAATTGGTTGTTCTTGTCCGCCAGACTCCTCACAATCAGCTCCACCGCACTCTTCGCCAACAGTAACGCATGCGCCGACAAGATTCCCGACAACATCCCATACGCCATCCCGCGAATGAGCAATATTCTCGGCGATTCCCTCCGATGCACAGCCAACACATGCCTCAGCGAGAAATCCACCACCAACACCGCCAGCACAAACACCAGCGACAACACAAACCACACCAAAAACCCCTTCTGCCGTAACAACTCCAACAGCTGCCCCAAATTATGACTCGGCTCCGGCAGCGCAGAGAACAGACTAATCAGCACCGCGCCCCCCGCCACAAGCACAGTCCCAAGCACAGTCCTCCAAGTCCACTGCTCCTTCAAGATCAAGCTCGCCATGATTGAATTGAACACCAACCCCGACGCCTGCAGCGTACTCAAAAGCGGCAACGGCAGCGTCGTGATCTGGATCGTCGAGCCGACTATATTCGCTATGAGGAACAGGAACATGCCTATTTGCCAGCGGCGGCGGCGGAAGGGTGCGCGCCGGGAGGGAACGTGTGGGTTTGAGTCCTCGAGCATGTGGGATTTGCGCTGGAGGGTCAGGCCGATGGATTGGATTGCTGTAGAGAGGAGGCCGACGACGATGCCGAGGGCGACGGTGGAGCCGGCGCCCCAGTCGCTGGAGGCCATGGCGAGGAGTGAGCGGCGCTCGCGAGCGCTGAGATGGTGGAGGGAGTGTAGGGTAGAGGGTGTGGCTATCGATCTGTCGGGGCCATCGTAGCTGCGCCTTGGCGTATGTAAGGAACAACGAGCGGAGTTCCGTCTAGTAGCGAAGGGGAGGAATAAAGGCAGGGGCGCCAATGAATGTAGCAAAAGTAGAGAAGGAGCGGTTTGTTAGCGCTGACCGCTGAATGGCCACAATGGTGTTCAAGTGAGCAGTACCTGAGCGTCTCGCTTCAAGATGATGGTGTCGGTGACGACGTTGACCGCATTCGGTCTCGAAGTCTCCATAACGTCGCTTGGTTCCCCCCTCATTCAAATCACGTAACGAGACACCCCAAAAGCAACCCAAGCTTGACAGCTCCAGCTCCCATTGACATCAGCGACTCCAATCCAGGCACCACTTGCATACCATCTGCACAACACCACCACCACTCCCAACCCTTTACCCAATACTCCACTCCACCGCTCTCACCGCCGTCTAGGCCCCCGCACACACCCTCCCCCACACCTCAATACCACCACCCACGATGTCACAGCAACACGCGCTGTCGGACTCTCAGGTCTCGACAGAGCTGAAGAAAATGACCGCCTTCATCCGCCAAGAAGCCCTAGAAAAACACCGCGAAATCCAGCTAAAAGCCGACGAAGAATTCTCCATCGAGAAGTCCCGTCTGGTCCGCTCCGAGACGCAACGCATAGACGCCGAATTCGCGAAAAAGCGCTCTCAGGCCGGCATGTCGCAGCAGATCACCAAGTCCACGCTCGCAAACCGTCAACGATTGAAGGTTTTGGGTGCTAGGCAGGAGTTGCTGGATCGGCTGTTTGAGCAGGCTAGAGAGGGGCTGGGGAAGAAGGGGAAGGAGGGGGGTTTGGTGAAAGGTCTGGTGCTTGAGGGCGCTTATGCGCTTGGGGAGGAGAAGATTTCGGTGAGGTGTCGGAAGGGGGATGTGGAGTTGGTTAAGAAGGCTAGCAGGGAGGCCGAGGGGGAGTACAAGAAGGGGATGAAGGGGAAGGAGGTCAAGGTTCATGTGGACGAGAAGGAGTATGTGCCGGAGGGGTCGTGAGTGTTGCTCTTGTTTCTTGATTTGTGGGTTGTGTGTGCTGACTTGTGGGGTTGTAGGGCTGGCGGTGTCATTATCCTCAACGGCACGGGCAAGATCGACATCAATAACACGCTTGAGGAGCGTTTGAAGCTGCTCGAGACGGATGCGCTGCCGTCGATCCGCACGACGCTGTTTGGTGAGAATGAGAACAGGAAGTTCCATGACTAGACAGGGAACATCGCAGACTGAGCCGCGATTGCCCTTCATGCATCCATAGCGTTGCCGCAATGTTTGTTGGTATCAAGTTTTGTAGATATGTGCTTGGCGTTCGGCTTGCATTGTACACATGGACTACGCATCGTGCTTCATCATTGCCAGTGTACTCTATGTTGATGATGGAAATCACGAGCTACGAAGCATCCTCGTCTTCGACAGCACCATCAACGAGATTCTCGTTCACTACATCAGCTCCCTTCCCGGCGCTCTTGAGGAACGCCTCCATGCCCATACCCATACCAGCGTTACTTTCTTTGCCAAACACTCCTTTCCTCGACTTCGGCCGAGTTCGCACAGCATACTCCAGCCTCACCACTAGCCTCTCAAGCGCACTCTTAGCTTCCGTGCGCTTCAAGTGGCTTGTGCCTGCATCGCGAATACGACTCTTCATTTGCGTGAGCTGAGCTGCAAAGGCGTCGACCTGGGCGTTGAACGCCTGCTCTGCAGGTGAAGTAGGCTTTGCGGTAGAGGAGAAGAGCGCATTGGACGACGCAGAAGCGGTCAGTGGTTCAAGCTGCGCAGTCCTGAGGAAGGCGAAGTCGGAGAAACCGGCATCGAGCGCGATGTCGAGAAGTGAAGTCAAGGAGAGCAGAAGTGTATAGTCTGTGCGCTCCGAGATGGCGAATTCGGGTGCGCGCTTGAGCCTTACGAGCAGACGTACGCCTGTATCCGGGCTGATATGGGAGATGCTCTCGTCGGCTGCCACTCCAAGGAGAATGTGCAGGGCTAGGCTGCGGCGGAAGTAGGCGAGCTCAGGCATTGTTGCTGGGAGACTCGATATTGCACGCGCGAGCATGTGGCGAGATAGTTTGCTCTCATCGATGACCGCTCGCAGTAGAGGTGTCCAGAAGTCGGATCCAAGCGTGGGATCCTGCTGCGATAACGCTGGACGGGTCCAGTCGCCGATCGAGAGTAGCAGCGCTTGCATAGTGTTCTCGACTACGATCTGAAGGTCGAGGTCTGATCGTACATGCTCATCGTTGTTGAGCATGACCAGGCTGGCCAGTTCTGCCATGTCACTCTCCGGGTCACAGGCTCGTGACCGAGTGACAACAGTCATCGCCAATAGAAGATGCTTCAGATTCGGAGGAAGGCCACTCGCTGCCTTCTCCTGGCTCCGAAACTCTGCGCCTAAGCTGGGAATGGTTCTGTTTTCATGGCTGTTGACTGAATGCCTCGTGGCAGCCGCAAGGACTGCAACATAAGCTACGCAGAGTTCTTCTGACTTCTCCACAAGTAGCGCGCGCTGCATCCAGCCTACGAGGCGATCTGGTAATGGTCGTTTCGATGCTAGAGAGGCGAGGAAGCCTGTAGTGCAAGCAGCCTTTAGTATGGATTCAGCCTCGAGAAAGTCAAACCCGTCGTCCACGACGCTGAAGTCGTATGGCTCTGCTTCTCCAGGACAGACTGATGCTTCCCCTCGGAAGTAATAGAACGTCTCCTCCGCCTTCATCGCCTCCGTCCTTTCAATCGCAGCCTTCATCCTCTCATAGTCCTCTGAAGTATTCGTGAATGCAGCTGCAATCGCACTGGCACTCCGATCTTCTGTCTCAGCCTTTTCAGCCACCGCATCCTGCCCGTCCTCATCTTGAACCTCAGCTTCGGCCTTCGCGATCTTCGCCTGGCTCTCCGCCTGCTTCTGGTTGTGACTCACAATCTTGCGCAAGCTATGCTTGTACGTCACAGTCGGCGGCGGCGAAGGCGGTCTGTATGCACTCCGGTACTGTCTTGCAGTCCTCTCCCCAGTCAGCCGCGTACTCGTCCGAAGAGACGCGCCACTACTACTAGCAACATCTATCGGGTTCGTAACCTTCCGGCCTGGAGGCGTGAGCTTCCGCCGCTTCGCAGGGAAGAGCGTGTCGAAGTCGGCAAGCTCATCTTCGCTGGAGGAAGAGACGCTGGCTGAGTCTGAGTTTGTGACTGCGGGTACACCGTTCTTGACGATCCGCCTGCTGGAGCTCTGCGAACTATGCGGAGCACTCGAGAGCGCGGAGGAGAAGGACGTGTTGAGTTTGGTGGCAGCAGGAGCTTGGGGCACGGGAGGAATCGTTGCTCGTGGAGGCCATGGTATCTCGACTGCTTGGAGCGTGCGGACTCGTGTAGGTGTCGACTGTGAAGAAATGGAGGCCATAGAGCTCAGGGCAGAGCTGGTGGACGGAGGCGCATTTTGGGCTTCGTTGGCGTTTCGTGCTTTCGTTGGTGGAAGCTGTCTGGGCGTAGCGACCACGATCTCCTCCTCGATCTCATAGTCCGGTATGCGACTTTTCGGTATTGTGTATGGTTTGAAGAAGTCTGTGATGGCTTTGCCTGGTGCCATAGTCGGCTGCAAGCTCGTCAGCAAAATCGCTGCTCCGGCATGTGTCAATCGCGTGGAGACGCGAGGTGGAAAAGTGCCAAGACAAGCTGTGAAACGCGAAAGCAACGCCGCTTCCCAAAGTTGTGTCCAATTTTGCCGCAAGCTATCAAGCCTTCATGTATATGTAAAGGGGGCGACGCCGAAGACCGCTCCAAGTCTTCGAGGCGTTGTGGGCGATAACACCGGTACTGCGAAAGCGGTTCTCACGACACTGGGACCGGTGGGAAGCAGTCAGAGGATGAAGTTGGCAAACGAGGCCCCCCTTCGCTGCGCATGTGGCAAGCATCTACTGTACTTGGCGTCCAATCTCTCGCAATCAGGCCATCTTATCTGTGTAGTTTGGGCACTGTTCTTTTCGATTGTTCGTAAACGATGTCAAGTGGCTTACGGCAAATGTGGCAGACGTTGCGACTACGGACGATGGAATCATGCTCCACCGAGGGAGACTTTCTCATGCTTGTGGAGCCACGGCTTGAAGGCGTCTCGGGACTCGGAGTGCCGGGCGATCCTTGTGACATTTGTACACACTTGCACCAGATCTGTCTCTCTGCCATGCGCCCAGTGTTGCGCGAACAAAGCTCGTACGAACAAGCAGAGTGCTCGGAGCGCACGAGAGACTCAGGCTAGATGTATACGTCAGTGTGCGCAGTCGTGTCAGACGAATGACATTGGGTACATAGTTGGTCTCGTAAGACGGATAGCGGAAACGAGATGCTGCATAAGCAGAAGGGCGCTAGGGCCTCTGCTGGAACGCGAAGGGCCAGAGAGTGGAAGCGGCGGCGGAGGCAGGCACATGGTGGTGCAACCCAAAGTCAGCGTCGCTATTGTGGATGACACTTGCTCATCATCACACCCGTCGCGACCAGTGATTGTATCCGCGCCAATCTCATCCACACCACAAGTCTCGATCAATCCCGCATTTGTTTGCGCTCACACCCTCGCACTCACGAGTCTGCATTGGTGCACCGCGAGCATCCGAGTGCCTAGTTGCATCCTGGTCCATCATCCAGCAGCAACGCCAAACTGCTTCGCGCAGCTGACTACGCCGCCTTTCCATCGCTGACTCTCACTGCATCCTCCGCCAAACCTGACATCGTCTCTCACTACCGACATCCATCACTAGCAAACAATCGCCAACGTCGACGCGACAACACCCCACATGAACGTCAATACCCGATAGCATCCGCCTCCTCGCACAGGCAAGCCTGCCTCACACGGCCGTGTCTCGCCGCATGAGACACCATCTCAACCCCCTGGCACGACAACAGCCATGGTGGAATTCTCCTCCCATGCAGAACCTGGCGGCACTCAAGTCTCGAACCCCGTAAAGCGCATGAGATGGGCTACTCAGCGCGTAACTGGCAAGGGAGGCTTAGCGAAGCGGAAGTCCATTTTCAATCGCCACGCCAATCGATTATCTCAGGCCGAGAAGAAGCGCGAGTCTGCGGGTTCCGCGAACGGAGTGCATCAGGGGGAAGATGAGGAGAAAGATGCGCCAGAGTCTGAGATAGGACGGACGGTGTACTTCAATCAGCCGCTGCCTGCAAATGCGAAGGACGAGGAGGGTCGGCCGCTGGTGTCTTACAAGAGGAACAAGATCAGGACGGCGAAGTACACTGCGCTCAGCTTTGTGCCCAAGAATCTGTGGTTGCAGTTTCACAATGTTGCCAACGTGTATTTCTTGTTCATTATCATCCTTTCGGTAAGGAGACTTTCTGCAGTGCGGTTCGAGGAGACAGGCTGACCGATACGTGCTAGGCATTCCCTATCTTCGGCGCAACGAATCCTGGACTGTCTGCAGTACCGCTAATCGTTATTGTCGTCATCACAGCTGTCAAGGATGCGATAGAAGACTGGCGGAGGAGCAATCTGGACAACGAGCTTAACAATGCGCCGGTGCACAGGCTGGTTGACTGGGATAACGTCAATACTGCAGACGAATATATTAACCCGTGGAGACGAGTCAAGAAGGCGTGTTCGAGGGTTATCTTGAGTGTATCGCAATGGATAAATTCGAAAAAGAAGAAGAAGAACGGGACCGAGGGCAAAGACCGAGCTTTAGACGCGCCTGTAGACAACGAGTCGCGGAGGTACAGTGTCTTCTCGCAAGCCTTCGACGATGAGCCTGCAGCGGAGAATGCAAATGGAGATGTCGAGATGACGCCAGTGCCGTCGCCTACACCTGGGCAAGTCCGATCTGGCGAAGCAGCCGCTGTAGTGGACGCACATTCCGAGAGGGAAGATCTGCAGAACGATCACACGGAAACAGGAGGGTTGAGTCAGTCATTACAAGTGCCTTCCGCCGATCGACCAACATCTGTCAAGGCCGCTGTGGCAAAGCGATTCTACGGCAGCTTGATAGATCCCAATCTTGAAGCTAAGGAAACGGCGCGCTTCAAGCGGGACTACTGGAAGAGTGTGCAGGTGGGAGACTTTGTTCGTTTGTACAACGAGGAGGAGATTCCAGCGGACATCATCGTGCTGTCAACCAGCGATGCTGATGGCGCCTGTTACGTGGAGACGAAGAATCTAGACGGCGAGACAAATTTGAAAGTGCGGCAGGCACTACACACTGGCCGAAAGGTACGACGAGCGCGAGACTGCGAACGGACGAACTTCAGACTGGAGAGCGAGCCTCCACACGCTAATTTGTACGCTTACTCGGGTGTTGTGCGGTGGGACCAGCATGATTCGAGCAGTCCGCATGAGCCACCGAGGACTATGGCTGAGCCGGTAGGCATCAACAATATGCTTCTTCGAGGTTGTACACTCCGGAACACGGACTGGATCGTCGGTATCGTGGTGTTCACTGGCGAGGAGACGAAGATCATGATCAACTCCGGCATCACACCGTCGAAACGCGCACAGATCTCGAAAGACCTCAACTGGAACGTCATCTACAACTTCATCATCCTATTCTTCATGTGTTTAATCGCTGCATTGGTACAAGGTACGACTTGGGGTCGTGGGAATGAATCTCTGGACTATTTCGAGTTCGGCTCATACGGTGGCACGCCTGCACTCAATGGCTTCATCACATTCTGGGCCGCTGTCATTTTGTTCCAGAACTTGGTGCCCATCTCACTCTACATCTCGTTGGAGATCATTCGGACAGCGCAGGCTTTCTTCATCTACAGCGACACTTTCATGTACTACGAGAAGCTGGACTACCCTTGCACACCGAAGTCTTGGAATATTTCCGACGACGTTGGCCAGATTGAGTACATCTTTTCCGACAAGACTGGTACGCTGACGCAGAACGTCATGGAGTTCAAGAAGTGTACCATCAACGGCATACCCTATGGTGAAGCATACACAGAGGCGCAAGCCGGCATGCAGAAGCGGCAGGGTGTTGATGTCGAAGTCGAGGGTGCCCGTGCGAGGGAGCAGATCGCTCACGACCGTGTGGAGATGCTAAAGAGTATTCGGCAGATTTATGACAATCCTTACCTCCGAGACGACGAGCTTACCTTTGTAGCACCTGACTTCGTCCGCGACATCTCTGGGGAGTCTGGTGAGGAGCAGAAGGCGGCGAATGAGAGGTTCATGCTCGCCCTCGCGCTGTGTCATACTGTTATAACAGAGCGGACGCCCGGTGACCCTCCCCGAATCGAGTTCAAGGCACAATCGCCTGACGAGGCTGCACTTGTTGCGACTGCAAGAGACGTGGGCTTCACTGTCATCGGCCGATCCAACGAGGGCATTATCATCAACTACCTCGGTGTCGAGCGCGAGTACACCGTTCTGAACACTCTCGAGTTCAACTCCACACGCAAGCGTATGAGTGCCATCCTACGAATGCCCGACGGCAAGATCGTCCTCTTCTGCAAAGGCGCCGACAGCATCATCTACTCGCGTCTCAAGCGAGGCGAGCAATTGGATCTGCGGAGGTCGACTGCTGAGCATCTTGAGATGTTCGCGCGAGAAGGTCTACGAACACTGTGTATTGCGCAGCGTGAACTCGGCGAGGAAGAATACCAGAAGTGGAACATTGACCATGATCTTGCGGCCGCTGCGGTGCAGGATCGTGAGGAGAAACTCGAGGTTGTGTCCGACGCCATCGAGCGGGAGCTGACACTACTCGGCGGCACCGCCATCGAAGACAGATTGCAAGACGGCGTACCGGACGCCATTGCGCTGCTGGCACAAGCTGGCATCAAGCTCTGGGTGCTTACAGGTGACAAAGTCGAGACTGCCATCAACATCGGATTCTCGTGCAACCTTCTTGACAACGACATGGACCTCATTCTTCTGCAGATCGAGGAGGAGAGCGTCGATGCAGCAGAGCGAGAACTAGACCGCCATCTTGCTGTCTTCAACAAGACTGGCTCTGACGCAGAGCTAAAGGCTGCCAAGAAGAACCACGAACCACCAGATCCTACGCACGCCCTCGTCGTGGATGGCGACTCGCTCAAGTTGTGCCTCGACGACCGGATACGACAGAAGTTCTTGTTGCTATGCAAGGAGTGCAGATCAGTGCTGTGCTGTCGTGTCTCGCCTGCGCAGAAGGCTGCCGTGGTACGGCTTGTGAAGAACAGCTTGAATGTCATGACGCTTGCTATCGGTGACGGAGCGAACGACGTGGCCATGATTCAAGAGGCGCATGTAGGCGTGGGTATTGCTGGTGAGGAGGGGCGACAGGCTGTGATGAGCTCAGATTATGCCATTGGGCAGTTCCGATTCTTGACACGGCTGGTGCTTGTGCATGGACGGTGGAGTTATAGGAGATTGGCGGAGACTATCGCCAACTTCTTTTACAAGGTGAGTTGTGCCGATAGAGTGATGCCTTGTTGGATGATGCTGACTCTGCGACACAGAACATCGTCTGGACATTCGCTCTCTTCTGGTACCAGATCTTCACTAACTTTGATTGCTCGTACGCCTTCGACTACAGCTACATTCTCTTGTACAACCTGGCCTTCACTTCGCTACCCATCATCTTCATGGGTATCCTGGATCAGGACGTGGACGACAAGGTCTCCGTCGCAGTGCCGCAACTCTACCGCCGTGGTATCGAGCGAAAGGAGTGGACACAGATCAAGTTCTGGACGTACATGGTCGATGGACTGTACCAGAGCTTGCTCTGCTTCTTCTTCGTGTACTTGCTTTTCGAGCCGGCGACTTTCAATACCGAGAATGGACGGCAAGTCAACGATTACAAGCGTGTGGGCACGTACATCGCATGTCCAGCCGTGGTTGTCGTCAATGCATACATCCTGTTGAACACATACCGATGGGACTGGTTCATGGTGTTGATCAGCACTATCTCCATGCTGTTGGTGTTCTTCTGGACTGGTGTCTACACATCGTTCACGGCCAGTTTCACCTTCTACGGCACTGGCAACCAAGTCCTCGGCTCACTCTCATTTTGGGCCGCAACCTTTCTCATCATCATCCTCTGCCTCCTCCCTCGCTTCGCCAGCAAAGCAATCCAAAAGATCTACTTCCCCCGCGACGTCGACATCGTTCGCGAACAGATTCGACAAGGCAAATTCGACTACCTTCGAGACGTCGACCCGACAAAAGTCTCCGCTACCAGCATAGTGCCTAAGGCCGAGTCCACATCGTCTTCCGAGGTCTCCAAACCGCTTCCCAAAGACGCCAACAAGGAGAAGCAGAAGCGTGACTTGCATGTACAGACCATGAGCGAAGACATGCGGCCCATCTACCCCCCTTCCGTAGCAGCTACAGCCACAACCCACAACCCGCGCTCGAACAACGGCAGCGATGGAACAGACTACACGAACCACCGCAACGACAGCCTCGACCGCATTGACCGCGCCTTCCCGCCCGTGTCCTCAACAACCCACGCCGGAACGCCGCTCACCCCGGCCATCACAGAGCCATTGCATACTCCACGAGAAAGTTTCGAGCGCCCGCGACCTAGCTTTGACAGGCCGAGGCCGAGTTTCGATCGCTTGAGGAGTAGTATGGATCGCACGCGGAGTAGCTTCGAGCAGAGTCGGGATTTCACGAGCGCGGCACTTTTGGCGCGGGTCGAGAGTAGTCAGAGTACGGGCGAGGGGAGACAGGGGCATGGGGCTAGTAAGAGCCGGCATGATATTAGTGATGGGTTGAGATGAGGGGTTGTGTATAGTGTGGGAAAGGGGATTTCTTTGGGTCCGTATGGGGTGATGAGCTTTGCGAGGCGTTAGGGTGTTGAGGCGCGAGAGAGCGATATGCTCGAGGGGGTGGGGATCTTTAGTCGTTTAGTGGGGAGGGTGTGGATAGAAGCAAGACTCTCAATTGTCGCGTTACAAACGCCTCATGCTCTAAACACGTGCTTCAGAGGATCGGACATCACGGAAGTAGCTGATTCCGAAGTCCTCCCCTTGGAGGAGCTGACAAAGCGGTCATGAATCAGTCCTCTCTCGGGAGACAGCTGTGTTGCAGCCCTACCCTGGCGCGCCTGGGAGCTCCAGCACCACGCTGCAGGCGAACCGCACTTGATCATCCTCTTGTCTTGGCCGGGGAATGCGAGCACTTGGCTACTGCTGCGCCTGAAGGTCACGTTCTGAAGCTAATCAAGTCAAGTCCAAGCATCTTTCCTGTACCCTCCCATTCCTCTCGTTCTGCTCTATTTCCTAATATAGGTGCCTGGCCTTGCCCATAGCACCATGGCCGACGACACTGCCAACACGAGTGCCGATCTGAAAGCACCCTCCTCTAATACATCGACCCAAGCGCAGGTCCATCTCCGCCAGAAGCGCGCCCGGAGCCAGCTCTCATGCACTCCCTGTCGGACTGGGAAGCTGAAATGTAATCGCCAGCATCCGCACTGCGACCAGTGTATCAAGCGGTCCCGGGAAACGCAATGTATATTCATTCCGCCGCCACCGCGAAACAAGCCCACCCAAAATGTGAAGGGACGGATCAGGCAGTTGGAGACGCTGGTGGTGGACTTGATGAACCAGCAGAAAAGCACTGGTCCAAGTGCAGAGGGGACGAGTACGGGGCGAGGCAGTAGTGGTGGAGGGAGAAGTGGGAGTGGGGCAGCGGTTAATGATCAGCCAACGCCGCCGAGTGATCTGGAGGAGAGTCCACAGGGAAGCGAGGAGTCGCAGAAGGCAGACAACCTACCGGAACTTGGGGTCGAGAGGCCCTTCGGACAGATGAAGGTCAGCAAAGATGAGATTAGCTATCATGGCGCGAGTCACTGGCAGACTATACTAAACAGTATCTCGGATTTACGGCGAGATCTCGGGGACGAGGAAGAGGCAGCAGATGTTGACGAGGACGACCGATCGCCCGAGTCGTACTGGGGAGCGAATAGTAAGCCGGTCATGCCGGGTCCTACATCAGGTCTAGGCTTCATGCTGGGACATAATCCTGGTGCTGCGAACAGCAAGGAAGAATTGCTGAAAGCAGTCCCCGAGAAACGAGTCGCAGATCGATTACTGAGCATGTGGTTCAACTCCCCCGACCCTTTCAAACCCTGCATCCACGCCCCGACGTTCCAGAACGAGTACCGCCGCTTCTGGCAGAACCCTTCCGACGCGCCGGTCATGTGGCTCGGCCTGCTCTTTGGAATCCTGAGCATAGCCGAGAGTTTCGGACTCCGTGGAGGAGCGCCAGATGATCCCAAGTCAGCTGCCTGCGCTGCGCGAGCAACGCGGTATCACTCCATGGCTGCTTCTGCGGCTGTGCTAGGGGACTTTACGAAGCCGAAGCAGTATACGCTGGAGTGCTTGGTAGTGTATGGCGCGGGGATGAGAAGTAGCAACGCGTTCTTGAACGTGTGGTTGATGATCGGGCTGATCTTGCGACTGGCGCTGAGGATGGGGTATCATAGGGATGCTTCGGCGTATGGGAACATCACGCCTTTCCAGGGAGAGATGCGGAGGAGGGTGTGGAGTCTGATCAGTATGATCGATGTGTTGATCTCGTTTCAGCTTGGGCTTCCGTCGCTGGTAAGAACTTTGGCGGCGGACACTGAGCCGCCGCGGAACCTCCTTGATCGAGATTTTGGGAAAGACACGAAGGTGTTGCCACCTGGACGACCTATTGAGGAGCTGACACCTAGCTCATACACGAGAGCGAAGGTTGGATTGGTCCACATCTTCGCGCAGGCCACTGAGCTCAGTCATGCAACGGCTCTGGTCAGTCATGACGAGGTCATGCAATTGGATGGAGGTCTCGAAGCTGCCAAAGCCGCGATTCCGCCTCTACTACAGATGCCCGAGTTTCACGAACTCGTCACCGATCCCGCCGAGCAGCTCATGTGCCGCTTCAATCTCGAACTCCTATACCTCAAGACTAAGATTGTGCTACATCGACGCTACATGCTCGTCCCCCTCCACGAACTCAGCATCGAAGAACAAACGCGCGGTATCGGCCACAGTCGTCTCCTCTGCGTCAACAGCTCCATCAAAGTCCTCAAACACCACCACACCATCTATGCCGCATCCCAAGCCGGCGGCCAGCTCGATAGTGTGAAGTGGTATATGGGCTCTATAAGCACGCACGATTTCCTCCTGGCAGCCATGGTCATCTGCCTCGAGCTCTCGCAGCAAATGCGCGAGGACCGCATGATCTTCCTTTCAAACGGCCAGATGTGTCCGCGTCGCCAGGATATGATTAACAGTCTCGAGCAGAGCCAGAAGATCTGGTCTGGCGCTGCGCCGCGGCATGTGGCGGCTTCTGGGGGCGCGTTGGGGGTCGCGGATGTTTATTCGAAGAGTGAGAGGATGTTTAGTGAGACGGAGAAGGCGGCGAAGGCTATGGCTGTCATGCTTGAAAGAGTCAAGGCGCACTTCGAGGCGCAGCCGTTGGCGGATCCTGTGGTTTCGAAGGCGTGCGTTGATGCTGCCCAGGCTGGGGTGGCGGCTTCCAGTTCTGGTGCTGCGTCAGAGCACAGTTGGGCGATGCCGGCCGAGAATGCCTTTCAAGGTCTGGTGTCGAATGTGGATTGGTCTGGAGATTTGCCTACGAATGGTGCGTTCACTGGACCGAGCACTGGCGACTACACACAAGGTACCGATACGTCTTACGTTACTGCCAACCTGAGCATCGATGCTTCCGATGGTGCTAACATACCGATCGACTACTCCAATATCGGCGACATGCTTGATCTGCCAGTGAACATGGACTGGGACCACTGGGATGATACGGTGATGCGGACTGATGCTCCGGTCAACACTGGACGCGGAGCTGATGCTTTTGCTGGTCAGTCTTCGGCGTATAGTAGCATGGCGAATGGGTACAGCAATGGCATTGTACCGGATGGCACCAATGCGTTGTCCTTTGTGGAGAATGGAATGAACGCATCGAACGGATTTAATGAGCTGGATCTGCGATGGGAAGATATGCAGAGCGTGGATTTGGACATACGAGATTATGGCTCTGGTGGACTGTAAGTCTTCCACTACCTGGGAAACATGCTGATTCTCTGGGCTGACTTGAAGTGTAGATGGGGCAAGAGTCCGAGCTGGCAGCAACGATGAGCGTATGAGATCCTCGGTCAGGACGGTGCACGGATATAGCATGGATCAACGACAGCTACGATAGATACCCTTTTCAATACGATTCTCTGCTCATCCTATCGAGCAGTAGGGCTGCGAGTCAAGGATAATGAGAACCTCGGGTACTCCAATGCACTTTGTTTGACTTTCACGGAACGCTACACCGCAAGTAGGCAGCGCTCTCTCAGCCGCATCCAATACCCGCGCCCTATCTTGTCAAATGCTCAGCCATACTACGTACACATTGTCGCTCTCGCCGGGATTGTTAGCCATGCCGTCAGCACGTGGTACCTGCATACGATCGCGCCAAGACTCCTATGCAGGTCCAACCTCACGTCTCAGCTTTCGCAGCCACCAACATCATCTCATCTTTCCATCATACTACATTTTCACCACTAACTCAGATCTGCTTCGCCACGTCGAGTCAGTGTCAGCATAAGGATGATGCGCCGCTGCGGCTAACATTCCCGGGTAGCTGGGATCATGTCGGGGACGAAGGTCATGGCTGCGGCGCTGACAGAGTGTGCTTATGCGATGTTGACCAAACAACCTCAGCAGTCTCCTGGTTTCCCCGAAAAAGGACGACTTTTCCATCGGCACGTCCTGGCGGCAGATCGCGGCTGCATGCTCTCACCTGGAAAATGCAGCTAGTTGGCCCTGAAGCCTTGGATCCGGTCTGACGTCCGAGCAACGATCGCTGGGAGCCGCACCTACGCCAATTCACAGCATGGTGATCCGAGCATCATGTACTCGTAGAAGTGCTAAGGTGCGTAGATCGCAGGTCCCACTTTCTTGCATGAGCCTCCACTCACCAGCACCTGCAGCATGCTCCTCGTGACCGCGCCGCAGCTGCCACTTACGTCTGGCACTGAGCACGTCCTCGCTCGCTATTGTATGGCTCCGTCCAGTCTAGTGCTGCTCGCAATGTGGCTATGGCACTCGCGGCTGCGGCGCTTATTCCCAAGGCCTGACGCGGAGTACCTACTCCCGCATGATCGCGGATCAATTGGCACTCGTAGATCACCGGCCGCGGGCCTCAAGCTTATTCAGACGCTTATGACGCTCTTCACAGTGCACATTGGCTGGTCGCTGATTCATCGACTGCGGTGTCGTCGCTAGTGACGCACTGACTATAGCGAGGTAAACATGTCTGTTCAGGAATGACGGAGCGAGGGGGCCGAGTCGACGATGGTCTGCAGTCGGCGTGATTAGTATACATACCAGACACAATCGCGCTCAACTGATCAGATGTCTAGCCTTAACAAGATCGTCGATAATGGCGGATGCTTCCACACTCACTGAAGTAGGTATACAAGTTCTCTCCCTCTGCTAGCTCTTCCCTCCCACCACCATCTCTCCTATCTTACACACTTCCTTTA
Source organism: Cryoendolithus antarcticus (assembly GCA_002077065.1). Taxonomy (NCBI): domain Eukaryota; kingdom Fungi; phylum Ascomycota; class Dothideomycetes; order Cladosporiales; family Cladosporiaceae; genus Cryoendolithus; species Cryoendolithus antarcticus. Next base: position 118,193 of record NAJO01000028.1, on the reverse strand, counting down.
CACGAGAAAAGAAAAATTCTCCTCCAGTATCACGATTGTATCAGCGGACCGCATAGCTGCGACGGCATTTACTGACCGTACTGACCTTCGCAGGCGCAGAAGCAGGCCCTGATCGTCGCTCTTAATGAACACCGCATCAATACCGTCGGAGAGCTCCGCCGCATCGAGCGCATCTTCGCAGCCATCGGCTCGCCAGACCTCACACAGCCTATGACGACAGCGTGCAAGTCTTCGCATGCCAAACGCTATCGCGTGTGTTAGATGGAATCACAGAAGCTGACACAAAGTAGGGATGTACTACGTGACCTCGAACTCCCTTCTCACCGAGCTCCGCCGCCTCACTCCAGACTATCCCTTCTCGTCAGAGCTCTTAACCGAAGCACGGTCACGCGTCCATACAGATCCGTCCTCGAATCGCAGCTGGAATTACTGCTGGCTCACATTAGCGAAGATACACACCGACAATCTGATACCAAGCTTTGCGACGGCGCAGGCGTCGAGGAGCGAGATGTGGGGTGGACGAAAGGTGAGAGCTGAAGAGGTGAAGCAGCTGAGAGATGCTTTCGTGGATGAGTGGACGACGGCACTGAGAGGTATGTTGCGGTATTGGGAGACGGCGCCGATCCGATGAGTCCAGTGGTTGGCCACCTGCGCTGGCCGCAGTACTGTGGCGAAGCTTGAGAAGCATCTGGTATCATGACAGTCATTTTCGGAGCGGCATGCGGTTCTCGGCGTTGTGGCAGTATACAGGGCGCGTAATAACGGTATGTGTATATAGCCTAGATATGTATATCTGGCGTGTCAACAAGATGGATGAGGTGCAACATTCGATAACTCATAGTTTCTCGCTGCTTCACATCAAGAGCTCACTGGTTAGTATGGAGCGTTTGGCCGGACTTTGCAGTACTTTACACACCTGCTACTGTACATAGGTCGTGCCGCTTTCAGATTGCCGTGCGGGCCTCTGTCAGGGCTCCATGAACGTCCTACCGACCGACACCAGCCACGAACTTCTTCTCCAGCCTTCCGACCTGCGCCTTGAACTCCTCAACCTCCTCCCAGCAGTCCAGCGGCCGCCGATCATTGACCCTCAAACACTGCACCAGCTTCTCCCTCGCACGGTCAACTTCCGGCGCGCTCTTCTCGACTTTCTTCCGTGCCTCTAGCTTTTTCCGCAGATCCATGATCTGGCCTTGCACGCTGTCGTGACTTCGACCGGAGTCGATCTTCTCCGGCTCCAGGGCTGCGGGCTTGCCGTCGCTGTGATCTTGGTAGAAGGGCGAGGAAAGGTGGGCGGCTAGGGAGTTGGGATCGTGGGATGCGGTGGGGTTTATTGGGGCTGCGCTGCCGGGAGCGGGAGGGTTGGTTGTGAGAGAGGAGGTGTAGTCGGAGAGTTTCCTTGCGCCGGCGTCGCGGATGCGGGTCAGCTCTTCGTTGACACGGGATTGGATCTTGAGCTCGATGTTTTGGGCGCGGGTGCGGTCGGACTTGAGGGGCGTTAGTGATAGATCTGGGCGACTCTTGGGAAAACATCATCGTACCTCCGGGGTCTTCTGTAGCGAATCGATCACGCTTTGGCTGAATCGGACCGGGCTGTCGCTGGAGAGGTTTTAGTACGGGCAACATGGGAAGAGCCTTGATCAGACGACTGTACTCACGCATTGAAGGTATGCTCTTCCGGCTTCGAGCTTCCACTACCCATTGCGATTGCCGTGTAGCCTCAATGCGGCTTTCTCACAGCATGTGGCGTTGGAGTCGCAAAGCTGCGATCGCGGTTGCGGGGCGGCACGGTCCTTATACAGTCGGGCCAACCTGATATAGGTACACAGGACTTCTCCACTTCGCCGAACTCCGTGAAGATCACACCAGAACCCCGCCTCTTGCTGGTGCAGCAACTGGCCAAGGTCTCGTGCATTAGCACCTTGACTGCTCCTCTCTCCAAGCTGGCAGTCCGTCACCATCGCTCACACTCTCTTCCGTCCCTGTCGCGGCAGCCTTCACCCACTAGACCCACCGGCCAAGCCGAGGAGCTACCTTTCTTGCGCGAGCTGCACAAAAGTCAGCGAAGGCTTCCCTTCACTGTCGACCTCCCCTCCCCGACCACAGCCCTCCTAGGGTTCCTCCTACTCATTGTATTGGCTGTACAATTCCTCCTCCCCCAGCTCCCACTCCCCTACCGAGAACTCTTCCTCCGCAGCTACCCGAAGCCAGCTCCACTCAGCTGCCCTCCAGCACCGACCTACAACCCTTTCATCCAGGATCTGTACTGTCGCGTACCGGTCTACAAGCCAAGCAGCATCTACAACAAGTCTCCCCGCAGCATGGCTCTCGCAGCGGCAGCTCAGCGCGTAGCGCTCGAATTCGAGTATTCAGCTCAGGATGTCAACCGAGGCGTGTACGAATTCATTCGGGAGATGGACGAAGGGCTGTCAAAGCAAGGCGCCACGATGAGCCAGATCCCGACATATGTCACTGCTGTGCCGAACGGTACGGAGAAGGGACTGTACATGGCTGTGGATCTGGGCGGGACGAACTTTCGAGTTTGCTCAATTCAATTGCATGGGAACAGCACATTCAGCTTGACGCAGAGCAAGGTCGCGATACCGAAGGAGTTGATGGTTGCGAAGACTAGTAGAGAGTTGTTTGCTTTCTTGGCGAAGCAGATTCAGCAATTCTTGCAGCAGCATCATGGGGAGCACTACAACGCGCATGTGGAGCGAAGGGCTTCGGTGTTTGGGCCGCCACATGATGAGCAAATTTTCAGTCTGGGCTTCACGTTCAGCTTTCCGGTGCAGCAGTCTGGGATCAACAAGGGGACATTGATTCGGTGGACGAAGGGCTTTGACATTCATGACACGATTGGGAAAGACGTTTGCGCCCTGCTGCAAACTGAGATCGATCGATTGGGTCTACCTGTCCGCGTCGCGGCGCTGGTGAACGACACTGTCGGAACGCTTATGGCTCGCTCTTACACGAGCCCCGGCAAGACCGGCACACTTCTCGGCGCCATTTTCGGCACAGGCACGAATGGAGCCTACGTCGAGAAGCTCGACAAAGTGACCAAACTCGGAAAAGGCGCCGATGTCGACCACAGCACAGGCGAGATGATCATCAACAGCGAATGGGGTAGCTTCGACAATCACCTTTCCGTGCTCCCAGACACACCATACGACCACAGCTTAGATGCAGAATCCAACAACCCCGGCATACAGATGTTCGAGAAGCGCATTTCTGGCATGTTCCTCGGTGAGATTCTACGCCGAGCACTGATGAGCCTTGTGGACGATAAGAGCGTGCCACTGTTCAGCGACGAGCATAGTAATCAGAATGATGTGCACAGCACTACCAACATTGACAGTGACTCGCCGCTGAGGAAGCAGTGGGGTCTTGATACCAGCTTCCTCTCAATTACTAGTGGAGACAGCAGTGCAGGACTTAAAGTCACACGTCAGACTCTCGACAACGACTATGGCATCTCTGCTGCCAGTGCTGAAGACGCCGAAGCCGTGCGACTTATCGCCGCGGCAATCGGCAAGCGCGCTGCTCGTCTGTCTGCTGTAGCCATTGCAGCTGTAGTGATCAGCACGGGCAAGCTCGGCGACCCGCAAAATATCGCTACGACTTCCACCACGGAGGTCAACGAGGACGACGTGGTCGATATCGGTGTGGACGGCAGCTTGGTAGAGTTCTACCCCAACTTCGAAGAGTACATTCGCGAAGCTTTACGGGAGATCCCAGAGATCGGGGCACAAGGCGAGAAGAGGATCCGGATTGGCATTGCGAAGGATGGAAGTGGAGTTGGGGCTGCGTTGATTGCGTTGGTGGCTGATAAGGCGATGAAGGGTACGTGATGTGCGTCCCCGTGCCTAAACTCGTGAGATGAGATCGCTAACGAGATACAGGCGATGTGACAAGACCAGCTGGCGGCGTTGAGGGGTTCTTGGGCAGTTTGTGGTCGGCGCTGAATCGCAATTTGAGGGTTATGGTGTAGAGACGAGGATTGGAAATGTCGGAAAAGTAAGGTGATGATATGGATGAGGATCAAGGGTGGCATTTGTACATAGCCGGCGCCATGCAAGATTCGAAACCCCAGCGAATCGTTTTAACGGCCAGAAACGTCGCGATGCTATCCTGTAGCACTCGTTCCGATCGTGGCCGACGGCGTTGTCGGCGATACAGAGTCCTGCTGAACGCGGACTTCTGAGCATTTCGTCGGCTACGAGAGTCGACCTTCTCTCAACATGAAGTGATCTAAAGCGGCTAACATCACTCCTCCCTTCCAGCCAAGTCCATCACACCCACCTCCCTCCTCACAACCACCGCCCCATCCGGCTTCAGCTTCCGGTAATACCCCTTCTCGCTTCCCACTTCCCTGAATCCGCGCTTGCGGTACCACTCCATTCCCTCTGCATTCGCCTCCCAAACGTGCGCACCTACACTCCCGATGCCGTAGTCCTTCACAGCTCGCAGAAGCAGCGTCTCGAGTAAGTGAGCCGCGATGCCATGACCGCGGTAGGGCGCCAGGACAACGAGGGTGGAGAGGTAGAGCATGGGCTTTTCAGAAGTACCAGACACTTGGGGAGAAGAGCCCAAGGGGTGGGCGAAGAGACGGCAGCGGATCGCTCCAACGAGATGTCCTTTCTCAAGAGGAGAGTCTGGGATGGAACCTCGCTTCTGTGGGGAGTCGTGCCAGAAAGCCAGTAGTGTGATGTTTCGCGTCAATTCATCCGAGATGGTCTCCTTGTAGAAGCTTTCCGGATAGGGAATCGGCAGTAGCAGGCTGTTCATGTGCTTGAAGGCTGGGAGATCGGCCTTTGTTGGAGCTCGAAGCGTCACATTCGCGAGACAGGATCTTGCAGGTGCTTTCAAAAAGAGGGATATGACATGCTCGTCGCCCTTCCCAAGATTCCCTGACTCCTTCGCGCTCTCACGACTCGACGATGGTGGCGTTGGCAAGGCTTCATGCCGCTTCGGTCTCACGAAAGCAGGCGGAGGCACACTGACAGCAGACGACTTGCTCAGCCATGTCATCAGCGATGCCTGCGGCATGCTGGACACTCAACAACTCACGTCAGCATGGCATAATTGCACAAGTGCAGGGAAATTACCGATAGGTCACGTTCCGTACGTGACAGGTGAGAACGGCTCTTTCTCGGGCGAACTTTCCGGTGCATCTGACTCCACCACCTCATCGCGAGCCGAAGCTACCATGACGTGCCATAGTCGGAGCCCAGATATCGAGTCAAGCTCCGGCAATAGTACCAGCAATGCCGATCTCCAATGCTTGGCTGGAAGAAGGCGGACCACGACAGCCCGAGGGCGGCGGGGCGGAAGACAAGACGCAAGAGGGTATAGCAGCGATCTCGAGACCGACCAGTCGAGAAGGACAAAGCCTCTCGGGACTTCCTGGGCATATTTACAACCCATACTTCACTGGCAGACCACGGACACCGCAGAGTGCGAGCAAACATGTTTCGATCGACAGACAGTCGATCATCAGGAAGATCAAGGGCAGAGACAGTGCTTCAAGATCGATCTCGCCTGAGCTAGAGCGGCCGGTCGGTCTCGCGAGACGTCTAACAAGATCGCCGTCACGGAACGTGTCGGATCAACGACCACAGTCACCGCTTGGCGATCAGCATCTGTATGCTGCTGGGCTAGAGATTGAGCGGCCAAGATCTGCATTGCATTCTGGAGACTTCAGGCAGCGAGAGACAAGAACCCATGCGGTTCCACTTGCAGAGGAGGCCGCAGCAATTGATACTGCACCATCTCTATCTACATCTATGGTGGCTCCCTGGCATCCAAGCTTTCCTGCTGCTGCATTCCGCCAGGCTTGGACGGAGAGGCGGAAGTCACCTCCTCCGCAAGATGACATGACGGGCATCAGACCTGCGGCGAGGCATCGAGCTGTGTCGAACGCATCCCTACTCCACGGATTCTGTTATCAGGCACCCACAAGCCCACTCGCACGCCAGTCCCGACCCGACACACCCGAGCCAGGACAGAGGGACAGATCTCGAAGCCCGGACAAGTCGAGAAGGCACACATTCTCGCCGCAGGCGCTACGCACCCTTTCTACGTTGGACTATCCAGCATCAGCCCGCAGACCCTCAAATGTCACACCGGCTTCGCTTCGTAAGGAAGCGACGTTTCCTTACCAAGCTCACCAGCCTCGGCGCTCTCTCCACTCGTTCAACAGTCTCCCACTGGCATCTGGTCCTGGCACTCGAAGGCCTGCCATTTCAGAGTCACCACTGCAGCATGCACCCATGGTCGGCTCATACGAAGAGTCAATACTGCGAGGTCGAATGTCAACTACGCCGTCGAAGCCACTCAACTTTGTTGCGCAGATCGGCGTACTTGGCAAGGGACAATGTTCTTCGAAATTGAAATGCCCGCCTCATGCCATCATAGCCTTTCCTGCCGTGTTTTACAGCTATGGCAGCAAGACGAACGAGCCACTCGACCAGCCAAGTCCGTATGTTGGTCTTATCGATCTGGAGAATAGTCTGCCTTCCGCAGAGCCGTCTCCCGAGAAGCGTCGACAGCGACTTGAAGACCGTTTACAAGCTGTAGCCAGCTGCGCGGACAGTCGAGCAGGCTCGTCAAGCCGCGAGGATGGCTCCGCAGCAGATAGCCACGCTAAGCGAAGGCGGCAGCGCAAACACAAGCATCGATCCAGCTCGCCCAAAGCACCGCCTGGAGGCAGTTATCGGATACCGCAGCAAGGTCAGTTGCAAATCGTACTCAAGAATCCAAATAAGTCTGCAGTGAAACTTTTCCTGATCCCGTATGACCTGTCCGACATGGAGCCGGGTCAGAAGACGTTCATACGCCAACGAAGCTACTCAGCCGGACCAATCATCGACATGCCCTTGACATCACGCAAGAACTTGGGCACTGACAGACCGGAAGCTTCGTTGTCGGCATCCGACGATCCGAACGATAAGCCGACGCTGCGCTACCTCATCCACCTGCATATATGCTGTCCTTCGAAAGGTCGCTTCTTCCTCTACAAAAGTGTACGAGTCGTCTTCGCCAATCGCGTACCAGACGGCAAGGAGAAGCTTCGGAACGAGATCCAGCTTCCAGAGCCAAGGTACAGCGCGTACAAGCCAGGTCGTGACTCGACAGCTGGCCTGTCATCTAGCACATTGACATCTGCTCATCGACGCCGTAGCAGTGCGGTAGACCCGCCGACGGATACCACAGATACGCCGTGGCCCCGATCTCGAACATATGCTACACAGTCGATGCCTACATCCGACTACCATGGCCCAGCTCACAGCATGCCGGCGAAAGCATTCCACTTCCCAGCCGCTTTGCCTACTCTCGAGTCTCGGCCTGGCAGCCGACAGACGTTCACGAGTGAGGTCATGGACTTTGATTCTCAACAATCAGAAGCAACACGGGGCACGCTATCGCCCGTATCGCCATTGGGCACGCTTTCGCCAGTAGTGTCTCGAGAGCAGATGGATGGACTGGAGAGTATGGACGATCCGTTCGTCTTTGGGAGAGATCACAGCCGAGAGTGCAGGATGGGTGAGGGTAGGAGCGAGAGTCTGCTAAGTAGGAAGCTGAGGGGATTGGCTGTTAGCGAGACAGGTCGAGCGTTGGATTAGCGATGTGTGATGTGCTGTAGAAAGGTCCAGTTAGGTGGCCATAAAGCTGCCATCAGCGCGATGCATCAGCACTGGCGCAATGTCTTCTACAACATCGTCCCGAAGCTAATTCACTTGGAGTTCTTGGAAATTAATATGCGCATGGCATATTGCCCGAACATGAATCATCGACTGGTGACGGATGTGTTCCGGGTTCAGGTTACAGGCTATAGCGCGGCAGACATGCTTGCCAACCATTTAGTCAGGAAGATCAGCATCCTCGTTTCACGCAACGCCACGGGGCGGCGCATCCTCCGGGGACAGTTGAGCACTTAAGAAGGCTGAGTTCTATGGCTACGAACTCTACGAGAATGGGTATCACAAAAACGCCTACCCCTATGGCGTGTGGCTACCTGACCACGGGAACATGCTCAAAGACGATGCAGAGATCGGGGGAAAGTCATCACCGATAATGAGAAAGTGCATAGCAGAAAGGCTTAGTGCGACGTATGCACAGAACTCATGACCCGGCCATGAAACTGCGATGAAGGGCCGGACTGTCGCTCTAGACAGCTTACGACTATGTGAATGTAGCACGAGGTATGCGCCCATACAGCACAGAAGCGCCGAGCCTTGTGACGGTTTGGATGCCGGAGAGGCAGCACGATGAGTTTGATTCTTCTCATTATCATCAAGCATTCGAGGGTATGTGGCCCTGCTTCACGTTACTGCAGATGCCCTGCGCAGCGTAACCTTGAAAGTTGCAGATTGCTGATATGCCTGATATAGGCTTACTTCGTACATGCTGAGTCGTGGCGCTCCATATGCGCCGTCCACTTCAATCATCTTCCTTGGAGAAGCATTAATTCGACGACGCATTCGGTACACTCGTCTGGAGTACCCATGTGGCCCTGCGACACTGCGTTCGCGTGTGTCAAGGCGCTGTGGCGAGGATGGAAGTTTCGCTACCGACTGATCGCACACCTTGCATCAGCCCATAGCAAGCAAGTCCATAACCCCAATACATCCCTCCGCCTGCTGCGCCAGCTCAGCTGTCCGTCTCACTCTCTTCCCAATCCTCTCAACAAGCTTCAAACACGTCCACCCGACTTCGCCCTCTCCTTGCTCGAGCCACACGCCCATTCTGCCAGCATACATATCCAGTATCGCTCCCGTCACATCGCCAGTCAAATGTAGTGTTCGTGGTGCGTTAATGTTGTTCAGCACCCACCTCAGCACAGGTATTAAGTTCTCATCACTTCGATCTCGCAGTGTTGCCCGAAGCGCACCTCGACTTCGCAGAGCAGTGATCAATGTGAGCGTGTTTTCGGGTCCAGATTTCTCATCCGCCAGGACCAGATCGAGTGCGCGGCTATACTCTCCCCTCCGCAACGCCTGCTGCCAAGGCTTCAGTGGCTTTGGCCGACCAGTCCTATCATTGCCCTGGATCGTGATGTCCGCGCCTTCACCACGGAAGTCCTTCCCTCGATCTCGTGCTAGAATGCCTTGTCGTAAGTCTTTCTTCCGCTGGAGCCGTTCGTATTCGTCTGCTGTGCCTGCTATAAGCGCCTGATCCCTCTTCTCCCTCTCGCGCGTCTTAGCTTTCTCGGCGCCTGCTAGGCGCGTGCGGATACTCAGGAGACCCGATTGTAGGCCCACCAGGAGATGGCGGTCTTCTGAGGAATTCTGTGGGGAGGGTATGACGGCAAGGGAGAGGATGGGTGCGGTGTACTTCAGGCTTGCGACAACTTCCCATGTCGAGGTGGAATGGATCTTGATGTGCCCGTCCAGTCCAGCTGTGAGCAGTCGCGTGCTGCCCTGTGCCAGAGCAAGCGCAGACACAGCCTTCTGATGCGATCGCAGTATCACCTCGGGCTTCCCAGAAATCAGGTTTAGTACTGAGACCTCATTCCCCGCCGCCGCAGCCACCAGAGTGCTCCCTAACGCACACACATTCTCCACAGCGCCCTGCAACCGAAACGTCATCACCGGCGCACCCTGCCCACCTTGCCTCGTATCCCAAACTCTGACAGTCTGATCGTACCCACCACTTACGACCATCCCCTCCTGTCCCGGTAACCAACAACCCGCTCGCACATAATCCTCATGCCCAACACCAACCCACTTCGGCTCTTCCTCCGTCAAATCCCACACCCTCACCGTCCGATCATCCCCACACGTCATGAACTCTGTGACAGTCCCAAGACTCCACCGCACAACGTGCACAGGTAATCGCCTCTTCTCCTCTCTCCCCCACTGCCGCAACACAGCGCGACTCCCCGTATCAAACGCCTGCACCACGCCTCCATCCCCACCAGCCAACAAAATCCTCCCATCCCTCCGCACAACACCACTCCTCGCCACATCGTCAACGCCAAATCGCGTGATAGTCTTGAGGATTTTCCGCGTCCGAGAATTGTAAATCTGTGATCGTCCACCGGAGGTTACCGCGAAAGTTTCCGCTGAGGGAGGGGAGGTGATGGAAGTTATAGCGCTGTTGTGAGGCGAGGGAACGAGAAGCTGGGATTTGAAGGCGCGGTAGTAGGTTTGTGAGGGTGTTAGAGGGGCGGGCCCGGGGGTTTGGCGGAGGGGAGGGAGGGCTTGGACTTCGGCGGCCATGGCTGTGGGTGGTGATTGTGTGTGGGAGAAACCTCTAAGGCGAAATACGATTAAAGAATTGTGGTCGCGCTCAAATGGCGAGGCTAACGTTCAGCATTGCTTGTGAGACGAATAGATCGGAGAGCAGTATAAACGAGTTTATTTCATGGCGTTCCCAATGCGCGCATGGGGTACCGCGAAAGCTCGAAAAGTTCTTGATCTGATAAACTAAGATAAGCTCGGATCTCCAGATTCGAGACTTCCGATTGGCCTGCAGAGATCAAGCGCTAGCATCGGTACACATGTTCCCTTGACTTTGGAAACTCCCGTCCTGTGCTGTGCGTGCAGTGTAAGCTATGTACACATATACATACATTGAATGGCATTGCCTCATCTGTGCACTACAATACGAGACCCGTACCGGCAATCTGGATCTCAGAATCCAGATCACACCATCATACCCACACCGCTGCCAACCTCAACCGGCACCTGTATGCCTGCCTTCATCATCACTTGCAGCATTTCCGTACCTTTCCACTTGCCCTCAGTGCACCCCTTAGTGGTTCCGAAGTTCAGTTTCCTCCACTCTAGGTCCAGTTGATAAGCCTCCTCAGCAAGCTCCGCAAGCGGCCGTACAGGCTTGAGCGACTGAACCTCCCGTAAGTCGAGATCCAGCCGCTCAAACCAGTCGGTCATCCTATCTGGCTTAGGCCGCTCCCTTGGCCCTCGGCGGACAGGCTTATCAGCTGCATCCCAAGTCTCCAACCCATCAGCGTTCCCCAGCACGAACCGCGCAGCCCAAACATCCCACACGCGAGTGCGGCCCGTAATGTGATTTGGCACCCCAGGTCCCGCTCGTTTGAGTAAAGGCATGTTCGAGTGTCTTTTGGGGTCCCACCGGGCAGTCTGCCCCGCGCGGAGACTTGCTTTCATCTTGACGACGAAGCCATAGTCTACGTGGCCGGCCATACAGGCGTAGCGCCAGAAGACGCGGAAGCAGTTCCACATCCTGCGGTCCCAGGCGAGCCAGAGGAGCCATCGAAATGAGGAAGCCGAGAGGATGACGGAGAAGGCTCGAGTGGATGGTTCGAACAGGACGTTGCCATATTGGGCGTTGTGATAGTCGTCGTGGATGGAGACTAGTGGCGTCTCGGTCTTCTCGTTGAGTTTGTAAGGCAATCGAGTGAATATGGAGAGAATGGCTACCGCGGACTCGACGTGCCGGTTTCGCCGGGCGGAGTGCAGGAAATGGTCAAGTGTGGTTGTGTTTGGTCTCTCGCCTTGCCTGATTAGCTCGCGCACGACGTCGAGTGCAATGTCGCTTCTGCCCAACAACAATGCAGCGTCTACGAGCGAGTTCGCTGCACGCCGGCCCATGCGCGCAATATCCGGGTACTGACTCACAATATCGCGTACGAAGTCATCGAACTTCGCGTCGGGATGGCGCTTGACGAAGTGGGTCAGCAAATGAGGCGCGTCCTGCTTAAAAAGCTCCAACTTGGCATCCTTGTCAAAGTGCACTCCAGCCTCGTGCATAGCTTCCCGCACTTCTTCAACTCTGCTCGGGTGGAAGCGCCAGGTCAATGATTCGAAGTGCAGCCACGTGACTGCAGTAGCCTTGCCCCCAGCGCGATGCATGAAGCGGACCAGATAGCGGAATGTGTCTACGCTGGGCGAGATCGCTGCGAACCTGAGCATCGTGTCGAACACTTCGGCACTCAGATGGAACTCAGCCGTGTCTGCAGCAAGGACGATCGCGCGTACTGCTGGGAAGTACATATGCCGACCAAGCCAGTCCAGCGCAGTGACCACGGCTTCTAAAGTAACGATCTTCTGGTCAAAGCCGGATTTGAGGAGACGGACTAGTTCCTCCTGTACGTCTTCGTGATATGGTGAGCGGGTCTCGTTTTTGCCTTTGTACTTCAGCAGCCTGGGCCGATATGCTGTCAGTGTCAGAATGCGTTCCGTGAACGATATCGAGTCTTCAGGCAACGAGGGCAGGCGACTCGTCGGTGATGCTGTATATGCGTCCTGCTCCGTCCGTAGCAGTGTTGACAGCGGAATATATAGATCGGGCTGCGTACGATGCCACACGGCACGCACTGGGCCAGGTTCGGCCGTCGCGGACTGTACCATGTAGGTGGCGTCGAGAACGCTATTCAGTAGGTCAAGCTCTTCATCAGGTATGGGCGCATCGGCCTCGTGGCGAGCATCGCCATGATTTTCGCCACTAGACTCGTGTGTGACTTTATGCAATTCGTGCGCCGATAACAGAGGTGACACGTCGTCATATAGTTTGCTGCTGGCAGACAGCAGGTCTGATGACCGTAGATAGCGCGTCGCGGCGTCGTTCTGTGCAGGAGTACCGTACAGAGTCAAGCCTGGCATTTCAGCATTCTGCTCCGAGGGCAAGCTCTGCACGTGACTGCCAGTATGTTGCATTATCTCCAAGAGAGACTCGCCCGGATCGCGGGTCCAACGCGCAGATACGCCTGGCGGTAGCATGATCGTCTCCATGACTCGAGCATGGGCTTTCCTACCGCTTGTGGTGTCGTTTGACAGAATCCGTAGAATATCCAGCCACGCTCGACCTTCATTGATAGGATGTCTCTCGCGTTGGATCCTTGCCTGCTGCGCGCTAACCTTCTTCTTGCCAGAATCGAGGTAAGCTAGATTCTTCCAGTAGATAGCTCGAAATGGTCTGATGACCGCTCGGGCGGATCGCCGTTTCACGGGCTCATCGTCACGAACCTGCCCCGAACCGTCACGATCTCGCGTTGCACCCTGAGCAACTGCTGACTCGAAAGCGGTCGTTTTGACCTGCTCCTGCTCGTGCGTCGCACCAGCACTTTCATGATCTTGCGAGCGCTCCTCGGGGGGTCGCGTTTTTATACCGCCTAGCACTCGTCGGATTGGCAACTCAGCTTCCTGAGCCGTATCTGATGCCTCGCCCGCATTCTCAGGATACGTTCGCTCACGGCTTGCTCCCGTCTGAGCTTGTAACGCCGTATCTCGTTGGACTCCGCCACTTCGTTCCACCCCGTCGCCACTAGCATGATTGCCAGGTAACTCCGGTCCCACTTTCGAATGTCTCCAGTCTTTAAGGCTGCCTGCATCACTTCCACACGGTGTATATCCGTCGTTCGGAACGGACTCGGCATGCCTTTGCGATACCCCCGGGCTAAGCGACGCAAATCCTCTATGGCTTTGATAAGGTCGGGATGAGACTCCTCCAGGTATGAGATCGACACGCTGTCTGTATCCGTTGAGCTCGCGCCATCGCTGGATTCTCGGGATCGGGCGTCTCGTGCTTGCTGCTTGAGTTCCTCCCGACGAGTTTCCTCTCGCATCAATCGGGTGAGCCCGTCCATAGCCACTTTTGCGGTCTTGCTCCTCCGTGACGAGAGGTCGCGGCGCGGCATGGTGGCCTAGCGAGCGGATAATGCGTCGAAGAGCGACAGCATTGGAGGACATTCATGCCATTATATATGTACAGTGCATTGATTCCATGCTCTCTGTATGGGGGAGGGCCTTTGACAATTTGATGTTCGGGAGTCTACCGTCTGCCGTTGGTAGCTTTGCGCAATACGTAAAAGAACGCGTCGCGTAGATCCTCGGCGCGTCTCACGAACCATTCAGCATATGAGCAAACACCTACATCTGCTTTCGACAAACATCGCATTGACATTCTTGCATCACGGACTATCTGGCCATGTCGACAGCCTTTCGCATAGCTCATTCAGTGTACTGAAACCCTACCCTTTGCACAGAATCTGGCCATCAGTACACGCGTCGGAGACTTCGCCATGTCATCCCAAAGCTCGACTTTCGATGGGCTGGCCGACCCAATGTCCGATGACTTCCTCAGCCCTCGCACGAAGATCGCTAAGATGCTGGCTGATATTGACGATGCACCTACACCGTCTCCTCCAGCACGGCATGCGCCCTTGCCAAACACGAAAGTAGCATCACCATTCCTAGACGAGAGCGACGGAGATGACGGCGACGTCTCCTCTCAGCCCATTGCACGCACCACGGATGCTGGTTATGCTAAGGCTTCTTCGGATATAGACGAGGATGCTGACGACGATCTGGTGCGACGCCCTGCTGGGAGAGCTGCAAGAAGCATGCTGCAAAACGCTACCTCGCCATCTACTTCTCAGGTGCGGCCTGCTCTGGACTCGGACCACGACGGCAGCGACGAAGATCTGTACTCAGCGACTCCTGTCAAATCCTCAGGCCTCAAGCGTAAACGTGATTTAAACGTAGCTTCGACACGGCCTCTCACCCTAAGTCCAGCAGCGCACGGCAACAGCTTGTTTGTTAGTCCCGCGAAATCATTACTGAGCAATCAGGACGACGCTGAAGACGATCTGCCCGCAAACCCATTGGCTCTCACCTCGAAACAAAGACTTGCACAACTCGTGGCTCAGAAGCGAGAGGAGCGACTTGCTCTTGAAGCCGCTAAAGCTGCACACGCCGAGGACAGCAATCAGATAGTCTCCGCGCATGCATCGTTGGATCTACCCGACGAGATCTTTGAGGCTGAGGAGAACGTAGCCGCCAACCCTGAGGTGGATCGAATCCTCTCCGACGCCGCGCGACCTACTCGGAAAGCCAGCAAGCGAGCACTACTTGAGATGGAACGCGAGACTCAGAGGATGTCTCGCCAGCAGGCTCTAGCACATCAGATGAAGGTCAAGAAGAAGTTCAGCACCACTGAATTGTTTGCCAAATTCAACTTTCGTCAGACTCCTGTTCCTTCGCCACAGCCACGGGACTCTTCATCCGCACCTAACAGCGATCCGATAGATCCCTCGCCAGCGCGCAGTCTGCGTCGAGAGCTCAGGTCTACGCCACCTTCTAGCCCACCAACTCCGTTCGACAAGCAGAAGATGCTAGTCGATTCGGGAGCTTTGGCGAAGATGGTGCCAATCAGACAGGACACGCTTGATAGCATGGTGGCGGACGATGAGGAGCTGCCAGACATCGACGAACTCCTTAGATCCTCGCAGCGGCCACTGGACGTTGTTAGTGCTCCTACAGAGCATGTTCACGAGGAAGCTGGGTCCAATCTCGCTCGATGGGGGAAAAAATCAGTGTCACGAAGGGTTGAACCTAATGATCATAATGACGACCTGGAGATACTGCAGCCCATGCCGCGACACCTGCAGGTCTTTGATCGTGTCCAGCCGGCAAAGAAGGCAGGAAGTCACTCGAACGCCATTCACATCCTCAAGCATCTCTCGCATATTGGCCAGAACGATGCGAGGCCCAACAAACCCGGAAGCGTGAAGCCATCAGTCCACCCCCAAGTTCTCGAGGCACGACTGCGTAAACGCGCTCGCGAACAGGCACATGAAGCTCAGCTTGAGCGATTGCAGGAGCTACGGGCGAAGGGGATCATCGTGCAGAATGCCGAAGAACGTGAGAGGGAATCAGAGTCTTTCGAGAACTTGCTAGAGAAAGCCAGGCAGGAGGCTGAGGATCTGAGAAAGTCAGAGAAGGCTGCAAGGAAAGAGGCAGGTGAGGAGGTGGCTATGGATGCTAGTGACGACGAGAGCGAAGATGGCGACTACGCCATGAGCGGTAGTGAGGATGAAGGTGAAGGAGTCGGAAATGATGGGAACGAGCTCGTTGACGATGCAGCGGACGAGTCGACCGAGGACGAAGGCGATGCAGAAGGCGATGAGGATGACGCAGAGGTAGCGTCCGAAGGACCTCACGACGACGTTGCCAAAGATCCATCACTTCCTGTCGCAAACAGTCAGCTTCAACGCCCTGCCACTCAGACTGACAGTCTAGAGATGAACCCCTTGCCGGTGCGCAAGTCGCGCAAGTCTCGTGCCATCCTGGAGGACGACGAAGATGAGGACGGTCCCACAGTCGCCGCGCCGCGGGAGGACGCCTACGAGGATCCCTTTGCGGCGTTCGGCTTTGGAGGTGCAGGAGCTCCCAAGATCATGTCGCCAACTCAAGCGTTCAACGCGACGATGCAAACCCCTACGCAAGAGGACAGCCAAATGGACGGCTTTGATATGCTTGGTCGCATCGCACCCATGAGCACAATGTCGATGCCACCTACCTTCCAATCATTTGACGCCGACGCTACAGCAGATGAGAGCCAGACGCAGCGTCCGACTGATGTCGAAACCCAGGAGGTTCAGCTGAACTGGGAGACGCAGCTGCCGGAGACACCGGTACCCGGCCTGACCCGTCAACACAGTGGACTGGTTGAGACGCTAGGTTGGGAGCCGACTCAGGATGCTGGCATGGTTTCTCCTTGCTCTGCAGTGCGTCGCGGCCAGCTGCAACGGGAGCTTACCCTCGACTCAGTGCTTGAAGAAGATAATGAGACACAGCCTACAGTCCAGCTCCGTGTCAGTGAAAGTCCAATGCCCTCGGCAGCACATAAGCGCGGTCGCCTCACAAAGCGCAAGCCTGTTGTCGCAGATGACAGTGACGAGGACGTTCCGCAGCCTAATAAGAAGGACGCCTTTCGAGAGATGAAGCGCCGTCGTATCGAGACGCTGGGTGCTGCTGATCGTGCAGAGGCCGAGCTAGAGCTCAAGCGTATGATGGAAGACCAAGCCGAGGAGTCCGAAGACGAGTATGCTGGGCTAGGTGGCGATGACACCGACATGATCGCTCCTGAGACGGCAGAAGACGCTGCCATGATCGACTCATCTCATGTTGAGGTTGACGAGCGGGCCATCGCTGCACACTTTGCTGACCGGCAGCGTGCTGATGATGAGGAGGCGACGAAGAAGCTCTACAAGGACTTGACTACAGGCGCTCTGCGAAGGCGGACTGCAGGCGGTGGCTGGGATCTGGACGAAGACGAGGATGATGTCGTAGTGAGGCGTCGACAGATACGGCAGAGAGAAGAAGCGAAGAAGAGAAGGTTGCTGTTGCAAGACGAAGGTGTCCGAGACTGGATGGAGAAGGGCAAGCAGACGAAAGGGAAGGATGCTTTCTTGCGCGCGATCGCTGATGATGACGCCGAGGTTGAGGACGTTGTCGATCTTGACGATCAAGAGCCTGATGAAGATGATGCCGGACTGGCAGAGGAGAGTCAACAATCGCAGATAGAGGCTGCACCTTTGCCACTTCAAGAAGTCAGTGGCAACACGCAACGGGCAGAAGCCGACATCGAGGTGAAGCCAGTCCGACCACGACCACAGGAGCGCCGACTGAAGGTCGACGACGCAGCCTTCAGCCGGCCAACTTCCCTCCTCCAAGTCCGCGAAAGTCTCAGCTTCCTGCTCGATGAGCCTGGCCAAGCCAATAACACTTTCGTTGACCCTGATGATGTCGGCTCTGACTCCGAAGACGAGTACGCCGATGGCCCACTGAGGACCGACGGTCGTATCCACCTCGTCAGCGACGACGAAGATGAAGCTGAAGAAGATGAAGCCGCCGAGCTGGCCCGGCAGAATAGCGGAGGCTTTGCCCCGAACCCGAAGGCAGTGGAAGACGCGGCACTCATGCCTCCACCCCGCCTGCCAGCTTTGCAGCGTAGGACGCCTGCGAAGCCTGTTGCAGGTGCGGTGCTCGATCGCTTGAGTCTCAAGCGTGGGAACAGCTCGAGTAGCTCTTCGACGGGATCGAGGTCGGCATGGGGTAATGCTACGGCTGCGGGTAAGGCGCCTTCGCTCATGCGGCGTGCGACGACGAATATGACTGCTTCAGGGGCGAATGAGAGAGGTGTCACCATCGGGCACGGGGCCAGGGCTAGTGGTGATAGAGGTGTCACTGTGGGAGCTGGCACGAGGAGTGGAAGTTGGAAGAGCTCGTTCGCTGCACAGGCTCGGGCTGAGGAGCGAAGGGCGGTACTCGAAGCTGGTGCTGTCAGGAAGGCAGAAGCTACGGCGAAGGTTGCCGCGTTGAGGAGGGCAGCTTCGGCATCCATGTCGAGGATGTCTGGTGGAGGGTGGGAGTAGATTGTTAGACGTGTCCGGGTGAGGAGTCTAGAGGGTAGTACCGTAGGATCAACTTCTACCATCGCTGCACCTTGTTCCCGAGTCTCATGTCACCCACTGACAACAAACTTGTGTCAATTGAGCCGAGCTTCGTAAGCTAACTGATAGCTCTGAGATTTCCAGGTGTCTGCAAGGGTCAGCTTGGTGCGTCTCTCGATACACCACCCGCGTCTCGAAGTGCTTTGTCTTGACATGCGCGTGCTGGAGGGTGATAGGGTGCTGATGAAGTCGCACATGATGGAAGTGGACCGCAGTGAACGGAAATGAATGATTGCCAGCGAAAGGAGGAACTCAGAGTGATGGAAAGTGTATCATTGACGTCAAGGTCCTGCATCGAATCGAGCCGATGGAGTTTAAGCGAGAGGACGAGAAGTCAGGGGATGGACAAACGAAGACGCATTAGTGAAGAACATCAGTGGCATGACATTGAAGTGAACGGAGACTTCAAACCATCAATGATGACGAAGTGTGTCAAGATGATGTAATAAGGGGCCAGTGAAGAGGATCAGTGCTGTCCGTTCCTAGTGACTCGAGAGTGTAAGTCAGGAGTAGCAAACTGTAGATGAAGAGTGAGAACACGAAAGGAGAGAAGCTCGCCACGGAGCCGTCTCGGTCGCGCTGGGACAAGGCTACGACGACGATCACGACGACTGGACGAACATTGATTCCAGAACGAGACCCGAACCCTGCTTTCGACGCACGTGGCTGTCCGCCCCTACCTCCTACATGTCGACACAGATTTCTGTGGGAAAGGCGATGATGTACAAGTGGACTTCGAGTTCTGCATCGTACGTA
Organism: Cryoendolithus antarcticus; assembly: GCA_002077065.1. NCBI lineage: Eukaryota > Fungi > Ascomycota > Dothideomycetes > Cladosporiales > Cladosporiaceae > Cryoendolithus > Cryoendolithus antarcticus. The sequence goes on along the minus strand of NAJO01000028.1, from coordinate 99,214 downwards.
ACGTACTCTGTAATGCTGTCATCGTTGTAGGAGGGAATGGGTTGCTCCTTGAGCGCGAGTGTTGGGTTGCAATGTGATCGGATGACATTGCGTCTGAGGCTGGCAGTCTAGGTCTGTCGTCTGTGCGAGAATCGTTGGGTGCTCCTTTGTGAGTATCTGTATATGCGCGGGACCGCACTACGTGTACACTCCTGCAGCTTGCCTGGAACGAGGCGTGCCGTTTTCGAGTAACGAAGATGGCTCCCCGAGCTGGACCGTTGTTGGGTGGGGCAACCCACAATTGTTAAGCCTGGATGAGAACATACTAATCATCGCCGCCGCAGTCGTCTTGTAAGCAGACCAAATAACTAGGTATTGTATTCAATTGCTCGCCGTCCGACGAGTATGCTGCGCTCGTAATTACAGCTGAAGAAGGCCCAGATCTCACGCGAGGCCCGTGAGAGGTCCGAGAACGCTCTTGCATTCTCGAGATTGTTCTCAGTCAGTGATAGCTGGGGCTTGAAACGACTGGCTCTAACATAATTCTACACAGGAGCCCAACTCCCAGCCCAAGCTTCGAGATCTACAGCTTCACTCTCGTTCGCTCGGCGCACGGCACGGTCAGTCTCATGGTCAAGAGGAACCTTGACGTCCTAGGCGTGGCGACCAGCGACTCGATGTGTAGCAGTGTTATTGCGATGTGCGTTGGCAGGCGCAGAATGCTCTTCTGCCTTCGTCATCACCCCTGCCTCAACGCACAGTACGCGTTGGTCGTAGGCGAGGTTCACGTGTGTATCAGAAGTCACCACGCGTTCGACTGTCTCTGGCGCTTGCCGTTCTTCCTCAACCACTTGGTCCTACGGAGCGGACGTCTTGGTTGACGTCGTTGAGGTGCGACTAGATCTCGTTGGGAGTGGCCGTGGTCTTCAGTGTTTCGGAATCGCTCGCAGCCGCGCGTGCTAGCACACGATTGATGGGTGGTTTGAGTTGGGGTGCGTACAGCGCGTTGGCTGCTTGAGCGCTCGGTATGTTACCCGACTGTGCGGTAGTGCTCGTTTGCGCAACCACTTGTTCGGGGAGGTTGACAATGTCTTCGAGGCGCTGAGGCTGGGTGGTCCGCTCAATTGACGGCAGCGCAACGTCCTCAGGTCGTGTGACCCTCGTGGCGTTCCGGTCGGTAATTTCTTCCGTTGTGTTCGGTAACGAGCTCGGTGCCTGCCGCCTTACTTTCGGGGACGGTTGCAGTTCGAGCTCACCAATGTCTGGTGTCTGAGCAAGATCGAGAAGATCCGCCTGCAAGAAAGTATCAGACCCAACAGTATCCCGGCTCTCGTCGTCGACGGAGTATGGAAAGGTGTTGAGTAGGACTGAGAGATTGCTGTCATATATGGCGAGCTCCTCGGGGAAGTTCACCGCTGTTGTTGTCTTCGGCTGCCCTCTGGACTTTCCAAAAACGACATTCACTTCTCTTCTTGCTCTACGTCGGCGACGTGATGAGAAAGCATCTCTTGGCCAAATATCTCGTTCTAATCTGAGCAAGCAGACACTGTATACTACTCGTCGGCGAACATGCGCTTGGTAATGTGATCTGCGCGACGCAAGACGTCTGCCGCCTTGCGCTTCGCCGCGAGCGCTACAATGTGACCGCGTGCCTTTATCTGAGCCAATGCGTTGTCGTAGTTTGCTCAGCAGAACCAGCAGGAATTCTGCCGTTGTGAAGGAGAGAATGAATCGACTTGTCGCATCACTCACACTAGATAGCCAAAGCTCTAGTCGCGACTCGTCAACGGGCAGCTGTGTAACGCCTTCAGTCGCTCCTAAGAACCTGCACCACTATTCGAGATGGTTCAAGGCGTCTGCGGACTAACTGCGGACGCCTCCTACCAGTCCAGCGTGACGAGCAAAGTCAGGCCATGCATCATGAGAGTCCTAGGAAGATGGTTGCGACGGAGACCAGGCTGGCGCCACTGCGCGATTCCATATCTAGACATCAGCTCTTGGCGATGATCGCCTACCTCCCCTCAACTGCTGACTCACTGATAAGTACGCGGCCGATATCAATGAGATGGTGAATAGCACACAAGCTACAATCACTGCATTGGCGATGGTGCGCATATTCTTTTGCTCTTTTAACGATCATGGACTCCCATATGCGAGCATAGACTAACCCTGGTAGGCCATCTTGGTTCTCCGACGACGCAACGCGGTTTGCACCCCATGCTTTTGTTGACGTAATGATGTAGTCGAAGCCTGAGATACTAAATTGTCTGGTCTGCCAATGACGAAGTTTGAGGGAATTCCGCGCGCATCGAGCTGTGGCAGTTGTGCCGTTGTTACGATGAAAACTGCAGTATCAGGAGCTCAAACGTGCTGATGGACAGTCATGATGTTTTGCAGATGCGGTGTGCTGTGGGTGATACCTCCAGCGAGGCGTATGCGCTTGTGCTCGAAGCGCTGCACACATATGAGAGGGATCCCTCTTCGCCTCGTTGCCAGCAATGTTGATGTGCTCCGCTCTACCGAGGCACAGGACCCGAACCTTGAGGTGTAATTGCAGTACAGGATTTGCCTGTGCCATCTCGAAGAAGTGAACACCTCCAATGAACGCAAATGCGTCGCGCTCGGCGAGGTGGCAGTATCTCCCATGTTGCTGCGATCAGGATATTGCTGGCTCGCGAGCTGGCACGCGGTTCAAAATCGGCCATCCGTTGAGCCGGATGCCAGCCGGCCATTGCCGATGAGCCCATCGGCGCAGAATCTCATTCGTTTCGTTGATCATGTACAGGATCATATATGTGAGCTGATCTGATAGCTTGGCATGAGATGGGGGAAGGTCGTCGCGCGTGCTTATTGAATTTATAGCGTCGTACAGCGGCAGCGCCCCAGACTTCAGCTGATCTGTGCTGTAGTCTTTCGAGTCTGCCCACGGCCTGCCATACGGCATGGTGTAGTCATGAGCTACATGCCACGCGGTTCTATCGGCGCGCAGGAAAGGATGGGCATGGCCTCGTTCTGGAGCCTTGTGAAGGCAGTGGTACTCCGAGACGAGCTTGTGGGCTGGTTCGCGTCATACTGCAACGTGATGACGCGCGCATCGAGTTGACGTTTCTGCGCCATCGGTATGATTGCGTCTTCCGGTCGAGAATATAGAAGGATATTATCACCCTGGAACGTGGTAAAGTCTTAGGAGCGCTTCGCTGTACGTCAAACCTGCGGCGAGATCGGAAGCATTTTAAGTTTGCAAACAGCCAGCCGTTGGACCACGCGAGTAGCACGTCTGGATGCAGTAGGGCGAGTAACAGCGGCCGTATATAAGACTTAGGCTACTCGAGTTGAGTACTTGGACAAATCTCTCGGGTTGTTCCACACGATTCGCGAGGATCATGAAGTTCTTCAACCTGCCATTGATTCTGAGGGCGGAATGCTCGATCTCTGCCGTAAGACGAGCTTCTTCGGCGTGGTCGAGGTCGGGAGCACGCAAGTACTCCCGATGGAGCTTACGGAATATGGAGTGATCTGAGCGTCAAAGAGGATGTGGATTGTCTCGACGTTGGGAGCGCTTGGTGAGTCGAAGTAGCTCCGGTGCGATCGACTTGTAGAGAGTGGGTGACGCGAGGCGGATGAGAGTATCGTAGATGTTGGAACGGTATAGGAGCCCGTGCTACACGAGCTCAGCTGAGTTGCGCCAAGTTGGAACCTGCTCGAGGCTTGACGTGAAACCAAGTCTGCGCTCAAAACGAGTGGGCTTGGCTTCAAGGCCGCGTGTCTCTTGACTAATGATGGGTCTGCGGCGGCGCGGTCTGCTCTTATCTTCGCTGTCCTCCTCGCTGAAACCCTTCTTCAACGTAGGTCAAGTCGCCTTCCTCTTGCTCATTGTTACACCGCGGCTGCTTCCCCGGCTTCCTCTCTGTTCGCGAGTCCTCTCTTGGGCGTCCCTTGCAGGAACCAGTGCTGGTTGTGTTCAGGGATTAGTGCGGATCGCGAACCTTCAGTCTCTTCATCGCGCGACGCTTAGTGTCTGGTACGTTGTTCAACCGAGCCTTCAATTCTTCGAAATCCTTTTCGTAGATGTTGGTTATGTCGATGATTGGCGCCGTTGACATCGTATTGGCGCTTGCGGCCCTCGTCTTCAGCGAAAACCGAGAATTGCTCGACGAAGTATATGATTCTGCCGCTGTCCAAAGCAATGTCGGTGCCTTCAAAGAAATGGCGCTTGTCATCGTCGGTCAGTCGAGCTTAGACCTCGTTGTTTATCCCCGAGACTGACTCTCCGTGACGCGTGCCTGGCGCCATCCGACACTCTTCGAGACACACCTTGATGAATGCGTTTGGCGTGAGTGCGAAGCGCACTACCACGTGTGCGCCTTTAAGCGCTTCGACAACGACCACTCGCTAAAGAGTGCTGCGAAGATCAATTCCTCTCCGCCGTCTTCGTTGCGTGAATGAGTGTAGCTCTATCCGCTGACTCAAGCTTAATCATCGCGAGATCTGCAGCAAAATTCGGATACAATACGATTCAAATCGCGTGATCTGCGTAATTACTGAAGTGGAACGGTGGTTCCGTTGGTGTTGTGCGGTCAATATCGTTCCGATGCGTCGTGGTAGCAGTGCATCGTGCAAGTGATACGCCGTGTGAGTGGTGCGCCGTGTGAGTGGTGCGCCGTGTGAGTGGTGCGCCGTGTGAGTGATGCTCTGTTCGAGTGATGCGCCATGCGAGTGATACGACGTGCGGGTGATGCGCCGTATGCAACATGCACAGCACAACGAACGCTGCGCGAGGGCAGTGTAAGTCGATAGCGAGCTCGTGATCCGTGTGCTGCGAGTTGTTACTGTAGTGTTGTGACACCGCAAGTCGGGAATCTGTCGATTCGCCGCGCTGATGGCGACGATCCAATGAAATATACGTTCAGCCTTTCGTTGCCTCTAGCAGCTTACTCACCGACACTACCTCGAAGCCACGATTGTGGAGCTCCGTCAACACTCGCTTCAGCATCGGGGCGGTCCACGACCTGCGGTCATGACAAATGATCACAGCACCTGGGCGAGCCATGCTAAGCACATGCCACGCGTTGACTCGCCAGTACCGGATAAAAGGGTCGTGAGGGTAGATGCTACCCAGTACGGTCTTGTAGTCTGCTTTCTCGGCGATGTCAAGAACACGCTGACTGAAGACGCCGGAGCCGGGACGAAACCAGAAAGATTGTCGGGTGACATTAGCGGTGATGTATGCATCGCTCAGCAGCGAGTCGACGGAGGAGATCTGCTCAGCTAAGACATCGGACGGCAGAGATATTGATGGCTCGTCGTGCGTGGCATGGTTGCCAAGCTCATGGCCATGCTGCAGAATGTTCGTCAGAATGCCCTCGCGACCATTGACCTGATCTCCAATGACGAAGAATGTCGCAGTCGCGTTGTGTTTCTTCAACACCTCCAGGATCTCCAACGTATGAGCTGAAGGCGCATCATCGATGGTCAACGCAATGATCTTACGTGTCGTCTGAACGTGGAAGAGAACTGAAGGGAACCTCTCCTGAAAGTATGATATCACGAAGCGCGGAGGCTTATATATGATGTACGCTGGCAGGACGACGAGTAGACAAATCACCGCGATTGCGATTTGAATAGCCATCCGGGTCCGTTTTGCTTTACGTCGAGAGAAGGGCCGAGGAAGGCGCAAGAAGAGCGGCATGTTGAGCAAGCTTCAGGGACTTGCATCTCGCCATGCTAATATTGAGTCGATGCGCCTGACAAGACCAGCATGCATGGTGCTCTACAAGAGGCAGAAGTGAGGGCCATGAAATTGAGTTGAGGAAAGGAGATCGGAGTTGGAGAGAGGCGGGCGACCTCATTCGGGCAATCCGGAAAACCTTGGCAATCTAAGTTGCAAGACGATAGGCACAAGACGAGCTTCGCGTAAGGAAACTCGAATGCCCAACAGAGCGCAGATCGATGTGAAGCCGTCAAGCAGCCATGCAAGAACGTGAGTTACATAGCTTTGTGCGTTTCGCTACTCGACTGAATACTGAGCGAACTCCCTAGTCTTCAAGCCCTTCGAGAACATGATATCAAGTTCCTCATACGTCCTGCCCTTCGTCTCTGGTACTCGGAAGTAAGCCCACACGAGGCTAACCATGCTCAAGCCTCCAAAGAAGAACCCTATCTTCCCCCGCACGTTGCCCTCATCCGGATTGAACATGTAAGGTATTGCCACCGTCATCGCAATGGCCACTACTGCCTGCACAGCCGTCGCCAGCGCGATCGTCTTACTGCGTACACGTGTGGCACTACACTCGCAGAGCAGCACGAAGCAGACTGGACCGATACTGAGATCATACACGAAGTTCCAGATCAGCATCAAGCTGGCTTGCGCCCACGCAATGCCGTGGTTGGACTCGTATGACGGCAGACAGTCGAGAATCCCGATGATCAGCAGCAGAGTGATAAGTACTGCTAAGCCAGTGTTATAGATGCGCCGTCGTCCGTAATGTATCAGCAGAACCCAGGAGCAGCATGTTCCGACGAAGCCGAGAGCAAGAAAGCCTACACCCATACTGAACGCCTTTTCCACCGGCAGGCCGGCAAGCTCGAAGAAGTAGACTGCATACCCCACAAGGTAGATGCCTGAGAGGACCTGAATGGTGTAGACGCCGACGCTGATTTCGGTACGATGCAGATTGGTCGGCTTGAAGCAATCGAGGTACGTAGTGCCTGTCTTCATCTCGCGCTCAAGCCTGTCTGTTTCGATGATCATCGCAAGCGTGGGCTTGACATCGACGGTCGCGGACGCGAGTCGGCGGAGGGAGTGCTCTGCATCTGCGAAGCGTTCCTTGCGGACCAGCCACCTGGAAGTGATCAGCGTGGTCTATGGTGAATGACGTGGAAGCTCAGAACTCACCATGGTGACTCGGGTGCAAAAGGCCAGCCTATGAGTATAATAACGGGCCACACCCACTGGGCAGCAAATGGCGCACTGTAAGCCCAATGGTTATCCAGCTTGGATGTCCCGGCTATGACCCCGTTCGCGATGAGCTGTCCCATCACGAAGCTGAGATTGACCCAAGAAGTCAACACGCCTCTCAGTGGGATTGGACAAACTTCTGAGGCGTAGGCTGGCGCGACCACGACGTAGGTGCCAAGTACTAGTCCTCCGAGAAGCTCGCCCACCAACAGCACAGGCAAGGACCGCGCGAAGAATTGGATGAAGATGAACGCAGCAGTGAGGATCACACATACGCCGAACGTCTTCTTGCGGCCATACCACTCCATCGGGTACGCTGCGAAGAACGCGCCCACGACTTGACCGATCGGATTGCCCATGCCCAGACCGGTTTGCCAGGCCGCAGATATGATAAAGCTATCGTTGAATTTGTAGCCGAAGTCGCGCTGGAAGGCAGGAGTAGCGTACAAGTTTCCCAGTAATTGGGGATCAAATGCTGTCATAACCTGCCGCGGCATTAGTGCGAGCGTCGACGGGTTGAAGCTGATGTACTTACCACTCCGAGACTGAAAAAGATGGACCATCCTACAGCCGTAGGGTAGAGCCTGATCGCTTCAAGAAATGGCATGTCATGTTCGCGATCTGTGGCCAGTCGTGCATCGTCGCCGCCAATCGCTCCGACGACAATCTTGTTCTTCACGTCGCGCTCTGTATCTTCCATCCCTGGGGTAGACATGTTGGCTGCTGAAGACGAGATCTGATTGTCCTGCCTCTCATCTATATCTGCCTGTGAAAGTCAGCGATGGCGAGTGATTGACAGGTAAGGGAGCATACAGCATCAAAGGTGCCGTACGACGTGCTGTTGAGAGAATCCACGCGACCGCCATCTTCGGCACGCGACATTCCCCGCCCAGCTAGAGATAGGTATTACTACATAGATCTCGGCTTATCTTGGATGTCGACTACTGCAATGCAACGAGGTGGAGGTGGAGACACGTTACGAGTCGTGATCCCGAAGCTTCGGCAAGCTGTCCAAGGGTCAATCCGGAAACAAGACATTGCCGGACTGCAGCCGGTGGGAAGTGGGAGGTGGTATAGGTACATAAGCGGTTATCGGTTCACTGTGATAGTTCGATGGTATGTACACCTTGCTCGAATGCCCAAGATTCAATTACCATCCATGTTCGCGTTTCCAAGAGTTTGGAAGTCTCAATTGCTGCTACCGAACCAATCGTGATGGCGAAGCCTCGCCTCGACCAGAACAGAGTGCCATATTTGTCGTTGACACTGTCGCAGGTATAGCAGCGGTCGACTAGACGCTACGATCAGGCAGAAAGCAGCTATGACTAGAGTATACACATTTGAAGTGCAGCAGGTTGCTCAGCCTTTCAGGAAGGTTCTCGAGAAGATCGATATCGTCTGGACTGAGAAGTTTCCACAGGGTCCTAGAATCCCGCCCGGCGTAGCGCCACCGTTGCACTGATAGCAATTCTGCTCACCTGCCGCACCGGCTACGGTTCCTACTCCGAGTACCCCAACGCTACTAGTCACGTAGGTAATACTGTTTCCGCACCAACAGTCCACCGCAGCCGTGCCATTATTCACACTGCCGTAGAACATGTACTGTCCCAATGCACATGTGGCGCTGCATTTGCTGTCGCCGAGTGTCGTGTATGTGTTTTGGTAGGCCGCTAGCGCCCGACCAGTGTTCGTTGAGGGTTGACCAGTCTGTACATAGCAGCCGAGATACGAATACAACGTGGCCGGAGTGGCTGTTGGACCTGGAACACCCGAAGCGCGTGGAAGGAACATATTAGTCAGGATCGACAGCCCCCGGGATATGCCGAGACTTATCTGACGGCCCACTTGGCCTAAGTAGTGTCTAGTCAGCGTCATGCCATTCTCGAGAAACGCGAAATCCATACCCAGAAGGCCCCTGGACACCCGTACTACCCTGTGGTCCCTGCGCGGTGTAAGCGTTGAAAGTATAGCAGATCCATACAAAGGTAGACGAACCGAGGGCCCAGAGGGGCGTAGACCAACAGTGTCAGTAGCCGACCAATGTTTGGGAGGTGTTGTTAGACTTATCAGCAGATCCAGTTGGCCTATGCAAGCAAATGGTCAGGAGTACGCCTCCATGGATACCTCGTGAATGACAGCTTACCCCGTCGATCCCGTCGCCCCGGGGCTTCCTTGCACGCCTTGCGGTCCCTTGTGTGCTGTCAGCGGCTGATATTGACAGCCTGGACGGTGGAGATACTGACAGAAGGCCCCTGTATGCCTGTAGAACCTTGTTGTCCCTACGCTGTGTAAGTCTCTACGAGAAAGGAGTCCGTGGAAAGCGGCACGAACAGCTGGGCCTGATGGTCTGTGCAGTGGTTAGCATATACGTTACACGACTTGTAACGATAACGCCATACCCTGATGGTCCGGCTGTACTGTGCACGCAATTAGCGAATATTCCGCACTTCGCGCATTGTCCAAGTACCATACCCCATTGCGCCACTTGGCCCACTCGGCCCTTGACTACCTTGTGTTCCCTTCCTTGAGTTAGCTCTGACGCCAAGTACCCGCGACAAAGACGCGGCCTACGGTTGGTCCCTGCGGCCTGAAACGCCAGTGAGCTAGGTTTCCACGACACAATAATTGGACATAATTACCCAGTGCTTCCTGCAATGCCTTGGGTTCCTGTTGGGCCTGCGGTCCTGGTGAAGCCGTTAGGGGATGCGCTAGACACCGGAAATCATGTTAGGACCATACCCGGTGGCTCCCTATAACTTGTGTTAGTACCGTGAAGATGGTGCTTCCAGGATGTCCAGCGTGTTTACACATACCGTGATGCCTTGTTGGCCTTGAATACCTTGAATACCTTGTATTCCTTGGATACCTTGGATACCTTGGGTACCCTGAAGCCCTTGGCTGCCGGTAGCTCTAACAGCGATGTCAGTCATCCGAAGCGACACCGCTGTTGCGCCAAAACACTCACCCCGTCGGCCCGATCGGACGTAGGATACGAATCAGTAAAGTCCACAATAATTACCGCAGGTATAAGGAACTTATCTGAAGGACCCGGCACCGTATTGTAGCTTGCCGCCTGACACGATGCCACCGAGAACAGCGACAGCTGAATAAAGAGACATCCACTCGGTGCCCCACCGTCAACAAATATAGAGTACACAGTCCCATTTCGCAAAGCGCAGAAATTGGCTTGGCCGTTGAAGAAAGTGTCGTTGAGCCAACTCAATGTCCCATCCCGCTGGATACTGAACGTCGTCGTGATCGATCCCGGGATCGTGCTCGGAACGAACTGCTGAAAGGTGACGCCCGGCGAAGTCGAGTAAGTATAGACTGTCCCTCCGACTGTGGCAGTCAAGACGCCGTTGCGGGTCGTATAGACTGGAGTGTTGGTGCAGTCTTGCGTGATTGTCCCGTTGCCCGACACGTAAAAGTTCCCGCTCTGCCTCTTCTGATGATCCTTATCATTCCGCACGAGCAGCACGAAAGTGACGTCGTCGGGATTCATCGTAGGTGACGGCGAATATCGAGATACCTGCGTTGCGCTCGTCGGTAGTATACTGCTCTGCATGGTGATCAATGCAGGCGCTGAGGTCCATTGTAACGTTGTGATGCCGTCGATGCTAGTAGGCGCGTTTGTGACTGTCACGCCTGCTTGCGCGAGCGGGAAGAATGTCGTGTTCGAGGTGACGAGTGTATCAATTGACACAGCCTGCTCGTACACGACTTGCTGCTGCATTGAGCTGACCATTCGGCATGCCGACTGCGCTCGGACCGGCATCGGCAGAGAAAGAAGTAGACTGGACACGATGGCAGCAAAGTGATGTGAGATTGCGAGACGCATCTTGCAGAAGAAGACGGAACGAATGTATGGATGCAAGATGGAGATTTGTGCGTCTACTCGGCCTCCCAGTGTCACTTACTCGGCATCGTCGGCAAAGTATACTCAACAATTCGGGCCGCGGCCAAAACAGTGTTCGTTGCTACGGCAAAGAGATGCAGCACGGAAGAGAGGACTTCCGCCAACTTGAGGAATGTATTCTGTGATCGGCCCATCGCGTGCGCATTCCCGACGGCAGTCAGTAATCCAATCGGTACGGATCTAGCGAGAAACGGCTCGGTAGAATGCTGGATCTCTCGGCCAGTGGACATTCAAAGCAGGTCCAATAGCCTCATCCAGCTACATTCTCAGCTACCTTCTCTCCATTCATACCGACTGTCGCCTGTGCTCGCTGCTCCACCTTGGCAGGCCGTGCGAAGATAGCCGCGATAGCGTCGACGGTGGTGTTGCCGCCAGAGAGGATGATACCCACGTTCCAGCCTCCAGGACCAGCATCACGCTGCACGAGCTCCCGAAAGTCCTCATTGTATAGCATGACAGCCAGAGGCACAGCAGCTGAAGGTTCGATGAACAGCTTAGCCCGCTCCATAGCCAATCGCAGTGCAGCCTTGATTTGGTCCTCGTTGACACTGTAGATGCCGGCTAACTTGCTCTTGTCTGTCACGATCGACCAAGGAATCTCACCTACTGGAGTACGTAGACCATCAGCGATGGTCAAAGTTTTCACTTTCTCGATCCGTTTGTTTTGCTTCAGTCCAATCTCAGCATCATTGGCTCCCTCGAAATTAGGCTCTGCGCCGAAGACCTTGATGCCGGTGCCTTGAAGAGCGGTGCATATGCCAGACAGCATGCCGCCGCCGCCAATAGGTGCAATCACCGCGTCTAGTCGGTGCTTGCCAGGTACTCCGAGGCTGGCGTCCTCGGCAAGGAGATCGACCACTTGCTGCTCGAGCTCTAGGGCTTGCGTGCCTTGCCCTAGGATGATATCTGGGTGGTCGTACGGTGGCACTAGAGTTGCACCGGTCTTCTTGATGACATCGACGACAACGGCTTCCCGCTCGTCACTTGTTGAACCGGAGAATATCACATTGGCGCCCTGAGCCTGTGTGCCAGAGATCTTGGATGGCGTCGATATCGTGGGCATTACAATATGTGCAGGGACTTCATGTGTTCGTGCTGCTAGAGCTAGTGCTTGTGCATGGTTGCCTTGAATTTCGTCAGCTTGGAGGTAAGATCATTAATGTCAAGGATCGAGTACCTGAGCTATGGGTTACCACGCCTTTCCGCCTTACCTCATCAATGCCTTGCTCGCCGATCAGCCTACCCAATGCATGAAATGCCCCTCTCGCCTTGAACGCGCCGATCCTTTGCTGATTCTCACACTTGAAGAACAAACGCACAGTCGGCTCAGCACTGTATTTGGTCGCTTTCTCTTCGGGGTGCTGATCATGAGGAGCAGGCTCTGACATCAAATTTGGTCCGCTTGAGGGACACCGCTTCGACTGCGGCGTAGAGGCAAGCGTGTTGATTGTCTCGCAAGTGACTACCGGCGTGCGATGGATGTATTGCTTGATTCTCTTGTGAGCAGCCTGGACGGACTGGCGCGTTAAGGGAGGGCATTGCGAGACTTCAGCCATGATCAAGTGTAACGCAGCAACGATTCAAGGAACGCAAAAAGAAGTACGTCTGTCTACTTATGCCTGCACGTGATTGGCAAAGGAGGGACATACTTCGGACCACCATCCTTCGTGTGCTATTCGTCTCGACTATGACGGCAACTCTGTAGTGGAGCCGGTTCGAGACGATAACGAGTGCCAAGCCTCGTCTAAGCGAGGCAGCTTCCTGCTGTTCAAGGTGCTGCCTCAGTCCCTACGTCTTCCTTGCTTCGTCGCTCAAAGGCCTACAACCCCCTTCCGAGACTGCGCAGCGACCGCCACGATGACTCGTCGTATAGTCTACGGTATAAGCGCATGGATCTTCGTGGCTGCCATGTGCTGTACGATCGCCAGCATCGCCCTCCCGAACTGGATATCCTACTCCTCTCCCACCGACACCGACCCGATACGAGTAACACTGGGTCTACAAAACCGATGTTCGAGCATCACGGGGAAGTGTACGCCTTTTCCAAGCGACGAGGAATGCGAGGTCAACTCGAACAAGTCGTTCTGTAGCATGTGGAGGTCGAGCGCGTTCCTCATGAACTTTACGGTGGTGATTGAGCTGGCTGTGATCGTGTGTTACATCGTGGTGTTGGCGGGTGGTCGTGGCGCGCGAGAAGTGGGCTGGAAGGTGCTGTCGCCCTTGCTGGCGCTGATCGCAGTGGCGCAGCTTACTGCGATGGCTATTGTGGTGAGTTTACGTGGAAGTGCGTTGAAGTCGCCAGAGCTTCGTTGACATGTTTGTGTAGGCATATCTCTACGACCACGACAATCGCTTCTTCGTTGGCTGGGAATTGGACAAATCATGGATTCTCTGCACCGTCAGCTGGATCGCACTACTAATTGACGCTACTGGGATACTAGCCGCTGCCTTCGTGTTGGTTCCTGAGGACGACTATGAGGAGATACCCGAGCCTCGCTGAGACAGAGCATAATCTCGAAGCGAGAGATCTTACGACGAAACGGCAGACAGTGGCATGAAGGTCGCGGCATAGCGGAGGATAGCGGCCCTATACATATCTATCTACATCCACGATTGCCTCAGTCTCTATCAGCTTGTAGGCCCGATAAGCTGTCGGCGACGCGACGCAATCCACAACATCGAAATCACTCCTGCAGCGGAAATCCAATTCCCATCAGTAGGGCAGGCTCATCAATATTGTGGTGCTGGTAGCTGAGTATGCCGACCCCACCAGGCTCCATCATCAAAGACAGAGGGAACGACAACTCATAGCCCAGAAAGCGCTTGGCGAACGCTCTCGTCAGGTGGCCATGTGCGACCAGGATGATATCCTTCGGCTCGCTGCTGTGCATACGATTTGCGTGAAAGGTTCGGATCTCCTTCAGCAAAGTGTCGATTCTGGCCGTGACCTCGGCAGACGATCTGAGATAATATGATCAGGGACGATCTCCAGGGAATGCATGGACTATACGTACTCGCCGCCTTCACAGCCATCTGACCAGATGTCCCACTCCCGCTCCTTGTCGAGGCCGCGGTCTTTGCGAAGGGCTCGGATGTCCTTGGTCAGACGACCTTCATAGTCACTACGTAGCACCTGTTAGTAAAGCTCGTCGGGTCAAACAGTGCCTCATCTATGCTACAGACCCATAATCCCACTCCGCCAAGCTCTCACTGATCTCGTAACCATCATTTCGTCCAGACAATAGCTCGTAAGTCTTGATCGCCCGCTTCCTAGGCGAGAGCCAGATCTTGGCTACTTTCGCTGGGTCGATCAATTTGCCCAAGCCGTAGACTTGTTGGGCAGTGCCCTTGACTTGAGCTTCGCCGTGAGGTGTCAATGGCATATCAGTTTTACCCGTATATTGACCCGATTTTGACCATTCTGTCTCGCCATGGCGAAGGATGAATATGCGAGGAGTGGAGGCGTCTTTGTCTGGCATTGTGAGAGATACCGCGATGGATACCCCAAGGTAATGGAAATAAACACTGCAGAGAAACAGAAACGCAATATACTACTTTTGTCGGACAACGCTAGATCCTCGTCTCGAATTCATGTTTCTGCGCCAATATGCTTGCAGTCGCGAATCAGCATCAGCAATTCGTGCAGGCAACATGGCCATGTCTGCTTGCACCGTCGACCTGCAACCTTATACGACATTCGTGGGGACTCTGACATGCTCATCCGTCGTGACGAAGATGGCCTTCTAGGCCTCCATCCGATGGCCCCACCTCCCCTCCCTTTCGAGACGGCTTACTCATCCGAAGCTTGTTTGTGTTGTTAGTGCCTCGCAATGTCATCTCGCCCTTTCTCCACTACATCGGGAGTGCTGTCTTCGCGTGTTGAGAACGAGACGAGGTTGTCAGATCCTATATTGAGGGCTCCGTCTCGGTTTCGGTCGAAACTTTCCTCGCGAGAGCCAGGAGGGTCGTTTTCACGGCACTCTCGGTCTGGCCCTTCCATTGGACTCTTTGGTTTGGCGTTCATCGAGCTCCCGAATTTGCCCATCATGGACATGATGAACCAAGTCCGTTCGAACCTGGCAGCAGTAAACCCAGCGCGGCTGCTAGATTTCTTCCAGAATTTCAACTTCACGGACATCAACGATCTCCGGAACCTCTCAGGACTTATTCTCGGAGCTGTGGTCACCGGCATTGCCACTGTGGTGATCTACGCCCAATTCTTCGATAATCGCAAGATCGCCGACCGAGTCGTCAATGCAGCAATAGGGGACGCGTCCAAGGTCGTGCACCGACCGGGAGATCCGCCCATTCCGCCGCCCACAGAGATAGTCTCGCTACGCATCTATCCCATCAAATCATGCCGCGGCTTCGAGGTCGATGCTACACGCTTGAGGAAGACTGGGCTATTGCTTGACAGGAATTGGATGTTCATCTCCAAGTCTGATCGCAACTTCATGACGATCAGGTCGAATCCATCAATGACCCTGATTGATACAGCCGTGATCACAGAAGGGGGTGAGCAGGTGCTCGAGGTGAGCGTACATGGTACTACTGGCCGTGTCGTAATTCCGGCGTTCCCCAGCAAGGAGTGGCTGGATGCGAACACCAAGCTCAGCACTGTCGAGATCTGGGAGGAGGAGACTGACGCCTACGAATACGGCGATGACATCAACAAGATCTTCTCGGACTTCTTTGGCCAGGAGGTCGCATTGGTCTACAAGGGTCCGCAGGCTCGCAACATCAATATCAATGGTCGCGAGGACCTGTACGGCAAGGCTCAAAATCACCATTTCGCGGATGTCATGAGCCTGCAAGTCGCGTCTGAAGCTTCGATGAAGGATCTCAATAAGCGGCTCAAGAGTATCCCAGGTGCAGACCAGCTGACTATCGAACGCTTCCGTCCCAACATCATTGTGAAAGGCCGAGACGACTATCCATGGGAAGAAGACACATGGAAGCGCATTCGGATCAGCACGACCCTGGAAGACGAGGAAGCTATCTATGTTATCGACCTGGACGTTGTCGCACGCTGTGCGCGTTGTCAGGTGCCGAACGTCAACCCTGACACTGCTGCGAAGCACGAGAAGCAGCCTTGGAACGAGTTGATGAAGTTCCGAAGGGTCGATCAAGGTGGACCGGCGAAGTATAAGCCATGCTTCGGGATGATGTGCGTACCGAAGAACGAAGGGAAGGTGGCTGTCGGAGGGACGCTGGAGGTGTTGGAGACGACGGACAAGCACTTGTACAACACGAGGGCGTTCAAAGACTTATGACGGAGAGACTGGAGGGATGCGTACGTCAGCTCAGATAGCCAAGGTCATGTCAATAGCACTCAGTTTCGTTCACCTTCACCTAGGCAGTACTTTCCCAAAGCGTACTAGCTTGATATCACTTTGGCTTCACTCACCTTCGAGTGTTCACTTTGGTCCCACGTACTTCTATACCCCGATTATACTCTTCCATTCCCTCTCAAATACATCATTGTATGCGCTGTAGTATCGCACTTATTCTGCGTTACTCGAAACCTATATCGCCCAAACATACATTGATCATTCTACCTCGCCCACAGCCACACCTCCACTGAACCCAGCGCTGAGCGCTCGCCACCGCCGCGATGTTGAAGATATGGAGCATGAAGCAGCAGCAACAAAGAACGAAGCGGCGGCCGGGCAGACTAAGAAGAAGAAGGTCACCGCCGCACAATTACGCGTACAGAAAGGTAGATCCCCTCCACCCTTCCTCTCACTCACGTGCCCCTACTAACACCAGCACCACAGACCTCGCAGAACTCAACCTCGGCCCCACGATGAAAACCCACTTCCCCAACCCCGACGACATCCTAAACTTCACGTTCACCCTCACCCCCGACGAAGGCCTCTACAAGTCCGGCGTCTTCACCTTCACCTTCGCCATCTCCCAAAACTTCCCCCACGAACCTCCAAAAGTCAAGTGTCAACAGAAGATCTACCATCCCAATATCGATCTCGAGGGGAATGTGTGTTTGAACATACTGAGGGAAGACTGGAAGCCGGTGCTGAACTTGAACGCGGTGATAGTTGGGATGCAGTTCTTGTTCCTGGAGCCGAATGCGAGTGATCCGTTGAATAAGGAGGCTGCGGCGGATTTAATGGGGGATCGGGATCGATTTAAGAGGAATGTGAGGAGTAGTATGGGGGGTGGGATGGTGGGGAGGGAGACGTTCGACAGGGTTATGAAGTAAGACGGAGTAGGATGCGAGGTTGACTGCGAGGGGTATGGTGTGCGATGTGGATACTAGGATGCTGAGCATGCGCAGGATGACGATCACGATGGCGAGGATGTGTACATGATCGAGACGAGAACATGGCTTATGCATCTCATGCGGAAGGGAGCGACTGCGAGGTTGCGCTGTCCATAGATGCTTCGTGCTGAGCAGGCTGCGGAGTGCGCGCGCGGGCAGGTATAGATGACCTTACTACCGTGAACATACAGGCGATTCGATTCAGTAATTCCATGAAGAGAAGTTCGCATCGCTCCACCTCCCCTTCTCCGAATATCCGACATGCAGGCAAAGGTCCTGTCACATCAGCTGCAATAGTGACAACGATCAACCATTGCAACAGAGAGAACCTTCAAATCTACACGAGCTGGTAGCAGAAAGTGGGCTCTCTCGTCTCTGTATTGCATCGAAGTCCGCTGTTGTGGGTGTCGTGATGGTAGCACAGGCGCCAGTCGGCTTTTCGAGAGAAGCGGAGGTAGTAGGCACCCGCTACTGCTGCTTTGTAGCGGAACCCAAATCCAATGCATCGATTCATGGAGTTATTCATGCAGCATACCACATCATCCATGTCCCTCAATCCTCCCTTGGGTATCGCTATGCCTCAGGTCCCGATCCTCCCATCCTTAAAGACATCCCGCTATCCCATGAATTCGGTCCCTCCCATGGGTCTTTACAGCCAGCCATTCAACAGTAGCTCCAGCTTTTCAACCAGTGCCTCCACGGCCTCCAATTCCCTGTCCAAATTGCTAGTGACCCAGTGCCCAACACGGTCATTCCTTGCCGCTGTCTCGCGCAACAAGTCTGTTATCCCTTGCACTCCTCCGAGACTAAGCACTCTGGCCAAAACGTCACCATCGATGTGCGAATGCTTCTCGCTCCCGCTAAATTCTTTCGCTACACTGAGCACTAGCTCCTCTTCGCCATCCTGGGTGAGCCCAGCAGGCAATGAAACATCCTTGCCATCGAAATCCTCGCTAGACACGCTGTAGCCTGTGCGATCGTAGGAGTGTGATGACAGCTTATTGCTCCACTCGCACAGTCGCTGGAGCCAAAAGATTTGGCGCCAGAGAGTGTAGTCGATGATGGTAATGCCCACAACACTGCCATCGGTCGCTACGCCAACTACACTGTCTGCGGAGACACCCGCGGAGAGTGTCGGCTGCCAGCGAGGGCATGTGCGGCCTACGCGAATGCGGGTAAGGGAGGCAGGAAGTTTAGCGTCGAAGACGACATGGGGTGTGGAGCTTTCCATTGTGTTTAGTTTGGTGCCAACGATGCGGCGATCCTTCGTGGAGAGGATGTTGACAGAAACAGGGGCGTGACCTTCGCTGGATGCAGCATTTCTGGCGATAACGTGCCCGAGCGACTGCTCCACGCGTAGCGACTGGTGCTCGGGAGTCAATGTGTACTTTCCGACAGCATCTTTGCGCATGCGGAAAGTGACGAGTGCGTCTTGCAGTGTTGCAATGTGCACGAGATCTTTGTCAACGGTAATACTCGTGCCCGGGCTGGCGAGTAGACGTGAAGGGCCAGCGGTGTCCCACTTCGTTTCCTCGACTGAGAAGGTGAACACCAGGACTTCGCATCCTGTGCAGGCGATATATGTCATGGGGTCATATAATGCCAGGGCGTGCACTGGCTCTTCAAAGGTAGATGACTTGCCTTCGCGCACGTCGACGACTTCCCAATTCTTGATAGCAGGTTGCAGAAAGGCGATGCGCCCTTTCACCCTGCCGCTTTGTTTAGTATAGCTGCCACCGACGAGGATGAACGAGTACCGTTTGCCGTCCTCCTTCGTCATTGTCCACTCCAGTAAGGCGTAAACGCGCTCGCCAGGCTGCATCTTGAATGTGAAAGACGAGGTGTTGCGATCAGCAGGGATGAAGTCGATAGCAGGCCAGATCTGTCGTCGTACCTCTGGCTTCCCATGCGGCATGTCAGATGGGAATGCGCGTACGCTGGTGCAGGTCGAAGCACATACGAGAGCGCGGTGCTGCTCAGCATAGATTAGTCGCGTTGGCGAGCCACTCACAGTGATCTGTCTCGGCACTGTGGCAATATTCGGATCGACAGGAGCAATCCAGACTTCCTCTGGCGAGATCATTACAAGCGAGTCTGCTAGATCAGCACTTGATTCCGCGCTCGTCATATACGTGCTAGAAGGCATCTTCGAGATGGCCGCGATGGCGCCCTGGGCAAGATAAGGTCGAGCTTTGTCTGAAGCCCAAACACTCTTGATTGAGAGCGACTGTGGGCTGACCCCATCCCAGGTCAAAGCGCAGAGGTCCTGCTCAGTCATAGCATATACAATACTGGGTTCGTTGGAGTTTCTCGCCAATCGCACGGTGCTCAGTCCGAGGACCCACGTAAAGCTTGTCCCAAACGTAGGCTGATTTCCGGTCGTGATCTCGATCGCGATGATGCTGCCACCTCTCATGCCACACAGTGCGAGCAGCTTCTCCGAGTGCAAGCCGCCCATCAGTGTGTTGGGTTGCAAGAGCGCGATATGGTCGCATACGGAATCTCCTGTCCCAGGTATATGGAACCGATGGGATTTCTCTGTCGTCTGCTCCAAATTGGGCTCCTTTGCGTCGTAGATGAACAACTGTATCATTGCATTGACGTCAGCCACGAGGACGTACGCCAATTCTCCGATCACCGCGGTTGTCATACACAACACTTCAGTCTCCAGTAAAGTCGGCTCACCCACTTGATGGAGGCCCTCAGGTAGCTCGCCAGTATTGTTAGTCCCGCTCTCAGCATGATGGACGAACGCAGCGAGGCTGTGTTGGTCTTTCGTATCTCTGACAACGAACACCATGTTGAGGCTCGGCTCTATGGCAGCTGCAGCGCAAGAAGTGGCGTCTTCGCAGCGGTGGCATATCTTGTCTTCGAAGCTTGGTGACACAGTCGACCCAGCGTTCACACCGTTTTGGGTGACTTGTAGTAAGTGTGTGTTTTGCAACATGTCCGCTGCAAGTGTCCGTTGAGCGAGATCAAAGGTCCGCGCATTCTCATCGTCGAGCTCCGCAACTCCAGTCTCGAGGTCATAGTCGTATAGTCGCGTTGCTGTTGGCGTTGTAAGAAGTATCAATACCGACCCGGTCGTAATGTTGGGCAGCACCCACGCCCCGACCGTCCCGCGTAGGTCCTCAAGCTCGATGTACGCTGACAGGCGAGCTTCCAATCCTCGTCGAAGCTCGGTTACCGTGCCATATGGTTGCCTGCCAGAAGTCACGAATATGGAGTCTCGCGATCTTGTAGATCTGCCCGAAGAGTACGGCAAACTGGACACCACCAGATCTGTGCATGAAGCCCAATTTGAAAGTGTAGCTATAGGTTGCATGGCCATAGTATCATGCCGACTGAGCTCTGTGATGCGGATTGGAGTCGACCAATGTCCGATCGAAACGACGGACCCGTTGCTCATATCGCCAATGAACGCTAGGATATCGGGGTCTCGATCATCGCCGAGTGAGGCAAAGGCCATACCCGCATGACACTTGGCATCTCCCGCGTTGCTCATGACCATCGTGCCATTTGAAGCTACTGCTAGCATAAAGACTAGACCATCTTCGCGCATGAGATAGATTGTATCCAGCTCTTGTCGTATTGACCTAGTACGCCGCGGCTTGCACCAGCCCACCCATACTGGCTGCAGAGGGGAATCGCCTGGGTATGGTGTCTCTACAGGTGACGGTTTGAAGCTTGTTGAACTCGGAGGACCTGACAGCAGATTACGGTAGAGCTTGATCTGTTCGCCTGTGATGAGCAGGAATGCTGCTGAAATCAATGGAATCAACAAGCTCGAAACGGTCTTGACGATCTCGATTGCCTGACTTGGTTGTAGCTGAGCTTGGTCGAAATCAGAGTTGCCATGCCAGTCAATGCAGATTGCCTTCGTCTTCCGCTTCTCGACGACTATCAGCAGCAAGACCACATGGTCACGATCCTTGGCGTCTGGGATCAGGAAATCCATGTGCTGTATCATACCGTCGACGGACACGAGCCTTTGGGCCTTTATTGGATGCCAAGTGCGTTCCCTCAGACACAGGCCTTGTTTGATGTCGCCTATATCCTTCGCAGAGTAGAGCACCACCTCACGCTCATTTGCGGCGACGGCAATTGCGCGCGAAAGAGGATCAATCGCAAGATGCCCGCCAGGCTGGAACAAGATGCGATCCATCGAAGCGATAGGCGCTGCCTGATGTACAAAGCGAAGCTGGCCAGGCGATGCTTCCTCGAGGTATAGGAAGAGCAATTCATCAGTGCTCAGGGTCAGTGCTAGAAGCTGTGGCGGGTGCGACTTCTTCGCCGAATACAAGTCCCCGTGTTCATCTGTCATGTCGAGGAGATCGTCTTCCGGTGGATCGGGATCGATGCTGAAGACTTTCGCTGCCTTAATGTGCGCATTGAAATCTGATTTTGAGATGACATGATCGAGCTGCCCGCCACGCTTGACCTGTTTAACGTGGATGAAGTCGTCGCCGACAAAGACGACATCGTTGAGATCCGACTGTCGGATGCGGGCATGTACGATCCATCGTATGACCGGACTAGGTACGATCGTCTTGGTGAGGAACCCGGGACTGGAGCGCTTGCTGTGGCCATTGGCGAGATCCCCCATGCCGTCACTCATTCATCCACAGGAGGTGTCGCGCTTAGGGGAGCGCTATTAAGCAAAGCAGCAATCGGGCGAACTTGACGATAAGCGTTATCGAGTGGGCATGATCGGTATCAGTCCACAGGATGACTACTGTACAGCCCAGGAATCTTTCTGCGGCAATGGGAGTGATGTGAAACACTGCTCCGGCTGTTGCGATTGGAGCCTTTGTGAGTTGATAGGGTTGCTTGTTGTGTACCATCGACAGCGTGGCAATCCCGCGATGTGGTGTCTCACCTTCATACAGGCGTTCCGATCTGTGGACCCGATCATGTATGGCGACGTCCAGTCACCTTGTATGTAACCTCAAGTAATCGAGCCAGTGTGGATCGACGCTATAGGTGGTGTGGCCGGCAGATGTTCCACGAAGTGTGTCGTGTTTTCTATGACACAGCAAGCGCGGCCATTCCACTTTGCCTCAGTGCATGTGTCGTCCGTTTCTCGAGGCTGCAGTCCACACCTTCCGCTTGTAGTTCATGGACAAACGGAGCATGGGCCGCGATCATCATGCTAGCCTCTTGAGTAATCTATGTTACCCTAAGCAAATGCACAGTGTGCCTCCTAGAAGTCGAAACCACCTCGCCGGGTTTCACGCCACAGACGAAGCCACAGGTGGCACAGAGAGTGACCTGTCACATCGACTTCAGACTTCCATTGACCTGCATTCCGAGCGGAATATTTTCAGACTGAATGCTCAATAGCATCGCCTCAACTGCTTCACCGTTGCAGAAGTACGCCATTGGACGACCGGATTCGTATGCAAGCCGTCTATGCCTGACAGGCTGTGCAGCTCCTAGTGACGATCCCGTCCCTCCGGCAGGCTTCGCAGGCAGAGATATCAGCGTCCTGTCCACTCTATCCGTATGTATCACCACGGCTAAGCCAGCCAGGTCCGACTGCTCGTCTAGCCGCCGAAGTCATCGCCATACTCGTTGATCGGTAGCCTGCACACCATTCCCGTACGCCTCCCATCTGCAGCTCGTGTGAGCGTGCACCTCCTTACCTGGGCTTGCCCGCAGCTACTCAGCAACAGCCGACTGGGCCATGCAGCTGTAAAGCTGGACATGAAACCGAGCAAGCAGCTCACGTAACCTGATTTGCATCCTCCTGCCAGCTGAATGGCCACGATCGCCAATGACTCAAGTATTGGTACCCGGGCAAATTCAAGCGATGAACGAGACGACCGTTCGAGAGCAGAACTCGAGCCGAAGTCATCGGTCGATATCGACGTTCCGCCTCTGGAAGAGTCTTGGAGAAAGACCCCACTATCGGAGGCTGAGAAGGCCAAGGTGCAGGCCATTCTCGAAGCATGCAGAGATCGCGATCTATTGGCACTGCGCAGCTTAGCCGTCTCTCCTGGCGGTCTGATCGAGGACGAGGTCCGTCGAACCGCCTGTACGTGACCGTAACCGCGAGGCGTTATGCTAAGCCATGCTCTTGATATCTATTATCGTTACTAATCGTTCACCAGGGCCAATCTTACTTGGTGTCAAAGATCCGAGTGGCGGCGATGAGGAATCTGTACAATCATGGGAGGATCTTCAATCTCATCGCGAAGAAGGCCAAGTCGACCTTGACGTCAATCGCTCCTTCGTCTACTACCCCGTTGGTATGTCACCCGCCCGTGCCTCATATGCACACTCGCCTAATGTCAACGCGTAGAAGAATCCGACGCACGTCTAGACCTGCGCAAAGCAGAGCTGTCTCGCATAATAAAAGCCACACTCCGCCGCCACCCAATACTCTGCTATTTCCAGGGCTACCACGACATCGTGCAGGTGCTTCTGTTGGTTCTCGGCGCCAATGCAGCAGCCGCAGCCGCAGCGCGCTTGTCGCTCCTGCGCATTCGTGACTTCATGCTACCTACTATGAGCGGCGCCTTGTCACACTTGCAGCTTCTGCCAGCAATATTGCGTGCAGCTGACGCCGAATTATACGAGCACTTGAGCCAGACGGCTCCTTTCTACTTTGCGCTGCCCGCTACGCTAACCTTGTACGCGCATGACATACAGG
Organism: Cryoendolithus antarcticus; assembly: GCA_002077065.1. Taxonomy (NCBI): domain Eukaryota; kingdom Fungi; phylum Ascomycota; class Dothideomycetes; order Cladosporiales; family Cladosporiaceae; genus Cryoendolithus; species Cryoendolithus antarcticus. The sequence goes on along the minus strand of NAJO01000028.1, from coordinate 75,426 downwards.
AGTATGGGGATATCGCGAGGCTGTTTGACTTTCTGCTGGCAAGTGAGGCTGTGGTGTCAATCTACTTGTATGCGGTGGTACGTCACTTGACCGCAACAAGACATTGCGACAACGCATACTGACAGATGTGACAGATCGTTGTGTCACGAAAGAAAGAACTGCTGGAGCTCGAAGCCGACGAGCATGACATGCTGCACAGTATCTTGTCAAAGCTACCGAAGCCACTGGACCTCGACCTTCTTATTGGCAGGGCTGCGAAGCTATTCGAAGATTACCCGCCGGTTCGACTCCGCAGCTGGACGTGGTTCAGCATCTCTGGCAACAGTGTCCTCAAGACCACCTCCAGTCTCACGAAGCTCGCGTCACAGACACTGCTTGACGGCGAGAGGTACTTCAAATGTCATGCTGCTGAGATCCTGGCCTACGACAGTCGAAAGAAAAACATCGCCAGGGCCAAGGTTCTAGTCAGACGATATAGACGACCTGCGGTCGTTACTACGACTACACTCGTCTTTGCTGCCCTTGCTCTGTACTTAAGTCGCGAGGGTGCATCGATTGACATTTTCAACAGACCGCTCCTCATCTTGCGTGCCAAGGCATGGGCCTACCTGCGCGCCGTCATCTGATCATCTGGATTAGTTGGAGTGACTAAAGTCAGGGAATATAAGCTAGCCAACCAGTGCGGAAGCACATGGATCGCTGGCACGTGGATAATCGTTCACGACCGCATCGACGAAGCTCATCGCAGCGGTCGGACTATAATGCCACGTGACCATGTCAGCCGTGTGGCGACGCTGAGCTCAGAGAACACTCCACGTGCGCCTATAAAGGCGTGAAGCTGCTTCACAGCAGCCATATCGCGGCAATTCCAATGATCTTGGCCGCAGATTTGGCCCAGTTGCGAAGATTTAAGCAGCAGAGCTTCTGGAGTCGCGCTATGTCGCATTAGTACTCACTCGGATGCTTTGGAGACAGGTGAGATATCGATCATGACTCGAGTTCAGCAGCCTTGTAGAGCTACTAGTATATAGTACAGGCAGACAACTTTTGGGTATACAACTAGAAGTACATCCCCACCTCATTCCCTCATTGTCTCAATCATACCGACTTCTCAATTTCCGCCATTAGTAAACTCCGCGAACGGACCTTCCTCTGGCTCCTCAACCCTCGCCCTCTTCGATTCCCTCCCGTCATCGCTGCCAAGGTCCCCTCTCGACTTCTCGATCACAGCTCTAAGCCTACTGACTTCTGCCGTAGCTTCATCCGCCGCTCTCCTCGCGCTTAGCTCAGCCAACTCAAGCTCCTTCACGCGTCCCCGGAAGAGCTCATTGATGACCTCGAGCTCGCTGACCCGGGTTCGCAGAGCACTGTTCTGCGCGATGACTGTGTCGAAGGTCTGCGGGACCTCCAACGTCACCACTGGTGCTGAGCCGTTCAGACTAGCGGCTGGACTCGGGTGACGTGCCTGAGGATTGTATGGATTCAAGGACGGCGAGGCGAAGGAGTCATTCGGTAACGAAAGGTTGTCGAAGAGGTGCTGGGGAGCGATGTTGGGATTTGTCTGGTGGTGTTGGCTGGGCGTCGCAGTCCGGCTTGGGGCTGGTGGCGTTGGGCCCTGATCTGAAGCGTGAGGAAGGTGATGTGGGTGAGCGTAGGTCACATTTGAGGGTTCTGCTGTCGGGTGGTGTGAAGGTAATGAGGAACTTGCTTGGTACTGCTGAGGCGGAGTATCGACGCCGTCGCCCTGCGAGTCGCGTTTGCGGGATGCTGTCGGTTGAGTGGACTTGACGCGGTTCCGAGATTTGATCACGTCCGTCTTCAGCGAAATAGGTCGCGGACGACCGTGGAGCTTGAGAAAGAGTCCGCAGGCGTTGCAAAGTACTGAGCCGGACTCGTCGCGACGCCAGAGGGGTGTTGTTGATGTGCCACAGTTTTGACATATCGGCTGCGAGAGAGTCTGTCAGCAATTTCTTATCGATACAGCTCAAAGCGACCGAGTTATTGTGCGTGAGTGGTTTTGACTTACCGGCGCGTTCATGCCAGTGCCACCACCTCCTGCTGTCGCTGCTGGCGCGTACTGTTGGTTCATGCTGTCGGGCGATGATGTCGAAGTCCTGCGTTACTCGTATCGTCAGTCATGATCTTCTACAGCACTCATCGGGCATAGCGCGGGCCTGAGGCGAACATATGTCTCGATCGCACTTTCCTTCGCGAGCTCGTAGTCTAATCCGACGACACACGCTTCACTTCGAGCCACTAGAAAACCGCCACGCGAATTTGTGACTTCTACGACACTCATACGCGCGCCCCATGAAGTCCAGGAGCAATCGTGATGATCGAAGCAGTGTATCCCACAAGACCAGTTTCGAAGTAGTAGATCCGTAGCTCGCAATCTTCCGCGACAGCATACTTCGACTACAGCATGCTCATGCTCAAGCTTAAGTCGACCATGCACCTCCTCGTTCTTGTCCGACCCATATGGGAGTTTCTCGCGACCGTACAGATTCTAGACTCACCTCTCAGGATCCTCCACTAGCGGCGCTGCACTCGCGGCCAGCGCCGCCAATGCCGACAAGCCGGGCAACTGTGTACTTGAATATGTAGGATGTAGCGGCTTCGCAGGCTGCGCAGGACTGGCTAATCGGAAGCGGAATTCGGGCTGGTTGCTTTGTGGGCGTTGAGGAGGGTCAGGGAACCCGTGTCGTTGTCCGAAGCTGGGTTGCTCCGGTCGCAGAGGATTCTTGAGCATTGAAGTGCGTCAATGCGGTTTCCAGAACTGAATCGTATGAGATCGGAGTACGGAGGCACGCGTCTTGGCTGGATAGCTGTACAGTACTGGAGAGTCTGCTCGTCGTCAAATGGATGAAGCGAGTGAACAGCTACGACGCAAAGGCAGCGGCAGAACGAATTGCAGTATTGTTTATGATGTTGTTTAGGAGGCATTGGAGAGCTGATGAACCGCGTCCGAGCTGTGGTACACGTCTACAGATCTCCAAGGGGCGCCCGATAAGATCTATCGGAGCTCGCTGACCATGGAAGCTTGGACCGGCGCGATACATTGAAGTGTTCCAGTAAACCATTCTGCGGACGGAGCATCTTTTAAAAACACGGCGACGAGCGACAAAACCCTGCTGTGAATGAGTTCACTGACATCTCATCAGGGGACTATGCATTCACTCTGACATGATCTCTCATCAATCGAACTGAACCCGTTCCTGGTTATGCAACAAACAAGCATCCGCGGAAGACGATCGTGGCGTCCCCCGCAGAGCTTTATGCAACAGTGTCCGTTCGGGCCTCTCCCGAATACGCTATTCGTTGGCGATATAGAGTGTGATCTTTGAGAACACCTTCATTGGTTCCGATTTGGACTTCATTCGATCGACACACCTGCAGTACAGAATGGGACAGAAACAGCATAATCAATGAATGGACGTTTGCCATAGCAAGAATGCCCAGATCGCGTCCCCAAGGAGGGACCTCCGGGTATGAGAGGATAGTGCAAGCGGAGGAAGCAGAGGAAGAAGATCCACACAATTACGACCATGACGAAGGGCCATTCCAGGACCCTCTCAGACTCTCGACATCCGACGACACCCACTTCAGTCCCATACAACCAAAGCGTCGGGAGCGCATGCACATACCCTCGGGCTCCAACTCACCTAGACGATCAGGCCGACGGAGACGGACTAACAGTGGCGTCGATATCAAGGCCATAAATGCGCGACTCGAGCGATGGGCGGACGAGATTAAAGACAAGTTCACGATCCGCAAAGTCAGAGGGAAGAGTGCACAGGATGAGCATCTCGAGATCTATCAGTCGGTCTTCCAAGCACCAGAAGGTGTGCGACCGGCGACAAAGGAACTGCTGGAGGCCGACCATGCTGAGCCTGGAGAAAAATTGTCCAAGCTTGAGTTCGATGAAATGGTCGAGAGCGTGAGGACTGCAATTGAGCTTGGGCTGCATCCCACCCTGATCGCTCAAGGGAGCAGTGGCAGCTACTTTGCACGGAACAGCAGTGGGAGGGTACTCGGCGTGTTCAAGCCCAAGGACGAGGAGCCTTACGCCAGCAAGAATCCCAAATGGACCAAGTGGATCCACCGCAACCTCTTTCCCTTTGGCTTCGGGCGCGCATGCCTGATTCCCAACCTGTCGTATGTGAGTGAAGCGGCGGCATACGTGCTGGACTGCCAGCTGCGAACAAACTTGGTGCCATATACAGAGGTAGTGAGTCTGTCAAGTAAGAGCTTCTTCTACGACTACTGGGATCGAAGGCAACACTACCGGAAGGGCAAGCCTCTACCAGAGAAGCAAGGATCGTTCCAGGTGTTCTTGAAGGGGTACAAAGGTGCGACAGAGTTCTTCCAGGAGCATCCCTGGCCAGATCATCATAACGGTGGCTTTCGAGACGCGCCGAAACGAACGAAGAGACGGAGATGGGCGGAAGATTGTCGACCAGCAAGCGTTGTAGGTGATGTCAGTGACGCGGAGGATGATGGACCAACAGGCGCTCAAAGCCGAGCAAGGCTGGAGTTTTGGACTGATGCGCTGCGAGAGAGCTTCCGAGAGCAGCTTGAAAAGCTTGTCATACTCGACTACATCATGCGCAACACAGACAGGGGGACTGACAACTGGATGATCAAGGTTGATGAGCAGAAGCAGACGGCTGAGGTCGTACTGGAACCACCCAAAGACGATAGCATGCTCAACGGCAACGCCGATCCTTACCATCGCAGGCAGGAGAGCATGTCCACGACGCCGGGTGGCGATGGTCCAACAGCAGTCCCGAGTATCGGCGCAATCGACAACTCCCTCTCATGGCCTTGGAAACACCCGGATGCATGGCGCAGCTATCCCTTCGGCTGGCTCTTCCTCCCTGTCTCTCTTATCGGCCGGCCATTCAGTGCCAAGACGCGCGCACACTTCTTGCCCCTGCTCACATCCAAAGATTGGTGGAGTGACACCCAGGTGAAGTTGCGACAGTGCTTTGAGATCGACGCCGACTTCAAGGAACGTATGTTTGCACGGCAGATCGCGGTCATGAAAGGGCAGGCGTGGAACGTCGTCGAGACACTGAAGACGCCAGATCATGGCCCGTTGGAGCTCACGCGACGAGACCGAGCGTGTGTATGGGACGATCTGGTCGAAGTGCCTGTGGCTGTACACATGAGTAGACCGTCTGAGGAGATGCGTAGGAGCGCTCACAGACTGCGCGCAGAACAAGCCCGCGAGATCAGACAAGTGCATTCCAGCAGCGAGCAAGGAGAGATGGACATCAGCGCTGCAATGGGCTCAGCACCGCAGCCGAACCATGATCTTCTTGGCTTCAATTCCTCGCCAGTGAGGGAGTTCGCACAGAATCCTTTCAATTACTCGCGACACAACAGCTCCGAAATCGTGCCGCAGTCTGAAGACAGCACTGAACCCTTGTCGACAACTGCGCCCATCACGTTCGACCTCCCGCCTACGCCTTCACGTAAGCGACCAACGACTACTCGAGCGCATACAGGTGATAATTGCACCTCGCAAGAGGCATCTCGTCGACACTGGCAGCCACAGTCTGAGCGGCGGCGGCGCTTTAGTCTCGGTCGGCGTAGCAGTGGTCTGAGTGAGGGTAGCGATGGCGATGGTGATCTGGGCTTTGTGGCGGCACGGGAGCAGGAGGGAAGCAGACGGAAGGTCATCGTGGAGCGGTTGGAGATGATTAAGGGGAAACCGCCAGTCTTCAGCTGGTGTTGAGCGAAGATCTGATGGGCGGCATGGAATGAATATGCGGCCACAGTACTATCTGTAGGATATCAAGATCACGAGTTGGTGTATGGTAGAAACTGAAGCGGCCTACACGGCACGGGACTCGTTCCAGTCTATGCGCATTGTCCTTGGTATGTCCATAGCGGTCCAGGTATTCCCAGCTCGATAAGGTTCGGGATCAACCGCAGCGTACCGGCGCCAGTCTCGCCACTCCATCAACTCCCTGTGAAGATGCGAAGATGACTCTCATTTCATACTTCCTTTACTTTTCTAGCCTACTTTCGCGGCGTTTGTACCTGGTCCTCTATGCATTTCGGCTGCAAACTGGTATTCGTGTGAAGCGATGTTCTCCACAACGTGACGAAGGCTATCATCCGAGTGAACTCGGTCTCATACTACGAGCGATGATACTGCGGCGCGATACTGGACTTGTGGTGTCTCTGGAGGGTGGCGGAGGACGGTCTGGAAGACTCTGAAAAGGGCGCAATATTGCCAGCATGGATCCCAGGCTGTTGCTCAACCCAAAGGCTTTCGCCAAGGAGCAGGCGAAGGAGAAGGCGAAGGCAACTAAGAGGACTCCTAATTATGGTACGTTGAGTTTCATCATCACTCGCGAACCTGCTCTTTACACGTGAACATGCAAGTCGTTAAAAGGGTTGACGCCTCACGTGCTCTGTTGATCCTCATTGGACTATTTAAGAGATTCCTCTCCCTTGCACCTTCCTCCACCACTCCACCCCGACATCAATATACATCTTGGTCCTATGTGTTCCTAGGCCTGAAGGTACTCGACGATCACCATATGCTACCACCCTACACCATCCCGCACACCCTCCTCGATCATCAACCACTTGCACGCACATTGTGCTACCTTAGTAGGCGCGTTGCGCCACTCCTGAGCGCACTTCCAGTGCCGCCAGTGAGGTGAAGCGCATCCCACGTTTGACATACCAACACTGGACCTCACACAAGCCAATCCAACACACCGCCGAACCAGCAGCTTCGAGGAAACCGCACTAATCGACACAGGCCCTAGACAGAGTCGCAAACCGCAGCCGTCGGCGACGAACGGAACGTCGATCAAAACTTCGCCATCAACCCCACGATTCGATCCAAAGCTGCTCTTGGATCCACGCGCGGCAAAGTCCAGCGCAAGAGCTCACAAGATGGACGACGATAACATAGATGCCATGGACACATCTGGCACCGACGCTACCAACACACCCGAACGCGCACCTGGTTGGGACATTCTCTTTGGCCAGAGGACCCAGGCCCGTGATGCGCCATTGGAGATGCAGAAGCGCAAAGCGGAGACACAAGATGATGACATCGACTCTGATCGATCAAAGAGTCGTGCGCACTTCTCTGGGGTCGGGAACGCAGGTCTCGGCACGTATCTTGCAGAGGAGAGAAAGCGCATGGCCGAGAAGCAAGCACGCGATTCCAACGGTCCAGGGATCAGCCCAATCGAGGTCGCTGACGACGACGACGACGATCTTGAGATCACCAGCTCTAAGAGGCTGTGTAAGCTGAAAGGATGCAGCAATGAGGTTACCGATGAGAAGGCGACTGTCTGTGAGTCCTGCACCGAGCGCAGACTGGACTACAACTTCGAAGTCTGCATGGGTGTGCTCCACTGTCAGGCCAACCGTACTCGCATTCCGGCCTTCGCGGAGTCGAGCACACTGGGCAAAGATTTTTGGCCTCCCACGAGATGCAAATACGAACGCGAAGGCGGTGCCAGGGACTCGATCATCCACTTGGTGGACAGGACTGGGGTAAGGTTCGCTCGAATTACTGCTCAAGCCGCTGCAGCTCTATGCTCCTTGCTCGAGCCTGCTGCTCAGAACTTGAACAGGTTCCGCATCAAGATCTTCATCGGCAGGACTCCGCGGAAGGCGGATGAAGTACCCAAGATGTCTGTGTCGGACGTCATCAATGTGCAAATCATCATGTATTGTCCCCGCAACAAGGCCGACTCCATGGGCAGATTCCTCTCGCAGCGGAATCTATTCCTCTCGAACCCTATGACGGGCGTGGATAGCGGCGTCGAGGTCTACAACCCGCATGTACCGTCGGATGTCCGTATCAAGAGCATTGGCGGTGTCTCGAAACCACGCGTCAGCGCTTCCACTACGGCAATCACCCGTACAGCCGAGGAGATGCGCCAGGATGCAAATGCGCTATTCGAAAACATGCAGAAGAACGACGATCTTGCTGAAAAGGATGCGGACAAGAGCATCGTCGCGACAGAGCTCATGCCGCATCAGAAGCAAGCACTGCACTTCTTGACTGCCCACGAGGGTTACGACGCCACACAGAGCAGTGAGCCTGTGCAGGCGGATGAAGAGCCAGCGAATGAGGAGATCAAGAGGACTATGAGCAAAGACGTCCACACGTTGTGGAAGGAGCGAATCGAGCCAAATGGCAGACTCTCCTACTATAACGTAATCACTGGGCAGAGAAACGCGGATAAGCCCAACCCTGTGTACGGCGGCATCTTGGCTGACATGATGGGTCTGGGTAAGACTCTGAGTATCCTCTCCCTTATTGCTGCTACAGTGGATGCTGCCGAAGCGTTCGGCAACGAGGATCCACCAATGAACATGGAAACGGTACAGCGCAACGCAAAGACGACAGTCATCGTCTGCCCTAAGTCGGTGCTTTCCAACTGGTCCGATCAGTTGCAATCTCACATACACGAAGACGCACTCAGCGTGTATACATACCACGGCACTGGACGTATACAAGACCTGGACGTGCTGGCACAGTACGACATTGTACTTACAACCTATGGAACTGTTGCGACAGAGATGGCGGACACCCTGCGCAAGAAAGCTGGACTTGCCTCGATTCAGTGGTTCCGCGTCGTGCTGGACGAGGCGCATATGATTCGTAACAGCAACACCAGTGTCGCCAAAGGTGCTTGTGCAATCAACGCCCAGAGACGCTGGGCAGTCACTGGTACTCCAGTGCAGAATAAGCTGGATGACCTGGGTGCTCTCATCCGCTTCTTGCGTATCCAGCCATTTGATGAGCCTGGAGCTTTTGCTCAGTACATCTTGGCGCCATTCAGGACTGGCAATACTGATGTGCTGCAGCACCTACGTATTCTGGTGGACAGTATCACCCTCCGTCGCCTAAAAGACAAGATCGACATTGTCAAGAAGGACGAATTCCTCGTGGAGCTGGAGATGAGCGAAGATGAGCGTAAACTCTACGAGCGCTTCGCTGGGCAGTCGAACGCCCACATCCGCACGATGACCAACAATAACACTCAGCGTTTCCGCGGCAAAGCTTACGCGCACGTCCTGAAGGCGATCCTACGCATGCGAATGCTTTGCTGTCATGGTAAAGAGATGCTTAACCCAGAAGACCTCAAAGACCTCGAAGGCATGGACGAGCACAACGCGATCGAATTGGGCGACGAGCCTGAAGTGGAAGGCGAAGAAGCTACATTCATCACGGATCGGCAAGCATACGAGATGTTTCACATGGCACAGCAGAGTGAGATGGCTCAGTGTGCCGATTGTGGCGCGAACATCTTGAACAACCGTGCTGAGCAGCGTCTAGAGCAGGACAGTGACGATGCCGAATCGTCGGACGACGACCCCGACGAGGACGATGTTATGGCAAGCTTGACACCCTGCTATCACTTCTACTGCCCCAACTGCAGAGAGATGCTGAAGCGTAAGGTGGCACCTCAGCTGCGTACAGACGGCTACCACAACTGTCCATCTTGCGAAGCCTATGTGCGATTCCAGTTCTTCCAGCTCACGCGCCGTGGCTACTCCGGATACCTCCGCGACCACGTCAACAACCGCAAGAAGGGCAAGGTTGTTACATGGAACGAGGAGAACTACAGCGGGCCTCACACCAAGGTGAACGCGCTGCTCGACGCTCTCGACAAGTCCAGGGCCGAGTCGGAGCAGTTGCCGTTTGGCGAGCCTCCCATCCGCAGCGTGGTGTTCACCGAGTGGACCTCCTACCTCGAGCTTATCGAACACGCGCTGTACAATCGCGACATCGGCTACGTCCGCCTCGACGGTAGCCTCTCTGTCTCCAAGCGCGCCCAGGTTCTGCGAGTCTTCAAGACCAATCCTCGGGTCGTTGTCCTTCTCGTCTCCATCCGCGCTGGTGGTCAGGGTCTAAACTTTACAGCTGCCAACAAGGTCTACATGATGGAGCCTCAATTCAACCCAGGTGTCGAGCAGCAGGCTATTGATCGTGTGCACCGCTTGGGCCAGGAGAGGAATGTGGAGATTACGAGATTTGTCATGAGCAAGAGCATTGAGCAGAGCATTCAGGACTTGCAAAAGAAGAAGGTAAAGCTTGCGCAGCTGAGCATGGAGAAGAAGCTGAGCAAGAAAGAGGAGAGTCAGAAGAAGATTGAGGAATTGAGGGATTTGTTCAGGTAAGAGCTGAATGGACAGACGTGATTGGTTGGCATAGATTAGTCCAGGCGGCGCAGGGACGGATGGCAATGGCCGCAGGGCCTTCTAGGTGCAGCGAGGCCGTTCTTGGAGGGAAGCGTGAGGTTGCCAGGCAATAGGATGTGCAGAAGGGCGAGCACGATCATACAAAACGGGCAGTGACTTGGCGAGGATGGCCAACCGCACCATAGAGCCATGGATAGCATAGTAAATTCGAGTCTGAAGACCATGACCAGTGCCATCAAGCATCGCTAGCTTTTGCAGCAACGGTCACCACAACAACCATTCGGGCTGATCTGGGTGGCATGTCTCGTACAGCTCTGTTTTATACACATCCATACACACACGTCCAACCTCCAGCTGATCGCTCAACCGACCCGCTCTACAACTTGCTAAGAACCGCCTCTGCGCCAGAGACCTACATGCAGTCAGTATCAGAGGACTGCAACCCGCCTCATCAGAGAAAGAACTCACAGTGACCTCACCCGGACTCTTCTCAACCTCAGAATAAGAGATCTTCCCATCCTTCTCAACCACCATAGCCCACCTGCCATTCCGATCTCCCATCCCCGCCTGCCAGCCATGCGTCTCCGAAAACTTCGTCTTCGTATCGCTCATGAACTTCACCTTATCGTTCCCCCTAACACCATTGACCTTGCCCCACGCATTCATAACGAACGCATCGTTCGAGGCGATGATCACGATCTCGTCGACGCCCTTGTCGGCGAGCTTAGAGGCGTTCTGGAGGTAGGGCGGGATGTGGAAGGCTTGGCAGCCGGGGGTGAAGGCGCCGGGGACGGAGACGAGGACGATTTTCTTGTTGGCGAATTCTTTGGAGGCATCGTATTCAGAGGGGCGGCCGCAGGAGGTTGGATCGGGGTCGGTTATGGGGGCGAAGCTGGGTTGGCATTGATTAGTGATCGTATTCGGCTCGTACGTGTGGCGGTGCCTACTCGAACTTGACGCCTTCAGGGAACTTGTCGCCGACTTTTAGAGGCATGATTGCTGCTGTTGTTTTGAATTCTTGAGGTTTGGTAAATGTGTTGATGTGAGAGAAGTGAGAAAGATGGAAGGTACTCCGAAGTGTAGTGGTTATGGCAACATTTGATGGATGGATTGACAAATACTGAACCCCACCTACCCCCACCATTGACGTAGGGCTGCACATCAGTTTCACACGCAGGAACAGCCGAAGCCCGAGTTTGCCGACGGGGATCTTGTTGCACAAGTTAATCAATCGAGGAGCCCTGTTGGTAACTGTATGCATGCAGTAGTTGGGCGTTCTACTCCAGCACGCCTACGAGTCATCGCGAATTCTGGCACAGTCCATCTCAGCCTTCGTACTTGGAAAGATCGAAGTAGTTATTTGGAGAAAGTAGGGTCGCACTTCCATCTCATTGATTCTCTGTCCAACGCGGAGCAGTCGATTGTGTGTGGTTGCATCTTGCATTTGCAGCCAGTCTGGAACCTCGGACACCGACTACTCCATTAGCTCGGTGTTCAGCAGGCACAATATGTCGCTTGTGCCGCCCTTCACCAAGGAGTCCGCCACCAAGAAAGTCAAGAAAGCCCAGGACTTGTGGAACACTCAGTCGGTTCTCTAGCGTCAAGTTCCCTCAAGCGCGGCCACTGATACCAGGCGAGCAGAGACCCAAAGACAATCGGCAAGGCCTACACCGAGGACAGCATTTGGCGCAATCGCTCAAGCTTCCTGCAAGGCACTGATCAGATCGTCAGCTTCCTCACAGCGAAGTGGGAGAAGGAGAAGTCCTACCGTTTGCGTAAGGAGCTGTTTGCATTCACGGACAACAAGATCGCCGTGCAGTTTTGGTATGAGTACCAAGACTCTCATGATGGCATGAAGTGGAAGCGTTGCTACGGTCTAGAGGACTGGACCTTTGCTGAGGACGGTCGGATGCGGAAGCGGCAGATGAGCGGGAACGATGTCGAAATTGAGGAGGGCCAGAGGTGGTTCGTTGATGGTGTGGAAGTGAACGAAGTAGAGATTGGCGAGGCTCATTGGTGAGCTGCAACTTCAGAGAAGTATCTTGCCGTGCTGCAGGGTCTCCTCAAGTCCGGATGAGTATCCAGATCTGCCTTCTGTGTGGAGTGGGCGTGTCTTCATACTCGAGATATTCAAGCAGGCGGCGTGTCGTGCACCACGACCAGCAAGAACTTCGAATCCGGCACAATCACGAGCTCATTCCTCTTTGTCCGTAGCCTGAGAAGCTTCACCTCGTCGCTCTCGCCATTCAAACCTGTCGTTGTAGTGCCTGCATTCTTGACGAATGTCCACACCAAATGCGCGACTTCATCTGCCTTTCGCGTGCCTTTCTTCGCTGTATCGGAGCCATTGCTACCGTTTACCGCGTCTTCGCCATCTTCTGCCAGATCTTCGGCGGTGATCAAGCCTGTTGATCGCACAATGGCTCCGGTATCGCGTGAGAGGATGAGGGTGCTCTGTACGCCGGGCCGTTGGGCCAAACGCGCGAGCAACGCAGCGGTCTCCTCTGATGGAGTGGTCTGCTGCATGATGCTCGCGTGCAGTGCGGTTTGCTATGCAAATTAGGTAGCTATGGTGTGCGGCAGCGACAAGTATTGTGGACAGTCACAGCGCGAACGTCCGAAGAATCGGCGTTCACGAACTCCGTGCTTCACATGCAAGAAGTTGCACTGACTTCGCCAAGCCAATTTATAATTATTACTGTACTTTTTCCAGGCAGTCTGTGAAACAAGCTGAGCGTCTCTCCCGACACTCCTATCGTCAAAGGATCGACTTGCCGTCCCTTCGAGAAGCCAGCTCTCGCGAATGCGGTGAAAATCTCAGTCTCTCGCAGGAAATCAATCTCAGCAATCCGCAGTTGCAGCTAAGCCTATAGTACCTCAAGAAAGCTGTACACTTTGGAGAGAGTAGGTAGTGTCTCTCTACTTCTACCATGGGTTCCTCGGCGAAGAAGAAGCGCGAAAAGAAATCCGATTTCAAGAAAACCAAGCTCAAGGTCGGCAAGGCTCGACCAAAAAATACCAATGCTACCGATACGAGTTTCGCAGCGAAATCCATTGTTCTCAAACAACAGTCTTTGAGCGAATCTGGACGCGATCCACCAACGATCTTCAACCACAATCTGTCTCTTCTGGCTAGTAAGGCTGATACTCAACGACGAGACGCGTTATCATGGCTTACGAATGCTATTCCTACAATGAATGCGACTTCATTGCCCCAGCCGCCCTCGGCTATTCTATCGAAAGCACAGCCATTGATACTCGACGGGACGGCCTCTGTTCGTTCGCAACTGCTAAAGCTCCTACGGGTGTTGCCATCTGATCAATTAGGGCCAATAGATCAAGTGCTGCTCTACACCCGCGCAGGGATGTCTCACCTCTCAACGGACATCAAGCTCTCGTCACTGGATGTACTGGATTGGCTGATAGAAGCACAGCCGGAGAGCACTGTAAGCTGCGCAGGCGGCTGGGTGAAGACGTTGGAGACGTTCGAAAAACTGCTTTCGTGGACTGGAGCAAAAGGCACTACCGGTTCACTAACAGGCGATGGTAAATGGAGCGCTACGAAGCCTACGGTGTCGTTGGGCTCCTCGAAACTACTGGTTCACCAATTGAACTCATTGACTACGTTCCTGAACGCTGGGCTAGTGAGACCAGTGCGGAATGAGGATCTACTAGCCATCCAAGCAGCCCAGTGCTGGCCATTGTGGCATTTCGAGGCACACCTCATGCCCACGAAGAGCAATCCTTACGGTTATCTGAACCTTTTTGGGAAACCCAGGGATACTAAGAGTGAGATGTATGAGGATCCCGAGGAGCGCCAAGAGGCGTTTGTGACATCTGGGATGTACAGAGCATTCTCACAGGATGTTACGGAAGCTAGGAAGGAAGGGGGAGAGGTTGGAAGGGCTGCGGCGGGCGTGGCGAAGGCGTTGCAGCTTGTTGTTGACGTGGGCTGAGAGTCCCAGAAGGCCTTTTTGGAGATGAAAGCACTCGGAAACGCGATATTGCAAGCCGCGAAGCCAGATTTTGACCCTTGCACGACGATGCACAGGGTGTTAATTCAAGCGATTGGATGCACAAGTCGCATGGCGCTACGACAATGGTCCCGCTCTCTCCGGATATTCGGAAACCTGCCAATGCTACGGTCGAGTTGGCTGCAAGAGTGAGTCGCGGCGCAGTCTTGCCATGGAGAAGCTGCGATGATGAAGTCGTTGGAAGCATCGGGTATGTCACGTGAGGCACGTAGACTGCGATTTCAAACGGATTGGAATGTACGCAGCGGCGTGGATTGCTGCAGAATCCAGTGTGACGAGGAGATAGATGGTCGGCGTTAAATCGAGCTGTCTGTATTGGTGTGTCGTCGAACAGGATCGCTGTAGACACATTGATCTGAACACGTTCGGTTCAGTCGCGTTCAACAGATGGTCCAAGCGTCACTTCGATCTCACTGTGAGCTGCCTGGGTCGATACATCCATATGAACAGTACACCAGTAGTATCACAACACTTACAAACACCCACTGACGTTCGGCCATGGCGAATCGGCAAGGCTACGACGTGGTCGTCGACGTAGACGCAGAGGGCGACCTCGGACACACCGACCTTCAGGAAGACAACCTCGAATTCCACAACTCTAGTACGCCCTACCTGCTCTACCCTCCCATCACATCACCCCCCTAACCTCACAGTACAGCCTTCGACAACCCCGCCTCCCGCGCCAAATCCTCCCAACAATCCTCCTTCCTCATCCCGCAATCCAACCCCACCACCGCCTCAACCTCCTCAAAACGCTACCTCTGGTCCATAGCCTTCTACCAACAATTCTTCGACGTCTCCACCACGCAAATAGCCCACCGCTGCCGCTCAGTGCTCTACCCGCGCGCGAATTTCCTTGACATTCTCGAAGGGAACCCAGACCTCTATGGCCCCTTCTGGATAGCCACGACGGTAGTAGTGATACTTTTCTTAACGGGGACGATCAGCCAGTACTTGGCGGAGACTGGGAAGGAGCATAGCGCGTATGATTTCAAATTATTGTCTGGGGCGGCGGGGTTGGTGTATGGGTATACTATTTTTGTGCCATTGGGGCTTTGGGGGGTGTTGAAGTGGTTTGGGAGTGAGAGTGCGAATTTGGTGGAGTGTTGGGCGCTTTATGGGTATGGGAACTTGATTTGGATTCCGGTTGCGTTGGTGTCGTGGAGTAATCTGTCGGGTATGTGTCAAGCTGTCATGTGAGCGTCTTGGAGAGCGAAGGCTGACGAGCATTCACAGCGCTCAACTACGCTTTCGTTGGCGTGGGCTTTGCCTTCTCGGCTGTGTTTCTGTTCAGGAATCTGTACGTTCCCTTACTCTGCCCCTCGAAAAGCAGCGTGCTGACCCGCAATACAGCTTCCCAGTCGTCTCCGCGACCGACAAGAAGACCTCACAGATACTACTGGTCATCGTCATCGCGCTACACGCAGGACTGGCGATTGCGATCAAAGTGCTGTTCTTCGCCCACGCATCGCCTCTCGCGAAAGGTACGCCTGCGGGCAGCATACCAGATCCCATGGGCGATGCTGGGAAGAGTGTAGACAGCAGACTCATGTCTTGAGCAACTCAAGGGTAGCGTGCGAGGAGTAAGATGTAACATATGCTGTACTATAAGTGCAATGCCTATCGCTGCCTTTGTTGCATTTCGCCAGCGAAGCGCAGTGCATGGGCACAATCTCCAGAGGCTACCAACGAGTGTTGGACCAACGCTACGCTCAGGTCTCTTCTCCCATGTAACGTTGCGATATGAGTCAGAGTATTTGACCGTGGTAGTGTACATGTTGAACTGTTAGTCACTTTGGCGGGCCTGAGGCGAGACGTCACTTCCCTTCCCGAAGCCCCACCATCGCGCCCACGCAGTCAATATTGTTACTCTCCCGATATATTGTGGCAAACATACATTGTCTATCCCGTCACTGTGTGCTACACCTCGCGTTATCACACTATCAACGTCCACTGGTAGTATGCAAATAGACTGCATGCACAATTACCAGGTGCCACCGGACTTACCGCACGATCTGGCTGCAGGCCGAACCTGAATACGCCTACAAATTCAATTGAACTGACCTTTACTCCTGGTCGTCTCTTGGGCTTCCCCCTTAGATGACAAACATTGCTCAAATGGCGCCCAAGACCAAGAAAGGCAAGAAAGGCGGCGACGACTGGGACGATGGCCTAGGCGAGGTCGCAGACCCAATCGCGCAGGCGGAGACGGACGCTAAAGCTGCGGACGCAGCCGCTGGTGACGAGGATGAAGCGCCTGCTGGCGGGCTGATGGCTGCCCTGAAGAAGAACAAGGAGAAGCGGAAGAAGAAGGGAAAGGCTACTGATAATGATTTTCTTGAAGGCGAGGACCCGAGTGGTGCTGGCACGCCCGCGCTGGAGGAGCCGGCTGTGGATTTGAGCGCGAAGGCACCCGTGGAAGCTAGCATGGAGGATGAGGACCTGTTTGGGGCGTCGGAGAAGAAGGGCAAGGGTGGGAAGGGAGGGAAGAAGGATGTTGCCAAGGCCGCGGAGCCAGAGGCTGACGAGGATGGTGGAGACGAGGAAGAGGGCGATGGAGGGCGAGTCAAGACGAAGGCTGAGAAGGAGAAGGAGAAGAAGGAGCGGGAGAAGCAGAGGAAGAAGGAGCAGGTGGGTTGATCACAGGGTAATCACCACGTGAATGCATGGACTGACTGGATTACAGGCCGACAAGAAGAAGAAGACTGCTCCAGCGGCACACGTAGCAAAGGTGAAGGAGCCAGAAGCTGTCGCCGCAGCACCCACACCTGTCGCCGCACCCGAACCAGCAGGCGCAAAGAAAAAGAAGCTGACACCTGCGTTGGCAAAGCTACAACAGCAGCAAGAGGAGCTGCGCCGACGACAGGAGGAAGCAGACCGCATCGCTGCCGAGGAGAAGGCGCGAGAAGATGAGGAAGAGCGACTAGCTGAAGAGGAGAGGAAGCGGCAGATCGAGTCGAAAGCTGCAAAAAAGGAGCGGGAGCGGAAGAAGGTCGAGGAGCAGAAGAAAGCGGGCACCTACAAGACCGAGAAGGAGCGGAAAGCTGAGGCGATACAAAAGCTTCGACTTCAGCAGATGCTTGAGGGTGGTGCGAAGGTGGCTGGGATCGAGGGCACTGACGGCGAGGGCGAGGACAAGAAGAAGTCCAAGGACGATCGCAAGAAGAAGAACCCTAAGAAGGAAGCCGAGGAACGAAAGGCGCAGCAGGCACGCGAGGAAGAGGAAGCACGGCAGCGTATGGAGGCACTCAAGTTACAAGAAGAGGCAGATCGCGCTGCAGCGGTAGCAGCGAAGGCTAAGGCTGATGCTGAAGCCAAGAAGGGCGAGGACAGCGATGATCTCGAAGACTGGGAGGCTATGGCTGAGAAGGAGGAGGGTGTCAAGGACAGTTGGGATGCAGCATCGGCTGATGAGCAAGCCACGACCAAGTCGGTGGTCAATGGCAAGGCAGTACAAAACGGCGCGAACGGTGGCAAGACAGAAGTCGACTCGGAGAGCGAGAGCGAGAGTGAGAGCGAATCCGAGTCAGAGTCAGAAGAGGAGACTGTCACAGCACGACAGGCAAGAGAGCGGAGAGAGGCGGCGGCGGCGAAACGCAAGGCCGATCAAGAAGCAGCTCGGGCAGCTGCATCAAAGGACGACCTACGATCACCCATCTGCTGTATCCTGGGCCACGTCGATACTGGCAAAACGAAGCTGCTGGACAAGATTCGACAGACCAACGTCCAGGAAGGCGAAGCTAGTGGTATAACGCAGCAGATCGGTGCTACTTATTTCCCTGTGGAGGCGCTGAAGAAGAAGACTGCGGTTGTGAATCAGGATGGCGCATTCGAGTTCAAGGTGCCTGGTCTGCTCGTCATCGATACACCTGGTCACGAATCTTTCAGCAACCTGCGATCACGAGGCTCTTCGCTCTGTAACATCGCGATTTTGGTGGTGGACATCATGCACGGCCTCGAGCCCCAGACACTAGAATCCATGCGACTATTGCGAGACCGCAAGACGCCTTTCATCGTCGCGCTGAACAAGATCGATCGACTGTACGGATGGAAGCAAGTTGCCAACAACGGCTTCCGGGAATCTCTGGCGCTGCAGAACAAGGGCGTGCAGAACGAGTTCCGAGACAGACTTGAGAAGACAAAGCTGGCATTTGCGGAGCAGAGCTTCAACTCCGAGTTGTACTATGAGAACAAGTCGATGGCGAAGTTCGTCTCGCTTGTGCCGACCAGTGCACACACCGGAGAGGGCATCCCCGATATGCTGAAGCTGATCACGACATTGACGCAGGAGCGCATGACTGGTCAGCTTATGTACCTGAGTGAGGTGGAAGCGACTGTGCTCGAGGTCAAGGTCATCGAAGGACTGGGCACGACCATCGACATCATCCTCAATAACGGCATCCTGCACGAAGGTGACACGATTGTGTTGTGCGGTACAGAAGGCGCAATCACGACGAAGATCCGAGGTCTACTCACGCCAGCTGAGATGAAGGAATTGCGTGTCAAGTCAGTGTACGTCCATAACAAGAGCGTCAAGGCGGCGCTCGGCGTAAAGATCTCGGCCAACGGCCTTGACCACGCCATTGCTGGCTCACGCATGCTCGTCGTGAAGGATCCCAACGATGAGGACGAGATCGAAGAGCTTGAGGAAGACGTCATGGGCGATCTGGAGAACCTCATGTCAAAGATCAGCAAGACCGGCCGAGGTGTGACGGTCCAGGCATCAACCCTTGGGTCCCTTGAAGCTTTGCTGGAGTTCCTCCGCGTGTCAAAAATTCCCGTGGCCAACATCTCCATCGGTCCAGTCCACAAGCGAGACGTCATCACCGCCTCTGCCATGCTGGAGAAGGCGAAAGAGTACGCAGTCATGCTCTGCTTCGACGTCAAAGTCGACAAAGACGCCACCGAGATGGCCGAGCAAATGGGCGTCAAGATCTTTACCGCCGAGATCATTTACCACCTCTTCGACGACTTCACGAAACACATGGCTCAAATCGCCGCGCAGAAGAAGGAAGCCTCCAAGCTCCTAGCCGTCTTCCCCTGCGTCCTCAAACCCGTCGCGGTCTTCAATAAAAAGGACCCCATCGTCGTTGGCGTGGACGTCGTAGACGGCAATCTCCGTCTCGGCACGCCCATCGCGGCTGTGAAGATGAATCCCGTCACTAATGTCAAGGACATTATCTCTATGGGACGTGTGACGAGTATCGAGCGCGATCACAAGCAAGTGCCTATCTGCAAGAAGGGCCAGCCTAGTGTTGCCGTGAAGATCGAGGGTCCGAATCAGCCGTTGTATGGAAGGCAGTTGGAGGAGAAGGATACATTGTACTCGATGATCAGTCGGGCGAGCATTGATACGCTCAAGGAGTTCTATCGAGATGAGGTGGACAAGGATGAGTGGAATCTGATTGCTAAGCACCTCAAAGGGCTGTTTGATATCCCTTGAGGGGTGGTAGTGTGAGGTATTACTGATGGAGATGTGAACTGTACGGACTGTAGCGTGGCGTTGGGCGTTCGGTGGCAGATTCTCGGCTCAGGCACTGGGGCAAAAACGCGCAAAGATGTATGGCTCGCGACGCTGCCCTTGTAGCACGAGCGCGCATCCATGCGATGGCTAGCGATCTGATAGATATCGCGACTATATTGCGTTCATTACAGCTTCGCGCCCTCATCGAATGCAAATACATTCCGCTTTCCCTCCACTGTCCAAACCCTACCTTTCTTCCCGACTGGCTCCTCCGTGCTGCTACACAGCGCTTTTAGCGTCGTCTCATCCGCATGATTAGCCAGAAATCTCTCACCGCTACCCACCAACCTCCCGACCACAAATCCCTTTATCGCCTTTCCATCCCTCCCAAACTCAACAGTATAAGTCTCCACCACCGCCTCGCCCTCCGCCTGCGCCCTGATCTCCGGCACAGCAAGATCAGTAACCACAGCCGGTAGCGGATTCGCGCTCGGATACGCTATACCGTCTTTCCTCGGCTCTCGCGAAAGGCAGA
The DNA here is from genome assembly GCA_002077065.1 of Cryoendolithus antarcticus. Taxonomy (NCBI): domain Eukaryota; kingdom Fungi; phylum Ascomycota; class Dothideomycetes; order Cladosporiales; family Cladosporiaceae; genus Cryoendolithus; species Cryoendolithus antarcticus. Next base: position 55,202 of record NAJO01000028.1, on the reverse strand, counting down.
GGACGTGCTGGTATGTTACTACACCGCCGTTGGCGAGGATCAGGCCGTTGGTGCCTTTATCTGCGCGGAGCTGCCGGGTCATTTCGGTGACGGCGTGCATGGAGTAGTTGTTTCCGGCGCCGCCGAAGGATGTGAGGCCACCGAGGAGGGTGATGGGTTTCGGTGGGTTTAGGATTGGGAGTTTGAGGTGGGTGGAGGCTAGTTTGGGGACGATGGGGAAGCAGCTTGGGATGGTGTTAGTGGGCGATGGGGCAAAGAACTGGGGGAAGAAGAAGGAGGTCTTACGAGTAGAAGTCGTAGAGATCGATCTCTTCCTTTCTCAGACCGGAGGCTTCGAGACTGGCATCGATGGAGCGGGAGATGGAGGGACTGGAGTGGTAGTTTGGTCGTTCCCAGACTATTTGCATCTGTCAGTCTCGTCCGTGCGTACTCAAGGAGGCAGTAGCGAGAATACTTGCAGTCATTACTGTCACGAGTTCCTGCACCCCCAAGCGCATAGACCCACTTTGACTTGGGGATGCCCAATTCTTGAGCGAACTCAACGGAAGTGAGTATACACGCTCCAGCAAGGTTGACGGTGTTGAAGGCGTTCATGAGTAGAGGATCTGCCCAGCGCATCAGCACACTGTATTAACCACAGTGATTGGGCTTCGAACACTTACAAGGCAAGCAGATCATCCTGTTCTTTGCGCTAGGCGTACCAATGCTCTCTGCAGTCTGCGGTGGCGAGCCATAGTTCCATGCATACGGGTTCTCTGCAGCAACCCGTGCAAAGTCCGCATATAGCTCTGCAGACTCACTGTTGTTGTCGCGTATTGACTGTCCGCGATGCGCTCGGAACGCATTCTCGTATAGAGGGTAGATGTGAATGGGATTGCCGATGCCATGTGTAGCACCAAGATCTGCATTCGGTGCGTCAGAAGGAGCTGGTGTCCAAGCACCGGGTAACGCACCAGGTTTGAGCTGTCTTGTAGTTGGAGAGAAGACACTGTCTACGCTCTCTCGTATGCTCGTCCAGCCTGGTGGTGGGAGCTTGCCTTTCGAGGCGCAGGCAGATACTGTTGCATGTTAGACAGTGGTGGAGGGTTGCACGGGGCGGTCATACGTGATGCCAGCGCTTCGCCACCGGTCAAGATAGCGACTTTGCTCTCCCCTTTCGATATCTTTCGAGCCGCCTCGTCGAAAATCACTCCGGGCGAATTGCCTCCATGCTCTGTGTAGTATCGTGATTTGGGCTGGATGCCAACATTCCCAGCAATCAGACTTGGCAGGTCTGGGTATGGCCAAGTCCATGTCCGCACTACGCTCAGTGTGTCCACGGCGGCTTTGAAATCTGCGATCGAGGATGCAGATAGACCAGTATCTTTGACAGCTTCGTCGATGGCGTTGATCATCAGTTGCAAAGGCTCAAGGGCATCTTCGATTTTCTTTGAGCGATTGACGAAGTCGCCAACCCCAATGATCACTACGCCAGAGGCCATTAAGAACAACTTGAGCAGATCAGGAAGACACAGACAATATGAAAGACCTGAGACCGTCTGTGTTGCAGGTACTCACGAGGTCGTTCGTGCTGGCTTGCCTCGGCACTCACGCAATGGCATGGACGAGCATGCTTCGAATGGCCACCTTGCGGCCTTCACCGTCTAGGATGCGTGTGCTTATCTCCGACCGAGCCCAGGGAAAGTGGCAGGCACAGAACCGTGGTTAGCTTCGACTCAAATATTGAGACTGGACGCTCCAACAATGCGCTGCCCTGGAGCTGTGTCGACGCTATGCCAGGCCTTCTCCACTTCCCGGCCGGCTAAACCTCATCTCAATGCTACAGGTACACTTTCAACATAACAATCAAACATATAATCTGTAAGTCATCTCTATTTCTCTCATTACTCTGTTTGTGCTTCGCGTCGTCTTCGGCTCGCAACGCAATCAGCCTTGGAAGATCGTTGGACTCTCGAGACGAGCTTCGAAAACATGGCAGACCTCAACCAGCTGACCGCGGCTTCTCTTTTCAATGTCAAAGGCTGGGTAGCAGTGGTGACTGGCGGCGGATCAGGATTAGGCAAGATCACGGCGCAGGTCTGACGAAAATCTTCCGGCAATTCAAAGCTTCACATGCTGACTTCGAGCAGGCTCTCGCGGCCAATGGAGTCAAAGTCTACATCACCGGGCGCCGAGTTGACAAGCTCAAGGAGACCGAGATGAAGCACGAAAGCGGTGGCTCTATCATCGGCGTTCAGATGGATGTGACAGACAAGGCAAGCATTGAAGCTGGTGTAGCCGAGATCGCAAAGAACGAGAAGTTCGTGAACTTCTTGGTCAACAACGCTGGTGTGTGCACACGATCTTATATGATCATCAGGTCGTCTATCTAACGCCGATGCTCCAGGCGTATCAACCCCAGGCTATGGCCCCAGCGGTATGCCCCAAGGTACCCCAGCCGAGATCAGCAAGACCATGATGAACAATCAAACGTTTGATGACTGGGCCTGGATCTATAAGGTGAACGTAACATCGTACTATTTCACTTCGGCAGCCTTTCTGCCACTACTCACCGCAGCAAAAGACAACGGCTACCCGGAAGCCGGCTCAATTCTGAACATCTCAAGCATTTCCGGCATAACCAAAGAGAGCCAGAACGGACAGTTCTCCTACAATGCCTCCAAAGCAGCTACGATCAGCTTGACGGAGCAGCTGGCAGTAGACTTCAAGCGGCTGAAGGTGAGAGTCAACACTTTGGCTCCGGGCTACTTCCCGAGTGAAATGACGCCGATTGACGAGGACGATGGGAGTGCAGAGGAGCATTTCCAGACGAAGTGGGGGATTCCGTTCGGACGTGCTGGACAGTCTAGAGATTACGCACAGGCTGTGTTGAACTTTGCGGTGAATCAATACACGACTGGGTCAACGCTGGTGATTGATGGGGCGTGGCTATTGGCGCATGCATAGATCTAGATCATGAGCGCTGACTAGAACGGCTCTTTGCCCCCTGAACCAGTGACAACAGAATGCACATCCTCCTTTGCGCCGAACGTCGACTTGATGATCTGTTTCGCGCCCTCCCTCGGATCCAGGAAACCGGCGTGGTCGTTCAGCTGGGTCATTGTCAGTCGCTAGGTCATCAAATTGAGATCACCTCACTCACATTCGTCGCGCAATACCCAGGATCGGAACCCCCGATGACGAATCCCTCTCCTTGAAGCGTCTGCGCATAATGCACCATGATCATATTCAGCGCGCTCTTCGTCGATCGATAGACAAGGTAAGACTGTCCCTATGTCAGCAGCGTTTCACGCACATCATCGTCCGCATTGTCGAACAACTCACCCCAGCATACTGCCCCTCAGCATGCCACGTGCAACTCCCTAACCCCGAACTGACGAAGCAAATTCGCTTGTCCTCGCCTTTCTTCAACAGCGGCAAGAACGCATCTGTCGCGCACGCAGCGCTGAAGACATTAGTCTCATAGTGCCATTGATACAACTCCCTGAGCTCCTTGCCAGAAGCTTCTTTGGCGGACGCGATCCCAGCGTTGTTAATGAGCACGTCCAGCTTGCCGAACTTGGACTCCACTGCAGACACGGCCGACGCGATCGATGAATCGGAGGTGATGTCTAGCTCGATGGGTGTAAAGTCTTCGGCTTTGTTGGGGATAGAGGAATCAGCGACAATGGCGTCGATGGCAGATTGGGCTTTGGACAGGGCACGGCTGGTGAGGAGGACGTGGTATTTCCCTGCGGCGGCGAGTTGTTGAGCCGTGTAGTATCCGAGACCTTGGTTCGAGCCTGTAATCAGGACAACAGGCTTAGAAGTTGACATTGTTGATCGCGGTTCGTCGTTGGATCGAGACATGTCGGAACGCAGAGATGTACAAAGCTTTCTTCTCTTTATCGTACAAGCTCCGAAGGTCCAAGGAGTTCACGTCCTTACCTTATATACCCTACGCCTCCCGCCTCTGCGGCATGACTCCATCGCATTGGACTTACCGGAGTTTCCCCACGGCCGCAGTTGAAGCCATGATACCTCTGGGCTACACGTCCTTAGTAATCGAGGCTTGATGTGTCGAACCAGTCAGGTCAACCTGCACTTCGCTCGTTAGCTGGGTTTCGGAGTTAAGCAAGTGCAGAAACCCGGTCGATTTCCCAGTTGATTTCCTGCAAGGCTACGAGCTGCAGCAGTGCCGTGCCGAGCTAGATAGCACCACCAAAGCATGGTAGATTTCCGGGCTTTTGGTGAGAGCAAGACGCACGCGGTTTCGTTCCACGCTCAAAGCGCCTCGGAATGACACAGCCTCGTGTAGAAGGCCCGTATGCGTAGACTTAGCTCACTAATATTCCACATACATGTACCTACTTTCCACATTACCCAAACACTGTACATCCCGCTCTATGCATTTTCCCTTCCCACCTCTCCCATCCAGAACGCCCCGTCCCCCTGCCTACAAGTCTACCCATCTACAGTTGCCCACTCAAAATCGCCTCCGTAGCACTCCCAATATACTGCCTCTTTCCCTCCATACTAACTCCAAACCTCCGCTCCAACTCAGCCTTGATACTCTTCTTCGTGACGGTCATAAGATCCGCCGTCCGCAAGATCTCGCGGATCTCTGCCAATAGCGCATCGTCGCTGGGCAGATCACTCGAGGTCGACAGCTCTGTCTGGTTGTACGGAGGAGCGCCGAACTCAGACGCAGAGTATGTGCGCGGCATGTCGGTGGGCAGCAGCGACATCCGCGAGCCGTACGGTGTGCCCTGCATCGGCGCGCCGCCCATGGTTGACATTGCTCGAGACCCAGGAGGGTCGTAGACGCTGCCGCCCCCGGGAGCAGGGTGGTAGGATTTTGTTGCGTAAGAGACACCGCTGATCTCAGACCTCGTGTCGTCACGAGCAGTCTGGGCGTCCCACAGCTCGGCTTGGTAGTCCTCCCACTTCTTCTTCGGAATACTGCTCGGGTCAAATTTTCCTTCATCAGAAACGATGACTTGTTTACCAGTAGCGCCTTCGACCATACGCGTGTTACCCCACGAGAAATCGTCCATGTGCCAGAAAGCGTACAGCGGTAGTCCGAACGAGAAGACAGGCGTAGCGACCATGTACAGCAGCATCCAGCCTATCATCTCCCACTTCCTGCGTACGATGAAGATAATAGCTTGCAGACCGTAGATCGCACCGAGCAAGATGAAAGCCGTGACCGGTACTGTGGACGGATGTAAGGCGACCATGACGATGAGGTACACGATGTAGGCTACGATGACCGGTTGCACGATAGTCGAGAGGAGGTCCAAGAAGACAACGAAGCGCATACTGAAGCAGCAGAATCCGCAAAGCTGTTGAAGTGGTATGAGCTCGATGAGGTTGTGGACTGTGGAGTTTATCCATCGGCGACGTTGTGACATGAAGACTGCCCAGCTGTCTGGGGCGATGGTCCAGGCGTGAGCGCGCATAATGTAGCGAGTCTTGTATTTCGGGTGGTACTTAAGCAGCAGTGTCGTCAAGTATCGATCCTCTCCTAGATGCAGCAGGTTCTTGGTGTGTAGGGTATCGACGCGAACGACAGAGTAGTCCTCGATGATCTCGCGGGAGACGAAGAGCGGCTTGCCAGTCTCCGCAGCTCTGATGCGGTACATGGAGAAACAACCAGGCAAGCAAGTGACCGACCCAAAGAGCGACTCGAAGGCCTTCGTCAGGTTGTGGGAGATGTAGTATTCGTAGACCTGAATCATCGTGATGAAGGAGGACTTCGCGTTGGTCAGAGCGGTCTCGCCACAGCACGCGATAAGCTTAGTATCGTGAAGGAAGGCGGAGACGAAGCGGGTTGCAGAGTCGGGAGCCACGACAGTGTCGGCATCGATCTGCAGCAGGAATTCGTAGAAAGTAGGATTGACGCCAATGACGTTCCGGATCTGGTGATGAAGTTCGAGCTCGAGGGGCGCCATAGCAAGGTTGTAGTGCACGCGATTGAGGAATCGCATGAGCAGCATCTGCGAGTCACGCTTGCCACGGTTGCCAGGTCTGTGAGTGGAGTCAGTACATCGCCCATCAGATCTCCTACTCTCTGCATTGCAACTCACCTCGACACCTCAGCCGGCTTTCCAACCTTCACGACAACGATGAATGGTACAATGTGTCCCTGCACCTCATACAAGCCCGAGTAGACCTTGCCCATGTTGTGCTGCTTCATGCCCTCGCCCAAACTCTCAAAGCTCAGTGGCTCCGGATTAACAGTGTCCGGCACACCCAGAATATCCAGCACAATACGCGGTGTCGGTCGATCGTTACCTTGCCCAATAATCATACCATCACAGATGATGAACAGTAATTTGCGCTTGTCATCATACCGCATACGTGCAGCGGAATCAATAGCACGACGGAGGGAGTCCTCGTCCTCCGTGTAAGCTGGCACAGTGGCTATGACGAACTTATCGAGGTTCTCGGGCATGTTCTTCTTGCCGAACTGCAGTGCAGCCAGGAACTTGAAGCCGATGACTGAGACGAGCATTATGCTGATAGCAAGGAGGATGTACTTGGCGAACAGACATTGAGCTGACGAGCGCGTGTCCACGTCGCCGACGTAGAAGAGATTGTCCATGCAGACATGCATGCGACTGCGCAGGCCAGAGTCAATCTGCAGTGCCTCCCAGTACTTGGTAACGTCCTGGCCAGAGCGTTGCTGGAAAAGTTCAACGACATTGCCGTCCATGAAGTTCGAGTTGGGGTTCGTGTCTGGGCGCTGAGCACCTGGTGGGTACTGCGGAGGCCGACCACCGGCGATGTACTGCGTGAAGTCGTAGACTCTACCGTTGATGGATGCGATGGACGACTGCTTGCTGGCGAGAAGCTGCAGGTACTTTGGAGGGTAGCCGACGCGACCCTTCTTGTAGTTGCCCTGCAACATGATCATCTGCTCGGTGAACCAGGCTGGTCGGGAATCGTTGGTCGCCCAGCGGAAGTCGTGGTACTGAGCGTTGACGTCGGTCGCGCTCGAGATTGCGGTCGCGCCGGTGTAGTTGGTGTTACGGTAGCTGAGCTGCACAGCAGGATTGATGCCGGACTCGTTGACACCCTGGCACATGGCAGATACCTGCACTGGGAAGAGATTCGTCGCATCAATCCCAGCGTACTTATTGAGTGCTGTGGCCGGGACGATCTTCGGATAATGCGCTGGTATGAACGCCGATAGATCGAAGACAATGCCACGAATGCTGACATATCCAGTGTGGCCATCCTTTCCATCGTACGAAGTCAGCTCGGCCGCACTATAGACGTGCTGAGTCGGACAGATGATAGCTGGAAACCCGATCATGAAGAAGACGACGAACGCGCAAGACAGCCAGATAATCATGTTGATCGCCAGCTTCTCTCGCCACGCCCTACGGACGTCCTTTCGAGGCATGCGACCGATAAGTCGAATGGCAAAGTCTGGGATGAGCCACGTAAGGAAGTAGACCAGTACGAGCCAGCGCTTCCTGCTGCCAGACATCGGGTGCTCCTCGATCTCGGTGGTGTTGACCTGATTGCCCTTCTCGCCGAGCTGCGATCGCGTCTCGAGATTGCGGAACATGTCGCCCTCTCGGAACGCAGACGCTCCAGCCTCGCTTTTCGCGTCTAGATCTTTGCTGCCAAAGTAGCCGGCAGCCTTATCATCGTAGTACTGGCCAGATCCAGGCGTGTGAAGCAGATTGACATTCGAGTCTCCGAACCCACGCTTCGCATCGCGAGGTGTAAGCGCACCATCGTCTCCGAATGGCGTCTCATCGGGATACCTCGCCGCCGCCTCGCCAAGATCATTGACCCGTGCGATCTGTCGCCAACACCGCTCACTAAGGAAGACACCGGTGCTACCGACTCTTGCCTCGTTACCGGGCCAGCTCTTGTCCTCGAGGATCATCTCAGCCTTCTCGCGCTCGGAGCCCACGATTGTGACTTCACCCTCTGCAGCACCAAGGAATTCAACGAAAGGCATGAAGATGCTGAAGTCGGCGTTGCGTAGTCGTTGGCTGATCTCTGCAATACCTAGGGTCTGGATCTGCGTGCGAACACACTTGCTGTCAAATTGGTTCGCGATTCTCCGGTCGTTCGGCTTCAAGCAGAAGACGAAGTATGGGTTGGTATTCGGTGCCGTCAGTGACTTCGTTATATTGTCCAGTGCTGACAGGAACTGTCCGGCCGATGCCTGTGCCTGATCTGACGACGGCTTCGAGCGTGAGAAGCTTCGTGTACCTTCGTCACTGTTGCTATCGTCCTCCTTTGGTGCAGTCCTGCGCACTGAGGGTCCGTTCCTCCTCTTTGCCATGGAAGGCATGCGAGACGGCTTCGAAGCGACAGATGCCTGAGTGACTGCTGTGCGATCCTTGGGGTGCACCACTTTGTTCAGTGCTTCCTGTCCAAACAGCTCGGTCACAAAGCTGCTCGATGACGAGTTGATAAGGTTCATCAGGTCGCCACTGATGGCATCTCCGTTCGCCTCAAGCAGGCCCTCAACAGGGTACTCGACCTCTCCAGCAAAGTGTCGGACGGTAAAGCCAGCGGACGCATTGTGCGTCGCGAAGTTGCTGCCCGGCACGATCGCGGTAGCACTTCCAACTGCGATAGCCGGGTTCTTGTCCTCGAATCGTCTCCGAATAGACTCGAGGAATTGCACATCGGTCTTCCCACGCCGCGTTTGATCATCCAGAATACTCAGGAGTCCATTGCCAGGCTTCAACAGGCCCTTTACTGCATCTGTGTTGTCAAAGTAACTGGTCGCCGGAACTTGCACCTCCTCCGTCTCGAGAAGATCTGCCTTGTGCTCAAAGAAGCTGTGCAGGCAGAAGTTGTAAAGTGACTCGGATGCGGCGTTGTTCAAGAGCTGATCAATGGTACTACCAGTCGACGAGGTCTGCGCAAAGCCTGGGAAGTCCACGATCGACACCGTGTTGCCGACTGCGTCTTCCAGTGCGCAAGTCCGTTGATTGATACGCTCCATGATGAACGCCACGAGAAGGCTATACAGTGTCTGTGCAAGCTCGTCTGCGTTATCGCGGGCGCCGTTCGGATCCAGCATGACTGTGACGCGCTCCCGGTGCAATATCTTGGTCTTGTAGCCAAGCGAGAGCTCAAGATCGCGCTCGCTGACACCAAGGAATGCAGCCACGACTTCTAGCACATCCTTGTTCTTGACTGTTGTGACATCTCCGCCACCTTCGTGTCCATAACCACCACTCTCGTCCGGTGCCGGTGTAGTGGCTTGTGATGTGTGGAACTCAAGCTGCCCAATGTGCAGAATCGCTGCAAGGACCTCGCACATGTGCGCTATCTCTTCTCGCGGAAATTCAAGCTTCCGCAAAGCCGTTTTGAAGTGCTGGAACCCCTCTGCATCATTGACGCCGATCTTCAGCTGCGACGGATGACCAAGGTATCGCCATCTCTTTTGCGATGCTGCAAGAGACGCCCTGTTGCCAGTTCCAGATGTGATCGCCGTACCGAGATCGAGACCAAGATGTTCCTTCTCGGCCGGCGAAGTGCCAGCCAGCAGGTAGTATAATACATGAAAGTTACGCTCTCCAGGTGGCACAGTGGCAATTCGACTCCGCTCGAGTCGGTGGTCAAGCACTTTGCCACCGATCAAGGTAGGATGGAGAGTTGCTGAGGTGTCGTACTGGAGCTCGAAGAAGAGGCCCGATTTGGAGGCCGTGGGCGTAGTGACGGACTTGGTGGTAGTCAGGGTGTCGAAGACGAACGCTGCGAAGGACAGCTTCTTCGACAGTGGCGTTGAGGAGTACTGGAGTAGTGCGTTGAGTAGGTGTGATCGAAGAGTCGTTTTGCCGGCGCCGGTCTCGCCACTGTAAATATTGTCAGCTTCCTCGTCCGGCTGATGAGGTCCCTATGCAGCATGGCCGCAGCGACCATCTTGCAAGCAGTTATACGAGATCGTGATGTACTCACAGAAACACAGCTGCCTGATTCTCCTGCCTCCCTCCCAATCTCGTCCATATCCGACTGGCCGTCTCCTCCATCGCCCCCATCCCCGAGCCCTCTTTGCCACCATTTGGCCCTTTAGTGCTCGACGTATATGTGTTCACAGCCAACACTGCTTGACTCGACAAGCTAGTCACTGGCTGATGGGCATGATACCGCGAGGCAACATGTGCAGTAATAGCCGTGTCGCTCTGGCTGTGTGCGGGCAACGCAACCAGATTTGGCTGTGCGTGGAGCGCCATAGTGGGCGTGTAGCGAGTGTGAGTGGCCTTGACGGCCTAGCGAGGGGTTGTTGACAGGATGTGAGGAGTGCGCGGTGGCGCTGTGTGCTGCTGTGTTGTGTCGAGGCAAGGCTTTCGAAGTTATCAGAGGTGACAAAGCCAGCTCCTGAGCCGCGCGTTGGAGAGATTCCCGAGTGCCGCAGAGTTACAATGTATCAAGAAACGAAAGTGACAGAGGGGTGACGGTATTACACACTGCGTCAGTGGTGATGGTAGTGTAGATGACAACAATTGACGTCCTATCGCACGATGATTGCGGGTCTACCATCAAATGCCCGTCGAAAAGGCGCGCCCGTGTTTATGCTTCTAGCTTGTACGCTAAAGTAAACCCTGCAGCATACCGTTACCCGCAGTCCGAAGTAGACAAGTACTCAGATTGCATGATGAACCTGTTTTCGAAGGACAACCAAGCACAATAAAATCATCGCAACTCTTCAAGGCACTCTCGTTGGTGTGAGCAAGACTGCACATGGAGATACATGTAGTCTCCAAGAGCAACAGCGTCTAGGAGGCGCTCGGCACTGCGGCAGGGGAAGAGGATCCCCAGGTTTACAAGGATTCGCGCCACGACGACTCCCACCAAGTCGGAGTTGCTCGAGCCATGTTGCTGGACATGATGACACCATCAAGTAGAGCAGGACTGTGTAGAAGACCATGCCCGGTAATTCATACAGCAACGACTAGTACCAGCCGCATGTGTTATGCATGGAGGACGCGCAATGCATGTTGAATGTAGTCATGCTCATCGCATTCGAGCTGGCTGAAAATAGACGCCCCAGCATGTGGCGAGATCTACTTGCAGCTTGTGACATTCTGCGGAGGAGAGGCGTGGTCTTCAGGGAGGGTGCTAAACGTTGTCCCTGAGGCATCGAACCGCGTGTATTCGAGGAGAGGAACACTTGCAGAACGTGAATCCAAGAGATTCACCGTTACATGGCATCTTCGTCGAGCAATTGCCAATCCACGAATGGTGGCGTTGTCGTTGCCCGATGAGACAGAGTCGCGCTAGCTCACTTCCTCCCGGCGGCTCAGAGCTTAATTTCTGTAATAGAAAGACGGGTATTGCACCGTGCATCTCGGGATACAGTGCGTTTCTGTCGCCGTGATTTCGAGTCGTGTGCAGTACCTCCAGCAACCAACTGCCAACGCGTTCACCTTGACTGCTCCACCCATCAATCGCTTACTGGACAGTGATTACTCTCGACTTCCTCTCGGTCAGCACCGATTTCCAAAGCACCACCCCCGGACCCTGACGAGGCTCTCCAACACCAAGTCAGCACTGGACTGACAAAACCCCCGCCCGATTGCCCTCTACGGGCCAGCACCATAGCATTCGCCTGCGACCATAATGGCGAACCGCAACTCGCACTTCTCGACCATGTCTGGCCCAGCACAAGGTCGGGCAGGCACGATGCAAGGCGCCTCACAACAAGTCTCCACAACTACCCTCCTGAACGCACTGCATAACAGCTTCTCGTTAGGTCAGCCGTATCCGTTGGAGTCTAGCACGAGTCTTGTCGTCAATACATGGCTCTCGGCTAGTCAGACTGGAGCGGACGGTAGGGTGGGTGGCACAGTGGACACAGAGCTCGCGCGGCGGTCGTGGGAGCATGCACGGCGGCGAGCAGAGGACTCGACGATTGTACTTGGGTATGGTCATTCGTGAGTAGAGACAGTATGTAGCCAGACACTGACAGCTGGTGCAGCTCCCTCCATCGATCGACGCCATCGGCCTTCGCCCCCTTCATCTCCGCCCTCCCCATCTCGGTCCCTGGCTCCTTCTACACAGCTCTCAACGCACTGAGACCTTTTCTACACACCGCAACACCCTTCAATCCCTCCTTTGCTCGCTACTCGGCGCTTTCGGCGGCGTTCACGCTTAACCTCACAGGCGAGATAACCGGCGCCGTTCTGAGCCTGTCCACCTCGGGCATCGACACCCAAGAGGGCCTGCTCAATGTCCCTGCAGAGTCGGGCTATCGTGCGTTTGACGTCTTCTACTACCTTCTCACGTCCGCGTCGTCTGTTCAAGAACGCGAGTACCTTGGACTCAAGGCACCAAGCAGATACGCGCTACTTCGCCGATCGGAAACTTACGACCCACCCTCATACCTTCCAACAGCAGACGACACAGCCGCTGCAGAGGACTTCCGAGAGTCGCTCAAGGCGATCGGAATCAAAGGTAAGTCCTTGCGGAGTCTGCTCTCTGTAGTTGCTGCATTGCTCAGGCTCGGAGATGCACTCGGGTTCCTGATCGACGAGGAAGAGCTGGAGAGCACATGTGAAGAGGTGGCTGAACTACTCGAGATCAACCCCGATGTATTGATCAAGAAGTGCGCGACAGAAGAGAGGGAGATCTTGATCGCCGCAGTCTACGAAGCGCTCGTGGACTGGGTGATCACGAAGGCAAACGAGGCGGTGCGACATGAGTTGCACAACGGCCGCACGATAGGATCGAGCAATGGCAGCGATGCTGGCATGCACACGCCTCCGAGCAGTCAGGATGATGGGGATACTGTTGGCATCACTGTCGTGGAAGTACCCAGCTCGACGCTGGGTAAGGCCATCAGTCTGAAGACCATTTTCGACGATAGTACTGGCATCAACCTCGAGATGAAGGAGGATGGGGTGCCGATCGTGCCAGCCGGGTCCTCCGTGATTCGCGAGATGAAGGACGCAGTGCAGATTAGCTCTGCAGATCTGGAAGCCATGGACACACCTGCAGTGCGGGAACGTGAGGATCAGCTCGATCGCCGACAGACTGCGCTAGAGAAGGTTGGTGCTGAGATCGAGGAGGACAGCTTCTTGAAGGGTATCCTGTACCCTGTCACTGGCAACGGGATCGTTCTAGGCAAGACAGGTCGTTTCAGCCTATCGAACTTGCTCGGAACTAGCCGAGTGTGGTTCCAGCTCGCTCTACACCCCAGCGACGATTTCCCGGCTACACTCGCGCAACAGGGTCCGCAAGCCTTCCCCTGGTCCGCAGGTTCGGTCTCAAGCCAGATCCGAGCCTGGAGGCTGCCGGAGTGGGCCAATTACAGGACCAAGCAGCTCGACTTCACGGCTGACTTCGATCATGAAGAGTTTGTGGAGCGCTACAACCGGCTTGGCTGCCAAGCTGGCCGAGATGGAGTCGAGAGCTTCATCTTGGAGCGCGGCTGGAGCAACGGCGAGGTCGTCGTTGGTAACGAGCGTGTCTGGATTCGCGAGCCTGCTTGGTGGGAAGCCGAGAGCATGCTCGACATGAAGCCCGAAGAGCCCAGCGACATGCTTGGTGGCATGGTTGGGGCAGCTGGCATGGAGAATGGCTATGCGGTACAGACACCGAACGGCGTCGAGAACCCATTCTTCGGTGGCTCGCAGTACGGCGACTCTCGGGACAACTTGCTGAGCGTTGCACCAAGTGCGATGGCACCTAGCCGTATGGGCGCGAGATCACTCGCTCCTACACATGCCCAGACTATGCGCAGCATCAGTGGTGGCGACTATGGCTTGGGCTACAAGGGTGATGACAACAAAGGTGGTGTGACCTACTACGGACAAGAGCTGGATCCTGAGCTTGCTGAGGGAAAGCACATCCAAGAGGAGACTGTTCCCTTCAGTCGACGCATGTGGGTGTGGTTCGTCTGGGCAATGACCTTCTGGATCCCTTCTTTTGTGCTAGCTCACGTTGGACGGATGAAGCGACCCGATGTACGCTTTGCATGGCGAGAGAAGCTGTGCTTGATGTTCCTCATTGCGCTCATGAACGGGACAATCATCTTCTGGATCGTTGGACTTGGCAACTTGCTCTGTCCGAACTGGGACAAGGCATGGAGTCCGCAGGAGGTTGCCTACCATACTGGTGACACTGACTGGTGGGTGTCTTACCACGGTGATGTCTACGACTTGACGAAATTCTGGAAGCTGCAGCATTCGGATAATAACATAGAGACCACGTCAGACAACATGGAGCCATTTGCCGGGCTGAACATGGACGACTACATCGTGCCGCCACTCACAATTGCCTGCCCTGGACTGGTAACTGATATCAATGTCATCATGACACCGAACGAAACGCTCCTCAATCCACTCGGAGCACATATCTCAGGACCAACATTCCAGTCCGATAGCACCACCAAGTTGAACAGCATCAATTGGTATACGGAGTACTTCTTGCCACGCATGAAGGAGTACTATAAAGGTGCCCGTGTTATCAAGAAGTCGGTCGTCAAGTCGGATGGCGAGACCAACAACCACCAGTGGGTAATCATCGAGAACAAAGTCTACGATCTGACTAATTACTTCTACACGCTGAAGCTGCAGAACAATTTGCCGCAGTATTCGTTCTTCCCAGACGACGTAAACCAGCTGATTCAAGAGAATCCCGGACAGGACATCACTGAAAACTGGAACACCCAGATTCCATACGCCAATCGCACCAACAGCATGAACTGCTTGAACAATGTCTTCTACGTCGGGCAGACCGACTTCCGTGATACGGCGAAGTGTCAGGTGAATAACTATCTCCTGATCGTCTTTGCTGGCATCTTGTGCAGTGTCATCCTCGTCAAGTTCTTGGCCGCTCTGCAGTTTGGCTCTCGTCGCAAGCCGGGCCAGCAGGACAAATTTGTCATCTGCCAGGTGCCTGCTTATACTGAGGGTGAAGATTCGCTGAGGAAGGGTCTGGATTCGCTGACTGCTCTTGCTTACGACAACAAGCGGAAGCTTATCTGTGTCATCTGCGATGGTATGATCGTCGGCGGTGGCAACGATCGCCCAACGCCAAAGATTGTCCTCGACGTGCTCGGTGTTGATCCGAAGGTCGACCCTCCTGCTCTGCCGTTCAGATCTGTCGGTGTCGGCAATGAGCAGCTCAACTATGGTAAAGTGTACTCTGGACTCTACGAATTCGAAGGCAACGTCGTGCCCTACATTGTCGTCGTCAAAGTCGGCAAAGAGTCCGAGCAAACCAAGTCCAAGCCCGGCAACCGTGGCAAACGTGACAGTCAGATCCTGCTGATGTCTTTCCTGAATCGCGTCCATCACCGCTCGGCCATGAGTCCATTGGAACTGGAGATGTTCCATCAGATCAACAACATCATCGGAGTCGATCCAGAGCTATATGAGTACCTCTTCATGGTCGATGCTGATACGAAGGTCAAAGAAGACTCGCTGAATAGGCTTGTGGCCGCCTGTGCGAATGACTCGAAGATTGTGGGTATCTGTGGTGAGACTTCGCTTGAGAATGAGGAGCGCAGTTGGTGGACCATGATTCAGGTGTACGAGTACTACATCTCGCACAACTTGTCGAAGGCTTTCGAGAGCTTGTTCGGGAGTGTGACGTGTTTGCCTGGATGGTAAGTTCATGACCTGATTGCGCAGGACCGAGCAAATCACTGACATCCCTCCAGTTTCTGCATGTACCGGATACGCACCGCCGACAAAGGCCGACCTGTGATCATCTCGAACAAGATCATCGATGAATACGCGGTTAACAACCTCGACACGTTGCACAAAAAGAATTTGCTTTCGCTTGGAGAGGATCGTTACTTGACTACGCTGATGACGAAGCATTTTCCCAGCAATTCCTTCAAATTCGTTCCGGAGGCCTATGCACTTACTGAGGCACCTTCGGAATGGAGTGTGCTGCTCTCGCAGAGACGTCGCTGGATCAACTCGACAATTCACAACTTGGCTGAACTGGTCTTCATCAAGGATCTGTGTGGTTTCTGTTGCTTTAGCATGCGATTTGTGGTATTTATCGACTTGATGGGCACGATTATCCTGCCTGCGACTTGCGCGTACCTGGCTTACTTGATCTACCGTGTGGCGTCTGGGACTGGGCAGTTTCCCCTCATCTCGATTGTCATGATCGCGGCTGTCTACGGTCTGCAAGCGCTGATCTTCATCATCAAGCGCCAGTGGCAGCACATCGGTTGGATGTTAATCTACATCCTGGCCTACCCGATCTACTCTTTCGTCTTGCCCATTTACTCCTTCTGGAAGCAAGACGACTTCTCCTGGGGTAACACCCGTGTTGTGCTAGGAGAGAAAGGCAACAAGCAAGTCGTCGCCGTAGATGACGAAGGCTTCAACCCGAAGTCCATCCCCCTCCAACGCTGGGATGATTACGCCACAGCCAACAACCTCCCCGGCCGCCGCGGCATTCCCAGCGAGAAGGAAGGCGGCAGCGCGATGTATCAAGACGGCGGGTATGAGATGGACGACATACGCTCGACGTACTCTTCCATCAAGCCCGCAAGCACGATCCTGGGTCACTTCCCGCAACAGCAGATGTACCGTCCGCCGCAGTCGCCGAGTCCGTATGCGGCGTTGAACAGGCAGAGTACGTATAGCCGGTACACCGACCTCGCCAATCCCGGCACCGCGGAGCAACAACGCCTGATGTCCATGGGCGGTATGTCTGATTACCCGCACCCCCAACCCGTGTCCCGACACCACTCCACCGACGCCCTCAATCAAATGCGCCAGCCCTCGCCGCTCGGCACGCCGAACCCGAGTGCTTCGCCTTACGGCTACGCGTCGCAGTCTCGTCCGCAAAGCACGGCGAACTTGGCCGCTTTCACGGTCGGCCCGGGGCCTACCAACGAGGCTATCGCGGCTTGTGTGAGGGAGTGTCTGGGCGAGGTGGACATGGATAGCGTTACTAAGAAGCAAGTGAAGGCGCTCGTGGAGCAGAAGCTGCAGTGTCAGTTGAGTGGGGAGAAGAGGGCGTGGTTGGATGAAAGGATTGATTGGGAGTTGAGTAATATGTAGACAGTACGTTCAGTTTTGATGACTTGGTGGAGGCGTTTTGGCGGCATGGGATGGTTCTGGGTTAGCAGGACTTGGATGTAATATGGGTTGGGTGCAGTGGGAGAGGGGGAGGAAAGCGGTGGCTTGGGGAGATGGTGTTAGGCGGTACTGCTCAATTGTTTTCCTGCAACTCGGCGTCCGTTCACTGACTGTGTAATAGCATTAATGTTGCGACAATTTGGAGGTGTCGCGCTATTATGGGCATATGGCGACTTCCCGACGCGTCTGCCTGTTGCAGCTATGGCAGGTACGAAGCGGAATATCCGAACTCGGCGGAACGTCAACTGCTCACCGCTATGGTGCTTCTACTGTCACGACAGAGCCCTCTCTATCAGTAATTACTCAGATCAGCACGATGGCTTTCGTCGCCAATGCAGCGTCCACGCCGAAGCGTAAGCTTACCTCTGGGCAGTTTGCATGGCCGAGACCGAAGCGCCCAGCGACATGCCAGCTACACCTCACACAGGACGACAATGAGGAGAGCGATGAGATCGAAATACCCGCTGCCTACATAGGCGATGTTGATCACAATGCGCAAGCTTAGACGAAAAAGTACCGAGGTGTACAGGCGGGCAAAGAGCCATTGTATGTATGCTGCCAGCCACGGCGTGGCCGGCAGAACGCTAACAAAGTGCACAGATTGTTCCCTGCACCGAAGACAGCGTTGAGCAAGTCCGAAATGGCTCTACAAGAGCGCAAGTGTGAGGAGAGACTTCTGCAACCCTGCAAGCGACTCGAGGCTGAGAGAGCGGACTTCAGCCCGCGTTTCGCCAAGTATGTGTACACTGAAGGAGCAGAGAAGCTTGCAAAGAAGATGATGCTAGCTCTACTACCCGCGTGGAAGCATGTCCTGGGCTCGGACGAGTGGTCGATGGCCGCAGTAGAGGAGCTTGCTGCGAAGGATCTTACTCTCCACGCAGCCGGACTGTACTTCGCTATGTGCGGTCGGGCTGGCTACATCGGCTCCTCTGTATAACGATGAATGACCTTGCGGCTCGCCTAGCACAGCACGTCAACCAGATCGTCGCCAATCGGAAGGGCAGCGCCTTCGCTGAGCATAAACTCTTCTACAACTACTGCACTGAGGCGAAACCTAAGCCTGTCCGCTTCGCCTATGTGGCCATCCCGGTCGAAGCCGACCCAGAGTTCATTGAAGTTATGGAATCGGTCCTCATCTCTACATTTGGTACCTTCGAGAGGGGCCTTGTAAAGTCTATGGTACGCCAAGTGAGGATCACGAAAGCGATACGTCCGCAGGGATTGCCGGCCACGCCGTGGCTGGCAGGAAATGCGTCTTTGCCGGTGTGTATGGCGTTCCAGGAGAAGCCGACAGAGGAGCAGCTGGAGGCTAGCATGAAGCGCTGCGCCGAGGCGCGCGGTCTATGGAATAAGGCGCAGCGAGATCTTTTGCAGACGAGGAAGCATGAGGCTGCGAAGGAAGCTGGCATTGCGCTTGTATATTGCGAGGCTTGTCAGATCTACGGCAGCAAGGAGTACTTCACGCGGACGAACAAGTACTCGCACAAGATGACGGAAACCCATCAGCTGAACCTACCTCCCGAGGAGAGGGCAGAACGGGTCTTGACTGAATGTGGCTGCGGTAAAAGCTACGACCCTGGCAATAAGAATAGTCACACCAAAGGCAAGCATCATCAGAAGTGGCTCTCGGAGGAGGAACGCGACGGAGAGACAGAGATCTGGTGCGAGGTGTGTGAGCAGTGGCAGTAGTACAACCGCTGGACATCGCACTTCGGAAAGGAGAAGCACATTGCCGCTATGGCGAAGGCAGGTTGCGAGAACCTCGAAGACTTGCCTCGTAAGAATCGGACATGGTGTGAGCCTTGTGGCTTCTCCGTGCAGACTATGTCGATGGGAGCTCACCTTGAGACGAAGCGTCATAACCGTGCTGTGATGAAGCTTGAGCGCAGGAAGTAGTGCAGCAGAGAGAGCACAATCTCGGTCTTGGTAGAGAAGCTTTTGGTGCCGTCCACGGCGTGGCCGGCATATGTGCAGGGGAACCGCAGGTATAGCTCAGCCAAGTTCATATAGCTGCATCAGTTCTGGGAGAAGCCATGGCGAAACCTCTATACTTCTCAACAGTCGCTTTTGCCATCTTGTCCATTTTCTACAACCCAGCGTTAAAGTTGCGTCATGAGCTCACCCCGACTCTTGAGGAGTTACAGCTGCGACAACAGCAATCTATCCAATACCCTAACCTAGCAAGCACACTCGATACTCCGACGTGTCCCCCGTTCTCGACTCGCCCCAGAGCTGGATATGCTTGCGCAGCAGTACGTACATGTAGTTCTATCCCGAAGCTTTCAAATCCCACTGTTAGGGCTTATTGATACACTCGCAGGCGAGACCCGTTGAGCGCAGAATTTTTCATATTCGTATAATGGTTTATTTTCACCGCTTGTCATCTCCGACTGGGTGGTTTAGTGGTAAAATTAGTCGTTGCCACTTGCGCGACATTCGACTAGCCCCGGGTTCGATTCCCGGTCCAGTCAAACTTATGTTTTTCTGATGGAGGTTACATATTTGTACACTGAGGCAATGTCGCTAGAACAGGTTCTTGCATTGGTACTGCCAAGTAGACACATTCCTGCAAAAGCTGGGCCAATTGGCGGATCACGGCAGCAGGGCCGCTAGCTCCCGCCTACACCTCATTCCTTAAAGGCTGTTCCTCAGTTTCAGGTGCGCTTCTCCACAATCTTCATATAGCTTCTTGTGCTTCTATCGTCAGAGCTGCGGCGGCGGGGAATCATCTCTACACTTCTAGGAGATTGTCAAGCACGACCGAAATCATGTCCTGTATCTGTCTTCTCATGCATGCCAGGCTGCCTCTGTTGGCTATAGTGGACGAGCTTTGCAGACTTGTCAGAGAGCTATGAATTTGCGCGGAAAAGACTTTGAAAGTAATGTACGTTGGGAAGGAGCACGCATGTCGAACTGAAGTGAGATTGAACGTTTTGCCTTAACTATATCCGAACGCCTCTCATCAGTATCATAGCATAGCTAATTCATATTCCGACTAGTATAATACGAGCATGACACGCGTGTCAGACATACGGAGAAGCGGTAACACATCGGAAGGGCGATGAAAGGTACTGCTTCTGTTACTTCTCCTGCAATTCATTTTCTGCCACGGCCTAGCTTCCAAGAGCAGCCCTTACACGTGATAGCTCGATGTCGGTCACATTCCAAGCAGCGGATTAACGCTCTAGACCTGAACCTTCGATGGTCGAGATCAGAGACTTACCACTGGAAGTCATCGAGTTCGTGAGCGAAGAAGCTCGATTCACGCGATGTTATGACATTCTTCGCAGTGCGGAACCCAATTTGACACAGCGATACTGGACTTCTCGTCTCCGCGGTCTTCAAGCACGTGCATGCCCAGGTGGCGAGATGTACTTCAGACTGCTGCTTGCAGTGCGCGCAATGTTGTTATCCTCGTGGTCACGCCAATGACAGCACTTCTAGACGCTGAAGGAGGACGTGAAGTATTTGAGAGCGAGAAAGGTAACTTCTTGAAGTCGTGGACGCATACCTGTCCGCACAATCACGATGTAGTGCAGATGACCGAAATCAATGACAGGTGACTGGTGCTGGGCTTGATTGCACGGCTTTCCGACTGGCGCGACATCGATTGGGGCTATCAGGAGCAGGTGCCACTAAGCATAGTAAGTCTACTCTACAATGCGCACCCGAATGTTATCGCCATGTCCGTGGGTGCCATGAGCCCGCGCAAAGCCAGATCTGCATCGGCCCACTTTAGCTGAGACTGGCTACTTTGCCAAGTCTGCGCAGTCCGGCACTGGTCCATGAGCGTCCGGTTCTGGGGAACTATAAAACCCGCAATGCAACAAGTGCCCTTGTCGTGATGGCAGTTGCAGCGGGAGCATTACGACGAGTAAGTACACTGTGAAGTATCTCGTGCCGAGACAGTGAGAACGTTCCCACGCGTACGCTACGTACGTAGGATTGGTCTTCACTGCAGATAAGTCCACTACTCGCAGTCACGCTGTAGGGCCATTCCAGTGTCTCGAACTCTTCCCAGCCCATCTAAGCGTCACAGTATTGCGACTTGCTACTTGACTACGCCTCCTCCCGTGACAACCATATGCGGTAACTGTCAAAATCGCCGAAACATGTCCATTATCGTCTTCATCTCGAAGTCTTTGGCCTCGTCTGTCTCCTTGAACCTCATGTCCAGATTGTCGTCCAAAACTTTCTCGAAGTCATTCGGCACTTTCTCTTCCGAACCGCGAGCAACCATCAAATAGAGGCGCTCCGCCTGCGACGGATCATCGACAGGTTCAAGTCCATGCGTGGAGAAGTCGTAGTTCTCCGGCCACAGCCAAGACGGTCCAGGTAGAGTCGTCTGAACGCCTGCAACAAACTCGGGGTCCCAGCTCATAACGTTACGGAAGAGGCTTCTCTCTGCAGCAGTAAACAACATATGCGGCAGTAGTGGACCACCCGTGGCCTCGAGCTGATATCCAGTCAGTGTCATGCTCGGAGAGACTACGGACTTACAACAGCTCAGACTTACTCGCAACAGCTCTTCCAGGACCTCGACTTGCTGACGTTCCTCTCCTTCAGGCAGTGTGTGACTTGGATCCTTGCGCACAGTCAGCACGACTGGCCTGCTACTCCTCTGTCGAACGTTAGCTTGCGTCCTGCCGGCCACGTGGCGTGGCTGGCAACTTACAGGTGCTGTAGTAGTACAATCCACCACCTCGTCCGAGTCTTCCCTACGGCAAGCAACCCGATAATACTTCTTCCGAAGCAGGAACCACGGCGCCTGGTTTATTTCGAAGCGCGGATTGGTGTACGTCATATCTGGACGCCCTCCGGGTGTGCGGCGTCTGTCTATTGCGAGCCGAATCAGACCGATGAAAGCCTTATTGATCTTGAGTCTGCGCGCAATCACCGCACCAGCGTCGTCCAATACATCCACAGCCTCCAGGTCAGCCATTAGTTCGAGCTTCTCAACAAAGACCACCTGCACTGCGCGCCAGTGGTGGTAATAGAGCGACCAGGACTTTCCCATTCTAACAGACTTGTCCATCTGGAGAAGGTCTGCAGGCGAGAGGAGGTTTTCCTGGCGCTGCTCAGCTGAGTCTCTGTTACATGTCAGCTGCAAATCACGAAAGCGCAAGACATATCTCCCATGTACTTACCGATCCAGGGTATGCTCAGGCTGCATCTCATTGTCAAGCTCTGCGGGAAAAGCTGCTGGAGTACCAGGGATTGGTCGCTGCATAGTGGAAGCAATGCGCGCATGCGACGCCACCACGCCATAACTAAACCGCTCGTCAGCAACTGTCTGCCGGCCACGCATCATGGCCGGCTGCACTCACTGCTTCGCATCGCTTGCTGCGATGTATTCCGCCTCCAACGATTTCTGTTCCTCCTTTGACAGGCTGTCGAAGCCATGGGTCGCTTGTGCGCTTTTTCTTGCGCGGCGATGTCGCTCATTCCTAGCTTTGCGCTCCCTGTTGGCAGCAGCTTTGTCTTCACTCAGACCGGCAATACGCTCCCTCTCACGTACAGCATTAGGATGCTCGGAGTACTCTGCTTTCGGTTTCTTCGCAGTGCCAGACATCGGCTCGCCTTCGCGTTCGAGCGCCTCACTTGAGCGATCTTGCGCCATGGCGGCATCCAGCAGCGGTGCGTCTGTCATCGCCACATCGCTTGTAGTCTCACCAGAGGTCATTTCGTAATCCATACTGTCATGTGATGCCGTTGCTTCGGACATCTTGGTGTCGTGGTTGGAAATCTTTAGGGGAAGTGTACGTAAAAGTTTGGAGGCAAATGAAGCTCAAGTGATGCTCAAACGGGGTCGCAAGTGATGGGGAGGAATGACATGTGACAACGGCCATCTTTCAATTAGACAATGAGCGACGACTATTCATGACACTACGATCCTTACACCTACCCACTTGACTGAACATCTACGGCGACGCCCCCAATATGCCACCCAAGAAAGCGCAGCAAGCAGCGAAGGCTCCACGTGAAAAACCAAGCGCAGCACCGACCAGGACCAGTGCGAGGCAGATCGAAGCAGAGAAGAAACGAAAGGCGAATGCTAGAAAGGCTGCCGCACGCAACAATACGGCGAGAACGACGGGCACAGTGAAGGTAGCCCGACGGACAAAGCCCGGCAGTGAGTCCTTCCAACGGTCTGCCGGCCACGATGCGTGGCTGGCAGATGCCTGTACTGTAGTCTAATCGCTGACTTGAGCCCAGCCCTTGCACTCAGAGAGATCAGGCAGTACCAGTTAAACACCGAGTTGCTCATGCCAAAGCTGCCATTCGAACGCCTGATCCGTGAGATCTTGCAAGATCTAGGTCATACAGATTGGCGCATTCAAGAAGGGGCGCTCGGGGCGTTGCAAGAGGCGACCGAAGCATATCTTGTGAACATCTTCGAGCGTAAGATCTTTGAGGCGCCCTTGACGTTGTACACATGGCTGACGGTCCGCAGAAACACTGTTGTCGGCGATTCACGGTCGTCGCGTCACTGTCCAGCAGAAGGACATGCGCCATGTGTTCCAGCTGCAGAGACTGAATGGACTGCATATCAGAGATTGAGCTGAAGTGGGAGTCGGACGTTCAGAAGTGAGTGCATTGCCAGATGCCGAAGATGCGCCGATGTGGTTCACGGAAGAGTTGTTAGCAGCACTTGGCACCCCCAGTCCAGACCTATTGAGATGGGTCATAGCACGTCAACAGTAAGGTGGTGCTCAGGGCCCAAATGACCTTGCGCGCCTTCTCTGCAATGCCCACCTCCAATGGCCCCTTCATCCTTTCCCGGGCGAAACCCGAGGACATGCTCGAGATGACCAAACTGCAATATGCCTGCTTCCCACCCTTTGTGAGACTAAACTTCATGGGCTGCCACTCCGAAGCCGAGATTCCCAAGATCACAGACACCTATATCAAAGCGATGTCCGAGGACCCAGCAGATATTTGGATCAAAGTGACGGACCCGGAGACTGGTAAGATCATTGCCGGAGCTGACTGGAAGGTTTACATGAGCGTGCCGCAGCTGGAAGCCGAGCAGTGTCCGCCGTGGCTAAAGGGAAAGGAGGCAGAGGATAGTAAGAAGTTCATCAAGAAGATGAGTGAAGGGAGATGGAAGGCGATGCATGGGAAGCCTTATATATGTATATACTCTGCCTTGTCAAGACCCTTCGTCCCAGTCGCTGACCTCCTGATTCCAGACCTGCACATCTGCTACACAGACGACGCGTACAGACGACGTGGCGCTGGAGGCATGATGCTGAAATGGGGTTGCGACCTCGCAGATCAGCTATCACTACCTGGCTACATCGAGGCATCGCCTGAGGGTAGTCATCTGTACAGAGCCTTCGGCTTCTACGATGCAGGCAGGATCGAGTGGGAAGAGGATGCTGTGGTCATGAAGCGTGATCCACAGAGTACTGAGGTTCGAGGAGGGAAGCCTAAGCCGTCGTAGGCGCAACTTCGGATGGTCTCCCTTAGCTATCGATTCCCCTTCATGAGGTTCGATGTAGCGTTTCAACGAAGCGATGCCGTCGGAAGAGATCCATGGAAAAGGCTGACACTGTGCCAAACAACTTCCCATCACCCGAACGCATGCTCCTCTTCCCCAAACATCCTACCTTCGATTCTCTCTCCGTACGCTCCACCATCGAGCAGCCAAGCCTCGTTATCGTCATCGTCCATCTGAACCCTCCGCCAAGTCGTGCCCTTCTCCCTCACAGCTCCCTTACTTCTCTCCTCCCGAGCCTTCGGTCTCACTAAGGTCCCAAGCAGCGGATTGTTGCTGAATCCCTTCCCCTCACCGGCTTTCGACTGAGGCGCCACATAGTCTGCCTCGGGTTCATCATCGCCTTCAAAGTTCGGTCTCTCCTTGTCCACCATCTTCTTGACCATCCTGCGTCCTTGCAGATCAATGCTAGCAACAACTTGCCGCTTCTCATACTCCGGCCTCGCATTCCACTCTGTCTCGCGCATGACCTTCTGCTGCTTTTTGAGCTGCTGCGCGCGCTCCTGGGGTGAAGCCCACATATTCGTTCCTGCAGTCGGTAGGTCATAGTCCGCAGCCTCGTCGTGGACCTGCGTTCGACGCGCGTTGTTCGCCTGATACGTGAGCAGCCTGTCGCGATGCGCTTTGGCTTTGGTGTCAGCCGAGTCTGACTCGACATCACTTGTAGGCGCTGAGGATAACGGCGAAGGGCGAGCAGAAGTCGATGCAATGAAGTCCCGACCGGTGAATGCACGCGGCTTGCCGATGGCAACATCGGCGCGCTTCTGAGTGGCGTTATTAGCCTTCATCCGCTCCTCGCCACGTTCGTCTTTCAACACTCGAAGCACTTTTGTGATTTCATCAGGAGACAGCAGAGGGGTGTTACAGAATGTACAAGGACCCAAGCCTTGCTTTACGCAGATGACTTTGCCACAGTTCGTACAATTCGGTGCGATGTCGAGTAGAGGGTGACGAGTAGCCATGCAGTTGCATTGACGTTTCTTGAGGTCTGCAGCGGAGTCTGAGGCCAGGCTGGGGTTAGTCTGGACCTCAAGAACTCGAATTGCAGAGTCTAGGTCTGACAGTGCTGTGGAAGCACCATGCATCGCCGTGCCACCAGAGATGTTGATCTTCGTCTTTGCAGCAGGACTCGCTGTCCGCGACGATGGCGCCGAGCCCTTGCGTGCTGGTGGAGCAAGTGCGTCCGAGACCAGTAGCCCGGCAGCCGAAGGTGGTGGCTTCGAAGCGATCGGCTTACTCGTGAGCTGAGCCGAGTCGGTGATCAAAGGCATCTGGGTTGCATCCGGCTTCTCGCGCAGCGCAAGATTGTCTGCCACCTGATCCTTGTGCCTCTGCTGCCGTGCCTGCTGAGGCATGTAGTCTCCCTCGTCTCGCTTCTTGT
This sequence comes from Cryoendolithus antarcticus, assembly GCA_002077065.1. Taxonomy (NCBI): domain Eukaryota; kingdom Fungi; phylum Ascomycota; class Dothideomycetes; order Cladosporiales; family Cladosporiaceae; genus Cryoendolithus; species Cryoendolithus antarcticus. Next base: position 29,248 of record NAJO01000028.1, on the reverse strand, counting down.
ACGCGGCTCCATTAAGATCTTGCGCACCAACTTGTCGAGGAGGCAAGGCATGGATATTCGGCTTCTTCCTTTGCTGTCTTGGCTTGCCCTTTGGTACCTCAAAGCCTAAAGCAGGGGATGCTGGACGTGGTGTACCCGCAACAGATCTCGGTGGCGCCAATTTCGCCTCGTTCGGTGGCCGTTGACGCCTCTGATTGAAGGCTGATATGAACTCGAATGCCTGCGCGGAGTCGCCCAGCATATTCTTGAGGTGATCCGCCGCCGCATCTTTCGGCAGAGTGTCCGTGTATGTGACAACCTGCTTCAAGCTCTCTTCATCCAGTGGCAGGAGCTTCTGGAGGCGCGGAAGTGCCCAGGTGCTCAAATCGGCCGCCATGTCGATACGAGTGGCGAGTCGCGGTAAACCAAGGGAGAGTCCTCAGAGGGATGACCGCAGTAGAGCATTTGAGAGCCAAACATCTACCGTCTCTCCTGCTATCGGCTAGAGATCCTGTGCACCTGTCGACTTGGCCACACATACGACTTGCTCCTACCGCACAGCCGATAGAGTCGCTCCTTCCCCAAGTGGTGCCTGCAAGCAGCACGATGTCAGTCGGATCCCAATCGAATGCTGTGCAAGACTTCTGGCAGCACTGTGTTGTGGACGCTCTCAGTCCCGTCAATCTGCCACAGTCCTCACATTGTCAATCATTGACATAGCAAACGGCGGCGGCTACAGCCACGGCTCGGTGCGAGGGCGACTTTCAGTGCACGCCGCGAGGGCGTGATGGGAAGGGAACGGACCGACGAAGAATTGTCTATCTTCACTTCATGCCACTCGATCCTATTGTAGGCCATATTAAACTACCAAACGTGCAAAGTGCCATCGGAAATGCAAGCGCGAAGTGGAGGCAAGTCCAAATAAAGCTTCAAGTCCATCGTACAGCTCGCCAGTCAGCGATTACTAGTCTAGTTGACAGAAGCGACCCTCTCGCCCCAATAGCATCGCCACAGCAGCTAACACAGTCCTCTACCACACTGTTGTAGAGACAGTCGCTTCCAGACGCAGCAGAACACACACGAGTACCTCCCAGAGAGCAATCAACGCCTTGCAGAAGAGTTCAATCCACCTCCCTTGAGCGCGAGCTCGCTCCAACAATCTCATAGCGCCATATCTCATTTCAGCTTATGCCGACTCTTTCATCGGCGGCAGATCCTCCGTCTGCACACCGACATCTACCATCTCGCCCATGCGTGGCTGCCTGCCGTCCAACGACATGACGGACGAGTCGTCATCCTTACCTGCTAAACGCGTTAGCAGTCGGTTCCTCTTACTTGGGAGCACGATTCAGTGCGTCGACCATGCCACTATCGGTTGAGGTGCGTTCCTCGCGCTTCCCCTCGCCAGCCGACTCACTCGTGCTTGTGCTCGTGCCTCTCCGATGCCCACTGCTCGGATCCGACGTGCCATTGCTCGTGGGCGCGAGCATGTAGGCATGCGGTGAGGTGGAGTCACGAGGACCTTCAAACGAATGTGCGATAGGCGAAGCATAGTGAGTCGGCTGAACGCCGTAGAAGGCTTGGGGAGGCGCGGGGTAGTAAGAGACAGTGGACGAAGCGGGAAACGCACCGGCTGGAAGCCCCATCGGGTCAGGGTAGTTGTACTGCTGACTGCCGTCCGCCGACCCACGCTGCATCTGTCCTGGTGGTGGTGGTGGCAGCGTCGGCGTATGCGGCTCATCACTCCCACGCTTGCGCCCAGCCTCTCCCTGTGGTGCACCTTGCGGCTGACCTGGCTGCGGCTGATACATTGCTGGGTGCTGGTAACCTGGTGGAGGTGGACCATACTGCCCGGGCGGTGGGCCGTAGGGGTCGCGGCCGTTAGCCGGAAGCGGCTGGCCGTATGCGCCGTAGAGCTGAGTATTGGGTGGAGGCAGCTGGCCGCGATAGACCGTATGCGCGGGGACAAATGCCTGGGTTTGAGCGGAGACGGGCGTGAAGACACACTCTTGCTGGAAGCGCTGACAGTTGGTGCAGCGACCATCCTCAGAGTGATCGAACCCAGAGCAGCGGATCTGTCGGATTGTCAGTGGTGCTCGAGGCAATGTCATGACACGTCGCAGGCAGACGCGACGGTCACGCGCTTGGACTCAGAAGACATACCTTGCGTCTACGACAGTACCTGCACGCGATCGCGGTCCTCTGGCGTGGTGCGGGCTGTTGAGGGTAGCCCATGGGAGGCTGAGCATACGGCGGTCCGTACATGTGAGGAGGTGGAAGAGCGCGATATGCGTCGGGGTGTTGCGGTTGCAGTGTCTGCATGGCGGGACCGCCTTGAGCTGGCACTGCCTGTGAGATGGGTGGGATCTGCTTCATTGCCTCCATGTCAGCATCGCCATCGGGCCCGAGCTGCGGATCGATGGAGCCCATGTTGGTGGGTGGGTATGGATGTGTCATGTATGGAGATGTGCGTGTAAGGTGTTGCGGGGAAGGGAAAAGAAGTGAAGGTGCAAGTGTGGGGGAGGTGGAAGGTGTCAAGAATTGAAGATGCAATGCAGCAGAGGGCTTGGCAGGTCAGACTCACCTGATTCGGTCTAGGCGTGTACTGTTGACCATTCTGCGGCTGAGGTGACGCCCATTGCTGCGGTGGCGGTTGTTGAGCTTGCTGCTGCTGCTGCTGGCCTGGACTCCATTGCGCGGTTTGCGCTGGGTTTTGATACATGATCACGGGTGGTGATGGTGATTTGGTGAAGTGTTGAGTTCACACACGCGACCTTGGGCAGTCGCACCACAATATGTGAGTTGCGCGCAAGGCCACCGCGATGATGCCTGACCTGTTTGACGTTTCCGTGGATATTATGTCATGAAGCTGGCGTGTATGTCGTACAAGGTGCACACAAGGTGCGGGCCGTGGTGCGGTTGCGGAGGGAGGGAAGTTTTGATGTTAAGTATGTGCGCCTCGACTCGCTCGTGATCAACAGAAAGTTAATGACGTGGCGCGTTTTGACAGCACGGAGGAAGGCCCGAAGCGCAGGGAGAGGCGGGAGACGTCGTGATTGCGCAAGGTGAAGAAGCCCACTGCAGTAAGAGGGAAACAAGGTAGGTTCAGTAGGGCTGGGGTCTGTGTGTCTTATGGATGACTGCGGTCACAAGAGAGTTCTCCGACCGGGATGTCCCTTCCACAGAGGCCCGACGCGCAAAGCCGAAGGAGCGTGAGCTGGGGGCAGTGTGAGGGAGAGAAGCGGCATCAGCATCGCCCAGCGTGCGCGCACCGCTTTCTATCGGCAGACTTTCACAGTGGCGCCCTTGAACGCTGACACTGGGCTCACGCGTGGCCGCTAGCTCGCAGATGCTGCCGAGATGCAGCGGCGCGCACCACTCTCGCTAGACCAACACTTCCAATGCACCCTTCCTACCCGCCCGCTGTTCCTTCATGCACGCGTGCGTCTGTGCCTCTCCCAAAGTTGCTGCGGCACGCTGGCCGTGCGAGGCTTAGCCTCTCGTCTACATACAGTAGCCTGCCGAGGCTTCTAGCAGTCTCTCATCATTGCGATCTGCTGGTTTGCCCTCGTACGGGGCACCTTGGCGAAGCATGACAGTCCTCCACCGTAAAGCGGAGACGGGTGCATGCAACTCAACACGCTATCGCGGTGCTGATTCGTCAGGCAGGCTTTCGCCGTCAAAGGCAAAGCTGCGCTGCAAAGCGAGATGATGTTGCTGCATCCATGGAAGTGGACATCCTCCAGCTGACACTAGGAGAAATGGACTCAAACATGCGAGCCAGTCAGAAAATCAGAAATTAGTTCGGGGTCGGATGTGCCGTAAAGGCCCGCGAAGCTCGCGAGTTGCCACGCGAGCTCCTTGCTAGCGTTGCGTTGCAGCCGGGCTGGCTCGAGGCCCGGTTCTTGCCATGACCTGATGGATATAACGAGGCAACCGTGCCTGTAGTGTCTCTCACAGGGATACTACAATATTGCCACCACGGACTCGTTCGGACTACGATACCACAAGACCACATCGTGTCAGGCGGAGAGTCAACACCTGATCTTGCCTTCACGATGGCGACATCTCAACAACGATCAAGGTGAAACGAGTGTGCCGATCAATCCATGCGTGCCAGTGCACTCACACCGACATACAAGGGCATATGCCACGCACTATCGGACGATATGATGCGTGGCTTGCCTCGTATCGCCAACTACATGATCCTGCCTACGTTCAACAAACGTGAACGCAACTCAATGCACTGCGTGCATGATGCCGTCAGTCCTGCAATCGACTATTGGCGCGTCTGCAGGTGGTGGTGGTGCACTTGCTGTATGTAGGCTCGATGCGGCACGCCGCGGTCGCGAAAGCCGTCGGTGCGGGTCGCCTTCTTGGCTATGTTGCTCCTTATCTGACAGAGTCGTGCTTTCTCCACTTAGCAGGGGAGCTTGACAGATTCCACACTCCAGATAGAGCGGTAGCATTCAATATTGCTGTCGGTTACGAGCCGTGTCTCCTCATTGGCGACCAGTATCTTTCGATAGATCCCCTGCGTCCGCGCTGTCTCGTGTCATCGCAGTCGTCATTTGGCCACGTGCGTGTGAATTCGAAGACGTGATTCTGCCCGAGTATCAACACTGACGATTGTTACCAAAAGGCACCGCATCTGCACATGTACCGATGCGCTGGCACATGCGTCCACAACCTTCACGCAGCAGGCTCTGCCGCCCACATTTCATCGCCGATTGCTGACTGTCGATCATGGTCACATGACCTTCTCCTGCTGCAGTGAGCCGTCGCGCTAGGCATATTGCGGCACAGCACAAGCGGGTCGACCGGACTGCACTCTTGTACGATTGGCTCGCTAGACGCGCATTGCTGGCGCACCAGTCTTGATGTTGGTCAGAGATATGCGTTGTGTCAACGTGTATGTCGCACAGTGGCTGCATTGTATATTTGAAATGGTATGCGCTGCACATCGATGGAAGCAGCGAGATGCATTGTCGAAGGGATGGTCTTCATCTCCGATGCTTTTCGACATCCGGCACTGGATGGCTCGCTTAGCAAGCCACTTCATGGAGCCTCGTTGTCCCCAAGTAATATGTTGCACATAGACTGTTGACGAAGCTGTGACCTGTTGGGCTGCTACATTATGCACGACTATGCATATACTAGCCTTCAAGCATTCACAGCGAGCGTTTTGAATGGCCTATGCAATCACCGTCTCGTGCGGATCATGAACCCCCACCTGTGGCAGCGGGCGTGGAGGTCCTTGGAAATTCTCTCCAAGCCGTCGAGTAGGCGCAAAAGTACACCGCTGGCACGACTTATGGTAGCATGAGGCTCTTCGGACTTGCGCATGAGCGGAGATGCATCTCATCGAGTCGGACGACCCCCTGTCATCCTGTCGGAAACCATGCAGCAACGACCCAAGCCAGACCGTGGCAAGACGTCGTGTATCAATTCCCTATTCAACACTCCGCGTCTATTGTGATAGATCACAATGGTCTTTGCGACGCTCAAGATATGCTTCCGCTTGTTCTTCCACTCCACAGCCACCGAAGTGCCATCTTCGCTTGCCCAGCCAGCGAGTGACTCAAGTCCGATCGAGCATCGGGATCTGGTCACGCATAGTCGACACAGTTCGATTGAATTATTCAAGTAGGCTATGGATGTCGACAGCTATGTCCCGGACGCTTCACTGCCATTGTCATCGCTGGCAGATTTTCCACTGCCCTCGGCTCCGTGGCTTTCTTCATCCTCGTCCTCGTCCTCGGACGATGCATCTTCGTCGGGCATGACGACGGAGTTCAGGTAGGTGATCTACACAACGCACGTCAGTCACGTCGAGTCAAGCTTCTCAGATCAATCGTAACCAGGTGATCGTGCCTGCCATGGACTCAAAGACGAAAGGTCTCGACCGCCATCTTGTCTTCGGAGACAAACATGAATGCACCGTTATCATGATCGTTGCAAGTGCTTGACTCAGCGGCTAAAGCCGATGACCCAAGCTGCGCAGAGTTCTTCGCGAACCACGGTACAACCGGGACGCTGGAACGGGTCACCACGAACCTAGGGAACGGAAAGACTTACAAATGGCTTCATGCACGCAAGCAAATCGGTGATACGAGTGAGTCCATCACTCAGGAGCTCCTTATCGCTCACCTTGCTGCCAATGGTGTAATTGCGGAGTCGCATGAGAGCAATGTCAGGGTGATCAGCAGCGTAGCCCTAAGATGGTGGTCAGCGTGTTGATCACGGACGGTCACGGCCCAGATGAGCAGATGCGATCGATAAGGACGAAAAGCATGAGTGATGCGACGATTGCATTGATTAGCCTGGCGTTCTCTGGCGTTTTGCGCAGGGTAGAAGCCACCTTCTGCGAATCGTCACCACGTCTGCACCATCGTGTCCACGAATCAGCATCAGATCCAGATCCTCAATGGAATGCATGGCGTCCAGAGTAACGAATGTGGCTTGGTGATCGATTTCGAGCATTAGCTTTTAGCCATTTCAGCGTGTACCAGACTTGCGTGTGATCGGAACCTCTAGCTTCGGGGCCACTCGCGGTGGGCAGGGATGGTGATTTCGCCTTAGCCGCCGTCTCCACGTGCGGCGAGATGTGCGGGAGCTCTCAGGGTCAGCCGCTCTCGCTCTTCTGCAGCTCTCCGATCGCCATATTTGCCAGCAATGTCAGCACCGTCGAGTGCGAGTCACTTGGTCAGACGATCTCGAAGCAACGTGCACACGTAAGGACTGTCAAGACCGAGCATCGCCGTTGTCTCCGTGATGTTTCGGCTCGTCCGAGCGGGAGGGTCGTTGCGCAGACACGGCCCAGAGCGGGACAAACAGGCTGTCAACGACGAAGGGGCACACAACACTTTGCAGCTGTTTCCATCCCCATGATCTCTCTGTTGTACTTCCCTTGTTGACCACCATCATGCGTGTGGCCAGTCACGATCTGTTGCCTTTGCCACTGAGCACCTGTCGCGTACAGGACATGCACAGCTACATTACCCGCACGCGAGCCAGTCGCCGAATGCGACGGAAGTAGACGATCAAGCTCCTCACGATACAATCGGCAAGGGAGTAGTAAACGGTAACGTACCTTTGGTCGTGTCTTCAACGCGTTTTCATCGTTCGTTGCGATGAATGCTTTCACAGCCTTCTGTGCGCTAGCGGGCGCATTCTTGAGGAAGTCCTTTCTCACTCGTGGCTCCAGCAGAATGTCCTTCAGCCGATTTGGTCGTCGATCAATGTCGCGTCGCATCGCAGCCGTTGGCGCTGCTTCGGGATGCCAAAGCCCGCCACCTAATACGATCACAGTCAGCGTTACTACCTACTGCCCAAAGCATCGCGAGGCGTCAATGTCATTGGAAGAGCACGGCGGCTAGGTACAACGGGTCCAAAGTACAAGATGAACTTGTATCAGACAACCAGTCGGGGGAATCGTTTCGCCGCAGACCACAGAAATGAGCGCTCTCAAGAGAGGCGTGCTGGTCAACGAAATCAGGTGGTCGACAGCTTGACAAACCGCCTGCATCACCAAAAGTATTGCTTTGCGCGCATACGGTCACATCTTCAGAGGGGCATTCGCCCGAGAGCATCCTGTATTGGTCGAACGCGCGCCAACCCATCAACTTTGCTGGTCAACAGAGTAGCTTTACGCCCAATGAAGGTGTCGCAAGCAGGTGTACTCGCAGACTCCGGCTCGTGGCTAGAATGCGCCAGGCAGATAGCACACGGCTTTCGTTCACACCATTTATTGCGCCAGCGTCTGTACGCTCCAGGAGGCTCGCACGCATGTGCCTGGAGCCTCAAGCGATTACGAGCCGGCCAGGCTCACCGAAGATCCCATCCCAGAGCCATGGGCTGCGGAGAGCGCCAGTGCATCTCGTGTCGAGAATCTGCGGACTCTCGCAGAGCTGATGAAGGCCAAGCGCACCAGGAACTCAAGTACGCTTCATCGTTCCTTTGGTGAACAGGCGCGCTGGCATTCCCTACCATCTCTCTGCTGACGCTAAAGACCAGTCAAGATGTCCGAGTGTCCGAGATAGCCAGCCGACGATCTCCGGGGACCAGCACCGGCTCCATGCGATGACCTTCACGGCTCCTTGCGACACTGTAAAGACCAAGGAACTATTACTCTGCATCTGAACACCAGAGTCTATCAAGATCGACGCTTGTGCGAGATGATCCAACGGGCGGGTGCTAGCGACACGCCGACACGGGACAGCGATCAGGCCCGCGCATTGTGTTCTGCCAGCGCGCCGACCCGGGAGGTGGTACTGTCGGTTGCGATGTTCTGCAGTGCGCCTTCTGCTTTCATCAAACTCGCTGCTTTCGACTTTCGAGTGTTCGATCGTTCGATCTTAGTTAGGACATGATGGGTGTCCAGCGCGGATATCTCCATTCCCACCCACGATACAACGCGCGCCGCGCTCGCGAAGCCCGGAAGCTCTTCTCCGCACCTGCAGATCCATAGGCCTTCGCCGAGTCCAGATCGTGCCGCCTGCGCCCGAAGGATGTGCCGCAAACGTCAAGAGCATGAAGACGGGCTGATGAACATATTGCGCACGTGAACGACTATATACGGTGGAGGGCGTTCTCTGGACAAGTGATTGAGGGAAATGCGCATGTTACGCGCTCCAAAGCCCAAGTCGATAGACCGGCAAATACCCGTGGAGGAGCGTGAGCACTCACCGCATCGGAGTGCTGGCTGATGGATATTGAGTGGTTCGTCACTCCAATCCACGCGTGGTATCACGTGTTCGGTGTCAATAACATCATCAACTTCACTCTCACTTACCGACAAAAGTCTGATCATTCGGCGACACCTGCACATAGTAATGAGCATACGGGCCCTTGCGCCCCGTTCGTGACCTATGCCGCCGCTTAGCTTTCTGCTTGACCCATCGCTGCATGTATGGGGCTGAGTGACGCACCATGCAGCCGAGAAATGCGGTTCTGGGATAGCGTGCGTTAGCGCTCGCAACACTTTGCCTCCAACCTGCATCATGCACCCTGCAGGCCTAGCAAGCACGGCCCACCGCCTGATGCCATGGTCCGCCCGGCCGATACTACTGCAGGTGAACTCACTGTACGGAGTAGGATCCTTAGAGAATCTGATGTCTCGGTAGATGCGGAATATCTGATGCGTCGTCAGCAAGTATGGGTTGCTGTGACAGTAGTAGTGAACCGTACGACGTCCTTCACGGGAAGCTCTGGTACTGTATCGTCGATCTCGGTGAGCTTTTCAGTCAGTTTCTCTACAAATCCAAACCAGTCCTTCTCTGCTTGTCGAAAGTCCGGGTCGTGCACTAGAGGTGACATGTCAGTTTTGTGGTCTGCCACTTTATCTCGCATTGCTGCTGTTGGCATGCTCGTAGCCATCAAATCCTTCCTAGCAAGCAACAACAACCTTGTATCGGATTTTGATTCGCTTTGTGCGAAGCAACATGCGACGTCCTAGCTTGCTCCGTTGCTCAGTCACAATGCTACTTCCCGCTCAGCCATGGGACCGAATGCTTCGTTACTGTCCTGGCGAAAAAACCCGTGTGTGCAAGCTCTCATGCCTTGTACCCGCCCGAGTAAAGCCTTCATCGTGCCGATCGACACATTGCAGGAAAAGTCCGGTCACTTTCAGAGACCAGATATGGAGATGACCCGAACGGTGGGAGTACACTTACTTTTCAACCACTCTCGATCATTGTTAGCCTTCAGCTCCTCCAAGAAGAGCAGCGTGTTCGGGTGAATCCTTTCATCAGCGTAGGGCACCTTGCCAGCCGGTCGAGCCTTCGGTCGTTTGATAATCAGCTGCTTTCCAGGTCCCAGACCAGCCTTGACACCCTCTCGCCAAAGTTCCTTGCCCTTCGCGGAAGTCGACTTTCGTCGTGGCTTGGCGTCTTCCTCGCTATCGTAGTCGTCTTCGCTTTCTTCGTCCTTGACATGATCGTCATCGTCTGCACTTTCGGCTTCGGCAGCAAATTCGGAGAGGTCGTCCTCGGGCTCAGAGAGCGATGTCTCTGCATCCTGGTCGACGTCTTCAGCGTCGATCGCTGCGCCTTTCGTAGTTCGTCCGGTCTTTGCTTTCTTGGCCGTTGCAGGTGTCTCAACGGTCCCGGACACAGCTCGTTTGTGACTCACAGACGCAGGAGTGCCTGCCGACAGACGCTGCGATTTTCTTGCCATCGCGTCAGGGTCGCTTCACCGCTGCGTAGGTCCGAGCGGCAACTGGAATCATGCGCAGCTCGGTCGATGCGTCGTCGCAATGCTCACTATTTGGCCCTGTGGTTCCTTATGTGCTGCAAGAGTCCAAGCAGCTCAATGCTGTGAAGACATCTATGGGTCCGAAGGCGAGCTGGTTGTGGACGTCACGAACAGACGCGGTAGGCGCAGCGGCAAACGGCTCGGTTACGATCGCGCTTACGGCGTCTATGCAACACGCCTTTATTTCCAAGGCCGCGCCAACACGACTCAGATATGTCGGAGCTATCTGACACAACCACCGTGATATAAGTCGTCGCCGTGAAATTGCTCTCCTTCTCGCACAGTCGACGTGTCCAACTATCCCCTTGACTGGCGCAGAATCAATATACCAAACAGCAGCGGCTTGAGGCCAGCAAGAATGACCACGCCTTTCACAGCCAAGAAAGCGCACATTCTCTCACAGCTTGCTGTGCCTGACTCGGATTACTCGGACCTTTCGCCCATCGGCGCCGTCGATCACAACATCAGGCAGCTGGTGCACGAGATTAACGAGCTCGAAGGATTCGTCACGACAAGCAGCTGCTCGGGACGTATAGCGGTGTACCTAGAAGGATCACCCAAAACGTCGAGTCTCAGCACTGAGGACGACGGTAATCCAGCAAAGACGACTACGGGTGGCAAAGGCGGTGGGCAGTGGCTTTATGTATCCCATGATCCTGTGCAACTGGATGATTTGCAGAGGGATGGCGCTCTACTAAGTCTACTCGCCTTACCCGGCTCCGAGTCTGTCACCTATCCCAAACTTGTGCACGGGACACGTTACACCCACCTCAAATTCGAACCGCTCGTAAGCCTCCACTCCGGCTCCGGCAATGAGCTCGGGTAAGTACTAATTTTTCCAACTCTCCTTCAGATTCTTCACATTCTCTGCTCTTCCATCTCGCACGCCCAACACGCCCTCTCAGCAGCCCTCACATCAGGCTTCCGCGAAAGCGGCATAAGTTCCATCAACTCCGATGGCATGGTGATGGTAGCCGTACGCACTGCCGGCCTCGCATTCGACTCGATTATAGGCTTCTCGGGCGATGCAGGCGAGGCGTCGTTGATGGTGACGGAGCAGTACTTGAGAACGCTGATAGAGGTGGCAACTGCGAGATTTGTTGTGAACGAGGAGAGGAAGGGGAGGTTCCGTGAGGCGCTGCTCAACGCTGCTTCAAAGCCAGGCCACGGCGAGAAGGGCGATGCGTGGGAACCTGCGGGTGTGAGAAGGGAGAGGAAGCGCGCTGAGGGACTGCAGCGGAAGGCTGATGTTGAGCGGTTGCGGTCAGAACAGGCGTCAGCTACGACAGAGGATACAGGACTTTAGGAGGACACTGCCTGATGGTTATCTCTTTGAAGCCGAAGCACGTCTATGGTCGTGTCTATGCTGCCTGTAGCCATGTCTATGTCGGACCTGCACCTATAGTCCTACCCGTGCCTTACCTGACCAGTCGTATCTCATGCACAAAGCCGTGAAATGGATCGCGTAACCGTTCCTCGATTTTTAGCCAACACGCCTGCTTGCTCGCCGATTGACCCGTCTCGTCGGATACCTCTCAGCATCCTCCTCGTCTCCCTCATCACCCTGACCTACCAGCACAGCATCCTCAGACCCAGACTCCGAAGCCGAAGTCGTGACAGGCGTCGGACTACTCGAACTCGCCGCCTCCGAGGCTATCTCCTCCTGCTCCGGTGACTTGAGATCACTGTCAGACTTTCTACCACGCGCCGATGGCACATGACGAGTCACTTCCAGCGAGAACAGCCGATCCGGTGCCTCGATAGCGAGCTTTTCGAGCGTCGAAATCGACTTCTCGGCGTCTTTCGGCGAGACATCCGACGTTTTGGTCTCGGAGCTTTTCGGTGAGCCGAGGACTTGCTCAACTGCCCATGCCCACCAAGTCTGGGGTAGACGTGACTGGTTATCGGTCGCGGACTTCGCCTTCTCGGGCTCGTCCGTCGTCTTCTTCGCGTCAGTATCCGTGTCTTCGGGTTCCCCGTTGACAGCCTCGGTGTAGTTCCAGAACTCCGTCAGCTCCCCACGAATGATGGCGGTGCTCCACGTGCTGAGCAACACACCGGGCACGAGATAGAGCAGAGCAGGCTGAGCGTGCTGGAACACTGTCATGACGCCGAGTGTGGTAAGCATACCGATCACGTAGCCGATCAGTGATGCAATGAAGTACGGCTTTGGGAAAGCTGCTGCTGTCAGAGCTGCAGGCTTGAGCTTAGCTGGGACGCTGAAAGTCCAAAGTCGAGAACCAAAGAGGCCAGTTGCTGTTGTATACTCAGCCTTCACCACCTCTGTGCTAGTCTCGCCGGTTTCAGTGGTCTTCGTGGCCGATCGCTGCTTTCGGAGGTAGTACATATGCAGATCGAATCTCAATGCCAGCCCAATCACCAGGCCAGGTAGCACAATGTCGCCGAGTCCAAGCATACTATAGCTCTTCACCGGATCAGCTCCATCTTTCCCTGGCTCATCAGGCCGCGGGAACAGCAGCTTGATCGGCTGGTCCAGATTCGTCGCCACAGTCACCATCAACGGCGTGAAGAACACCGCCCAGATATCGTAGAAGAACAGTCCACCCAGTATCAGCGATCCTGTCGCGAACGTCGTAGGCGACATGAGCTGCATGGCCGAATAAGAGACCGCAAAACCCTGTAGGTTCGTGAGCCACCAGGGCTTGTCGATGAAGTGGTTGTAAGCTATGATACCAGTACCAGCGATGGCTGAGATCACGTTCAGCGCTGTAAGTAGCGTCCTCGAGTCCACTACGTTCTTGGCGTAGAGCTCGACGCTGTACTTCTGCCTTGACAGCGCTCGCAAACTCCATAGCCGCTCCGTCATAGTGTTGGAGAGTCCCAAGTTCCCCAGCCATCCAGGCAGTGGACCCTCCCTCGACTCCCCCATCCCGTCTTGCCTCTCCTTCCCATCAAATAGAGCCACAACCTTTCGCTGAGATGTCTCAACCCTCCAGACCCGTCCCCTCCATGCATAATACCCAGGAAACACCACCCCCAACCCCAGGCCCAGCCCATCATTAATGATCTTTCCCACACTAAACAGTCCAACGCCCGCAAAGTAATACCCAAACACCAGATTGATAACCTTCGCTCCATACCGCTTGATCGCCCAATAAAGTCCTGCCAGCACCAGACCAGCAGTGACGGGGAACACGATAGCGTCTCTGGGGCTCAGACCCTCCATTTGTGAGGGTGTGTCATCGTCCTCGTCGTCCTCGTCGTCGAAATGGTCCTTGGCGGGTTTCGCAGCTGTCGAGGGTCGTGACAGTGAGGCATAGGCGCCAGTGACTATGGGGAACAGAGCAGAGGCTAGAAGGTGGATGTACATCGGTATCATCGGTCTGGTCTGGCTCGCTATCGCCAGGAGATTATCGAGGGAAGACATGATGGGTGGTTGAGTAAGCGTCGATCACTGGATGAGGAGCGAGTATCAAGGATGCAAGGCACGAGCGCGCGGAGAGCTGGTGATTGGTAGCACCATGCAGAACCAGTCAATGAGTGAGTAGACGAGAGAATGCAGGGTGTAGTCGAGGACACATCTGTGTGTTGAAGAAGAGGCCAGCATGTGATTATTGAAAGATCGACAAAGGAATGACGCGGTTCGCGCCTGCACTTAGATCTTGACGCGCAAGTGACACGAAGCCATCGCTTTGTAAATCTATAGGCATAACTTCAAGACACAGTATCGCCTCTCCAGAGATCTGATTTGTAGGCTATGCTACTACACAGCCAGCTGCGCAAGTGAGTCGCGACACTGCTAGGGTAGTGAGAGATTTGTGTAAGAAGCAATATATAGACTGCTGATGCACAACGTTGTTAACCGCGACGACTGCTTCTTCAATGTCGTGGAGTAGTATGGATACAGCTAAACTTCTGATATGCTCAGAACCCGGGATGCTCAAGATCCCGTCGTAGGGAGATCAGGGAAGCAGTAGACCAGCACCAACGCCGCGCTCCCACATTCCTCACATTCAATCTCGGCCACACATCACCTACTCCCGAACGGCCTATACACAGCCTCAAGCTCATACCCATCTCGTTCCTGCCTTTTCTCCTCCAGTTCGCGCTCGATCGCCTTCCTCTCGTTCCTCGCCGCTCTCACCTCTCTCCTCTCATCCCTCTCCCTGTCTGCGCCTCTCCTCTCCCTCATACGTTCCCCACGCTTCTCCGCATACTCAGCCCTCAGCTGCTCGCCCCGCGGCACCAGCCGCGAAATCTTGTCTTCGAGATACTACTCCGTAGGACCAGTCTCGACGGTTCTGGCAGCGCTCGGGCGATCGCGGTGGCTGTAGTCGCGGGAGTCGCGGCGAGCGCGATCGCGAGAATCGGTGCGGCGGTGGGGATCTTTGCGGCTATGATGAGGGAGTTAGTGACTATAGGGCGAGGGAGGAATGCAGTGGGGAAGGGGAAATGAAGAGGAGTGATCAGCTCTGCCAATCAGTATGGCAGAGACGATCGCGCAGGGTATGCTTATAGCCTTACCCGACTTTCTCCTGCCTCGACTGCTGATCCAATCTTCCTGATTGCGACGCAATGAAACAGTCATCAACGAACCTCTCCCTGGCTCCAAAAGCATTAGCGCCCACACCACCAAGCACGGCCCCAATAGCAGCCGGCAACGGTCCCTTTCCCATATCCTTCCCAACAGCCGCACCAGCCAGTGCGCCTACCCCACCGTAACCCAATCCCTTCTGTGAGGTATCGAAGTTCTCTTTCATGCGTGACAGGGACTTACCACGAGACTTGTTGCGCGAGGCGGGGTGATCAGAGGGGCGCCGACGCTCGCTACGCGTGCGGCGCGGGCGGGAGTCATAGCCATCGTAGGACGGGGAGCGGTGTCGGGGGACACGGGCGGGTGGAATGTAGCCTGTGTCGTATTCGGAGGGGGAGTAGGAGCGGCGGCGAGGGTCGTCGTAGCGGGTGTCATTGTAGCCAGACTCGGGGTCATCGGCGAAGCGCGCGGTTCCAGCGCCGGCGGCTGTAGAAGCGGGTGGGCTGAAGGCCGCGCCAACTTGGTTCATGCTGTTTGGCTGGACCGAGCCAGTCACGGATCCACGCGCTGCATCTGCGCCGTAGAGGTGCGCGTAAGGCACGTACTTGCCAGCTCCTCCGGTTGCCGGTGGGCCACTGCGGTCTCGCTGACCATGCGCCGCAGCTGCAGCTCCAGCAGCAGTCGCGGCCGCAACGTACTCTTTACCCCTCCCGCTGTCGCTTTCAAGTGGAGGTGGCTCATACCTCCCCTCTTCCTCGCGTCTGCCTCGTGCACCATACCCGTCTTCGTACCCATAACGATCATCGTCCCTGGGATCGTACCGCTCCTGTCTCCCCACATGCTGTCGTCCCATATGCTTAGGCCGATCCCGATCAAAGTACGGATCCCCTTCATCATCACCTCCATCCACAGAGCTAGCGCCACGACTACACCTCTTCGGCGCCTGCCCATTCGTCGCACTACGCCTCATGCCATACCCATCCTCATTGGTATTGTACTTGCGACTGCGATCCTCGTACTCGTCACTGTAGCGTCGGCGTCTGGGCTCCTCTCTGCGATGATCGCGTCCGCCATCGCCACTTCTACCGTGCCCATCGCGACGCCGAGATCGCTCACGTTCGCGGCGCGCTTCCTCCTTCTGCTTGTAGAACCCTCCGGGAACTTTGTCGAACCATTGGTCAGGTATCTTGTCGGCGCCGTACATGACGCCACGCAGGATGAGTTTCTCCATGGCTGTCGAGTGAGTGTGTTGTCGCAGGGGAGATTAGGAGAGAAATAAGGGATGTTATTGAAGCATTGCCAAATGTGTAAGTGAAGTCATGGGAGTGAGATGTGTCGAAGAGAGAGCGATGGAAAGGCGCGTGACGACGAGACGTCATCAAGCATTGGACAGACGCACTTACCTTCGCTCTGACTAACGGCAATTGCTACATCGCCAGCGCATACCTGGGCTAGAGAATCGCGGTGTGTAAGGAAATAGCTGGCATATGCTTGCACGAGAGAAGAAGATGGAGGGTGTCACGGGCAAATATATTGGTTACTAAGGCCGAGGGCCGTGCTCTGGGGTTTCCGGTGTGAAGGTTGTCTTGGTGCCTTGGCGTCGTATCGCACTGGAAATCAGGGAAAGAACGATCATGTCAATGATACACTTCATCAGCTAGCACAAAAAGTAAAAATATCGTTGTGCCAGTGTGAACACTAGCAGAAGCAATGTCGAGCACAGCATGCTAAACCAAAGTGAACTTCAGTCTGGCGCTCTCCCATGTGAGCTAAAGCGACTTGAGAAGGGTGCTAGAATTATCTATTATCAACAAATATCTCCGGGTGTGGTCAACACCTCGGGTCTCCACTCCCGATCACTTTCCTTCTAGTCAAGTCATCGATTGGGCTACCTGTAGCACAGCGTTTCTACACTGCAACAAAAGTGATACATACTCGCATAACCTTCAAGTAAGACATTAGAAGGAGCTCAACCTTGTCAAGAAGTCAGATATGTGATTCTGCGCGCATGGCGATTATCTGGTAGTTGCGCGGGCCTAGTCTGACCGTCGGCGCATGAGCTAGGGTGGTATAGCGTGGAGTTGGGCGGTCTAGAGCTGCGATCAGTTTCCCACATGCACCTTGAATAGTATGACCTTGACCACGAGTCTGAGTCTCTTCAATCACAGATGCGTTGGAGTCGATACCTCTGTTCTTCTATGCTCTACCGTCAATTGCATCAATGCACCTTCCCCTTTCCCTTCGCACTGAGCAGCGTCAAGAACACATTCCACCCCACGCCCACCAGACTCCCAAACGTCGTCCTCGCTTCCACAGGTACCAGAGTGAGGCTTATCAGACTCACAGCGGGCCACAACTTCTGGCCGGCGAAGATGAGTGGCCAGAAGCCCTCTCGAGTCTGCTGGAGTCCGGCTTGCCAGCCTTGCCCACGAAGAATCGCAATCCCAAGAGTGAAAATGATAGTGTTGAAAGCTGCGCCGAGTGTCTGGTCGAGCGTGAACTTTATGGCTGTGTTTTTGATGTTGAGCGAGCGCTTGGCTTTCTGGACGTGTGGAGCAGAGGCCGAGGTGACTGCGGCTGCTTTGCGAGACTTGAGCGAACATGGTGGCGAGGTGCCCGAGGAGGAGCCGGTGATAAATTCGTCTATAACCTTGTCCTTCTCCCGCGGCGGAAGAGATGTCGCGTAGCCAGGAAAGGTAGCCTCAAGCCAGGCTTGCCAGAGATAGTTTGGAGGGCAGGCGAGGAACGAGAAGAGAGCGAAAGTCAGGACATCGGTCAGGGAGATGTTGTATGGAACCTGAGATCGACAGTCAGTACCTTATAAGCTTGAAAGGTAATGTGGCGTTCTTACCTTCGCGTTGTAGCACGTGAGTAGCTGGCCGAGCACATTGCTCAATGCGCTAAGTGCTGTGGCCTGTAGCGTCGCTGTCGCGATCGGGGAGTCCATGGCGAAGTGTGACTGTAGACGCTGTTGTTATGGGATTTTTACCACGAACTGAAGAGTGGTACATCGCGGCTGTTGTCACACGAAGCCAGCGTATTGACAGTCTCGCCCGATGACGAAATGCTCGATGCGGCATGTTCTGACAGGTGGGCGAGAGGTATTGCGCAATCGACGGCCCGTGGAAACGAAGAAGCTTAATGTGCATGCCAATGCAGCAAAGGCTGTATAGAGCAAACCCCTTGCACGTCTGCTTCTCCAATATTTGGAATGCGGACAATGCTCCTGTTGACCTGCTCTCGGTAGTAAAACTTCACATAGATCTATCCACGAGAGCCCAGAGGCTAGGGCAGCCAAGCTCTGCTCTCTCTTCTCGGGGTTGAGTGTCAAGCTCACCATTCCAGATGCACTTATACTAGCACAGGAGAGCAGGAGAAGTCCATGCTTCAGAGAAGAAAAGGCGGACCAGACGCGATCCAAGTGTGTGCAGCAAAGGTAGACTGCGAACACCATTCCAGACCACATCGCGGTCGATTATACCACTTCCCACATCCCCAGCCTACCCACACTCTCCCCACTATTCCTTACTACACAGTACCTCCCCCCCTCGCCTTCTGCCATCTTCTCACCCCTTTCCATCAACCTCCTGAGCAACAGACTACCCACCCCAACGCCCTTCCCACCACCCAGATCATAATTCCCACTAGTCACGAACCCGATCAAATCCTCTTCCGCGGGACAAGCAGGATATTTATCCTCTCCCGCCCTAGGTGGCTCAAGCAGTGAAGCAGCTAGTATGCGCCGCTGCTCGTGATTCGGAAGCGTAGCGAGTGTGGCTTTATCTGGTAATGCGCGGGTTGCGGATTTGGGTGGCTTGTGGCGAGGATGAAGGGTCAGCCAGGCGGCTCGCTGGGTAGGCGAGAACGGCAGGCGATAGATCCTTGCGCAGGCAGTCGGCAACCCGCGGGGGAGGAGGTTGACACGGACTGTGATGAGTGCATTTGTTGGGATTTTGGGTGGGACCGAGGGAGTGATGAGGAGGGCGTGGGCTTGCGTCGAGGGGATGTGCTGGAGATGCGTTGGGGGCTCGCTGGGGAAGGACGGCAGTACAGGGAGTACCGGTGTCGTGATGGGCGCTGCTGTAGCTGCTGGCGGCGCGGTGTCTTTGCCAGGTGATTGGCCGTGCGCCGTGGCGGTGTCTTTTATCGTTATGGCTTCCGGTGCTGCAGGCGGATCAACATCCATCGCCTCCCCACCATCGCCTTCTGCAACGATCTCCGGTCCATCCACCAGCCTCGTCCAATCGCAAGCCCACCCCATTCCTACCTCCCCCTTCTTCCCATCGCCCAGATCGACGGCCTCCCAACTGATCCTCTTACTCTTCGGCCTCTTCTTCCAGTCCTCAAATCTCCTCCCCGCTTCCTTGACCTCCCACTCCCAATCTGCCTTGGTCCCTGGGAAATCACCCGGGAACCACGGCTCACCTCTCTCAAGCGTAAGCTGCTTCTGCTCGTCTTGCCCTTCGAAGCGCGGCTGCTGGCCAGTAGACAGAGGAGTGTACATCAGGCTGTACCAGACTGGTTGCACGCACTTCCAAGGCAGGATGAGGTGCCAGGTTGCTTGCTGGGATTTGCTTTTGTGTTTCGAAGGGGAGCCGAAAAGTAGGACTGGGATCTTTGGGTCTTTCGGGATAGGCTCGGGGTATTGTCCTGGAGTTGCGAGAGCCTTGCGGCGATTTATGGCTTTCTGGCTTGGGAGGGCTGAAGATGCCCTAAGGCGGGTCTTGCGGTCAAAAACGCCTGACGAGAGATCATGCGAGTCCGGCGGCCAGGCCGCAATGAGCTCCAGTAGCTTCCGCTGTGATTCCGCAGTATTGACGCACTTGCCTGGGCGAGGCGGGTGGTGGAGTCGAGGGTCTTGTGTTGTGAGTGACAACAGAGCTCCGGTTGGCAGAATGGCTGGGTTCGTGAGTCCAGCAAGGCCCGTGAATGTTGTGGCGATGGGATCGATGTGTGTGTCGGCCGCGCTATCATCGAGGACACTCAGCCACAGCGCACTCAGCAGTGCTTCTGTTGATGCTGGACCGATGACATCGATCCCACCGATGTCATACCTTAGGTCTTCTACCATAACAGCTGGCTTTGCCACCTTGCCAAGCCGAAGTACCTCCTCCCACAGCTGGAAGAAGGCTGATGGATGCACGCGGAGGAAGCACGGCCGCTTTCTTGAGTCTTCCGCGCCTTTTCCGTCTGATGGACACCACAAGATTACAACAGGCGCGATCGGCGCAAAAGGTGCTTCTCGCTCGTGCAGCAAGGAGTCCATCGCCCTCTTACCCTCTCTCCACTTCTTACCTTTCGCGCCGAGAGCAGCACTGTCAACGCCGAGCGCTCTCAGCATACCTACAATACTAGCCTCCCGACCATGCAGGGCGATCGTAGAGACATAGCTGACGTCCCAGCACACTGCGCCGCGCTCACTGGCAGCTCGATGCGTTGGCCGATAGCTTTTCACAGTCGGCGTAAGGGGTAGTGAGAACCTCCACAGAGGTTGTTTCGGCGGTGTCATACGAGCGCGCTTGGCGTGGAAGAGATGCGTTGGTAGCCACGACTTGTCTTTCTGGCGTTTGCGAAACTTGACTTTGGGGACTGGCAGATCAGCGAGAGCCGCTTTCTTGGGCTTTGGTTTGCGCGTTCTGAGTAGCCCAGGCTTCGTCGGAGAAACTGGGGCTGTAGATGGCTGAGCTGGATCGACGATAGCCTTGACAGTGACAGTTTCGGACTTTTCCTTCTCAACGGCAGCTTTCCGCTTCGCACCCAGAGCTCGTAGTTTCTTCGCGGTCTCAAGTCGAAGTCGCATGTGTCTCGTCGGCTTCTCCCGTCTAGCAGCCCCAGTAGGAGTCTTGTCATCCTTCATCTACAATAGTGCGTTAGCCACCACGCCTATCTGCGCCATGACTCGGCACACCCACCTTCATCCCCAGCCTTCAGCACAGCGGGAGCAACAACATACCTCCCTCTTCGCCCTCTCCTGCAGCCTCTTGGGCACTTTCTTGACATTATGACTTGCGGTCCGCCGCCTCAACTCCTTTGGCACTTGTTGGAAAGCTCGCTTTGTCAAGGCTTTCTTGCTTCGCACCAGACCTTGCTCCAACGCCCGGATCTCGTACTCGCGTGACCTGACGAACTTGTCGACATCAAGCTCGCCATGCTTGAACGCTTTCGAAGTTGTTTGCGTGGCCAGAGTGCGTGCATCACGGACCTTGGAGGTCTGGCTGTTTGCTCCATTGGGTCGAGGCTTCTTCGAGGGCCCGTTGAGGGTATTGTTCGCAGAGCTTGGGGGATCCTTGCGCTTCTTAGACTGCTGGGTGGTAGCCTTAGCCAGTGGAGGTGCTTTGGGCGGCATCTCTGTGCCTTTGATGGCTTCTTCGCCACCTCGCCTGCTCACCACGCGAACATGTCGCAAACTAGACCACCACGTTCACAGACATGCAGATCTCAAAAGTGCATCTGCAGTGACGCCACAGCTAGTGAGCAAGCTTTTGTCGCGTGTCGCGTTTCTGCACTCCGCAATAGTGGCTGAGACAATCAATGTTGCATGAACCTGGGCGGGACCTCGACTCGAAACCTGTTGCGTCTGCCACACGCGACGTTACCGGTATGGTGTATCACACGCCTAATTGTACTGATTGCACTGCCCATGAGAGACCAACTCTCAACACGCTGACCATGCGCTGACGACCGTACTGCCTTGGCCGGGACTGCGCCACTTTCATCATCTCTGAGCATCTGGCATGGACTGACTGATCTTGGACTACGTTCATTGTGTCTTCTTACATCACTCGCTAATGAGGCGCGGTAGTAAGCAAAGCGATGGCATACGATCAAGGAGCGGCCTATGAGCCGCCACGTAGGCAATACTATGGTCAGCAGGAGCAGCAGCAGCAAGCGCCGGTTCGCAAGCAGCAGCATCCTCAGTATCAGCAACAACAGCAGTATAGTGACTATCAAGGATATGAACAAGGCTATGGAGCAGAGCAGCATTATCAGAACGCTGTTTATAATGGCTACAATGACGGACAGCAAGGCTACGAGCAGCAGCAGCATGGTGCATACGAGCAGTCTGGGTACGTCCAGCACGGCCCGGAGCAGTACGCCCGGCAGCCATTGAACGGTTATGGGCAACCTTCAGTCAATGCTCGCGAAAGGCACGACAATCAGTATGAACAGCAAAGCCAGCCGGCACAGGAACGATACTATGACCCGAGGTATCAGCAGCGACAAGGGAGATCTGCCCAAGCCTCGTCAAACGGCCATTCGCAAGATCCTCGAGTGCAACCTGCAGCTCCACAAACGCAGCAGCAGCAGCAGCAGCCGGGTGCTCGAGAGGCATCTTGGCATGACCCACGGAATGGCTACGCTCCACAGCAGCACGCACAGCCAGTGCAAGCGTCAAGGCAGCGTATGGATGCGCCGGTGAACGTGGTGCCCGATTCGAGATCGCAGCGATCTGGGCACTCACAGCAGCAGCCTGTGCAGCAGGAGCCTTCCAGTCGCTCTCATGGGCAAGGCGTTGGGCAGCATCTACGTCCAGTGCAGCCGTCAGCACCAGCGAAAGTCACCAAGCCAGATCCTAAGAAGATGACTATGGAGGAGTGGAAGGCTAGTGAACGCGCAAAGATGCACGCAGCTGCGGCTGGACTGGAGACATTAGCGCAGGACACTGCGTTCCCCACCTTTCCGACCAAGAAGAAGGAAGCACGCCCAGGTGGTAGTGCATTGAGCATCAGGAGTGGTGAAGAGCAGCCTCGGCCTTCGACTTCGAGCTCACGTCCACCTCTTTCCCGCGACAATAGTCATCAGGATGTCGTACCTGCGCAGACTGAGCAGAACCTTCAGGTTCACCGGCCGAGCCTAGATCGCCAGCCCTTTTCATACGAGCCAAGCCATGAACCAACCCAAGCGCGAAATGACGTCCTCCATAGACCACCAGAGCAGTATACGCGTGATGCGCCAGCTCGAGACGCGAGACCGGATCCAAGTGAGAGCCGGGCTCATCAGGGCGATGGCCGTCACCAACCAGTAGCACAGTATGAACAAGCAAGTCGGGGTCAGCATAGCCAAGGCTATGCTCCACAGTCAAAGGCGCGAGCGCCGCCAATGGTCGTACCCATTGATACTGCCCAAGCGCAGGCACGAAGGCCGGCCGCAATGGACCATTTGCCTTTGTCACCTGCCTACGTGCCTCCGCGACCATCGACTGCACAGGCCGCTCGTTCGCCGCTTGCTCGCCAGCCACAGGAGCAACTCTTCAGTCCCACTTCGCAGTACTCACAGTTCGACTCGCCACTGGAGCAGCGAGCCCTCCAGCCACCACCCCACAACGGATATGCACAGCAGCCTCAGACAAGTCAGCACCGTGCTCACGATTCGAGTGTCGACGACGTTTACGCAGGCTACTATGGCGGGAATGCCACAGAGCCCGTACAAGTGGCCCCGGCACCGGCTTCACGGGATCAGGAGATCGAACAGGAGATGCCCGACTTCGATAGCGCAGCACCCAATCAAACCTCGCAACTACACAAACGCTTGCAGACAGCGGATAGACAGCCTCCCGACAGTGCACCTTTGATAGCTCCCCCTCCAATGCCAGCTTTCGCGCGGCAGCAAAGTGGGAACAGCGTACAGTCATTGCCCGTGCAAGGCCGACCACCTTATGCGCAGCACGAGGCTGCAGCAGCCTCTCAGCCGAACTTGGCGAACATGCGTGGACAGTCTCATGCTGCTCCCAACGGCTTTGTGTTTGGAGTTCCTGGGGAGCAGCAAGTACCGCACAGGCAGCATGGTGCGGACCCTCGAGTGATACAACAGCAACAATACTCACAGCCCCGTCCGCCTTATGCCAACGACGTGCAAGAACGTCGATCCATGGATGATGCTCGAGGAATGCCAGTACGTGGTGGACCTCCTCGGCCTGCACAAATGCAAGGTATTCACCCTGGCGGTCGTGGGCCAACGCAAAGACCGGACTTCGATCGCTTGGCTACATCACAGATTGTCATGACAGACCCGGGCCAACAGCGGATTGGGAGTGTGCCGCCGACGCGACAAGGGCCGCAATCCTCGACAGCAATACACGGTCAGGTAAATGGTGCACCTTTGACGCAGCAACGATCAGCTCCAGGACCTGGTCAGCCCCAGCGGCAGAGTAATCCGGACGCCCTGCCTCAGCATCCGACACCAGTCAGGCCAGGCTTGATGCACTCGAGCCCGCGGCCTGCGAACAACCGGCCACTGCCCGTGAGGACTTACGACAATCAGTCCATCGCTTCCACCCAGTCACGCAAACCATCTCTGGACATTTCAGATCGCCCTATAACTCAAGCCGAGCTCGATCGCATACGCGCAGCCGTCGAGGCCAATCCCACTAGCAACAAGACCGCGTTGCTCTACGCCAAGAAGCTCATTGAAGCTGCAGACACGCTTGCCTCGGATAATGGACGCCTCGACGCTAGGACAAGTCAACGAAACCGAGAGAAGTACATCCTCGACGCACACAAACGCATCAAGAAGCTCGTCTCAGCCGGGTACCCGGAAGCCCAGTTCTACTTCGCCGACTGCTACGGCCAAGGTCTCCTCGGCCTTCAAGTAGACACGAAAGAAGCTTTCAACCTCTATCAAGCAGCTGCCAAAGCTGGTTATCCCGCAGCAGCCTACCGCACTGCAGTCTGCTGCGAGATGGGTCCCGAAGAAGGCGGCGGTACGCGGAGAGACTACCCAAAAGCAGTGCAGTGGTACCGCCGAGCTTCTGCTCTTGGAGACGTGCCCGCGATGTTCAAGCTTGGCATGATCCTCCTGAAGGGTCTACTAGGCACACCTCGGAACATCGGCGAAGCAGCTTCCTGGCTCAAACGCGCCGCTGAACGAGCAGACAAAGATAACCCACACGCCCTGCACGAGCTAGGCCTGCTCTACGAATCTGGCAACACGAACCCTGAGCTTCGAAATAAGCTCATCGCCGACGATGCGTACGCTCTACAGCTTTTCCGCCAAGCTGCGGATCTGGGGTACAAGCACTCGCAATACCGCCTCGGGCAGGCGCACGAGTACGGCACTCTAGGTCTCGGCATCGATAACCGCGCAAGTATTGGCTGGTACTCGAAGGCCGCGGCGCAAGGCGAGCATCACGCCGAGCTTGCGCTAAGTGGATGGTATCTGACCGGTGCTGAGGGAATCCTGGAGCATAACGATACGGAGGCTTACCTGTGGGCAAGGAAGGCTGCCGGGAGCGAACCACCACTTGCGAAGGCGTTGTTTGCCATGGGCTACTTTAGCGAGCAGGGCATTGGCTGTCCTAGGGATGTTGAGGAGGCGAGACGGTGGTATGGGCGGGCTGCTTGTGAGTCGCGACCCTTCTCGCACGATGTGGACGTAGTGGGCTAACTATACTTTCAGCGTACAAATTCCCGAAGGCTCTTGAGCGGCTTGAGGAGCTGAAGAAGAGCGGTGGCAAGGGACAGAAGGTTGCGCCTGCAAATGGCAAGCTGACAAGAAAAGATCAGAAGAAGGACAAGGAGAATTGTGCGGTGATGTGAAGATGACAAGATGAATGAAGGAGGGAACGGAAAGGACGAAGACCACGACAGGTGCGCCAATGCTGAAATGTGTCGCATCGCGAGCGCGAGACGCCAAAGACCACTACCACGGAGAAGACTACCGCACAGAATGAGGGATTTTGAGATCATAGCCACGGCAGATTTGCATGGCTGCGATCGAACGTTCGAGTCTACGCCAGTGAACGATTGAACCAGGCCAGCACGAGACGCACGGCATGCGCTTCATACTCCTGTAATCACGACAACGGTATGTGATGGAACATCGCGCATTGCCAGATGGCACGGCCTTCATAGTGCCGCTGGACGTGCATGCGATGGGCGTTCCTTGGCGCCGCACGGCATGCAAATGATGAGACGGATTGCGCAGATATGAGACATGACGGCAAATACATATAGCGCCGTCTCATCCACTCGATCCACTGCGGTCCTCTCCTGCTAGTGGCACTGTGACGGTACACACAGGCCCGACGTTCCCGTTACATATTGATGAAGCTGTTCGCTTTAGGCGCGGGCTTGGCGGATCTACAGGTTCCGAATTTTGAACGAGCATCGGTATGCTTGATTCAGACTATAGCACAGTGCGACGGTACGCCTTCACGGACGGCTATGCTCCGAATGCCACTCGCTTGGTGCCGCCACTATGGTACTGCACAACATGTCAGATGACCGGACCTCGAGACGGGGGATGTCGCAGGGCGCGTATTGGTATATAGACCAAGCCTACTCCTGGCAGGCGAAACGGACTTGCCTCTCCATCCTACACCAAACTCTGTTGCTCTCGACGCAGGCTCGCCAAGATGCAATTCACCGTCCAGCAGCTCGCGCTCCTCGCCTCCATCCTCCCCACTGTACATTCTCATGGCTTTGTCATTGGCGCCACAGTAGGCAAGACGTGGTACCCTGGGTTCGACATCCAGCTGGCATACCAAGCCAATCATCCCAAGGTCTACGGTTGGGATACCAAGGCCCTAGATTCTGGCTTCGTGTCGCCCGACAGCTTCGCGACAGCAGACATCATTTGCCATAAGAGCGCCACCCCCGCAGGTTTGCACATCCCGGTGACTGCAGGTGGACAGGTGACGCTGTACTGGAGCAACAGCTGGCCTGAAGGACATCAGGGTAGGTCTAGAGTTCGTAATGAAGAACAATAAGAAGCGATTCAATTGACAGTCTGTCATCAGGCCCGGTGCTCGACTACCTCGCTGCGTGCCCCAACAACGACTGCTCGACCGTCACCAAGACCGACCTCAACTTTGCCAAGATCGACCAAGTCGGTCTCGTATCCGGCTCCAGCCCGGGATACTGGGGCGAGGACCAGCTCACTGTGGCCAACCGCAGCTGGACAGTCACAATCCCACCCAGCCTCGCGGCAGGTGCATACGTGCTGCGCCACGAGATCCTCGCGTTGCACTCGGCCCGGTCTGCCAATGGCGCTCAAGCATACCCTCAATGTGTCAACCTGATGGTCAGCGGTGGCGGCTCCGCCACCATCAAGGGTGCCAGCCCAGAGACCTTTTACAGCGCTACCGACCCGGGTATCTTGATCGATATCTACAACAACGCTGCAGGCACCTACCAGATCCCAGGCCCGACTGTTCAGGCTTTCGGTAGCGGAGGTAGCTCGCCTGCGTCCTCGACCACGCTCGTCACATCCGTCAGGACCACGACGACGACAGCCAAGGCCACGACCACGACTGCACCGCCCGTGACGACGACGACCACTAAAGCTGCCACTACTACCACTACCAAAGCTGCAACTACCACGACGAGCGCTGCGGGCGGCTCTGCTTCGCTGTACGCGCAGTGTGGTGGTCAGGGCTGGACTGGACCCACGACTTGCGCGTCCGGCACGTGCAAGGCACAGAGCCAGTGAGTATCATCAGCCTCAAGAAGTGCAATCGGAATCAATCACTGATTTGACTCGCAGGTACTATTCGCAATGTCTCCCGTAGATGGCTAGCTTCTGTGGCAGTACTCCGACAGTACCTGCATCTACTTCTTGCGCAGCTGTGCCTGGTGCTTACTTGCAAAGTCTATACTACATCAACAGACTTCACAAACACATCTACTCCTTGTACTTCTGATCCTTGAACCCCGCAAGCACCTCCACAGTCCCATCTCCATTCTTTGGATACCTCTCCTCCGCAATCTGCGGATTCAATTGCAGCGTCTGCTTTGCCTTGACCCATTGCTCCATCGTCACGTTACCCTCAGACCTCGGCTTCACACCAGCCTTCTGCAGCACGGGCGAGTTCGTGATAGGTAGCAACACGGTATCATTATGCGGCCGTGCAAAATACAGCAGTCCAGTGCGATTGTACTCTCGCTGATCTGGGGGCGGTGCTGCGACACGATGAACGGAGCTCTTCAGCCAGCCGCCTGTGAGATGCGAAATCGTGTCTGCGAGGTTCACGGTGATTGTGCCGGGTTGCGCGGAAACCCAAGTCCAATTCCCGTGTTCGCCGAGGATTTGCAGGCCGGCGACGTGTTGGCGGAAAAGCAGGGTGACGGTGCCGAGATCGGTGTGGCCGCCTTTCTTGCCGTAGTCGGCGGCTTTCCATTCGTCTTCTGTGCGAGGGTGGTAGATCATATACTGTGATGGAATGTCAGCGAAGCTTCGATCGCTTTGCGGGTACATCAAACCTACTCGGAAGTGATCTTCAGACTTCTTATCGAACGTGCTGATTCACGAGGTAGTCTTCGTCGGGTAGCTGGAGGACGATGGCGAATAGTCGAAGAAGGGGCGACACCATATTGTTATGCAGCGCTCGCTGGGAAGTCTTGATCTCGGGCAAGTGTGCTTGAAGCAACTCCGGGTAAGTGTATTTGCCCTCGAAGTCGGGAGTGAACCTAAGGGGATCGTCAGCATCTGTTCAGAAGGTGCAGAGTGGCGACAAGACTCATTTTGGGGTGTTGAAGATCTCGATGTTGTCGAATGCGTTCCCCGTTGATCGCCGACCAGGTCCACGCCAGCCATTGTAGTCAGCGTTCGCATAGTCGACTTCATGCTTCTCCTTCTCCACTACAGGCAGTTCGAAGAAGGCTTTAGCGAGGGTGAATTGCTGCTGCACTTGCTCGTCGGCTAGGCCATAGTTCTTTACCGACGTGATGAACTGCGTGTTCAAGTTGCTTGGCAAGACGCTCCTTGCCACCGGGTCGGTCGAAATCTTCGAGATCGAGAGTAACTAACTCGGACCAAGGAAGCGACTCCTTGGTCTCTGGAGGATGCTGATATGGCGTGAGGTTGCTGTAGTCACACTGTTGTACATCTGCACTAGGCGTGAGCGAATGTTGCACTCTGGGTGCTTCTGTAGTAGTGGTGGACATTACGGCGGTGCTCTGACTAACTTTGCAGACTGGCGAACAATACCCAAGACTTGCGCCTATGCGTGTCTCCAGTGCCCATATACTTGGCTGGAAGCGGGGTACACACGTGGATCATGTATTGAGTGATCGACTTTGATGGAGACCTGCATAAGCCCTATATGGCCTCATATGTCGCCATCGACCAGTGCAGCCACTTGATTGGCTGGGAAACTACTGACGGACTCAATGTTGAACCTCTGGTGGACCAAATGCCACACGCTTTGTAATGTAGATAGCTGTTCTCAGTGTGACAGGGTAGAAGTCTCGGACAGTCCGTGCACGCAGACAACGCGTGCACGCTCTTCACGACAACAACGCGCTCTCTTTATTACGCGATAACTCAACAACCGCCACAGCATGGAGGCTGCCCTTGAAGAACTAGCATCTTCAGGTGGTGGCAATATTGCTGCTACAGCCAGGAAGCATGGCGTGCACAGGAGCACCCTTAGCAAGCGGTTCAATGGAAAAACTAGCTCGCTGGCTGAGGGCATTGAATCAAACAGATTTCTCAACAACGAGCAAGAAGAGACGCTTATCAAATGGATAGCAGGGCAATGTCACCTGTGTCTTCCACCAACAACAGCTCTTGTCAATAGCA